>CM035847.1:327777649-328377649 GCA_020510985.1 Pholidichthys leucotaenia | reverse complement strand
TCTGCCCCATCCCTCCGGGCCTGGACTGTGCCCTTTCCGGGTTCCTGATCTCGTCTGTGGGACTGTTGGGGTGTTTGTGGGGGGGGGGTGGATTGTTTTGTGTTTTTGTGTCACTCTGTTTGCCCAAGGGTGTGTTGCCTATTTTGTACTTATTGTGGTTTTGTTCTTGTTACCCGGGATTGTGGTTTTTTTTTTTTCTATAGCCTTGTTGGTTGTTTGTCTCTCTCCCTCCTGCCAGCACCCCATCCACCCACCCTAGAGGGGTGGGGGTGGGGGGGCTTGGGTGTTACTCTGGCCGCTCAGAGCTCGGCCTTGAGGGGGAGGTACTGTCATAACCCGAGTGTCGGTTCTGGCCACACTCGGGTCTCATATCTTTTTGTTCCCTGGCTTTGGCAGCTGAGGGTTCCTTCCAGCTCCTCGGGCTCTTATTGTGAAGGCGCCCGGGGGAGCTCCCTGCTGTCAAAGTCAGCTGCTGCTCTGCTGTCATTAGCAGCAGCTGTGCCGAGTTGGGGTCATTAGCCGCCAGAGATATAAGCGGGTGCTAAATGTCCTCCAGCACGGCAGTCTCTGTTATTTCCTGTTATTTCCTGTTATGATCATCGGTTACGATCATCTGTTATATCCTGCTACGTTTTGATGGTGCTCCTTTATGCTCAGGTATGTTCCTGTTTGCCTAGCTCATCATTAACGTTGTCATCTGGCGCATCGGGTGTTCCCCAGCTCAGACTTCACTCAGTCGCTGTATGTGTTCTGTGTGTGTTCATCCTTATCCACAATAAATTACCACTGCAAACTCACTGGTGACTGAGGCGTCTTGTGACGGTCCGTGAGGGCCGTTGTGACACTGGAAGGTAGAACACTGGTGCGCATCGGCCTGTTCAGCCACAGGCGGTGCTGTTCCAGCAGAGTAGACGTTTAGGATTCTCTTCCATGGTCATCATAGACCGACGGAGGCTGACGACGATTCCTGCACGTTAATTTATAAGCACTAGGTATAAGTTGCATGATCACTAAGACTAGGTTAGAGAATATACATTAGTATATAGAGGAATATCCCAGTATTAAAATGTGTGTTAGATTTGCAAAGTGTCTCTCAAATCATGTGACTGCCAGCAGCCAATCTCTGCTTGACAACAGCTCTCAGTGTTGTTCGTTTCAGACAAAAGACTGTTTGCTCTTTGGACTAAAGTTCATAAAGCCCGCCCACGAAGGAAGCCTATTGGCTGGAGGCTCCTGTCAATCACGGAGGCCCGCAAAAATTCTCCCCAGATATAAAGGAAACAACGCCCTTTTTCATTCTCTTTTCACCTCCGCTTTTCACCATCACTTTCTCGGCTTTTCACTTCTATTTGGCTTCACGTCTGTCACAGCAGAGAACTACCGGAGAACAAAAGGACTTCTCCCACGTGTTGCTTTTCGACGATCACAGAGCAGATAACTCATAACTTTGTGTTCTGTAACTATGGATTTTAATGTTTTTCTTTTCTCTTAAATGTCTGGGAATTGACTTTTTTTTCTTTGAGCTAAAATCCTAATTAGAAATTAAACTCCCATCCTAGACGTTTATTTCTATCACTTGTTCCTGTTAAACTTTCTGTAAAACCACCATTTTTAATTTTAATGTAAGCTTTAATCTTGACTTTATTTTTATAATATTTTTATTGACAAGTTCCACGCCAGAAGTTCTTTTATCTAAAGTCCAAAACTCTTTTAATTTGAGATCAGATTAGATGTATTTAATTATTGTCGAATTCCTCTGGGAAGCTGCTTGCCAACAAAGAGGAAAGTTAACCCTGGTTCTGCAAATGCTGACATTGTTAATCTATCATTTACACGTTTAATTTTATCCATCCACCCATCCATCTTCTATCGCTTTTCCGGAGGTCCGGGTCACGGAGGCAGCAGTTTAATTTTATGGTTAATGAAATCATTGCAATGTCTGGTAATCATCATTTCATGTAATAAATATGTGAAAATGAGAGAAGTTGTTGGGAATTTATTTCATTCTGAGTCTGGTTCAAGTCCCCAGTGTCAAATTCACTAAAATTTTGAGACTGATTATTAATTAATTTATTGAGTGATTAAACAGGTATAAAGTAAAATTAAAGATCAAATTGCTTCTTAGAGATAGAAGCTGGTGCCCCACGAGTGTTATTAACTTTTCTGGTGTATATGAACTGAGAATTCATCTCAGGGTCCAAGACATTAATATAAATTAAATAATTTTTATACCTGATCATAATTATTAATTCATATACTGTTACACACTGAAGAGGCTAAAGAAGCTCTAGTGCAGCGACCAGCTGTATCAAGTCTAGATGAACCACCAAATCTTGATGAACTAATGGCAGCGATCAGGACAACACAGGATGGTAAAACTCCAGGAAGGGATGGAATTCCAGCAGAAATGTGGGAATTTTGTGGTGTTCAGCTTACGAACTGCCTGAACAAGCTTATGCAAGAGATATCGGATGCCCAGAAAGTACCTCAAGACTGGAAGGATGCAAGTATTGTGCCTTTGTTCAAGAAAGGTGACAGGAAAGATTGTGGAAATTACCGAGGTATATCACTGATAGCCACTGTTGGTAAGATTCTCTCACGTGTACTACTGAACAGACTCAATGAACACATCTCGCAAAATGTACTACCAGAAACCCAGTGCGGCTTTAGAAGTGGAAGAAGCGCAATGGACATGACGAAAAATGTTTCGAACAGAACATTCCGCTTTATGTAGTCTTCATAGACTTCAGTAAAGCCTTTGATACTGTTTTGTGACAAGGACTTTAGCAGGTACTCAAGAAATATGGCTGTACAGAGAAGTTTGTCAGCCTGATCGAGGCTCTCCATACAGGTATGCAAGCAAATGTGGCAGTTTCTAAAAACTTTTCAGTATGCAACTTGGTAAAACAAGGATGGTGCTGGTGCCTACACTCTTCTCGCTATATCTGGCAGCCATGCTTGAGGTGGCCTTCAAAGACACTTCAGAAGGAGTATACATTCAAACAAGGAAAGAAGCAGACTTGTTCAATGTGGCACTGTTTAAAGCCAAGAGTAAGACATCGATAAAGGTAGTAAGAGAAATGCTCTTTGCAGGTGACAATGCTCTAGTTGCACACAATGCGGAAGATATGCAATCTTTAGTGGAGAAATTTGCAAGAGCAGTTAACTAATTAAGCCTCAGAATCAACATCAACAAGACAGAGTGCCTTTATCAACCACTAAAGTTCCAGTTATCAACATCACTACCAGAAGAGATCAGCATTGGTACAGAGCCACTAGTCAAGTGCAAGACTTTCAAGTATCTAGGGAGTACTGTTTCAGACAATGCTAGGCAGGAGGGTGAACTATCTCTCAGAATGGGAAGAGCGAGCACTGTGTTTGGAAACTTGAGGGAGAGACTGTGGAACAATCGATATGTGTCTATCTGTGTGAAATGCAAAGTGTACAGAGCGACAGTACTGGCTACTCTATTGTACGGTGCTGAAACTTGGACTGTCTACAGAGTACAGGTAAAGAAACTCCACGTGTATATGAAGAGACACCTTCGAGCCATAATGAACATCTCATGGAAAGAAAAGATAACCAACACAGAAGTGTTGAAATGAGCTGGTCTACCATCAATGGAGGACATGCTAATACAGATGAACCTGAGATGGCTCGGACACGTTGAGAGGATTGACCACAAGCATCTCCCTCAGCAGTTACTCTACTCACAGTTATGCGAGGACAAACGCAATCAGGGTAGACCGATGTTCAGATTTAACGACACTGTAGAAAGAAACTTGAAGAAGTTGGATATAGACAGGAGTTCCTGGCAGCGGAGGGCTAAGGACAGAGCTGTGTGGAGGAATCTGATCGGACCTAAATGAAACAGTCATTGTCGCCCACGACACACTGCTATGATGATGATGATGATGATGATGATGATGATGATGGTGGACCAACAACCAAAACACCTGGGAGATCCCGGGGCAGACCTTATCTTCACAGCAGTAGTGTACTCCTCCTTATCCTCCGTGCTATCATCTCTGTCCGGGTCCACTGCCTGCGTCGTTGACTGTAACTTTTCTGCTGCTTCACACTGTTAAGCTAACTCGATGGCCATGGCTAACGTCAACTCGCCCAAGTGTTTGAGGAGCCCGACCGTGCCGCCGAGCAATGAGTGTGTACCACCAACTGGTCGCGGACCATTTCTTCCTCCAATGCTCCAAACTGGCAGTCCCCAGCCAGCTCGCATAGGTCCGCAACATACCGTTGTACTGACTCGCCGGTCCACTGGCGGTGCTCCCGAAACTGAATCTTTCGGACGATGACGTATTCCGGAGAGTGAAAATGACGAGGCATTAGCTCAACCACGTCTTCAAAGTTATTGCTATCACCCAAGATACTAAGGATGCGCTGTCCCTCCATACCCAAATTGTGGACCAACACTGCCCGTGCCCGTAACTTCTTCAGTTTACCAAGATTCAGTGCCATCAAATAGTTTTGGAATGCAGTGAACAACCTTGCCTAAGGGACTGGCGGCTCCCCAGGAACCTCCAAAAATGGCAGAATATTGGCAACTCCCACGTCCATACTTTATCCTCGTCACCAAATGTTATGTCAGTAAACGAGAAGCAAGGATGATACTGGATGCGGAACAGAACAGGATTTTATTGACTTACAGTTACCATACAAGCGCTCCCGCTAGGCAGAGGTGAGGTCAAAGAGACCACCCCTCTTCTGCACAGCTCTCTTATACCCCAAGCGGCGGCGGAACCAGAAAGGTCTTGGAGCCGTCACCCGTGTCACACAATAATATGTCCTAATATTGAGTCAGTCAATATTGAATAATATGTCATAATACTGAGCTACCACCGGAGTGATGGCTCACTTGGTAGAGTATCCGGCCCACACACGGGATGCCTGGGTTCAAATCCCAGCCGGGTCATGCCAAAGACCATATAAAAGAGGAATTTGCTGCCGTCCAGCTTGGTGCTCAGCAATAATGGAACGGAGGAGTTAAATTTGTGGTGGCGCCTTGCATGGCAGCAACCCCTCTGATTCTAGATGTGATTAACATTGTTTATAAGAGAAACGTAATATTGTACATGATTGGCTGTATGGATTGAATGACAATAAAGTTAGCTTTACCTTTAATGACACAGGGGACAACAGCCTTTATTAGATTTGAACACAAGAGCAAAGCAGAGCAGTCAGAAAACACCTGGCCATCAGAATGGAGGCAAGGCCGTCTCTACATGCGCACAAAATATGAGCCAAGTGAACATAAACATTCATGCAGCAGCAATCAACTATGAAAACAGAAACAGATTTAAAAAAAAAATCTTATAAATCCAGAAAAAAATCTTTTTATTTATTTCTTTGAACTGAATGCAAAGTTTACACATTTCTACCGCTGTGGATAAACTTAATTGCGTGATAATGTTAAGCAAGTGGGAAAAAGACATGTATTTTCATCAGTTACATATTGTTGTGAAGAACTGTCTGTGATGTGGGATTTAATTTGAATTGACTGTGGAGCTATCTCATTAGAGAAATAATATTCTGTCCTGTGTGGGCATGTGCATATGTGTATGAATGTGCACAAAATATGTTTTTTGAACGGTAATCAAAGTTACACAAAATTTTAAGGAAAATTCACCAAATTGTTGATTTCTGCTTTCAACACCATCCAACCAGTGATCCTGAGGGACAAGCTGCTGTGTGCAGGGTTGGACCAGCATGCTGGACTACCTCACATACTGACCACAGTTTGAGAGAACCCAGGACTGTGTGTTTGACACCATCATCTGCAGTACAGGGACCCTCCAGGAAACAGTTCTAGCTCCCTTCCTGTTCATCCTCTACACTTTCTGCACTTTCACGCAACACACCACACTGCCATCTAAAGAAGTTCTCTGATGACTCTGCGATTGTCGGCCTCATTTCTGATGGGGATGATGCAGAGTACAGAGGACTTATCCAGGACTTTGTGCACTGGCACCTGTGGAACTGCCACCAGATGAATGTGACAAAAACCAAGGAACTGGTGGTGGACTGCTGCAGGTGAGGACAACCCCTCACAGCACCAGTAAACATCCAAGGAACAGGCATTGAGATGGTGACATCCTAAAAGTACCTTGGTATTCACCTGAAAAATAAACTGGACTGGTCACACAACACCATCACACTCTACAAGAAGGGGCAGTGCAGGCTGTTACTCTTGAGGAGAATCAGGTCTTTTGGAGTGTGGGGGGATACTCCTGAAGACCTTCTATGATTCGGTGGTGGCATCAGCCATCACATTTGGAGTGGTCTGCTGGGGCAGTGGCATCAAGGCAGCCAACAGGAAGAGACTGAACATCCATCCAGCCATCCATCTTCTACCGTTTTTCTGGAGGTCCGGGTCGCGGAGGCAGCAGTTCAAGCAGAGAAGCCCAGACTTCCCTCTTCCCAGCCACCTGCTCCAGCTCTTCAGAGGGGATACCAAGGCGTTCCCAGACCAGCTGGGAGACATAGTCTCTCCACCGAGTCCTGGGTCTGCCCCGGGGTCTTCTCCCAGTGGGACGTGCCTGAAACACCTCAAGTGGGAGGTGTCCAGGAGGCATCCTAATCAGATGCCCATACCACCTCAACTGACTCCTTTCAATGTGGAGGAGCAGCGGTTCTACTCTGAGCCTCTCCCGGATGACTGAGCTCCTCACCCTATCTCTGAGGGTGAGTCCAGCAATCCTATGGAGAAAGCTCATTTCAGCCGCTTGTATCCGCGATCTCGTTCTTTCGGTCATTACCCAAAGCTCGTGACCATAGTTGAGAGTAGGAACGTAGATTGACTGGTAAATCGAGAGCTTTGCCTTAGAACTAAGCTCCCTCTTCACCACAACAGACTGGTACAACGTCCGCATCACTGCAGATGCTGCTTCAATCCATCTGTCGATCTCTCGCTCCATTCTCCCCTCACTCGTGAACAAGACCCCAAGATACTTAAACTCCTCCACTTGGGGCAGGAGCCTGTCCCCAACCCGGAGAGGACAATCCACCTTTTTCCGGCTGAGGACCATGGACTCGGACTTGGAGGTGCTGATTCTCATCCCAGCCGCTTCACACTCAGCGGCAAACCGTCCCAGCAAGAGCTGTAGGTCATTGCTGGATGAAGCCAACAAGACAACATCATCTGCAAACAACAGAGATGAGATTCTGTGGTCACCAAGCATGACACCCTCCATTCCCTGGCTGCGCCTAGAAATCCTGTCCATAAAAATTATGAACAGGATCGGTGACAAAGGGCAGCCCTGGCGGAGTCCAACTCTCACTGGGAATGACTCCGATCGAGTGTTGGCAATACGAACCAAACTCTCACAACGGTCGTGCAGAGACCGAATAGCTCGTAACAACAAGCCTGATACCCCATACTCCCGAAGCACCCCCCACTAAAAATCCACGAGGGACGCGGTCAAATGCCTTCTCCAAGTCCACAAAACACATGTAAACTGGTTGGGCAAACTCCCACAAATCCTCGAGAATTCTCGAGAGGGTAAAGAGCTGGTCCGATGTGCCACGGCCAGGACGAAAACCACATTGCTCCTCCTGAATCCGAGGTTCGACCAACGGCCGGACTCTCCTTTCCAGTACCTTGGCATAGACCTTCCCAGGGAGGCTGAGGAGTGTGATCCCTCTATAGTTGGAGCACACCCTCCGGTCCCCTTTTTTAAAGAGAGGAACCACCACCCCGGTTTGCCAAACCGGGGGGTGGTTTGCCACCACTCATGGATCGTCACCTTATCGTGGTGGGGGGGTTTGCGTGCCCCAGTGATCCCAGGAGCTATGTTGTCTGGGGCAATTTGCCTCTGATAGGGTCTCCCAAGACAAACTGGTCCTGGGTGAAGGGCCAGACTAAGAACGATCCAACAGACTCTCATGAATTGTATATCAAGGATTCAGTGTACCCCGCCCGGTATGGGGTTACCGGGGCCCCACCCTGGAGCCAGGCCTGGGGGGGGGCTCGAAGGCTAGCGTCTGGTGGCCGGGTTTCCACCCATGGGACCCGGCAGGGCTCAGCCCGAAGGAGTTACATGGGTCCGCCCTCCAGTGGGCTCACCACCTGCAGGAGGGATCATGGGGGTCCGGTGCTATGTGGATCAGGTGGCGGTCAAAGGCGGAGACCTTGGCGGACTGATCCCAAGCTTTCTAAACTGGCTTTTGGTACATGGAATGTCACCTCTCTGGTGGGGAAGGAGCCTGAGCTGGTGTACGAGGTTGAGAGATACCGGCTGGATATAGTCGGCCTCACTTCAACACACCGCTCCAGTTCCGGAACCAGTCTCCTGGAGAGGGGCTGGAGCTTGGCCTTTTCTGGAGTTGCCCCGGGCGAGAGGCGACGAGCAGGGGTGGGTATTCTTGTATCGCCCCACCTTGCTGCCTCTATATTGGAGTTTTCCCCGGTGGACGAAAGGGTTGCTTCCCTGCGCCTTTGGGCTGGGAAACGGGTCCTGACCATCATTTGTGCCTATGCACCAAATGATGTTTCAGAGTACCCACCCTTTTTGGAGTCTGTGACTGGGGTGCTAGAGGGTGCTCCTCTTGGAGATTCCATTGTCCTACTGGGGGACTTCAATGCGCACGTGGGCAACGACAGTGAAACCTGGAGGGGGGTGATTGGGAGGAACGGCCTGCCCAATCTGAACCCGAGTGGTGTTCAGTTATTGGACTTCTGTGCTAACCTCAGTCTTTTTTTTTTTTTTTGTTACTTATTTGTACCCGTAGGTAGATTCGGTTTGCAGTCTGGTGACAAGCCACCGGCTGCTGGTCGCTGCATGTGCGAGCGCCCTAAACCTACATGTTTTTGGTGTGCAGGAGGAAACCGGAGAAATCCCGGAGTAAACCCGCGCAACACGGGGAGAACATGCAAACTCCACACAGCTCACTGTTGGTCGGGGACTGGGATCGAACCCACGATCTCATGATCCCCGCGATCCCCCGGCCGAGGGTAAAACTGTGCTGCCACAGTGCTAAACCACTGCACCACCGTGCAGCCTGTCCATAACGAACACCATGTTCTAGCATAAGGGTGTCCATATGTGCACCTGGCACCAGGACACCCTAGGTCGCAGGTCGATGATCGATTTTGTTATCGTATCATCAGACCTGCGACCATATGTCTTGGACACCCGAGTAAAGAGAGGTGCAGAGCTGTCAACTGATCACCACCTGGTGGTGAGTTGGATCCGATGGCAGGGGAGGAAGCCATTCAGACCTAGTAGACCCAAACATATAGTGAGGGTGTGCTGGGAGCGTCTGGCTGAGGCCCCTGTCCGGGAGGTCTTCAACTCCCACCTCCGGAAGAACTTCAACCACATTCTGAGGGAGTCTGGAGACATGGAGTCTGAATGGGCCATGTTCTCCACCTCTGTTGTTGAAGCGGCGGCCCAGAGCTGCGGCCGCAAGGTGGTCGGTGCATCTCGTGGTGGCAACCTCCGAACCAAGTGATGGACACCAGTGGTGAGGGGGGCCATTAAGCTGAAGAAGGAGTCCTATCAAGCTTGGTTGGCTTGTGGGACTCCCGAAGCAGCTGAGGTGTACCGGCAGGCCAAGCGGAGTGCAGTTCGGTTGGTTGCTGAAGCAAAAACCCGGGTATGGGAGGAGTTCGGTGAGGCCATGGAACAAGACTTTCGGTCGGCCTCAAAGAGATTCTGACAAACTGTCCGACGGCTCAGGAGGGGAAAGCAGATCCCCGTCCACACTGTGTATGGTGCGGATGGGACACTGTTGACTTCGACTGGGGACATCGTTGGGCGGTGGAAGGAATACTTCGAGGATCTCCTCAATCCCACTGATACACCTTCCACAGTGGAAGCAGGGTTTGGGGACGAGGGGGATGACTCGCCTATCACAGGGGCTGAGGTCGCCAAGGTGGTTAAAAATCTCCTTGGTGGCCAGGCCCCGGGGGTGGACGAGATTCGCCCTGAGTACCTCAAGGCCCTAGATGTTGTTGGGTTGTCATGGTTGACACGCCTCTGCAACATTGCGTGGAGGTCGGGGGCAGTGCCTTTGAGACTGAACAGACTGATCAAAAAAGCTAGCTCTGTTCTGGGGCGATGCCTCGACCCAGTGGAGGAGATAGGAGAGAGGAGGATGGCGGCTAAGCTGTCATCTCTGCTGAAGTCCGAGTCCCACCCCATGCTGGAAATGCTGAATGCACTGAGGAGCTCATTTAACAATAAGCTGTGCCGTCCTGAGGGAGAGGTTCAGCCGGTCATTCCTACCTATGGGTGTCAGACTTTATAACCTAACCAGGGCTGCTCGTAGAGGTCGTATTAAACATAGTAAATGTCACAACTTTGTACAATGGATCTTGTCCCCTCCAATACACAACTAAGACAATTACAATTATTACTGAGGGTGACAACAACACTGTTAATAAATGTGAAATATACTGTCTGGGTCTATATTTATATTCTGGTGGTAATTTAATAAACTGTAATGCTGTTGACCATCTAGCTGCAATGCTCCTGCACTGTTTATATAGCTGTGTACATACTGCTTTGACTAACCAATTCTTAACTTATTTACTATTGCCCTGAGTGCTGCTATCCCTGAGCTGTTGCAATCCTGGAATTTCCCCATTGTGGGATGAAGAAAGGTTTATCTTATTATGATTTGTATTGTGACAATATATCACAATGCATTGTTTTAGAGATATCACCCAGCCCTACTGTAACTTAGAATTATTTCTGGATGATATTGTTTTAGAATTCCCTGGCTGCTTAATTTGGTGAGGTTTCTTCCCTCCGCTTGATGGAGCTGCATATACTCTTGTCCCACATGAGGACTCCATAATTGTCCCCTGGCGGTAAAGTCCTTGTTGAAATTTCTTGAGATGCTGCTTTCTTTTCCCTTCATCTAAATTGCAGTATTATATTGTAGTACTGTATTTCCTAAATGGCTAACATAGTGTGGACTCCCCCCTAACCACTAAACACCTTTCAATATCGAAATACTGTTCTTTAACAAAATCATACAACTTGTCAAGGTTTATAAGCTGACAGCTTACGTGCATGATGCAACAGCACAGGAAAGTAACCACACGAAGGAACTCGTTTGAAAGTTTTATTAATTTATAAAGAAGTGCATAGCTAGGGAAACAGTCACTTGCCAGAGGAACCACCCTGTGGAGAGAAGACGAGAGCTGTGAGTGGAGGAACAGAGTAAGGGGAAATGGGCGAGCCAAATTGCCACTTGCTTGGGTATCCAGGGAGAACTGGCAGGGCCCCAGCAGTGAATAGATGAACCAGAAGGGTGTGGGGGATGAGCTGGTGGTGCCTGACCCGGTGGAGATAGGAAGCTGAGGAAATGATGAGATGTGAAGGAAGGAAGCTGTTAGGAAGCTGGGTAACATCACTTGTGGCAACATATCGTCACTTCCAGTATTGCTGTCTGTCCATGTGGTTTGCTCTCCTCATTCTCCTGAGGATTTTGCTTTTAATTGTATTTTAACCACTTTTTTTCCATCTACCGTTAGTTCTCATTTTTGTTTATCAAGCCTCTTGCACCTGTGTGCGCACTCAGTGTCATCTAATCACCCTCTTCAGCCTTCTGTTCACCTTTTATTGGTGTTTATGTTAGCTTCGGGTTAGCCACGAGCTATGGCTACTAGCTCTCCTTCCCCTTCTCCTCTGGTGTGCTCTCTCTGTCAGATGTTTAGCTACACCTCTGCCTCTTTTAGTGATAAAGGTAAATGTAATAAATGTTGTCTTTTTGAGGTGCTCGAGGCGAGGTTGTCTGATTTGGAATCCCGGCTCCACTGCATTGAAACACCGTCTGTGCCAGTTACTCTTGACGGACATCCCCTAGCTGCAGCGGAGCTCCCTAGCTTAGGGCGACCTGTTAGCGGTCCTCCGGTCCTCCTCAGCAGCGAGGAGCCTGGGTGGGTGACAGTGAGAAGGAAGCCTAGTCGCAAAGCCCCGGTTAACCTCTTGCGCTCCGTTGTTCCGCGGGCGGGCAAGTCTCTGCGTCCTCGGACGCACGAGGGCGCACAAGAGCGCTCGGACATCGTGCCCGCTCGGACGCATGATGCATGATATACTGATGATGGTGCAGATGGAGATGGTGCTGGCCTCCAAGCGCCACTGGGGAAAAAAAGCTGCAGACACAGAACAGATTAGTTCATCTGATTGACCTGTCATTCGACTAATAAGAGCCTTGAATTGGGTTTCTGAAACCATGAAGAGCCAATGAATGAAAATCTAGCCAGAAGGACCCGCCTCCCAACAGCTGCGAGCCAATTGAAGCACAGAAGTTCGCTGAGCTGTTGTCTAAAGCTGGGTGAAGAGAGACTTTCAGCAGCCACAGGCAGCGGTTTATTTATTTATTTTATTTTATTCCAGCAGAGTGTTTAGGATTCTCTTCCGTCATCATTGACCGACGACGAAGGTCGTAAATCATTCACCAAAACCGCAATAATGGAATTATGTTTTGATTGGAATCCACGAGCGGAGCAGCGTCGCGTTCGTCTGACAATGGGGAAGAGAAGTTTGCCAGGACTCTGCTGCTGTGAAGAGGTAAGGTGTTATAAGCTAAATTATTATTTCTCCCTGAAAACTGTAATCCAAAAATGACTTTTGACCGATCGGTACATTACAACTGTACGGCGCACGCACTTCGTACTTCGTGCGCCGCGATAAACCGTGTTCGGACCGTGAATGCCACCCCCCGCTCCTCTTCTGCAGCGGGGGGGGGGGGGGCGTTCACGGTCCGAACGCCCCCGGTCCGCGGGGGGAAGCCACGCTGACTGCGCAGCAGTCATCACATAGACATATGAGTCTATTCCTTCATGTAGCGATGGCCGTCCTCTGTAGCGGGGGGGGGGGGACAACCCCACCCCACACACACACACAGTAGCGAGGGGGGGGGAAGCCGCTGTGACAGCGTTGCTGTGGAAACATGCAAGGAGTGTAATCCGTCATGCAGCGAGGGCCAAACTCCGTCCTTGGTAGCGGGGGGGGGGGACGACCCCCCCCACACACACACACACAGACACAGCCCTGAGTGCGACCTTTCATTAGAGCCTAAAATGAAGATTCTACATTGAATTATTCAAAAGTTACAGACGTTTTTCCTAACTGTGCCATTTGGCACAATTTGGCACAGTTCCAAAACGCCTGGGAACAGCCTGAGAACAAAGCTGTGTAAAATATTCATTTTTTGTGGTATTGTTACCAAATTTGGATCTCAGCTTGATAACACTTGGTTCTACATTTCTGTTGCATTTTCCAGCCGGATTGGACAGCTGTGTGTTATTTGCAAGCATTTGTATCCAAAAAAACACCGTGTCCAAATTTATTTTCTTCAAGTTCAGTATGTTTAGATGACTGTAACTCAGTGGCCGGAGCACATAGAGAGATCATGTTTTTTTTGCCAAAAAATTCAAAGTGTTTTCTTTTAAATGAGACCAACCCCATGAAGATGCTTCAAAGGGTTGAATAACAGCTTTCGATTTACTTTGGGCACATTATTTTTTGGCATTTTTAGGAAAATTGCCCGGAGTGCAAGGGGTTAACCACCAACCTGTTCACGTTTCTAATCGTTTTTCCCCGCTCAGCGACACACCCGCTGAGGAAAAAATTCTGATCATTGGCAACTCTGTAGTCAGAAGCGTGAACCTAGAGACTGCAGCGGCCATAGTCAAATGCATTCCTGGGGCCAGAGCAGGCGACATCGAGTCAAATTTGAAAATGCTGGCTAAAAGTAACTGTAAATACTCCACAATTGTTATTCACGCTGGCATTAATGACATCCGTCTCCGGCAGTCGGAAGTCACAAAACTTAATGTAGAATTGATGTGTGACTTTGCAAAAACAATATCTGCCTCGGTAGTATTCTCTGGGCCCCTCCCCAATCTGGCCAGTGATGACATGTTTAGCCGCTCGTCATCCTTCAACTGCTGGCTGTCTGTGTGGTGTCCTGCAAACAACGTGGGCTACATAGACAATTGGAACTCATTTTGGGGAAAACCTGGTCTTATTAGATGAGACGGCGTCCATCCCACTTTGAATGGTGCGTCTCATTTATCTAACAATCTGGCATTTTTTTTTTTTACAAATTTCCAAAATCTTGACAACTCAGAGTTGGGACCAGGAAGCAGAGTCGTAGTCTTACACGCCTCTCTGCAGCTCCTCTTCATCCGCCACCCCTCAACTTAGCCCCTGTCTTCCCCATCAGAGAATCATTGTCTGCTCCCTCCAAAGTAAATAAAAATATAATGTATAAGCATCCCAAAGTGATTAAACAAAAAGTAGGTAAAACTCAAATTAAACATGGAGCCTCTAAATAGAATGATTTGGCCTCTGTTCCTCCTCATAATTTAAAAATTAAATGCAGTTTGTTAAATATTAGGTCTCTAACTCCCAAGTCTCTGCTAGTCCATGATCCGTTAATTGATCATCAGATTGATTTAATTTCCCTTACAGAGACTTGGTTAGGGCAAGAGGATTATGTTGGTTTAAATGAATCAACTCCCTCTGGTTATTTAAACTGTCAAAATCCCAGAAGTTCTGGTCGTGGAGGAGGAGTAGCAACAATTTACCATTCCAAATTACTAGTTAATGTAAAGCAAAAAACATGTTATAATTCCTTTGAGGGCCTGGTCCTCAGTATTGGGCACTTTAGCAATTTTAGGCTAAACCCAATTTTATTTGCCATAGTTTATCGTCCTCCATCAACCTACTCAGAATTTTTATCCGAATTTGCCAAATTCTTAGCTGATTTAGTGTTGAAATCAGATAATATATATATTATATATTATATAATTTAATTATATACTATGTAATTATAGTAGGGGACTTTAATATACATGTAGATGTAGATAGTGATTGCCTTAATGTTGCATTTAATTCAATATTAGACTTGATGGAGTTTTCCCAGAAAGTAGGACATTCTACTCATTATCTCCACCATACGTTGGAACTTGTTCTGACATTTGGCATAGAAATAGAAAATCTTGTAGTGTCTCCTCATAACCCTGTACTGTCAGACCTTTGTCTGTTAACCTTTGATTTTACTATTTCTGACTATTTGGCTCCTAAAGAAAAATGTTACTACAGTAGATGCCTCTCAGATGATGTTGTTACCAAATTTATGCAGATTGTTTCCTCTATGCCATGTGTCAACACAACAGAAATAAGCTATAGACAGCTTGCTCCTTCTGTAATTGATAGCATGGTAGATATTGTTACAGCTTCTCTGCATCAGACACTAGACTTGGTGGCCCCCTTAAAAAAGAAGAAGTCTAATCAGAGATTTCTAACTCCTTGGATCAACACAGAAACTCGTAGCTTAAAACAGAAGACCCGTCAATTAGAAAGAAAATGGCGCTCCACTAATTTAGATGAAATCTATTTAGCTTGGAGAAATCATCTTTTAATTTAATTAAAATTTCTTAGAAAAACTGGAACAAGTTATTATTCTGCATTAATAGAAAAGAACAAGAATAATCCCAGGTTTCTTTTCATCACTGTAGCTAGGCTGACAAAGAGTCAGGACTTTGTCAATCCTAGCATTCCCTTAGAGCTTACTAGTCAGGACTTTATGAACTTTTTCAATAATAAAATTTCATCCATCAGAGATAAAATCAGTCAGATTCTTTCCATCGTTAACTTAAATACAGTAACTACTTCAACTCCTTCAACTGATGAGACTCCTTCTTGATGAGTTTACTCCAATTGACCTTTGCGAGTTAGATAAACGAATTTCCTCATCCAAACCTTCAACTTGTCTTTTAGACCCTATTCCTACCAGGTTATTTAAAGAAGTCTTCCCACTTATTGTTAGCTTTATTCTTCCTATAATCAATTCTTCATTAACTTTAGGCCATGTATCACAGGCTTTTAAAACGGCTATAATTAAATCCTTACTCAAAAAGCCAATGCTGGATCCAGGAGCTTTAGCTAACTATAGACCAATCTCTAATCTCCCTTTCATTTCAAAAATCTTAGAAAGAGTTGTTGCTACGCAATTATTTGACCACCTGCAGGGAAATGGTTTACTTGAAGTGTTTCAATCTGGGTTTAGAATATATTATAGTACTGACACAGCCTTAGTGAAGGTCACTAATGACCTCCTCATCACATCTGATGATGGACTTGTTTCTGTACTTGTCCTTTTAGACCTTAGTGCAACTTTTGATACTATTGATCATAATATTCTACTTGATAGATTAGAACACTATGTTGGACTTAATGGAACTTCGTTGCAGTGGTTTCAATCTTATTTATCTGATAGGTTCCAGTTTGTTCATGTCAATAATGAGTTTTCTTTCAACTCAAGGCTCAGTCATGGAGTTCCACAGGGATCTGTGCTAGGCCCTACTCTTTTTAGTTTATATATGCTTCCGTTAGGTAACATTATTAGAAAGCACTGTATACATTTTCATTGTTATGCAGATGACACACAATTATACCTGTCAATGAAGCCAGATGATAGTAATCAATTAGCCAAGTTGTAATCCTTTCTTAAGTAAATCAAAGCTTGTTTTTTTTTTGTTTTTGTTTTTTTTTGTTACTTATTTGTACCCGTAGGTAGACTTGGTTTGCAGTCTGGTGACAAGCCACCGGCTGCTGGTCGCTGCGTGCGCGAGCGCCCTAAACCTACATGTTTTTGGTGTGCGGGAGGAAACCGGAGAAATCCCGGAGTAAACCCGCGCAACACAGGGAGAACCTGCAAACTCCACACAGCTCACTGTTGGTCGGGGGCTGGGATCAAACCCACGATCTCATGATCCCCGCGATCCCCCGGCCGAGGGTAAAACTGTGCTGCCACAGTGCTAAACTTGGCATGTTTAACTACCTAAACTTGGATGACTAGTAAGTTCTTGCTATTAAATTCAGATAAGACTGAAGTCATTCTTGTTGGTCCAGAAAACCTTAGAAATACCTTTCCAAATCAAACTTTCTGTTTGGATGTGGTTACTCTTTCTCTTAATAGCTCTGTGAGGAACCTTGGAATTATTTTTGATGAAGATCTGTCTTTCAATTCACATATTAAATTTGTTTCTAAGACTGCTTTCTATCATTTGTGTAATATTGCCAAGATTAGGAACATCTTGTCTCAGAGTGATGCTGAGAAACGGATCCACGCTTTTGTTAGCTCTAGATTAGATTATTGTAATTCTTTATCATCAGATTGTCCTAAAACATCTTTAAAACGTCTTCAGCTGATCCAAAGTGCTGCAGCAAGAGTTTTAACAGGTACTAGAAAGAGAGATCATATCTCTCCGGTTCTGGCCTCCCTTCATTGGCTTCCCATAGAGTTTAGAATTAAGTTTAAAATCCTTCTTCTTACTTACAAAGCTCTAAACAATCAGGCCCCTTTTTATTTAAAAGATCTGATACTACCGTATTATTCTAACAGAGCACTATGCTCCCAAAATGCAGGATCACTTGTCATACCTAGAATCTCCAAAAGTACAATGGGAGGCAGAGCCTTCAGTTATCAAGCTCCTCTCCTGTGGAACCAGCTGCCAATCTGGATTCGGGAGTCAGACTCGATCTCTGTTTTTAAGAATAGGATTAAAACCTTCCTTTTTGATATAGCCTACAATTAGGGAGGGATCATGTGTTTCTGAACCCTCCCTTAGTTATGCTGCTAATAGGTTTAGTCAGCCGGGGGACCTCGAATAATGCACTGGGCCTCATTCCTTTCTTCACTCTCAATGAAATATTTTTTGTATTTTTTTTTTGCTGGTCATTAACATCTGTTTGTTTTCTCCCATAGATTGAGTCCCCATCGTGCTGTTTGCTCTCTACATGTCTGTTCTTTTCATCTTCTCTATCCCCTCACCCCCCAGCCAGTCACAGCAGATGAATGCCCCTCCCTGAGCCTGGTTCTGCTGGAGGTTTCTTCCTGTTAAAAGGGAGTTTTTCCTCTCCACCATCACCAAGCGCTTGCTCACAGGGGATCACCTGATTGCTGGGGTCTTTCTGCAACTGTGGGGGTTCCCCCTACAGTTGAAAGTGCTATGAGATGACTGTCGTTGTGAAATGGCGCTATATAAATAAAGTTGAATTGAATTGAATTGAATGTGGCAGGAGAGTGCACGCAGTCCTGGAGACACACCTGCATGGTAGCAGCTACCTGAGGAGAGAAGAGCAACAAGGTATGACGACATGTCTATGCTTGTTAAAAAATACTTGCTTCTCTGTAGACTGGCAGCATACCCAGACGAGCCAGCGTTGAATCCTTAAGGAGATTAAGGAGGGAACTTAAGCGTACTTAAGGAGTAACCTCCTTAAGTACGCTGGCTGATGAGCAAGGGCAGGTGTGTCTTCTGCCTCAGGTGCTGTGATGAATTGATGAATGTGAGACAGTACAGGAAGGGCGCGCTCTCGCTGCCCATGACACAACTTAGCTACTAAATTAGTTACAGATTATGGTTCTCAGTTAATCAACCTCTTTAAAGAGTCTGTGACAAGATCTTGGAACTATGCATAAGTATTTAGTATGAATTTATCTTATGTCATCCACATAGTTGGTTCTGTTGAATTAGAATGCTAAATAAGTGGAAAATATCTCTAAGTTAATTCAGATTTAGCGCCGTGTTGCATTAACGTGATATCCTGAGACACATCTCATTTTAGGATATGACGTCATGAGGAGAGTTTCCTCTAGGCTGATCCATGTGCTGTCAATGTAAACAAGCTGTTTATCTTCTACATCAGCGAAGAAATGCCGAAACATTGTGTGGCGGCTTTGTGTTCTAATTGCTCCAGTGAACGTATAAGCCTGTTGTCATTCCCAAAAGATCCAGATCTTCTTACAAAATGAGCCAAGCAAGTACAGAGAGCTAGGGACAAATGGCAACCAACACCATCTTCTGTACTCTGTAGCCATCATTTCACTGCAGACAGTTTTGAGGAGGCATCTGCTATACAGGAATCTTTAGGCTTTAAAGTTCATTACAAACGGGTTCTAAAACCGACTGCCATATCTACGGTTTTCAAATGAAAACCCACAGCTCGAGACAATATCAACATATCAAAACAGCGCAGAGAAGCAACAAAGTCAAAACTCACCTGGAAAAGAGTTTGTGTAATTGATTTTTTTTTTTTCCCCACATAAGGCGATTGTGATTTAATCATTTGGTTTACAGAAATTTTGGCTTCAATTTTTCTTTTTTTTTTTTTTAATTTCACAAATCGGGTGGTCGGGGAAATTAAAAAAAAATGCTCAGATATTCATTTTCGGAAGGCAATGACATTTATATAAATGAAAAATGAAAAAAGTAATATCACGTTTTTTTAACACAAAGTTGTTCCATTTGGAGTAAAGTCAACACTCAGCTTCAAAATTCATAGGGGAGGATTTTACTTTCAGCGGAAAAAATAAATATTACACACTCTTAAGTAGGGACATTGCAATTAATTATTTCATTTAGGAAATCTCAGAACTGCTGACAAAAAAGCCAGAAGCTAGGATCACTAGTGAAGAACTTCAAGAAAAATATGAAGAAGCAGGTTTATCTCCAAGCGACATTTTTCAACCTACATATCTGCACATTATGAAGGTAAAGACCCATAAATAATCTTGTATAACATATGAATCAAGACGTTTAACAATTAGGGGATTGTTATTTAATAGTGTGGTTTACAAACCCGCAGATGTGACCAGAATTTCCCCGACAAGAGAAAAAAAATTAGCACACTTGATTTTATTTTATTTTTTTCGCTGAAATGAGGACGATATAAGATAAATTTATACTGAATACTTATGCTTAGTTCCAAGATCTTGTCACGGACTCTTTAAAACAGCATTAACACTTTCACAGTTATTACTTCATTGCATCACATCTATTTCATCTATTTCTATCCATTTCATGTTCTGTTTAAGGTCAGGAAATATTTGTTTTTCCAAGTAACTATTTAAGGAAGGAAGAATAGAATTACATAGAGACTTTACTTGTTCCTGTCTGTAATCAAATAAAACGGCACTGATTGCCTGACTCAGTCCATTATGCCCAGAAATGGAATCATGAATTGCTTCATATCTTGTCTTTCAAATAAGCAGACACATTTTGACTTAAGTGCATAGAGCATGTTAATTTATATGAATTGGGAAATGGTAATGCTACTGCACTGACCATGCATTGCTCATTGTCAGTACGAACAATGGGTGGCTCACAATCACTCAAAACTCCTGCAAGGTGGAAAAAAAACGTCTGATAAGTGAGTGAATCAGAATTTCCATGTAAAAAAATTGGGCCAAGGATTGACATTGACATTGATTTTTATTTGAACATTCTAAAAAAAGAAGAGAATTCAAAACAAAACAAAAAGACAAGCCAAAAATAAAATGTTCAAAAGGAGTGGGAAGAAGCCAACGCTTATATAGTCCCACCCCCTTTCCATACCCAACAAATTACAGTATTACTCATAATCATCATTATCCCACAACCACATTCACCATAATACACCCATAGTCAAATTATACAACAAAAATGACAACAGTGACAGTCCATATTGACAACAATACCAACATCCAACAATATTACAACAACAATAAACATACACTTCTGGCATGTTCAACACAAACACAAACAACACCATCACCTTCACAAACATCATAACACACAACAACCTTCCCTCACTGAAGACACAATGTAACATCGCTGCCCTTCATTCTCATACTGCTCAAAAATCATTTCTTTATATGTTGATTTAAATATGTGGATGTTTGGACATTGCCTGTGTCTCTCCCCCAACCCATTCCACAATTTTACCCCACACACAGACACACAAAAACTCCTCCGAGTAGATCTTACTAAGTGCATTTGAAATTTTGTATTCCCCCGTAAATTATATTTCCCTTCTCTCTCCCTGAAAAGATTTTGTATATTGTATGGCAAGAGGTTTTTACTGACTTTAAACATTAATTGTGTTGTGTAATAATGAACCAGATCCCATAATTTCAGTAACTTTGAATGTAAAAACAATAAATTAGTATGTTCTAGGTACCCGACTTTGTGTATAACACGGACTGCTCTTTTTTGTAATATTAACAATGAATTAAGTTTACTTTTATAACTGTTACCCCAAACCTCTATACAATAAGTCAAGTATGGAAGTACTAATGAGCAATACAAGATATGAAGTGATTTATAATCTAGGACCTGCTTAATTTTATTTATAATTGCAATATTTTTTGCAACTTTGTTTTGTATGTATCTAACATGTGGTTTCCAACTAATTTTATCATCCAGTATTACACCCAAAAACTTGATCTCCTTAACTTTTTCAATAACTAGGATAACAGGGTGCTCTTCATTTGACCTTCTTATAACAGCTAAATGTTTACAAACTGAGGATAATACATAATCTCATAATGTTAGTGAGCAGGGCAAACGCTCCCTAAAAGCTGACCTCATTGTATGGCTGATCCACTTCAGCAAAGAGCAAAACAGAGAATAACTTTTTAAAAGGTTTAATCCAAATCATAATCAGTGAGCTGGACAGGAGTGGAGTTATATTAATTGCTGGATTAGAAATTGTCCTTTAATAAAACACCATAATAAAACAGGCAACAACAAAATCATGGAGCAAACTAACAATTAAAAAACAAAATGAGAAGAAACAGCAAACTAAATTAAGAAATTGGTCAAATGAATAAAACTCCAGAGTAGAGTCAAATAAAAATGAAAAAAGGATACATTTTCTTCTAAATTAATCCAGCATTCAGCATCTCCACCTCTCCATAACTAAGATAAGATAAGATAAGCTAAGATAAGATAAGATAAGCCTTTATTAGTCCCACAATGGGGAAATTCCAGGATTGCAACAGCACAGGGATAGCAACACTCAGAGCAACAATCAGAAAGCAAGAAAAAACAAGAGCAGTGAGTACACATATGTACATATAAACATAAATATATAGAGGCATTGCAGCTAGATGGAATAAACATGTGAATATATAAACACACACTCAGTGTGGAGCGTTGTAGCTAGATGGAATAAATATATGAATATACTGTATAAACACACACAGTGCGGAGCATTGTAGCTAGATGGAATGAAACAGCACAACCGTCTACTTAGTTATCCTACATGGTATGATTATGTACCCATACATATTGTCACCCTCCGTAGCTACCGGTATTTTCCTTGTTGTATACCGGAGGGGACCATTGTGTAAGTCTAATGCTCCTTACTGGATAAAACAAAACACAAATTACTTTTACTATGTACTAAAATTACTAAAAAGGCAGGCTGACAAACAAGTTCAACCTGAACACAAATAAAAAGGCCTGAACATCACTGTCAGAGAGCCCAGGAAAAACAATAAAAACTGCAAAGCAATATCTCTCTGCACCACTTTAGTTTTAACAGTCAATTCCTCAATTAGTGTATTAATCACAGAAATGGTCAAAATCCATCCCCAACAGGTACCATCTCTGCCTCCAGACCTCTGAGACCCAAATCTCTTCTGTCGCCTGATGCTGGATTGTGGGTCATAATTAATTGCGCTTGCAGCAGTCATTCTCTCACGGCCAACTCAGAGACGCAGAGAAAGAAAAAGAAATAGGTCAGTAGTAGCCATTACAGTCCAGCCCCATCCATGTGAAGTTCTGTGTCTGCAGTGTAAGTGTGGAGAAGGAGAGCTGCAGCCAAACCGGTAGAAAAGAACGAAGCCCTACAGGCAGCCTGTCAGCCTGAGTTCAGGATTACAAAATCCCAGCTTGCTGGCATTTGTAGATCTGTCTACACATTTGCGAATCCAGACCATCCAGACACACCAAATGTGTTGCAAAAGTCACATGTACTTTGACAGCCAATTGAGACACAGCTGTGGTCTTTTCAAGCCGTTTTTAACAAAATCTTTTTACACATTTCTCCATCTTTTTAAACATTTGTGGATCTGAGTACACATTTGTGGAACTGTGCATGCAGTTGTGGAACTGTTCATGCATTTGTGGAACTTTGCACACACTTGTGGAACTATGCACGCATTTGTGGAATTTTGCAGACATTTGTGGAAATGTGCACGCATTTTTTTTTTTTTTTGCACGCATTTGTGGATCTGTGTATGCATTTGTGGAACTGCACATATTTGTGGAACTTTGCATGCATATGTGGATCTGTGGGCACATTTGTGGAACTTTGAACGCATTTGTGGAACTTTGCATTCATTTGTGGATCTGTGCACGCTTTTGTGGAGCTGTTCACACATTTGTGGAACTTTGCATGCATTTGTGGATCTGTGAATGCATTGGTGAAACTGCACACATTTCTGCCACTTTGCACACATTTGTGGAACTTTGCATGTATTTGTGGATCTGTGCACGCACTTGTGGATCTGTGCACGCTTTTGTGGAGCTGGGCACACATTTGTGGAACTTTGCATGTTTTTGTGGAACTGTGCATGCATTTGTGGAACTTTGCACACATTTGTGGAGCTGTGTATGCATGTGTGGAACTGTGCACACATTTGTAAAAATTTGCACACATTTGTGGAACTGCGTGCATTTGTAGATCTGTGCATGCATTTGTGAAACTGCACACATTTATGGAACTTTACACACATTTGTGTATCTGTGCATGCATTTGTGGAACTTTGCATGTTTCTGTGGAACTGTGCATGCAGTTGTGGATCTTTGCATGCATTTGTGGAACTTAGTAAGAATTTGTAGATCAGTGTATTCATTTGTAGATCTGTGCCTGCATTTGTGGAACAGTGCATGCATTTGTGCAATTGTGTATGCATTTGTGGAACTTTACCCACATTTGTAGATTAGTGCACACATTTGTAGATCTGTGCATGCATTTGTGGAACAGTGCATGCATTTGTAGAACTTTGCATGCATTTCAAAATATTTTTTACACATTTGTGGAACTGTTCATGCATTTATGGAACTTCACATGCATTTGTGGATCTGTGCATGAATTTGTGGATCTGTGCACACATTTGAGGAACTGTGCATGCATTTGTAGATCAGAGCATGCATTTGTAGATAAGTGCACACATTTGTGGACAAGTGCATGCAATTGTGGAACTTTGCACGCATTTGTAGATCAGTGCACACATTTGTAGATCTGTGCATGCATTTGTGGAACTTTGCACGCATTTCAAAATATTTTTTACACATTTGTGGAACTGTTCACGCATTTATGGAACTTCACATGCATTTGTGGATCTGTGCATGAATTTGTGGATCTGTGCACGCATTTGTAGAGCAGAGCATGCATTTGTAGATAAGTGTAAACATTTGTGGAAAAGTGAATGCAATTGTGGAACTTTGCACGCATTTGCAAATATTTTTTTACATATTTGTGGAACTGTACAAGCATTTGTGGATATGTGCATGCATTTATGGAACTGTGCGTGAATTTGTGAAACTGCACACATTTGTGGAATGTTGCACTCATTTTTGGAACTTTGCACACATTTGTGGAACTTTGCATGCATTTGTTGTTCTGTGCCTGCATTTGTGGATCTGTTCATGCTTTTGTGGAGCTTTGCACACATTTGTGGAACTTTGCACACATTTGTAGATCTGTGCATGCATTTGTGGAAATTTGCACACGTTTGTTTAGGTTTCCACGCATTTTTGGAACTGTGCATACATTTGTGGTTCAGTGCATCTTTTCATGGAACTTTGCATGCATTTGTAGGTCAGTGCACAAATTTGTAGATCAGTGCACACATTTGTGGATCTGTGCACGAATTGTGGAACTTTGCACGCATTTGTAGATCTGTGCATGCATTTGTGGAAATTTGCACACGTTTGTTTAGGTTTCCACGCATTTTTGGAACTGTGCATACATTTGTGGTTCAGTGCATCTTTTCATGGAACTTTGCATGCATTTGTAGGTCAGTGCACAAATTTGTAGATCAGTGCACACATTTGTGGAGCTGTGCACACATTTGTGGAACTTTGCACGCATTTGTAGGTCAGTGCATGCATTTGTGGAACTTTGCAAGCATTTTTTGAACTTTGCACACATTTTTGGATCTGTGCACACATTTGAGGAACTGTGCACGCATTTGGAGATCAGTGCATTTGTACAGCCGTGGACAGAATTGTTGGTACCCCTCTGTTAATGAAAGAAAAACCCACAATGGTCACAGAAATAACTTGAATCTGACAAAAGTGGTAATAAATAAAAATTCTATGAAAATTAGCCAATAAAATTCAGACAATGCTTTTGAATTGTAGTTCAACAGAATTATTTTAAAAAACAAACTCATGAAACAGGCCTGGACAAAAATGATGGTACCCCTAGAAAAGATTGAAAATAATGTGACCATAGGGACATGTTCAACCAAGATGTGTCCTCTAATTAACATCACAGGTATCTACAAACTTATAATCAGTCAGTTGGCCTATGTAAAGGGTGACAAGTAGTCACTGTGCTGTCCCATTCTACCCACGCTCACCATAATCACCATACATCGTCATAATTTGCATAATGTCACGGCACCTCTTTAAATTCCATAACTCAGTCAAAACTGGACTTTGGACGTATTTACACAAAAATTGGTTCAGTCTTTTCACACCATTTTTTGTACAGAGGTACTTCATCATCTTATCTTCAAAGGATATGAAAAAGAAATCAGTACATTTTAAAAAAACCCAGAAATTTCTCACTTACTTTTGACAAAGTCAGAGTGAGAAGGCAGGCACAGTGCCGCACTCTGCCACTAGGGGCACGCAAATTCTCACACTCAAAGGGTTAAAATCACCAGCCTATCCCAGCATCTTTGGGCGAGAGGCAGGGTACACCCTGGACAGATCACCAGTCCATTGCAGGGCCAACACAGAGAGACAGACAACCATTCACTCTCACAGTCACACCTAAGGACAATTTAGAATCCCCAGTTTGATGCCAATTAACCTAACTTGCATGTTTTTGGCATGTGGGAGGAAACCGGAGAAATCCCGCAGTAATCCCACGCAGACACGGGGAGAACATGCAAACTCCACACAGATCACTGTTGGTCAGGGGCTGGGATCGAACCCAGGATTCCCCGGCCAAGGGTGAGTTGCTGTGCTGCCGCAGTGCAAATCCAGCTTTTGTTTTATAATGAGATCATTAATTAAAAATGTTTTTTTCCCACCAAAGACTTAATATTTAAGATAAGATAGGATAAGATAAGATAAGATAAGCCTTTATTAGTCCCACAATGGGGAAATTCAAGGATTGCAACAGCACAGGGATAGCAACACTCAGAGCAACAATCAGAAGACAAGAAAAAAACAAGAGCAGCAAATATACATATGTACATATAAATATATAAATATATAAACACACAGTGCGGAGCATTGTAGCTAGATGGAATGAACAGCATAACTGTCTACTTAGTTACCTACATGGTATGATTATGTACCCATACATATTGTCACCCTCCGTAGCGACCGGTATTTTCCTAGTTGTATACCGGAGGGGACCATTGTGTAAGTTAATAAAGCTAGTTTCAGTGTGTTGAGAACATCATCTGCCAAATTTTTATTTTGTTTAGGCTGTGACTGGTGAGAAATGAACACTAGATTTGATACATTTACAGGAGGTGTAGGATGGATTTTGTTTTTCTGTAAATTAACCAACCTTTTTCTGCTACTGATTAAAACAGGAATTAAGGAAACTACTTCCATTCCGGGCCCCAGCTTGTCTTGGAAAGACCCATTAGTACCAGTGGTATCAGAGCCTGGACCCAGTACATTAAACCCAGCCTGTGTTGTTATCAGGCTGTGGATTTTGGTTCATCTGCGAGGGTGGGGGTGGTGGTTGACATAATGTCAGGCCCAGGGAACACTCACAAAGGCTCAAGTGAGATTCAAAAGCTTTATTGAACAGCAACAGGTGTTTGGATGCGTGAGTGTGAGGTGTGGATGGATTGCTGGAGGACAGGGAGCACCGAGGGCGGAACAATGCGTCATGCAGCCAGGCAACCCTAAGGGCAGAGCAGAGACAAGGGTGAGTAATGGCTTTCACCCCGCAGGGTTAACACACAATGTACTGCTTACTTGCAGGTGTCGAGGTGGCTGGCGTTGGCTAGTAGCAGGACTCCTGCCTGGAGGACAGCACCCAGGTGCGCACTCGGCGAAGCGAGGAAGGGATGGACAAGGATGAGGCGAGGGAGAGGGAAATCCACCGCCTGGAGGATCCACCTGTGCACAGAGGAGAAGACTGGAGAGCAGGTAAGGGAATAACAGCTTACGTGCGTGAGGAATGAGGACGCAGGCTGGGAAGGAACAGTCGTGACTGGAAATGGGAGCGTAGATGAGCAGACGGCTCCAGGCCGAGGCTCCAGGCAGAGCGGGTTAAATAGTCAAGGGCTGATGAGGCGCAGGTGTGTCTGCTGCTGAAACAGATGACAGGCGAGAGCGAGTTGTGACAGTACTACCCCCCCCGAACAGCGCCTCCCAGTGCTGGCTTACCTGGGTGCACCCGGTGGAACTCCGCGATAAGTTGCTTATCCAGCACAAAGGAGGGGTGCACCCAGGATCTCCACTCAGGGCCATACCCCTCCCAGTCCACCAGGTATTGTAGCCCGCAACCCTGGCGGTGGGAGTCCAAGATGGAGATGACCCTCCACGCCGGGTCGCTGTTGGTCAACACGGGAGGGGGAGGTGCCCTAGGAGGAGGACAGAGTGGGTCAGAGATCACAGGCTTGATTCGGGAGATGTGGAATGTTGGACAGACATGGGGGGGGGGGGAGAGCCAAATGCACAGTCACCGGATTAATTACCTTAGTCACAGGGAAGGGACCGATAAAGCGTTGAGCCAGCTTCTTCTTCTCCACCTTCAGGTTGATGTCTCGGGTCAATAACCAAACCTGCTGGCCCACCTGGTAACGAGGAGCGGCTCTCCTGTGGTGATTTGCTGCGTTGGAGTTGCGCGCCGCCGTGCGTAATAGCGCTTGGCGTGTCTTGGTCCATAGGCGCCGGCAGTGTCTGAGATGCACCTAGATGGAGGGAACTGCCACCTCACCTTCCTCTTCGGGGAACAACGGAGGGTCGTACCCCAGGGACGCCCGGAAAGAAGACATCCCGATGGCAGATGATAAGGTGGAGTTATGGGCATACTCCACCCAGGGCAGATGGGTGCTCCAGGAAGAGGGGCTTGAGGAGGTGACGCAGCGCAAAGCAGCCTCCAGCTCCGGATTGGTGCACTCGCACCGCCCATTGGACTGTGGGTGGAGACCGGAGGACAGACTCACCGTGGCCCCCAGGGCGTTGCAAAAGCACCTCCAGACCTTGGACACGAAATGAGGCCCCCGGTCGGAGACGACGTCAGACGGGATCCCATGTAGCCTGACCACATGCTGGACCAATAGGTCGGCTGTTTCCCGCGCTGTAGGGACGCTGTGGAGCGGCACAAAGTGGGCAGCCTTAGAAAACCGGTCCACGATGGTCAGGATGGTATTGTAGGAGTGGGACGTGGGAAGAGCGGTGATGAAATCTAGGGCTACATGAGACCAGGGCCTACCGGGAACTGGCAGGGGATGGAGGGGCCCCGCTGGGGGGGAGGTCGAGGTCTTGTTTGTTGCGCACTGGGGGCAGGCATGGACGTAATTGGCGACATCATTCCAAAGTCCGGGCCACCAGAAGGACCGTTGGAGAAGCTCCACCAACCGGGAAACTCCAGGATGACAGGCGAGCTTAGAAGTGTGTGCCCAGTCGATGACGTCACCCCGGACAGATGATGGCACAAACAGCCTCCCGGCTGGGCCGCTGCAAGGATCAGGTTCGGCTTCCTGTGCCCTCCAGACCTTGTCCCTGATGGACCAAGAAACAGCCCCCGTGACGCACGAGGCCGGCAGGATGGTGTGGTCTTGTTCTTCTGGGACCTCTGGAGTAAACTGCCTGGACAGTGCGTCCGGTTTGCCGTTCTTGGAGCCAGGGCGATAGGTGATTGAGAATCTGAAGCGGCCGAAGAACAGAGACCCACGCTCCTGGCAGGCGTTCAGACGCTTGGCCGTCCTTAGGTACTCCAAATTTTTGTGGTCCGTCCAGACCACAAAGGGCTGCGCTGCCCCCTCCAGCCAATGACGCCACTCCTGCAGCGTGAGTTTCACTGCCAGGAGTTCCCTGTCACCGACGTCATAATTCCGCTCCACTGCAGAGAAGTGCCGGGAGAAGAAGGCGCAGGGATGCACCACCCCATCCACCGGAGAGCGCTGAGACAATACTGCCCCCACCCCCGTTTCGGATGCGTCCACCTCGACCAGGCATTGAAGTGTTGGATCAACCTGGGTCAGGACCCGGGAAGATGAGAACTCCATCTTCAGCGTCTCGAAGGCCGACACCGCTTCCTCCGTCCACCAGAACGGCACCTTAGGGGAGGTGAGGCGGGTCAGGGGAGAGGCGATGGAGCTGTACTTTGGTACTGATTGCTGGGGTCTTTCTGCAACTGTGGGGGTTCCCCCCTACAGTTGATAGTGCTATGAGATGACTGTTGTTGTGAAATGGCGCTATATAAATAAAGTTGAATTGAATTGAATTGAATTGAATTGGTACAAAATGGCTGTAGAAGTTGGCAAATCCTAGGAATTGTTGCACCTGTTTCCTGGAAGAGGGAGTGGGCCACTCGACCACCGCTTTGACCTTGGCAGAGTCGAGGAGAAGCTGGTTGTGGGACACGACGAAGCCCAGGAAGGAGGTCTTGTTGGTGTAGAATTCACACTTCTCAGCCTTCACGTACAACCTGTTCTCGAGGAGCCGCTGGAGGACCCACCTCACGTGGGCCTGATGCTCCTCCCGAGATCGAGAGAAGATCAGGATGTCGTCCAGGTAGACAAATACGAAGACCCCCAGGAAGTCACGAAGGATGTCATTGATGAGCCGCTGGAAGACGGCCGGAGCGTTGGTGAGCCCAAATGGCATGACCAAATACTCGAAATGGCCGCTGGGCGTCCGGAACCCCGTCTTCCACTCGTCGCCCTCCCAGATCCGAACGAGGTGGTACGCGCTGCGGAGGTCCAGCTTGGTAAACCAGGAGGCCCCCTGCAGGGAGTTGAAAGCGGAGCCCATGAGGGGTAGCGTGTATTTATCTTTCACCGGGATGTCATTTAAGGCCCGAAAGTCAATACACGGCCGCAGGGACCCATCCTTCTTGGAAGCGAAGAAGAATCCGGCTCCGAGTGGGGATGAGGAGAGGCGGATGATGCCTGCGCCAAGTGACTCCCTAATGTATGCATCCATGGATTCCCGCTCCGGGGCAGACAGGCTGTAAAGACGACCAGAAGGCAAGGGCGCCCCCGGGCGGAGATTTATGGTGCAGTCATACGGGCGATGGGGGGGAAGAGACAGCACTTTGGACTTACTGAAGATGAGCCCCAGGTCGTGGAACTCCGGAGGCACCAAGGAGAGATCCGGCGGGGGTGAGTCGGAGGCAGGGAGAGGCACAGACGGGTCGCAGGCAGCGGACTGGAGGCAGGTTCCCATGCAGAAGGTGCTCCAGGAGAGGATGCTGCCGGACTGCCAATCGAAGACTGGGTTGTGGAGACGCAGCCATGGGTAGCCCAGGATGACGGGAGCTGCCGAGGTGGGCAGGATGAACAGGCTTAAATCCTCACTGCGATTGCCAGAGATGATGATGGAGATGGGTTTGGTTCAGTGAGTGACCCTCTCCAGAGGTGTGCAGGAGAGAGTAACAAGGTTAAGAGGGGCATGCAACGCTTGGCACGGGATACCCAGGCGGGTTGCCAGGCTCTTGGAAATAAAGTTCTGTTCCGACCTCGAGTTCACCAGTGCGTGAGTGACATGCCTGATGGGGTTATGACAGAACCTAATTGGAAGGAGGCATTTGGAGAGGGGATTTGACTGGGTTGCGTCCGCGAGGCCCCCTACAGCGACTCGCGGACTCCCCCTTTTGGCTTAATCGGGCTGGCCTCCACAGAGTTCTGGTCGTCTCTGCAATACATGCAGAGACCCAGCTCCCTGCGGCGCTGTTTCTCCGCCAGTGGAAGCTTGGTCCGGCCTATTAGCATAGCCTCAGATTCCTCGGCAGACTACGGAGCGGGTAACGCCAGGGGGTGAGACTGAGAGGCGTGGGCGGAAGCTCCGCTTGAGCAGCTGTAGGATTTCCACTTGGCGGCCCGCTCCCTCAGCCTGTTGTCTAGACTGATAGCTAATGAAATTAATTCTGACAGCTGTTCCGGCTGATCCTGGCACGCCAGCTCGTTGCGCAGACTGGAATTCAGACTGCGAAGGAAGATGCTGCAGAGGGCAGCATCACCCCAGCCAACTTCCTCCACTATCACCCGGAAGTCGACAGCTTAATCGGCTGCCAATTAACTACCCTGGCAAAGATTAAGTAGCCGATTGGTTAGCACGCTGTCATGATCCGAATGATTGAAGACTTTGTTAAAGTCATGCACGAACTGGGCATAGGTCAGGTTCGCGTAGCTGGGCCTCGCCATTACGGCGTAAGCCCAAGCTAACGCTCGCCCTTCCAGGAGGTTGCCAACATACCCAATCTGGCTATGGTCAGTTGGAAAGTCCCCGGGGACACGCTGGAACACCGACTCATACTGAAGGAGGAACCCGCGCACTTCGCCGAGTTTCCCGCTGAAGCGCGAGGGTGTTGGAATAGGGGTGAGCAGGGTTGGCGGCCCCTGGCTAGCCTGGCTAGCTAGAGGAGCGACGGGAGCTGGCCTGCTATGCTGAGCCAGAGGGAACGCCTGCTGGGGATCCAGGTGGTGCAACCGGTGAGTGATGTTGGTGAGTTGGTTGAGAATAACCTGCTGCTGATGAGCTATTAAATCCACTCGAGCCTCGAGGGTGGATAATCGGCGTGCGAGCCCGCTGTCCGCTGGGCCGCTCTGCTGGAGCCGTACTGACATAATGTCGGGCCCAGGGAACACGCACACAGGCTTGAGTGAGATTCAAAAGCTTTATTGAACAGCAACAGGTGTTTGGATACGGGAGTGTGAGGTGTGGATGGATTGCTGGAGGACAGGGAGCGCCAAGGGCAGAACAGTGCGCCGTGCAGCCAGGCAACCCTAAGGGCAGAGCAGAGACAAGGGTGAGTAATGGCTTTCACCCCGCAGGGTAAACACACAATGTACTGCTTACTTGCAGGTGTCGAGGTGGCTGGCGTTGGCTAGTAGCAGGACTCCTGCCTGGAGGACAGTGCCCAGGTGCGCGCTCAGCGAAGCGAGGAAGGGATGGACAAGACGAGGGAGAGGGAAATCCGCCGCCTGGAGGATCCACCTGTGCACAGGGGAGAAGACTGGAGAGCAGGTAAGGGAATAACAGCTTACGTGCGTGAGGAATAAGGATGCAGGCCAGGAAGGAACGGTTGTGCGCTGGAATTAGGAGCGTAGACAAGCAGACGGCTCCAGGCCGAGGCTCCAGGCAGAGCGGGTTAAATAGTCAAGGGCTGATGAGACGCAGGTGTGCGCACCGCTGAAACAGATGACAGGCGAGAGCGAGTTGTGACAGTGGTGGGTGGTGGGGATTCGGCTGTGGGGGTATGGGGTGGGCACCGGACCTTTAGGAGTTGTGTCAGAGCTTGCTGGGGAATTGCTGGAGGGTGAAGATTGGGGAGAATGAAGTGGGAGGTTTCAGGGTGAGAAAATTGGGCTAGGGCTTGGGGTCTGTTTTGTGGCCACAGTGACCAGCTCCTTCATCCGGTCAGTGAAGTCCAGGAGCGGGAAGGATGGGGAAGAGGAAGCTGAAGAGGAGGTGGTATACAGTGGTAGAGTAGGTGGGTCCTCACTGGTGACTTTTGGTGAAGGAGGGGTCTGTGCAGGTGGGGGCTGAGGCAGCTTTATCTCACAATTTCTTGCGGGCTGTATCTTATCCTGTTGTTTTGGTTCCTCTTGTCTCTTGTCCTAGGGAACAGAATGGCAATGCAAAAAATATAACAGATTGGAAGTAAACAGTCTCACGTCTGACCTGCTGAGGCTGAGTCCTTCTCCCTTAAAAAGTATCTGCAGTCCCAGAAAAAGTTGAAGTTGCCAATAAAATGAAGTGATTTGCTTGTACAAGCTTCTGATAGCCATCCATTTAAATTGAATAGTCTGCTGACTCTCTCAACTCCTCCTCTGACTGGTGATAATGGGCCACTAATAAACACTTCAGCATTCAGGCAGCTGACTAGATCCAGCAGTTCTTTAAAGTCTTGTTTCAGCACCAAAGACTGCTGTTTCACAATATCATTTGAGCCTACATTCACTGTAATATGAGAGTTTTCACCAAGGGGTGAACAGCCAAGATTTGCAGGATTTTGTCTCTCACATCAGACACCAAATCCCTGGGAAACCACATTATTTATGTGTGTTTACCACATATGTTTCTCACATCTTTCACAGCAGAGTCACCAACAAGAGTTTAAGCCCCAGCTGTTCACTTTTTCTGTAGCCTTTTACCTTCTGAGTTGTTCTGATTTACCTTGCTGTGTTTGGGGGAGATTTTGTCCAGGTCATCAGATGGAGATCCAGGGTCCTGCAGTAGTGGCAAACACCTGTTCTGAAGTAGCATGTTTTTTGTGGAGGTTTGTTTTTAGGCTATCCACGTCTGTCTTGCTGACAGTTGGGGTTGAAGATGCTCTTGGTCTACTCGATAAAGCAGGCCAGCTGTTCCTATCACAAATTTCACCAAGTTGAGCTGTTACTTGTTCTCCCCTCACACTATGTGATGATTTATTATTGGGCTTTGTACCAAGGGCATTCCAGGGAGGACTATCACTTGAGGATTTTTATATCTATACACAATCCTCCCAATTCCTCTCAGTCATGTTAACACTTGATAGCTGTGAGTTAGCGGGGCCTTGTTCACTGTATTTAGTCACTGGCAGTGTTGTATCATTTTCAGAGTCAATTTACTTTCAGATTAACTTCTAGCCACTTGATTTTAGTTTCCAGCATGGTAATCTTCTGTAGGAGTTTGTGGTTGTCATCTGTAGAAAGGGGAGGCATCTTACTGATACTTAGCTTTATCTTGTAAGTCGTTGTAGTTCAGGCTTCCGCTGCTTGTAGGCCATGCTCATGTAGTACTGATAAGGTCCAAAAAAGTGTTAGATCATGGTAATAATGAGCTGTATCTTCAGTGAAATATAGTCCAGGTGATTTATGAGTATCCGGTCAGGGTGCTCATAAATTTCTTGTAGGGGAAATAAAAATATTGACAGAAAAGTGAAAGCAGAGGGAAGAGCGAAGCAGCAGACAGTCCTTCCACCAGCAAGGTCAGAAAAAAAAGATAAAGGATAATACCATCAAATCCCATGACAACCATAATCCACATAATGGCCATAGAATAGAATAGAAGAGAGGTTTGAGGTTTAAAAAGTCCCTTTATTGTACAATTCAAAAATATAAAATCACCATGATTCCGTCATTCCACCAAGTGTCTCACATTTCAAAAGTTCAAACATAACTCATCCCCCTCTCCCACAGAATACAGAATATTCCCTACAGTCCATCTATTGGTGAATACCTCCAAATTGTCCACCATTTTATAATAAGAATACTCCACCTGGAGTCTGACTTTTAACAAGGCCTTAAAAACAAACACAGGATCCACATTGCCAGTGTTAATAGTCCAGTTTTTCCTTGTCAGCCAGATGGCAAGTTTAGCAGTACCAGACAGGAATTTGATCAAAGTATGCACAGACTTCTTTGACACTTTATACTTTGGACCATAAATAAACAAACCAAAAGTACACCCAAATTATGAAACCACACTTTCAAAAGATCAAAAAGTCAAGATAAATGAGAACATTTAACAAACAAAAATGCTCCAGGGTCTCAACTTGGGAACAAAACAAACATTCCTCCCCCACATTCGGATCCAGGTGTGCTCTGTATTTATTTGTAGCAATTGCCCCATGAACAATCCTCCACTGGAGATCTGCTGTTCGCTTCTCAATAGGGAGCTTGTACATGGACCGCCAGCTGCCTTTCGGGGAGAATACTGGCCCCCAAAACCCCGCCCACTTCGACCCTTTCACCCCCGTCAGAGAGCGCAGATTTAGAGCCTTTACACAGATGTGATACACCATCTTCTTCACTGCAAACTGGAACTTGCCCAGACGAGGAGTTCTGAAAGACAGCAGGTTGACTTCTCCTTCCTGCCACTCTCCCACTGCTGGACTTATGGAAAGGGCAGGAAAGTTGGACACAGTGTCTTCATCCCATTGATCAGAAAGAGTACGGTTTTCCGCAAAGGCTGTCAGTGGTCATGGCAGGGCAGCACACACTTCCTTCACCACCCTATGCACCAGTCTGACAGATGTAATGTTGGCACTCCGCCTCAGCGTTTCTATAGACGTGGTTGACATCTTCATCAGATGACCAAGCTTGGTACAGCCTGCCTCTCTTAAATAGGTTCGCAGACTAACAGACTGCAGCATTTGAGTGTTTATGAATTGATTGAAAAATAGTGGTTCCTCGAACAGCTACATGCCTGGTGTCTCCTCAGGAATACGGGCCACAGTTCAGGTTCAGGTTCAGATTATTTTATTTGTACCCGTAGGTAGATTTGTTTTGCAGTCTGGTGACATTCATATTTACAAGCCACTAATTACATTCAACATAGACACAAACACAGGCACACATGAAATTGACTATAAACATGATAAAAATACTACTCAAGGCTCCATCAATCAGGGTATAAAAAGACAAAGAGATGAGAGAAAAACCAGAGGTAAGAGAGAAGAGTCATATTAAAAGTTAAAAACTAGTCAAAGAAGTTAAAAACTCAAAGGTCTAAAACTCAATAAAATATTTAGAACCCAAGTAACATCCTACAAAAATAAGTAAATATAAAATGGAGTTAATAAATAGGTACCTAAATTATGTGCAATATATTGTTTCAGCTTGTTCAACTCTTTGACAGCAGCAGGAACAAAGCTGTTTTTGTAGCACTGGGTTTTACTTTTTGGGACAGCAAACCTCCGTCTTGAGGGAAGAAGCTGAGAGTGTCAGTGCAAAGGGTTGGAGTCATCATTTAAAATGGAGGTAGCCATCCTCTGTACTTGTCTGGTGTACAGGGATGTCAGGCTCAGCTGTGACTCACCAAGCAAACGACTGGACCATCTAACTACCTGATCCAAGGATTTCCTCTGTTTCAGTTTTATCTGACCAAACAATGACACTAAAGAAAAGGATAAAACAGATTCAATAAAAGCCCGATAAAACATTGTCATTATGGTTCGGTCAATTTGGAAGCGTGCAAGTTTCCTCAAGCAATGCAAATGTTGCTGACCCTTTTTGCACACCCTTTCACAGTTCTCTTCAAAGTTTAAATTACTATCAATAATCGTCCCAAGATATTTGTAGGATTGTACACATTCGGTGGTCTGGCCTTTTAGTACGGTGACTTTGTGCCTGGGAGCTTTCCTCCTAAAGTCAATAATCATGTCTTTAGTTTTTGTCGTATTCAGCTGCAGGTAGGAATCCTCACACCAGTGAACAAAATCAACAACTACTGGGCCGTGGCCACTCTCACCATCCTGGAGGAGACTGACAATAACTGAATCATCAGCATATTTTATGATGTGTCTGTTGTCATGTCTGCCCCGACACATGTTTGTGTACAGGATGAAGAGTAGTGGTGACAACACACACCCCTGAGGAGAGCCAGTAGAAGAGCACTTTAGGTCAGACAATGTACCATTGACCCTTACTCTCTGCGTCCTGTTGGTTAAGAAATCCAGAATCCAACCCACCAGATTATTGCTCAAATCAAATTGTTGCAGGAGCCTTTCAACTAAGATATGAGGTTGGATTGTATTAAAGGCGGAGGAAAAGTCCACAAATAAAAGTCTGGCCTGTGTCCCATTAAAATCCAGATGTTTAAAAAGCATGTTACCGGCGTTGCTGTGTATAGGGTATATGGAGGTTCAGGATATTAGTTGTTTTGAGTCCTGTTCCCTTTTTTTTAAGGAACAACTAAGACCAGGTTCTTTTATTTTTTCTTCCCTACTGGTAGTTTGGTTGTTTAAGGATTGGTTAATGCTCAAAGAGGGGGAGAAAAGAAGGGGGGGGGATTAGGCTGGTAGTTGAGTTCCGGCTCCACACGAGTTGGCTGCCTTTTGCAACAGCGGCTCAATTCTGAGTCTTTTTATCTTCCTTCTTCTTTCTGATCCGGTGATAACTTTCTGATCCGGCACACCTTTCACTCTATATATATCACGGACACACAGATCACCCCAAAGGTCTCCCGAGTCAGCGGACGGAGCCACTGTTTACAGCAGGAGACGATACAGCAGGGAAGAGCTAGCTAGCACTCAACCGCCACCCTGTGCTAATGGAGAAACTCGACATACCGGGGAACTGAAGCGAAAACGACGCGGGTGCCGGGCTGGAGTTTAGGCGGCGTGCAAGAAATATAAGACAGAATAATAAAGAGCGATGGCAAGAACCAAGCAGACCGCCCGTAAATCTACTGGAGGTAAAGCCCCCCAGGAAGCAGCTGGCCACCAAGGCTACTCGAAAAAGTGCTCCGGCCACCGGCGGAGTGAAGAAGCCTCACCGTTACAGGCCCGGTACCGTGGCTCTGAAAGAGATCCGTCGCTACCAGAAATCCACGGAGCTGCTCATCCATAAGCTGCCCTCCCAGCGCCTGGTGAGGGAGATCGCTCAGGACTTCAAGACCGACCTGCGCTTCCAGAGCTCCGCCGTCATGGCTCTGCAGGAGGCCAGCGAGGCCTACCTGGTGGGTTTCTTCAAGGACACCAACCTGTGCGCCATCCACGAAAGAGGGTCACCATCACGCCCAAAGACATCCAGCTGGCCCGCCGCATCCGCGAAGAGAGAGCTTAGACTTTCTGCTGCACATCCACCAACCACAATGCTCCACACTGTGTGTCTATATATATATATATATATATATATATATATATATTTATAGTAATATGTACATATGTATACTAGCTGCTCTTGTTTTTTCTTGCCTTCTGATTGTTGCTTTGAGTGTTGCTATCCCTGTGCTGTTGCAATCCTGGAATTTCCCTATTGTGGGACTAATAAAGGCTTATCTTATCTTATCTTATCTTATCTTAAACAGAGTGACAGTGGCAAAAAAAAAAAAAAAAGATGGTGGCGCGTCTAGACGCAGCAGCCCCTCTTGGCATCAGCGAGTGTGAGAGTTTTAATCATCCCAGACGTACATTCTGTAAAACTTACAACCGTGAGACCTTATTAAACATCAAGGTACTGCACACTGCAAGAATCGCAGCAATTGGTTGTGATTTGGACATTCTACGCCAGCATGGAATTTTGGCGGAGTCCCCGCTGGAAGCTACCCGGGAGAGGAGGAAGCGGAAGCGGAGTGAACGCAAGCAAAAGCGAGGAAAAAGGGCCGGGATCCATGCTAGGCTAAAGGCTAACCCCTCCAGACCAGCGGTACCGTCGCTTCTTCTGTCAAACGTCCGCGCCCTCGAAAACAAGGTGGACGAGCTGCGTTTGCTGAGAGAAACCCGGAGGGAATGGAGGGACTGCTGTGTGTTTGTTTTCACCGAGACATGGCTCCACGACAACATTCCTAACGAGGCCATTCAGCTGGAAGATATGGCGATGTTCCCTGCCGACAGGGAAACGTTGAGCTCCGGTAAGAGCCGGGGGGGTGGGCTATGCATCTATATTAACAAGAACAGGTGCGTTAATGCCACGTTAGTGTCTAAACACTGCTCTCCGTTGGCGGAGTTCCTTATTGTTAATTGTCGGCCATTTTATCTGCCGAGGGCATTCAGCAACGTGTTTGTAGTTGGTGTTTACATAGCGCCGAGCCCTAATCCTAAAGCTAATGCTAAGAAGGCACTCGGGGTACTGCACAATGCGATCAGTGAAATCCAAACGTCACACCCGGACAGTTTTGAGGTGGTTGCGGGGGATTTTAACCACACCAGCTTAAAGACTGTGCTCCCCAAGTTTAAACAATGTGTAGACTTTAAGACCAGAGGAGAGAATATGTTGGATTTAGTGTACACAAACACAGATGCATATAAAGCAATACCCCGCCCCCATCTCGGCCGTTCTGATCACATGTCCGTGATGCTGCTGCCTGCCTACAAACCTTTATTGAAGAGCAGCAGGCCAGCAGTGAAAGAAATCAGGATTTTGCCAGAGAGTGCAACCTCTGCACTGCAAGACTGTTTTCAGCACACAGACTGGAAGGTCTTCAAAATAGCAGCCTCCCAGGAAGACAGGACAGATGTGGAGGAGTATGCTGATACGGTCACCAGCTACATCGCGAAGTGCACAGAGGATTTCACTACAGTGAAGAACATCACTATGGGGGGTAATCATAAGCCCTGGATGACTGCAGAGGTGCGCTCGCTGCTTACAGCCAGAGATGCAGCCTTCAGAGCGAAGGACAAGATTGCCCTCCGCTCAGCCAGGTCTGCGCTTTCAAAGGGAATTAAGGCGGCAAAGCGCGCCTATGCGGAGAAAATCCAGGGACACCTCTGTGACACTAGGAACACCAAGCAGATGTGGCAGGGAGTTCGGACACTGACGGGCTTTAAGTCTAGGCAGGGGGTCGATGATGACGACGCTTTGCTTCCAGACAGGCTTAACGACTTCTTTGCACGTTTTGAAGCATCAAACTCGACAATCAGAGGGAGGGCCGGCCCACTCCCACCATCGGTCGGACCAGCTTTTACCATCAACACAGCGGACACACGGAGGACCCTATCCAGAGTCAACCCACGCAAAGCTGCAGGTCCAGACAACATTCCGGGACGTGTGCGCCGAGACTGCGCGAGCAAGTTGGCGGATGTCCTGACTGACATTTATAACATCTCCCTGAGTCAGGCCATCGTTCCCAGATGCTTCAAGACCTCTATCATTGTACCGGTGGCAAAGAAACCAGTGATGTCCTGTTTGAATGACTATCGTCCTGTTGCACTTACACCAATTGTGATGAAGTGTTTTGAACGGCTTGTCAAACTACACATCACAGCCTGCCTCCCTCCATCACACGACCCGCTCCAGTTTGCATATCGTTCAAACCGCTCCACGGAGGATGCTATAGTCACCACCCTACACTCTGTCATCACCCACCTGGACCAGAAAGACACCTACGCCAGACTCCTGTACATTGATTTCAGTTCAGCATTCAACACCATTATTCCCCAGAGACTGATAGAGAAATTATTCCTTCTCGGTCTGAACACCGCCACATGTCTCTGGATCCTGGATTTCCTGACTGAGAGACCTCAGTCTGTCCGGGTTGGAAACAACATCTCCAACTCTGTCACACTGAGTACCGGAACCCCTCAAGGCTGTGTACTCAGTCCACTGTTGTTTACACTTCTAACACATGACTGTGTATCCAAACACGAGGGGAACCAGATTATTAAGTTTGCAGATGACACCACGGTGGTGGGACTTATTCAGAGGGATGAGGAATCAATGTACAGGGAAGAAGTGAGAGACCTGGAGGGCTGGTGCAGGGAGAACAATCTGGTGCTCAACATGGACAAAATGAAGGAGATGATTATCGACTTCCGGCGGTCACAGCCTGAGCACGTCCCCCTCAGCATCAGCGGCCGTTTAGAGGAGAGAGTAGAGAACGTCAAGTTCCTAGGAGTGCAGATCTCGCAGGACCTGACCTGGAGCAAGAATTCCTTGGAGATCAGAAAGCGGGCCCAGCAGAGACTACACTTCTTGAGGAAACTCAAACAGACCTCTCTCCCCATCTGCATCCTCAGGACCTTCTACAGAGGTGTGGTGGAGAGTGTTCTGACGTACTGCATTGCTACATGGTACTCCAGCTGCAGTATGTCAGACAAAAAAGCCCTGCAGAGGATAGTCAAGGGGGTGGAGAGGGTAATTGGAGTCTCCCTCCCCTCTGTCCAAGAACTTTTTCAGAACCGTTGTAGGAGCAGGGCACTGAACATTGTCAAGGACCGTTCTCACCCTCTGCATAAACACTTTGAACTTCTTCCATCTGGTAAACGATTCCGGAGCATCAGAGGCAGAACCACCAGACTGATCAATAGCTTCCTCCCACAAGCTGTCAGGATGCTGAACAGCTGACCCGGAATCTCACATACACACTACTGCACCTATGGACATTTTGTATATTATAGTTAGTTATTCTTTTTCCACAAGTATGTCTCAGGGATGTGTGAATGGATGGGGGGTGGGGGTGGGGTGGGGTGGGGGGTGGAGCTATGTGGGAGTGTGTCTTAATCATGCTGCTTCTTATATGGATGCCGAGAGAAACGCAATTTCATCTTGCCTGCACTACAGTTGTATGTACAGCAATATGACAATAAAGTTTGATTTGATTTGATTTGATTTGATTTGATTTGATTTGATCCTCCACTCCTCTGTGAGGCCTACAGGCGAACTGCAGAGGATCCAATGCATGCTCAGTCTGCTTTAGGACCTCACATCTGACCAGTTTTTCAAAAATTTTCATTAAAATTGAAGTCAAAGCAACTGGTCTAAAGTCGTTTACCGTTTTAGGACAGCTGGATTTTGGAACGGGAACAACCACTGCTTCTTCCCATATCTTAGGCACATGTTGTGTCTGTAAGGACTTATTGAAAATGTAATGAAATAGAGGACTCAGTCCATGTGCACAGGACTTTACCAAGCGCCCACATATATTATCAGGGCCCTGACTTTTGTTCACTTTTACAGCGCAGAACTCCCTTTTAACATCCTGCACCTCAATATTAAAGTGCTGATTGTCTTTGAGTTTCTGTTTCAAATCTTGTGTTTCAGTGCTAAAATCAAAGGAATCAAAACGACCATAAAAACATTTAAGAGCATTAGCCAGCTCTGTGTCTGAATTAAAACCATCGAAAAACACACGATTACTGCGCTCTGTGCTCTGAAGGCCTGCAATAGTTTTCATACTGGCCCAGGCTGAACCAGGTTTCTTTGTTGCCATCTTGCTTTCCAATTCTGATTTATAATTCTGTTTTGCTCTTAAAATTTCGGATTTCAGCTCTTTTGTGGCAACCTGTAGCTCAGAAACAACCCCCTGTTTAAAGGCAAGAGCTTTCCTCTGTAAGCAGGATTTAACTGATTTTGTAACCCATGGCTTGTTGTTGGGATATATTTTGAAACGTTTACGTGGAACGATCTTATTTTCACAGAAAGCCATGTATGAGCATGTGACGTCCACCAAAGAGTCCAAATCATCCACGCAGGCCAGTGTGAACATCTCCCAGTCTGTACAGTTAAAGCATTCCTGGAGGCTGTGCACTGAATCTTCTGTCCACACATCAATGTCTCTCGTCTCCACCTTGCCTCTTCTGAGAGTAGTTTTATTCGTGGGCAGCAAATGTACACAGTTGTGATCTGAGGATCCTACAGGAGGAAGGGGGAGTGATTTATATGCTCTCTCTATGGATCCATAGCACAGGTCCAATGTCTTTTTTCACCTGGTTGGGCAGGAGACATACTGATAAAAGTTTTTAAGTGTCTTCTTTAAAGAAACATGGTTAAAATCCCCAAGAATGAAATTTGGCGCCTCTGGAGAAATTGATTGCAGCTGCTGGATCACATCAAAGATGGTGCTGCAGCCGGAGTCAGCGTCTGCCCTCGGGTGAATGTACACAGTTGTGATGAAAAGTTGGGGGAACTCGCAAGGCAAATAAAAGGGGCGTAGTGACACAGACAGCAGCTCCACATCAGGTGTACAGATGCGCTCTCTGACCGTGACAGATGTGCAGTACTGCTTATTAATGTGTAAACATACGCCACCCCCCTGACGTTTCCCCGTTACCTCTTCCTGCCGATCCGAGCGCAGAGGGGCTCCAAAGCCGTGAATCCACAGGTCTGCATCTCGGTCATGCGCAGTAAGCCAAGATTCGGTGAAGGCCATGACGCAGCAGTTCTTAAAGTCCTTCTGGTAGCGTACATTCCCTTGAATTTCATCCACCTTGTTTCTCAGAGACTGTACGTTCCCAAAAATCATAGAAGGAAGAGGGATGTTACCAAACTGACGTCTTCTCAGGTGCAATTTCACTCCTCCATGTTTTTCTCGTTTTTTTCTTCCGTCTCTCTTTTCACCACTGTGTCCATGAACGTCTCTCAAAATAAAGTCCGGCAGTTGCGGCTTAGACTCAATCACAGCCGCTGCATGAATCGTGTTTAAATGCAGCCACATGTCCCTGGAATAATGTATCCTGCCCGCCATCATGCCGAACGCGTTTACTTCAGAGACAAAGAGCTGGAGGAAAAGTAGCAGCAGTGCAAAAAAGGGGAGGTAGTCCATGTTGATGGAACCAGGGAGCTCTTCACCCTACAGTCCACAAACATTCCAGGACAGAAATGACACAGAGAATATCGTAAAAACACATTAAAGTGCATAAAACAAGACACACAGACGACTTATTTTTTCACCAGCTGCCGGTCGCTGCGTGCACATGCGCACAATGAAGACTTGCCATGCATGCAAGACAGATGTATAAAAAGCAGAAAGTCCAGTAAAGTCCACCTCCCCGGATTTCACAAGGAAAAGCTGCTTATCATAGCCAAAGTGGCCAATTCTCCTCAGGAGAAGTTTTGCAGTGTCCATCCAGCAGGGGCCACATCAATAAGATAAGATAAGATAAGATAAGCCTTTATTAGTCCCACAACGGGGAAATTCCAGGATTGCAACAGCACAGGGATAGCAACACTCAGAGCAACAATCAGAAGGCAAGAAAAAAAAAAAAAAAAAAAAAAAAAAAACAAGCAAGCAAGAGCAGCTAATATACATATGTACATATTACTATAAAATATATATATACACACACACACACACACAGACACAGTGCAGAGCATTGTAGCTGGATGGAATAAATATATGAATATATGAACACACAGTGCAGAGCATTGTAGCTAGATGGAATAAATATGTAAATATATAAACACCCACAGTACGGAGCATTGCAGCTAGGTGGAATAAATATGCAAGTATATAAACACACACAGTGCGGAGCAATGTAGCTAGATGGAATAAATATATAGATATATAAATATAAACACACCCAGTGCTGAGCATTGTAGCTAGATGGAATAAATATGTAAATATATAAACACACCCAGTGCTGAGCATTGTAGCTAGATGGAATAAATATGTAAATATATAAACACACCCAGTGCTGAGCATTGTAGCTAGATGGAATAAATATATAGATATATAAATATAAACACACCCAGTGCAGAGCATTGTAGCTAGATGGAATAAATATGTAAATATATAAACACACCCAGTGCTGAGCATTGTAGCTAGATGGAATAAATATGTAAATATATAAACACACCCAGTGCTGAGCATTGTAGCTAGATGGAATAAATATATAGATATATAAATATAAACACACCCAGTGCAGAGCATTGTAGCTAGATGGAATAAATATGTAAATATATAAACACACCCAGTGCTGAGCATTGTAGCTAGATGGAATAAATATATAGATATATAAATATAAACACACCCAGTGCTGAGCATTGTAGCTAGATGGAATAAATATGTAAATATATAAACACACCCAGTGCTGAGCATTGTAGCTAGATGGAATAAATATATAGATATATAAATATAAACACACACAGTGCAGAGCATTGTAGCTAGATGGAATAAATATGTAAATATATAAACACACCCAGTGCTGAGCATTGTAGCTAGATGGAATAAATATATAGATATATAAATATAAACACACACAGTGCAGAGCATTGTAGCTAGATGGAATAAATATGTAAATATATAAACACACCCAGTGCTGAGCATTGTAGCTAGATGGAATAAATATGTAAATATATAAACACACCCAGTGCTGAGCATTGTAGCTAGATGGAATAAATATGTAAATATATAAACACACACAGTGCAGAGCATTGTTGCTAGGTGGGATGAAACAGCATAACCGTCTATTTAGTTATCCTACATGGTATGATTATGTGCCCATACATATTCTCACCCTCCATAGCGACCGGTATGTTCCTAGTTGTATGCCGGAGAGGACCATTGTGTAAGTCTATTGCATCTTTTGCATTCAAAAAAAACTATTAGTTTGTTACGTCTTTTTGCTATCTCTGCGAGCAGCCCTGCTTAGGTTGTACAGTCTGACAGCCGTTGGTAGGAAGGACCTACAAAACCTCTCGGTTGTGCCGAGGAGGGAAGGAGTCGTTGTGCAGTCTGAAGCCTAAAACAGGTGATCTTGGACTGTATGTCAACCAGGCCCTGTCCTCCCTTGGCAACAGGCAGGCAGAGAACAGCCACACGCACCCAATGTCGACCAGACCAAAAGAAATCCACGATGATCTTCTGAACCTCCTCCACCAGGCTCCTGGGCGGTGTCAAAGCAATAAGCCTATGCCAAAGAGCCGAAGCAACCAGATTATTGGCGACCAGAACTCTTCCCCTATATGACAGCTGTGGTAACAACCAATTCCATTTAGAAAAACGAGCACACACCTTCTCCTTAATTCCCTCCCAGTTCTTGCGTTCAAAGTCCTCAGAACCCAAAAACACCCCCAACACTTTAAGACTGGCTTTCCCCCGCAGAAGACGGCTCCAGGTAGATGAGGAATTTCTTGATGTGTCCACTGCCCCACCAATAAACCCTCACTTTTGCCCCAGTTTACCCGTGCAGAAGATGCTTTTTCATAAATACATAGATAAAGTGTCCACCAAACGCTGTACATCCCTCTGGGATGTGATGAAAATGTTGACGTCATCTGCATAAGCAGACAAGACGAGTGGACGACAACTACTGAGGAGCCCTGGCAGGGTCAAACCACCTAGCTGAGTGCACAACCTGCGCAGCAAAGGCTCAATAGCCAAGCTATACAGCTGACCCGAGATCGGACAACCCTGCCTTATTACCCGATGTACAGGGATTGGCCGACTCAGCCCTGCCCCCAACTTTACCAAACACTCAGCTCCAGTATATAACAGATTTACCCATGTCAAAAACATATTACCAAAACAAAACCCTTTCAGTGTGGAAAACAAATAAGAATGGTCAACCCTATCGAAAGCTTTTTCTTGGTCCAAAGACATAATACCACACTTTAAATCATAACATTTACTAAGATGAAGAACATCATGTATAAGAAAAATATTGTCCATAATGGTTCAGTCAGGAATACAATATGTTTGATCTCTATCTATTATTATATCCAAAACATTTTTCAGTCTATTTGATAGGGCTTTAGAAAGCAGCTTGTTGTCTGTGCAAAGAAGAGCAACAGGCCTCCAGTTTTTAAGCAAGGCCAAGTCCCCTTTCTTAGGCAGCAGAGATAGTACTGCATGCCGACAGGGGACAGGTAAAGATCCAGTTCTGTAACAGTCAATTAGAACGTCATAAAAGTCTGATCCAATAATATCCCAAAAATGCTTAAAAAAGTCAGTAGAAAGATCATCACGTCCAGGTCAGCCCTTTCCTCTGGGCTGAGCTTGGAAAGACCCTCAAAGAGTTGATTTTGAGATTCTATGCAACATGGTTCTGCACCAAGCAGGGCCCCATAGAAATCCACTGCATGGCTCCTCATCTCAGATGGATTTGTAGTTATTTGACCATGTGGGAGTTTTAAACAAGTCATCAACTTCTTTTTTGCAGCAGACTTCTCCAGATTGAAAAAAAAAGACGTTGGGGCATCCATGTCCTTCAGCTGAGTAAACCGGGATCTAACAAGTGCCCCCTTCACTCTTTCCTGCAGGAAAGAGCTCAGGGCTGATGTCTTCTCCTGCAACAAAGGACCTGAGGTAGAATCCTGATCCCTAATCAAACTCTCCTCCAGCCTCTTGACAGTGTCCTCAAGTTCACAAACTTTGGTTTTGATGATAGCAGTCGAGTTTGCAGTATACTGCTGACAAAAAATGTGAATTTGCACCTTGCCAACCTCCCACCACTGTTCCAAGGAACTAAAACGAGGCTTTGTAGCCCTCCAGTGTTCCCAGAAACACACAATATTGACAAAAAGTGTTGTCTTGAAGGAGCTTATTGTTGAAATGCCAATAAGATTTAGTTCTTTCCCCTGGTGAAATAATTAACATCACAGAGGCTAGATGATGATCTGTAAAATCGACAGGACTTATGCTACTGTGAAGAATTCCTGGGCCAAAACTTTGAGAAACATACAGTATATTCTATCTAATCTAGGAGCACTAACCATATTATCTGTAACTCTGACCCAGGTATACTGCCTAGTGTTTGCATGTTTAACTCTCCATGTATCTAGTATTTCAAACTGTACAGAGATATTTTTTTAAAACTTGTGAAGACTGAAGATGGGGTTCTGCATTAGATCAATCCACAGTAAAATCCAAGGTACAGTTGAAATCACCAGCAACAATAAGTTGATCTTGGTGGTAGCTCTGCAATTCATTTTTCAGTTTATTGAAAAAGGCAGTTCTTTCAGAACTCTGATTTGGAGCATAGACGTTGATCAAACAAAACACGGAATTCTCTATTTCTGCCCTAACAAAGAGCAGCCTGCCCTTCACTACCTCCACTACAGATAAAACTGTTGCATTCACAGATTCCCCAAACAAACTGGCTACTCCTGCACTAAAATTTGTACCATGACTCAGTGAAAAAGGACCCTTCCACCACAAGCCCCAGTCCACTTCATCTGCTGAAGTGGTATGAGTTCCTTGCAAAAATAAGATGTTAAGATTTTTTTGTCTAAACAATTCACTAATTAATCCCCTCTTATGACTGTCCCTCCCACCATTGATGTTAAATGATCCTAATTTTATGTTTTGCATAGGGAGATAGAAGGGAAGACAGAGGGCAGAGAGAGACAGCAAAGAGCAGTAAATATATAGGAACACCGTGCTGTGCATACCCATCCATCCATCCATCCATCTTCTTCCGCTTAATCCTTTTTCGGGTCGCGGGGGGGCTGGAGCCTATCCCAGCATCTTTGAGCGAGAGGCAGGGTACACCCTGGACAGATCGCCAGTCCATCGCAGGCTGTGCATACCCATGTAAGCTATTTCATCTGTCGGGTGCGCATGACCTTTGTACCTCCTGCTGATTTACGCAGGGCTGTTAGGTGCTTTTTAAGGCAAAAACGTTTTCTTTCATCCAGGGGGTCAAGACCAACCTGTCTTTTTAGCACATTAACAGATCTAATAAATTTATCAGCGTCACTGAAATAATCAATGACTTATAGGTTTCATCCAGAAAAACATTTATTTCTTTCAGTGAATACAAACTTGTGTTTTTACTGCAAGTTTCTCCAATAGAGACAGTATCAGAATCTGAATCCATTCCCTCATCATCACAACTTAATTGAATGTTTGATACAGCTGTCCCAGCTGATTTATCATGAGCTGCAATTTCCTGGATGCCACTTACAGCAGCTGACTGGCGTTGTTCCGTTAGCCGTTCAGAAACATTAACAGCTACCGGAACCACAGCTGCTGATTTCACACACTCTTTCTCACAGCTAGATTCTGACACGCCATCAGTGACTGTTTGAGCCTCATCACCAGCCACACTCCAAACCGTAAGCTGGGCTGCGGGCGCCACAGCCGGGCTGTCCACACACATAGCAGCAGGTTCCGGAGCAGGACCGGCGGAAGGCCCCGCAACGTCGTCTGTGGTAGCGACGTGAGCGGAGGCCGCACCGCTGGTTTCAGCTGCAGCTTCATCAGAGCCTCCCGCCCGTTGCTTGTGCGGACAAGTGACCTGTTTATGGCCCACGTCTCCACATTCAAAACACTTCATCTGTCCTGAGCTCGCATACACCATGTAGGAGCCGTCCCCACGTTTGACCCGAAAGGACACTTCTAGTGTTTGAGTGGGCGAGTCCAAAAACATGAACACCTGTCACCTGAGTGATTTTACATGTTTTAATTTGGTATCCTTGCATCCCAAACTCACAGTTATAAATGGATCTGCAAGTCCTCAGCTACCTCCAGGTAGCTGAGGAATGTCCTGATGTGACCACTGCCCCACCAGTAAACCCTCGCTCTTGGCCCAGTTTACCCGTGCAGAAGATGCTTTTTCATAAATAGATAAAGTGTCCACCAAGAGAAGAGAAGAGAAGAGAGTTTTTTTTTTTTAAAAATCCCTTTATTGTACAATTCAGAAATTTAAGATCACCAATACCATCATCCCACCACATGTCTCACATTTCAAAAGTGCAAACATAACTCATCCCCCTCTCCCACAGAACACAAAATATTCCCTACAGTCCATCTATTGGTGAATACCTCCAAATTGTCCACCATTTTATAGTAAGAGTACTCCACCTGGAGACGTTTAAAAAGTCCCTTTATTGTACAATTCAAAAATATAAAATCACCATCATACCATCATTCCACCCAAGTGTTCCACATTTCAAAAATTCAAACATAACTCATCCCCCTCCCCCACAGAACACAAAACACTCCCAACAGTTCATTTATTGGTGAACTGCTCCAAATTGTCCACCATTTTATAATAAGAATACTCCACCCGGAGTCTGACTTTTAACAGGGCCTTAAAAACAGACATGGGGTCCACATTGCCAGTGTTAATAGTCCGGTTTTTCCTCGTCAGCCAAATGGCAAGTTTAGCGGTACCAGACAAGAAGTTTATCAAAATATGCACAGACTTCTTTGCCACTTTGTACTTCGGACCATAAATAAACAAACCAAAAGAAAAACATTCACCAAAATCATGAAACCACACTTTCAAAAGATCAAAAAGCCCAGACAAACGAAAACATCCAACAAACAAGTGCTCCAGGGTCTCGACTTGTGAACAAAACAAACAACCCTCCCCAACACTAGGATCCAGGTGTGCTCTGTATTTGTTTGTAGCTATTGCCCCATGCACAATCCTCCACTGGAGATCTGCTGTCCGTTTCTCTATAGGGGGCTTGTACATGGAGCGCCAGCTGCCTTTTGGGGAGAATCCCGGCCCCAAAAACCCCGCCCACTTCGACTCTTTTACCCCCGTCAGAGAGCGCAGATTTAGAACTTTCACACAGATGTGATACGCCGCCTTCTTCCCTACAGCCTGGAACTTGCCCAGATGAGGAGTTCTGAAAGACAGCAGGTGGTCTTCTTCCTCCTGCCACTCTCCCACTGCTGGACTTATGGAAAGGGCAGGAAAGCTGAACACAGAGTCCTCATCCCATTGATCAGAAAGAGTGCGGTTTTCCACAAAGGCTCTCAGTGGTTGTGGCAGGGCAGCACACACTTCCTTCACCACCCTATGCACCAGTCTGATGGATGTAATATTGGCTTTCCGCCTCAGCGTTTCTATGGACGTGGTTGACATCTTCATCAGATGACCAAGCTTGGTGCAGCCCGCCTCTCTTAAACAGCTTCGCAGACTGACAGACTGCAGCATTTGAGTGTCCATGAATCCATTGAAAAACAACGGTTCCTCAAACAGCCACATACCTGGTGTCTCCTCAGGAATACGGGCTACAGTGAAGACTTGCCATGCATGCAAGACAGAGGCATAAAAGGCAGAAAGTCCAGTAAAGTCCACCTCCCTGGATTTCACGAGGAAAAGCTGCTTGTCGTAGCCCAAGCGGCCAACTCTCCTCAGGAGCAGTTTTGCAGTGTCCATCCAGCAGGGGCCACATCCATAGAGGAACCGTTGCGCAGTCTGAAGCCTAAAACAGGTGATCTTGGACTGTATGTCAACCAGGCCCTGTCCTCCCTCGGCAACAGGCAGGTAGAGAGCAGCCGCACGGACCCAGTGTCGACCAGACCAAAAGAAGTCCACGATCATCTTCTGGACCTCCTCCACCAGGCTCCGGGGCGGTGTCAAAGCGATAAGTCTATGCCAAAGAGCCGAAGCGACCAGATTATTGGCGACCAGAACTCTTCCCCTATATGACAGCTGTGGTAGCAACCAATTCCATTTAGAAAAACGGGCACACACCTTCTCCTTACATCCCTCCCAGTTCTTGCTTTCAAAGTCCTCAGAACCCAAAAACACCCCCAACACTTTAAGACCGGCTCTCCCCCACAGAAGACCTCCAGGTAGATGAGGAATGTCTTGATGTGTCCACTGCCCCACCAATAAACCCTCACTTTTGCCCCAGTTTACCCGTGCAGAAGATGCTTTTTCATAAATAGACAGAGTGTCCACCAAACACTGTACATCCCTGTGGGATGTGATGAAAATGTTAACGTCGTCTGCATAAGCAGACAAGACGAGTGGACGACAACTACTGGAGGGCCCCGGCAGGGTCAAACCACCCAGCTGAGTGCGCAACCTGCACAGCAAAGGCTCAATAGCCAAGCTATACAGTTGACCCGAGATCAGACAACCCTGCCTTATTCCCCGATGTACAGGGATTGGCCGACTCAGCCCTGCCCCCAACTTTACCAAACACTCAGCTCCAGTATATAACATATTAACCCATGTCAAAAAAATATTGCCAAAACCAAACCCCTTAAGTGTGGAAAACAAATAGGAGTGGTCAACCCTATCAAAAGCTTTTTCCTGGTCCAAAGACACAATACCAAACTTTAAATCATAACATTTACTAAGATTAAGAACATCACGTATGAGAAAAATATTGTCCATAATGGTTCGATCAGGAATACAATATGTTTGATCTCTATCTATGATTACATCCAAAACATTTTTTAGTCTATTTGATAGGGCTTTAGAAAGCACCTTATAGTCTGTGCAAAGAAGAGCAACGGGCCTCCAGTTTTTAAGCAAGGCCAAGTCCCCTTTCTTAGGCAGCAGGGATAGTACTGCACGCCGACAGGAAACAGGCAAAGATCCAGTTCTGTAACAGTCAATTAGAACGTCATAAAAATCTGATCCTATAATGTCCCAAAAGTGCTTAAAAAAGTCAGAAGAGAGACCGTCAAGTCCAGGTGCATGTCCCAGAGCCATTTGATTAACTGCTACAGTTAACTCATCCAAGGTCAGTTCGCAGTCCAGAGCAGCCCTTTCCCCTGGGCTGAGCTTGGGAAGACCCTCAAAGAGTTGATTTCGAGATTCTATGCAGCATGGTTCTGCACCAAACAGGGCCCCATAAAAATCCACTGCATGGCTCCTCATCTCAGATGGATCTGTAGTTATTTGACCATGTGGGAGTTTTAAACAAGTCATCAATTTCTTTTTTGCGGCAGACTTCTCCAGATTAAAAAAAAAAGGACGTTGGGGCGTCCATGTCCTTCAGCTGAGTAAACCGGGACCTAACAAGTGCTCCCTTCACTCTTTCCCGCAGCAAAGAGCTCAGAGCTGATCTCTTCGCCTGCAACAAAGGACCCGAGGTAGAATCCTGATCTCTAATCAAACTCTCCTCCAGCCTCTTAACGGTGTCCTCAAGTTCACAAACTTTGGTTCTGATGACAGCAGTCGAGTTTGCAGTATACTGCTGACAAAAAATGCGAATTTGCACCTTGCCAACCTCCCACCACTGTCCTAAGGAACTAAAACGAGGCTTTGTAGCCCTCCAGTGTTCCCAGAAACACACAAAATAATGACAAAAAGCGTTGTCTTGAAGGAGCTTATTGTTGAAATGCCAATAGGATCTAGTTCTTTCCCCTGGTGAAATGATTAACATCACAGAAGCTAGATGATGATCTGTAAAACCGACAGGACTTATGTTACTATGAAGAATTCCTGGGCCAAAACTTTGAGAAACATATATCCTATCTAATCTAGCAGCACTGACCGTATTGTCTACGACTCTGACCCAGGTATACTGTCTAGTGTTTGCATGTTTAATTCTCCATGTATCCAAAAGGTCAAACTGTACAGTGATATTTTTTAAAACTTACGATGACTGAAGATGAGGTTCTGCATTAGTTCGATCCACAGTAAAATCTAAGGTGCAGTTGAAATCACCAGCAACAATAAGTTGATCTTGGTGATAATTCTGCAATTCCTTTTTCAGTTTATTGAAAAAGGCAGTTCTTTCAGAACCCTGATTTGGAGCATAGATGTTGATCAGACAAAACACCGAATTCTCTATTTCTGCCCTAACAAAGAGCAGCCTGCCCTTCACTACCTCCACTACAGAAAGAACTGTTGCATTCACAGATTCCCCAAACAAAATGGCTACTCCTGCACTAAAATTTGTACCATGACTGAGTGAAAAAGGGCCCTTCCACCACAAGCCCCAGTCCACTTCATCTGCTGAAGTGGTATGAGTTTCTTGCAAAAACAAAATGTTAAGATTTTTTTGTCTAAACAATTCACTAACTAATCCCCTCTTATGATTGCCCCTCCCACCATTGATGTTTAGGGTTCCTAATTTTATGTTTTGCATAGGGAGATAGAGAAGATAGAAGGCAGGGAGAGACAGCAAAGAGCAGTAAATATATAGGAACACCGTGCTGTGCATACCCATGTAAGTTATTTCATCTGTCGGGTGCGTGTGACCTTTTTTCCTCCTGCTGATTTACGCAGGGCCGTTAGGTGTTTCTTAAGGCAAAAACGTTTTCTCTCATCCAGGAGGTCAAGGCCAACCCGCCTTTCCAGCACTTTAACAGATCTAATAAATTTATCGGCGTCACTGAAGTAATCAGTGACTTTAACTGCTCGTTTGTAGGTTTCGTCCAGGAAAACATTTATTTCATCCAGTGAGTACAAGCTTTTGCTTTTACTGCAAGTTTCTCCAATAGACACAGTATCAGAATCAGAATCCATTTCCTCATCACAACTTAATTGACTGTTTGATACAGCTGTCCCAGCTGATTGATCGTGATCTACAGTTTCCTGAACGTCACTTACAGCAGCTGACTGGTGTTGTTCCGTCAGCTGTTCAGAAACGTTAGCAGCCACCGGAACCACAGCTGCTGATTTTACAGGCTTTTTCTCACAGCTAGATTCTGATGCTGGTCCGATGTGCCACGGCCAGGACGAAAACCACATTGCTCCTCCTGAATCCGAGGTTCGACCAACGGCCGGACTCTCCTCTCCAGTACCTTGGCATAGACCTTCCCAGGGAGGCTGAGGAGTGTGATCCCTCTAAAGTTGGAGCACACCCTCCGGTCCCCTTTTTTGAAGAGAGGAACCACCACCCCGGTTTGCCATGCCAAAGGCACTGCCCCCGACCTCCACGCAATGTTGCAGAGGCGTGTCAACCATGACAGCCCAACAACATCCAGGGCCTTGAGGTACTCGGGGCGAATCTCGTCCACCCCCGGGGCCCGGCCACCAAGGAGATTTTTAACCACCTTGGCGACCTCAGCCCCTGTGATAGGCGAGTCATCCCCCTTGTCCCCAAACCCTGCTTCCTCTGTGGAAGGCGTATCAGTGGGATTGAGGAGATCCTCGAAGTATTCCTTCCACCGCCCGACGATATCCCCATTCGAGAGATTCCCTCTCGAGAATTCTTGAGGGTTCGTGGGAGTTTGCCCAACCAGTTTACATGTGTTTTGTGGACTTGGAGAAGGCATTTGACCGCGTCCCTCGTGGATTTTTGTGGGGGGTGCTTCGGGAGTATGGGGTATCGGGCTTGTTGTTACGAGCTATTCGGTCTCTGTACGACCGTTGTGAGAGTTTAGTTCGTATTGCCAACACTCGGTCGGAGTCATTCCCAGTGAGAGTTGGACTCCGCCAGGGCTGCCCTTTGTCACCGGTCCTGTTCATAATTTTTATGGACAGGATTTCTAGGCGCAGCCAGGGAATGGAGGGTGTCATACTTGGTGACCACAGGATCTCATCTCTGTTGTTTGCAGATGATGTTGTCCTGTTGGCTTCATCCAGCAATGACCTACAGCTCTTGCTGGGACGGTTTGCCGCTGAGTGTGAAGCGGCTGGGATGAGAATCAGCACCTCCAAGTCCGAGTCCATGGTCCTCAGCCGGAAAAAGGTGGATTGTCCTCTCCGGGTTGGGGACAGGCTCCTGCCCCAAGTGGAGGAGTTTAAGTATCTTGGGGTCTTGTTCACGAGTGAGGGGAAAATGGAGCGAGAGATCGACAGACGGATTGGAGCAGCATCTGCAGTGATGCGGACGTTGTACCGGTCTGTTGTGGTGAAGAGGGAGCTTAGTTCTAAGGCAAAGCTGTCGATTTACCAGTCAATCTACGTTCCTACTCTCACCTATGGTCACGAGCTTTGGGTAATGACCGAAAGAACGAGATCGCGGATACAAGCGGCTGAAATGAGCTTTCTCCGTAGGATTGCTGGACTCACCCTCAGAGATAGGGTGAGGAGCTCAGTCATCCGGGAGAGGCTCAGAGTAGAACCGCTGCTCCTCCACATTGAAAGGAGTCAGTTGAGGTGGTATGGGCATCTGATTAGGATGCCTCCTGGACGTCTCCCACTTGAGGTGTTTCAGGCACGTCCCACTGGGAGGAGACCCCGGGGCAGACCCAGGACTCGGTGGAGAGACTATGTCTCCCAGCTAGTCTGGGAACGCCTTGGTATCCCCTCTGAAGAGCTGGAGCAGGTGGCTGGGGAGAGGGAAGTCTGGGCTTCTCTGCTTGAACTGCTGCCTCCGCGACCCGGACCTCCGGAAAAGCGGTAGAAGATGGATGGATGGATGGATAGATTCTGATGCACCATCAGTGACTGTTTGGGCGTCATCACCAGCCACGCTCCCAACCGTAAGCTGGGCTGCGGGCGCCACAGACGGGCTGTCCACAGACACAGCAGCAGGCTCCGGAGCAGGACCGGCGGAAGGCCCCGCAACGTCGTCTGTAGTAGCAGCATGAGCGGAGGCTGCACCGCTGGCTTCAGCTGCGGCTTCATCAGAGCCTCCCGCCCGTTGCTTATGCAGACAAGCGAACCATTTATGGCCCATGTCTCCACATTCAAAGCACTTCATTTGCCCTGAGCTCGCATACACCATGTAGGAACCGTCCCCATGTTTAACCCGGAAGGACACTTCTAGTGTTTGAGTGGGTGAGTCCAAAAACATGAATACCTGGCGCCTAAGTGATTTGACATGTTTTAATTTACTATCCTTACATCCCAAACTCACAGTTCTAAACGGGCCCGCAAACTTCCCAAATCTGCGAAGCTCCGTCTCCAACTGCTCATTTGTGATGAAGGGAGGAACACCTGAAACGGTGATGCGCGTTGATGGAACAGATAACGGGGACACCTGTACATACGTGTCCCCAATTACAACACCGCTCCCAATCAGACTATGGACATATTCCTCACCAGTCAAAAATACAACGACAGCTTTATTCATTCTTGAGGCAAAGCAGATCATATCATGTCCCACCTTCTCACCCACAGCAAGAAGAACCTCCTCCACAGCAACGCTGCTATCCGGCGGGACTATCCTCACTCCCTGCCGGATAGACGGAGGTGGCGTCTCACAGGACGCCATCCTCCAGCAAAACGCAAACAAAAACACAAACGCACTCAAAAGACTGAAATAAACTTACCTGAATATGCAGCCAATAACAAAGGATAAAGGAAAAGTCCAAACGTTGTGAAAAAATATAATCCAAAACTCCTCACTCACACACCCAACACCTCCTCACTCACGTTCTCACTCGCACCCACCGGAAGCGGAAACGAGAGAAGAGAAGAGAAGAGAAGAGACCAGAATAGGCATTATTGCCATTGTGCAGTTGTATAGCACAATGAAAACTGTGGCTGCTCCACCAGGCTACTGCACAATAAAGTAAGTGAGAAGAATTTAAAATAAAACAGTTACAGAACACACAATTAACAATTCAACTGAAGTAAAAATAATGACTAGCCCAATGGTATATACAAAGGTATGGTAGTGGCTTCGCAGGTGGAACTATGTACATAAGAGTGTTGAGTGCAGAACATATAATTGAGAAAAATGGCCCAAGAATTATGAAAAATATGTACAGTAGTGATTTCACAGATGGGTCAATATACATGAAAGCAAGGAGTGCAAAGACAGGTGAGTTATTGTGATAATTAAAACGTCCTCAGTTCTGTGCATGTAAGCGTTCAGAGGGAGAGGGTGGGGCCTCTTATTGTTTGCAGTTCGGATGGCCCAGGGGAAGAAACTGCTTGACAGTCTGGAGGTGTGGGACCAGATAGATCTGAACCGTCGTCTAGAGGGAAGAAGGCCAAATAGGTGGTGGGCAGGATTTGAGGGGTCCCCTGTGATGTCCTTGATCCTTCATAGACAGGAGTGTCTGGAGATGTCTTCCAGGGAGGGCAGAAGGCTGCCGATAATTTTTTGGGCGGTGTTGATGATCCTCTGCACAGCCTTCCTGTTGAGCCGGCGTGGAGACACACCCAGACAATAGGCGACAACGCTCACCAATGAGCAGCAATAGAAGGCCAGCAGCAGCTTCTGGTTCAGGTTGTGCTTCCTCAGGACATGGAGGAAGTGCAGCTGCAGCTGTGCTTTCTTCACCAGGGCCTTGGTGTTGACAGTCGAGGAGGGGTCCGAGGAGATGTGGGTGCCCAGGAACCTGAAGGTGGGGACGGTTTTCACATGGTCACCATTAATGATGAGATAGGGGGGTCCTGTCTGTTCTTCCTGAAGTTCAGAATGAGTTCTTTGGTTTTTTGGACATTCAGTTTCAGGTTGTTTGCTTGGGACCACAGAAGCAGATTCTCTACCTCTGCCCTGTATGCCTTCTCATCATCGTCAGTGATGAGCCCAACCAAGGTGGTGTCATCCGTGTATTTCCTGATGATGGTGGTTGGGTGGGTTGGAATACAGTCAAAGGAGTACAGGGAGTACAGTAGAGGGCTTAGCACACAGCCCTGGGGGGAGCCAGTGCTGAGGGGCAGTGTGGAGGAGTTGTGGGGGCCAAGTCTGACTGTTTGTGGGCAGTTGGTGAGAAAGTTCTTCATCCAGGAGCAGGTGGGGTGGGGGATCTGGGGGAGGTGCAGTTTGTTGATCACAATGTCCGGGATGATGGTGTTAAAAGCAGAGCTGTATTCCACAAAGAGCATCTTCTCATAGCTCCTTGGGTTCTCAAGGTGGCTCAGCGCTCTGTGGAGAGTGGTGGCAATGGCATCTTCTGTAGACCGGTTCTCTCTGTAGGCGAACTAATGGGGGTTGAAGGAGGGGGGGGGAAGACAGTTCCTGATGTGCTGGGACACCAGTCACTCAAAACACTTCAAGACTACAGACGCAAGTGCTATGGGTCTGTAGTCATTCAGGCTGTCAATTGCATCCTTTAAGGGGATGGGGGTGATAGTGGAAGCCATGAGGCAGGAGGGGATGGTGACCTGCATCAGGGAGAGGTTGAACAACTTGGTGACGATCCCTGCCAGCTGGTCTGCACATGCTTTGACCACCACTCCTGTGTTGCCGTCTGGACAAGCAGCTCTATGGGGGTTCACTGCTTTTAGTTGCACCTGTAAGGAAGTGGGGGTCACGGGTTTGGGGGGAGGTGTGCTCAAACCAGGCAAAGAGGCTGTTGAGCTCCTCTGCCAGAGTGAGGCTGCTGTCTGATGTTGGGGGGTGGGGGGGGGGGCTGTCAGTCCCCTGGAGCTGGTGAGGGCATAGATGCATCTCCACATCTGTCAGGACAGACTCAGTGTAGGAGTCCAGGTCCTGTTGTTCAAAGATGCTCCAGTGTGCAGGCAAAGCAATCTTGTAGCTGGAGGAGAACACTTTCTGGTCAGGTTTTAATTGTTTTTTTTGTTGGGAGGGAACTCTTCCTGAGTGGGGTGTAGGCAGGTATTAGAAGCAAGGAGAGATGGTCTGATTGTCCAACGTGGGGGATGGGGTGGCTCTGTAGGCGTGCTTTACCCTTTGACATCCTTGATTGCACGAACAGATAGCGCCCCACTTCCTATGGCATAGTGCTGTGCCTGTCATGTGATGTCATGTGACATGGCCAAAAACTCCCCAGTTGTACTAATAATTCAACCTCACAAGGTGGCCGACACATATAACTTACTGCTCTTGCCTTGGAGGACTAATGGCGGACATAGAGCCATCCAAAAACCTTACTTCTGGACACCAGAGAAGAAGATATTTTTAAACAAACAAATGATGTACTCACTCGTAAGACGGAGGACACATTTGCTCCCAAATTTGCCATTATTCTAAAAAGAGATTATTTAGCTTATGAAGGTAAAAATTGTTGCATGACCTTGAGTTCCAATTTATTAAAATCATTCTTTGCTGAAGAAAAATTGTTTCAACTCAAAAGTCTGGCTTTTGGGACTGCTTCTCTCACCAAAGAACCAGAGCCGTAACCCTATCCATCAGCCATAAAGGGGAAGTTAATCCCTTTCTCCAAGACTCTTTGGCAAAGGAATGTTCTAATTAACAGTTTTATGATCAGCATAGTCCAGACATGTGGAGAAGCCAAGACTTTCCAGTATGCAACCAGCCAGTTTCACAGTGCCATCTGGCGGACAAATCAGGAATATTTAACTTTTTCCTTTGCAGTGGAATTCATAGCGTTTTGGACAAATGAACTAATTCATAGTCTTTCTCGTAAGACAGTACCTGCTCCTGAAGAACGAGGATTGAACTCTTGGATGGACAATGTGGTTTCAAATGCTTTTATTGATATGATTTGATTTGATATGATTTTGATATGTGTTGCCCTGTTTTAAAGAAGAAATTAATGTTTGCGTGCTTCCTATCGCAAATTAGTCCCACAGTACAATGTAGAGATATTGATTGTTCCCTTATTATTGAAGTAGAATGTCTTAGTCACTGAAGTTTAAGGAATATTTGCTTTCAGCATAATGTGTCTTAAGGGGGGGGGGGGGGGGGGTCTCACTCTCAGATCAAATGTCTCTCTCTCCCCCTCCTCTCTCCTCTGTTCTGCAGGAGTCCATCCCTGCACTTTAACTGGTCAATAGAGTTCAAAGCTTCATTGCATTTTCCTTTTTAGGTTTTGGTCCAACTCAGATTTCATGAAGTTTTGGACCACCTGCCACCACTAGAGAAAACTTGAGTTTTATTGCTCTTTGTCGAGTCTTGGGGCATTGGTCAAGCTTCAAGCAGATGTTTCTGCTCTTCCATTTTTTCTCCTATCTTCTATGTAGGCCCAGAGTCTCCCAGGCTCTGTGTAAATCCTGTTTCTTTTCTTTAAAATTCATTTTTCTTATTTTAATCTTCCTTTTTTCCTTAAATCACCGTGCAAGAAGATCTTTTTTTTTTTTTTTTAAGTTTAAACCAATTCATTTAAACCACCAACATCAGGAGAAATTAATTTGTGGCATGCTTTTTTTTCATTTATTTTGACTTTCTGATAGGACTTTGCACAGTAAACCTATTCCTTCTTCAGTGCATCACAGAAGAGCTTGCCTAGCTTGCTGGAGACCAGTCGTTGTGATCCTGGGAGTTAGGCCATAAGTTGTAAGGAGCCTGTCTGCCAGCCTCCCAACAGACCCACGCTGGTCCAGTGAAACAGAATCCAGTGGACCCGCCTGCTACCCATTGAGACGCAATGATTCTGCTTGGCTGACGGTCTGTTGTTAATTTACCTTAATTCTTCAAAATATTCCAGGTATAAGTGCTTTTAACTTAATTTCATGCAACCCCCTATCAGAGACTCAGAATGCATGTTGTTCTTTCATTAATCTACGCTCTTTTTCAAAGTAATACAAATTTTCCATTTTTATAAATAATCATCATTTTCTTTGTTTAAAATTGCATCCACTTTTCTTAACCAATGCTATTTTATGGTTTTCCAATTTCCAGTATGCTGACAAATTAAACTATGCTTCATTTGGTTCCACAAATGCTTGATTCATAAGTAACTCAGTGACAGTCTATGATGCCCCTGATACATGTGATTTCTCTATTTTAAAGTTATCTGCATATGTGAACCTATTCTGATATTTCTTATTAAATCATTTAAGACATATGGGAGTTATTGTTTGATTTCATGTCCATCTTCTTGATCATCAGAGACAAGAACTCACACAAGGGTTTATTATGAGACTGATCAAATATTGTCAATAGAATTAACTAAGGCTTAACTTACTGTGATGAAAGTAAATCTTCATTCCTACTCACATTCATATTTACATTAAAATGTGTACCAACATTAAATTACCTATAAAAACTCTTAATTACTACAATATCAACATGTTGTTTTACAGAGGGTGGGCAAAGCTGGTTGATGTCCACCTGCTATTGCCCCCAGTGCCATGTGACTGCACAGAATAATTGCACCAGTTCTGTGTCATCATATAAGATAAATTGTCGAGGAATAAAAGCTAAATTGAGGTGGGATAATCATAGCAGTTTCTGGATGTGGGAGAGAAAGTACAAATGACCGACAAGGCAAAATAATGACAAGGATGGATAAAATGGATGAAGCAAGAGCCACCTGGCCAGCGGTAAGTGACAAATTTGATTGTTTGTTTACATTGTAACTGATTTTCTGGTTCATCACTCTATCACTCTGTAAATTCAAGAAATTTCTGTGTGTCTGTGTCTGTGTGTGTGTGTGTGTGTGTGTGTGTGTGTGTGTGTGTGTGTGTGTGTCACATTTATAGGACATCATAGGACAGCCTATGATGTCTGCCTGATGTCCTATGATGATCCTATGATCTCAGGCATCATAGGACTCGTGATGCCATCATAAAGATATGATGTCCATATGACGGCACATCGACAGAGCACATGATATAGACATACCACATCATACAATGCCATATGAGGACTTGCGATGCCATCATAAAGATATATGGCTCAAAATTGGCAAGGTGAATAAGTCACAGGACCAGTCTTTACAGCGCGTTCGTGTTTTCTGCACAACAGATTTCTGCAGCCATGGCCAATTCTACGTTGCCGTGAGCAGAGTTGCCAGATCAAGCAGTCTTCGTATTCTTGCTCAAGATGAAGACACTAAGCAAAAGCGTTGCTTTCTCAGCAACGTCGTTTTTAAAGAGGTGCTGACACAGTAAAAATGTGTAACCTTGAAGAATGCCAGTATACACTATGTGTAAAATGCCAAGCAAAGCATTGATTTTCTCCGGGTGCTCTGGTTTCATGGTTTCTACGGGCATGCATGGGCCTCAAGAAATCTGTGTGTGTGTGTGTGTCTGTCTGTCTGTCTGTCTGTCACGTTTATAGGACATCATAGGACGGCCTATGATGTCTGCCTGATGTCCTATGATGATCCTATGATCTCAGACATCATAGGACTTGCAGTGCCATCATAAAGATATATGGCTCAAAACTGGCAAGGTGAATAAGTCACAGGGCCAGTCTTTACAGCATGTTCATGTTTTCTGCACAACAGATTTCTGCAGCCATGGCCAATTCTACATTGCCGTGTGCAGAGTTGCCAGATCAAGCAGTCTTTTTATTCTTGCTCAAGATGAAGAAACTAAGCAAAAGCATTGCTTTCTCAGCAGTGTTGTTTTTAAAGAGGTGCTGACACAGTAAAAATGTGTAACTTTGAAGAATGCCAGTCTACACTACAAATTTGTAAAATGCCAAACAAAGCGCTGGTTTTCTCCGGGTTCTCCAGTTTCTTGGTTTCTATGGGCATGCACGGGCCTTCCTGAACAGGGTCGAAAGCCACTTTTTGCTCAGATCTATTTTCATGATGTCATAAAGATATGATGTCTATATGACAGCACATAGACAGAGCGCATGATATATAAATAGCACATCATATAATGCCCTATGAGGACTCGTGATGCCGTCATAAAGATATGGGTGGGTTTTTCTGGGGGGGGGGGTCCAGTGCACTATATCAGGGGAATCCGACTTTCAAGCCCTCTCTCTTTTTCTGTAATTTGCAGATGTCGGTTTTGTTTTTATAATATGAAAGGGAACATAAAAGAGTTTCAGACTTGCATTGCAATTTAAAAAAAAAAATCATTGATTTTGCTGTTAGAATCGAAACTATTGGTCGTGTCCCCTGATTTTTCCCAGTTTTTGTGTGACATGAAAATCGCATCAATTTCAGAGTACTGTAACGTGATCTCTGAGTAACTCTTTCTACTCAAAATGCAAGAGATAACAGAGTTGTAATGCAAATTCAAAATAAAACATTCCCCAATGTGATCGGATCTATGGTTTTTGTACGGCGACCCCTGCAAATTTACTCGTATGACGTAAATTTCCGTGTCCCCAAATTTACGCAGCAACATGCAAGTTATTTGGTAAAGTAACCAGAAAACAGGAAGTGCTGATGCTTTTCACTTTGCACCTTTCAAATCCTAAACCATACACGTAAAAAGGAGATCAGTCTTTGTGAAGCTCAGATGTAGAATATTTCAATAAAATCTCAAACATTTATGACACATCGAATATGGTGTCCTTTAAAAAATTTACGTCTTCGGTCTTGGTCGGCCGCGCGCAGCCCCGTCTGGCGAGGTGACCGCCCTGGGAAAGCACTTTTATCTTCTCTACCCCGGATGTGCTCAACCCATGTGAAGAGGATTAACCGTGGTCACTTTATATTGAAGTTATCGAAGGTCCAAACTTCCGTGTTCCGCATTTACGCCTTTTGTGATTTTACCTCTTATCCAACAAACAGGGAGAATTTGAAGGTATGTATACACATTATCACATCTTAATATGTCATGAAAATGTAGCTGTTGATGAGCTTTGATGCGTGAAAAATACTGGAAGTGTTGAAGTTGTTTCGTGTAAAATGTGTGCCATTGCAAAGTGCATTGGCACACGGGGAAACAAAAGCCCAAGTGTCCCGTTTACGTCTCCATTTACAAGTAGTTGAAGTGAGTGCTCATCCTCAAGAGGTCCTGAACGCCAATGCCGTTACGAAAATAGTTAATAGTTTCATAAACTTGACACAATTGGATAGTGATTAGTCAATTTCATGTGCAGATTTGATCAATTTTAAATTTTGCCACCAATGTCACACATTGGACCCCTAATAAATAAAAACACCCATATATGGCTCAAACTTGGCAAGGTGAATAAGTCACAGGGCCAGTCTTTACAGCGCTTTCGTGTTTTCTGCACAAAAGATTTCTTCAGCCATGGCCAATTCTATGTTGCCGTGAGCACAGTTGCCAGATCAAGCAGTCTTTGTGTTCTTGCTCAAGATGAAGACACTAAGCAAAAGCGTTGCTTTCTCAGCAATGTCGTATTTAAAGAGGTGCTGAAACAGTAAAAATGTGTAACCTTGAAGAATGCCGCTCTACACTACAAATGTGTAAAATGCCAAGCAAAGTGTTGATTTTCTCCGGGTGCTCCAGCTTCTTGGTTTCTATGGGCATGCACGGGCCTTCCTGAACAGGGTCGAAAGCCACTTTTTGCTCAGATCTATTTTCATGATCCTGCCCATGAACTGGAATTACGACGCAACCAGTGGTCTGAATGAAGAAGAAGAAGACCCACCAGATGGAGAGCAATAGAATGAGGAGAACTGCTGCATGTCAGAAAAGATGCTATGAACACGAAACACCTCAGGTTCCAGCAGTACGCCACAGGCATGACTGTGAACAACACAGCCGTCTGAGACAGGAGGAGACCCTTCAGCAACGGGCATGCAAAAATACTTATTTATACTTGGTTTCTACGGGCATGGATGGGCATGCACGGGTATGTACTAGTATACTTTAAAGATAAGCTACCAAAATGCCAAAAACAACAAACAGTGACAAAAAATAAAACCATTGTTTGTGTAAATATGTCCAAAGTCTGCTTTTGACTTAAAGTTATGTAATTCGATATGGCTGCTGTGGCATTATGCAAATTAGATGCATAAATTTACTCCTATCTCAAACTTTGGATCATATTCTACAACTTTGTATTTGACAGTAAGCCATTATCTCTTACCACTTTCAAGTTATAGATTTGGAAATCTCTCACATCTGAACTGAATATTTTCTTGATAAAAATCTTGACCACTAGGGGCTGACGGCACAACGGAGCACCATATGGAGTCAAACAGTTAATGTTGCTATAAACATGACCCAGTGTTCTTTCCCTTCTAGTGGGACACTTAACATGTTGGTAGAATTTGGGGAGTACAGTCTTTAAGCATGCTTTGTTAAAATCCCCTGCAATAATGTGAACTGCATTGAGGTGAACTCTTTGCTGCCTGCTGACAATGTGCTGGAGGCGATTGAGTGCTAAGCTAATGTTAGCATCATGACGAGTATAAACGGCTGTTATAATTACTGCCGTTAGCTCGTGGGGAAAATAAAAAGGCCTCAGGAAGGACGTGGACTCTAAGTGTTGTGAACAGTGGCTGTGAATTATTCTGTTTTTACACCAAGTCTGAAGCACAAAAACACAGAGCCCTCCCCCCTTTCCCTTACCAGAATCATCGTTGTGGCCAAGACAGTGTGTACTTCGGCCATGTAATTCCACAGCAGCAGCTGGGATGCCTTCATTCAGCCATAACAATGACAACCCAAGAAAACAATGATAATGATAAACACAGAAAATAACAAGAATGAGCTTAAAGTGTGAGCATGGTGCTCCACCCATGCACAGATCCTAACATAGCCCCCCTTTAAAGGGTGGGTCCCAGACACCCCAAAACAACACCAAAAACAGAAAAATGACCCTCCAAGGGTGGAGGTACAAGGCCAGGTGGGCCGAAAACAAGTCCCCCCCCCACACACACACAAAGTCCGAAACAAAAAAAAAAAATACAGATCGTGGGGCAAAATCAAAGTCCCAGGCCCAGAGAATAAGATGGGTCAGGGAGCCTAACCAAGTCCACGGGACCCCAGACCAGAGTACATGAAGGGTTGGGCAGCCTACCAAAGTCCTTAGACCACCAGACTACAAGGCAAGGAAGATCACGGACGCTGAGCTCGGGACGGAGCAACAAAAGAGTTTTAAGCTCAGGAAACACCAATATTGAGGCTTTTAGTCCAGGAGACAATAATACTAGGGTGTTCAGTTCTGGAAGCAATAATACTGGGCCTTTTGGTTTCTAGGCAGGCAACGGTGGCATCCTGACCTCAAAAACAGCAGGTAAGGCCCTCCCCAGTCTCGGAAATGGAAGGTAGAGAACCCCCGGCCTCTGAAACATCGGATGGGAGTCCATTGACCTCTGGCACATCAGGTGGAGGTCCACTGACTTCTGGCTCGTCAGATGGAGGTCTACCAACCTCCAGTTCGACAGATGGAAGTCCACCGAACTCCGGCTCGACAGTTGAAGGTCCACCAACCTCTGGCTTGACAGTTGGAGGGTCACCGACCTCTGGCTTGACAGTTGGATGTCCACCGACCTCTGGCTCGACTGGTGGAATGTGGTCATCCTGCAGCTCCATCCTAGACACAACCACCTCAGATTAGAGAGGAGAACAGGTGGCCAATGAGGTAACACTACAGTCATTAGCAGCAGAGACTGGTGGGGAGGGCCCAAGAGCTTGTGGACTCTGTGCATGGGTCCCCCCACTAGGAGTAAGGCAAGTCTTTTCTAAAATGGTTTTAGAAAATAATGGAAAAGGTACTTTGCTGGAGTGACAATCTCATGATGAGATGCAGGAATGGTGGCCTTGGCTGCTGGGGTAGATGATGTTTGGGGTGCGTAGACTTCAGGCGCTGGTGGTTGGTGCACACTACCCTCAGGCACTGACGGTTGGAGTGCACTGACCTCTGGCGCTATTGACTGAGGTGTGCCAAACTCAGGAACAGGCGACGTGGGCTCGCCGGCCTTAGAAGCAGCAGATAGAGGCTCACCTGTCTCTGAAACACACGACTGAGGCTCTCGGCCTCTGAAACACATGACGGCTCCTCCTCTTCTGGTGTGAAGGAGTACTCCTCAGACAGCAGGAAGTCATGTAGTAAGGCAGAGACATCTTCCCTCAGGTAGGGCTTTGCTGCTACCAACCGATGAGCCCGCCTCCATGCTGCATCCCTCCATGCTGCATTCTCCCAACCAACCAGGTGTAGGAAGAGGGTATAGCAATTTCTAGTATCCTGGATGAGGTCCTGCAGTTCCTGCCAGCGGGTAACATCATCAGACATGGAGTTCGGGGAAGAGGAGATATGAGAGGCTGGTGAGGGTGGGTACATGGAAACAGTGACAGCAGAGAATGGTGGAGAGAGCTCAGCAGTGATGGTAGGTGGGTGTAGCTGAGCCCCCTTCCTGGGAACAAGGAAAGTCCTTTCATTAGTAGGGGGTAAAAAATAAGAGGGTACTTGCCATTGTTCAAGTTCTGCTGCTGCTGAGGAGTCAGGTGATCCATCCCGGGAGATGACGTGGGTCAACTGATGAGGTGCTGTTTCATGTTGGTGTGGTGCTGAGTAGAGGGAGGAGGACATGGAAGCCTGAAGCGCCTCCGCCGGAGATGAGAAGCCAAACTGCTCTCTTCCCTGGCGACGGCACGAGCTGCGTCCTTTGGCTAGTGTTGATCTCCACTCCCACTGCTCCCCTCCCACCGCTGGCTTCACCAGACCCTGGAGCATCCACTGCAAGTTGGTCATTGAGCACGGGAGTCAAGTGAGCTGGGGGTAGCTTTGCAGGGATGGAATACCCTCAATCGTCTGCTCGACGCCTCTGAGGAATACAAGGGTTATTTTTTCCAGCGTGCGGGAGGGGGGGGCGTTCTTGATGAGGTCCTCAGTCAGAGAAGCAGCCCCAACTTCACCTGCAGATGAATTTAATAACTTTTTTGTTAACATTGGACCTAAACTGGCCCGAGAAATACCCACTACGGCGCCTACAGGTGATACAATATGCAATAACACTGCTGTAAAAGACACCATCTTCATAAAGAACACAGATGAAAGAGAGGTCATTGAAATTGTTAAATCGTTCAAAAGTAAAACATCTACTGACTGCGATGGTATTGACATGCTACTAGTCAAAACTGTTATCGAATGCATAGTGAAACCACTGACGTATATCTGTAACCTGTCTCTCCAATCAGGTATATTTCCCAATGCAATGAAAATAGCTAAAGTAATTCCGATTTACAAGACAGGCGACAGAGGGGAACTCTCCAACTACAGACCAATTTCACTATTACCGCAATTTTCCAAGATACTTGAAAAAATATTCTATGAGAGAATTGACAACTTCATACTGAAGAATGATTTATTGTGTGAGCAGCAATATGGGTTCAGACACAAAAGGACAACAGCATATGCCTTAATGGAATTTACAGAAAAAATATCAACAGCCATTGAAAATAAAGAGTATTCAGTTGGAGTATTCCTAGATCTTAAAAAAGCATTTGATACAGTAGATCACAATCTATTATTAAAGAAACTACAAAATTGTGGTGTTAGAGGGGTAGCACTGTCCTGGTTAAGTAGTTACTTAAAGAATAGATATCAGTTTGCATGTGTTAGCAGCAAAAACTCAGAGTTACTGAAGGTCACCTGTGGAGTCCCACAGGGTTCAGTTTTGGGACCATTATTATTCAATATGTATATAAATGATATATGTAAAGTTTCAGAAAAAATGGACTTAATATTGTTTGCTGATGACACTAATCTGCTATGCAGTGGAAACAATTTGGAGCAACTTCTGGATACACTCGGAAAGGAATTAGGAAAGCTGAAACTGTGGTTTGATTCAAACAAATTAACGCTCAATTTAAGCAAGACAAAATTTATAGTCTTTAACAACCATCACAACTACCCAGTACCCAAACTCAGTGTAAATGGTGTAGAGATTGAAAGGGTATCCGAAACTAAATTCCTTGGAGTAATAATTGATAACAAACTGTGTTGGAAGCCACATATTAATTATATAAAAGGTAAAGTATCCAAATCAATTGCAATATTACACAGAGTGAAATATTTGCTGAATCAACCCACACTATACACCTTGTATCATTCATTAATACTCCCATACATGACATATTGTAATGAAGTATGGGGAAATACATATAAAACAAACATATATCCACTCTTTATGCTTCAAAAGAGAGCTATTAGAATAATCAACAAAGCAGCTTACAGGGAACCAACAAACCCACTTTTTCTTAAACAAAAAACTCTCAAGTTGAAAGATCTGATTGACTTTAAAACCGCAATAATAATGTTCAAAGTGAAGAATCTGTCACTGCCCGCAAATATCCAAAAGTTGTTCCAAACAAGGGAGAAACGATATCACTTCAGAGGAACATGTATATTTCAAAAGCCTACAGTGAGAACAACCACCAAGCAACACTGTATTTCAGTGCAAGGAGTCAGATTATGGAACGATTTTGGACCTGAATTAAAATCATGTACAACGCTTTGACAATTTAAACAAAAACTAAAGGAAGAAATACTCCAAACATATTTACAAGACGACATGTAAACTCACATAAGGATTGACATTTCCAGCCTGTGTTGTGTTATAGCTTAGTTTTTTTCTTTTTTTCTTTGTGACACTATGTCTTAGATTTGTTTTTGAATAGTAACCGCTTAACTTAGACTAGCTCAGTTTTTCTTTTTCTCTCAGTCACATTTTGTCTTAGCCTTGTTTTAAATTGTAATCGCTCTTGACTTGTTTTCTCTTTTTTCTCCTTTGAATTCTTGGATGGAATATGGGTGGGCAATATAAGCTGCGGCTTCAGCCATCACCCATTTTGGATAACTCACGTGGAATTGTTTAGTAGAAGGAGTCTTTGTCTAATTTGACCTTGTTGTTATATTATATAGTTTCTTTTAACCTGTAATGTACTATCCGAAATAAAATAAATTCATTCATTCATTCATTCATTCATTCATTCATTCAATTCATTCATTCACAACTTCCCCCTCAATCAGGCCCATTAAGATAAACTGCGGGGCAAAATTCAGGTCCCAAGCAAAGCAATGCAAAGTTTTAAAGTTTTATTTTTAGCTGGTCAACCCCGACACAGCTTGAGGGCTCACACCAACAACAATTAAGTCATTTTCTTCTTCTTCTTCTTCTTCTTCTTCTTCTTCTTCTTCTTCTTCTTCTTCTTCTTCTTCTACTAAGTCAAAGTCAGGTGTCATTGAAGGTCAAGAGTTAATTGTTTAGTGATGCAGTTCTTACTTGCATTGCACTTTCTCAGGTCTCAGTGTACCTTCTCAAAGTTGACCTTACTTGAAACATTAAGTTTATTTTACTAGCAAAATTAAGCTGATTTTACTTAAAATTTCTACTTGTCTTTACTAGAAAATGTGTTTTTCCTTACAAAAAAATAAGCAGTTCTTACAAGAAGTAGTCTTCCATAATCTACATAAAAGTCTTATGCAAAAAGTTGCATTCATTTTTTTTAGGCAAATTGAGCAGAATATTTTTATCAGTGTAGTGTCTGCATACTGTGTCCATCAGTTGTTGAAATATGTCGGACAATAATCATATCAAGAATAGAGTAGCAAGATTCTTCAAAAGTAAAATACTGGTTCATTATAATTACTACTGCGTGTGATGTTATGTTAATCACGTAGCGTTTGTCTATACTTTGACTCAGATCACATTTATGACCAATTAATGCAGAAAATCAGGTCATAAGATGGGGTTCAAATACTTTTTCTTAACACTACATCTATGGAAAAAGATTTGAAGCTGAGTGTGTGTGTGTGTGTGTGTGTGTGTGTGTGTGTGTGTGTGTGTGTGTGTGTGTGTGTGTGTGTGTGAGTATGTCTGTGTGTTTTTTGTTTTTTTTGGGGGGTGGGGTGGGTGGTGTTGTGTCAGGCTGTGTCTCCGACTGTTATGAAGCCTAAAGATGCGCCTGAAACGTTCAGTTCTGTACCTGGGTGGGGTGAGGATGTGTTGTCTGGTTAAACGGTCCACCTGCCACAGGTCATCATGGACAGTGTTGGGGGGGGGGGGGGTATCTTGGGTGGATTCAATTTTGCCTTCATCCTCCTTCCAGCCACAGCCTCTGGGCTTTCCAGTTCCAGTCAAACCACAGAGTGACCTTTCCTGACCAGTCTGTTCAACCTGTTGATCTCGCCAGTGCTGGTTCAACCCCACCAGCACACCACGGCGTAGAAGAGTGTGCTGGCCGCTACAGACTGGTAGATCTTCAGGAGCCTGTTGCACATGCTCCTGTGATGTCAGACCAGTCCAGTTTACGGGTAATGTAGAACCCAAGGTACCTCTAGCAGTCCACCATCTCCACCTTCTTGCCCTGGATGGTGACAGGGGTGGGGTGGGGGGGTGTTGTGTTGGGTTTGGGGGACTGTTTGTGTGTGGCACGGGTGGTGGCTCCGCCTTTCTGGTTCCACCACCACCCAGGGTATAAGAAGGCAGGGTGAGAGAGGGGCGATCTCTTGGCCCCCTCTCTGCCAGGTGGATGCGTGTGTATGGTGACAAGGCATCTTTAATCAACCTGTGTTCAGTTCAACACTCAGTCTCGTCCTCGGCTCCTATTCCTGACCTAACATTTGGTGACGAGGGTAAAACGGTATGAACACGGGTGTCACATCGATTCAGCCATTTTTGGAACTTCCTGGTGAGCCGCCCGTCCCTTGGGAGAGGTGATTCGCTGCTTTTCAAACATATTTGGTGGCATTGGACCTTGGAAGACTGGAGAAGTTGAGAGCACGGGCGCTGCTGGTTCATGATTTAGGAATGGAGGGACAGCGTATATGAAGTACTTTAGGCACGTGTGATAGCTATGAGGAAGTGATGGAGCTAATGGCGCGACATTTTCGTACCCCGGAGAACGTCATCATCCGCAGGATCCAGTCTCGACAGCACCGCTAGCGGATTAGCGAGTCAGTGCAAAAGTTTGTGTCAGACCTGCGCCAGCTGGCCAAAGACTGTCAGTTTGGAGCTTTGGAGGAAGAGATAGTCCGCGACCAGTTGGTCAAACATATTTTTTGCCCGGCTATGAGGTTGAAGCTCCTTACATTCTCGAGTGAACTGATGTTGTCCAAGGCCATTGAGTTAGCTCAGCAGTTGGAGGCAGCAGGCAAGCTATCGTGGGAGCTCAGTGAGAGAGCATCACATCGCCATTTTGAACCACAGTCCACAGCGCAGGCAGTGGAGCTGGGCAGTGACGACAGCTTAGGTGATGAAGGGAGCTATGCTAATGCTGTCAAGATGAGGTCTGCCCCGGAGACACCCAGGTGTTTGGGATATGGGTCCACCAAGCACCATTGCAAGGCTAGTGAGCGTCCGGCAAGAGGGAAACACTGTGGCAAGTGCGGACTTTAGCATCATTTTGCCAGAGCATGTCACAAGTTCAAGCGAGGGGATCCAAGGTGAAAGGAAGACCCTCCCGCTCCCACGGTTATCCACACTGTGTCCCCGAATACCAACGACCGTTCCTACTTTATGGTGGGACTGGATCCAGTAACAGTGCCATTGCTGACTGACATGGGTGTGGTGAGCTCCGTGCTGAATTGGGCAACTGTGAGGAGCTATTTCCCACATCATCGTATTAGAGGTGATTCAACGCTGCTGTGTGGTTATGGTGGAGGAAGACTGGCCATGGTTGGATCAGTGAGGCTGATGGCTAGGTACAAGTCAGTGGAGGTGTGTGACCAGAGATTCCTCGTGAATGCCAGGGGAAAGAACACTATGGGCTGTGATTTGTTTTATGGCCTGGGTTTCGCCATTTTGAGCGGCACTGGAGGAGAATGGTCGGGTTGTGGTTTGTGGGACCTGATGGTCTCGTGAACAGATGACGGAGCTGTGTGGGATGAGAACTTGCCTGGCACTCTGGAGGAAGAGCAGGACCAACCCCACCCAGGGCCATTGCAGGAGGGTTCTGTTGCCAGTCCCCAAGTGGCCCTAGCTGAGGAAGAGGGCGGCATGGTGGAACACCTGTGACGGCGGGTGGCACTGAGTGGCTGGCTCCATCTGCTCCCGGATTTTGGATGGAAGGGACTGGAGAGCAGAGAGTCACAACGGCGTGGTCTGGCCCAGGGGAGAAGGCCCGGTCAAGAGGAGTTTGGGTCAAGCGTTGGAGAGGAGACGACCAGGGGCGGCTGCAGGTGGTGGCTGTTTGGGAGGATGCCCATCTCCAGCTATCTGATGGCTCATGGAGGCATCCAAATGAAATGTGGCGCCCGGGAGAAGAAGGAGGTGCTTGGGCCTGAGCGTGGGGCGACCCCAGTGGTGAGGAAGAGAAGGTGCACCAGAGTTAAATCATCCGACGGTTATCCGGGGTGGGGGGGGGGGGGGTCCTCTCCTGGAGCAGACTGATGGTTGGACAGTGTGTATACATGTGTCAGAAAGGGAGACAGCCGGTATATTTATTATGTTTTAGTTCATGGGATTATTTTGTGCATTCTCTCTTATTTTAGGAACACGAAAGTTATTTTCTTTTAGTTGGACTGTTTTTTTTTTCTAGTACAGACAGCAGAATAATCTCTCTTGCCGTGTGGGGGTGGGACGGCAGTCCTGTCCTCCCCTGGTTTTTAGTTATGTTGAGTGACTGTGATAGGCCCCTTTAGGGAATTTCTGTTTAGTTTTTTAGGTTCCAAATTGGGGTGGGTCTTGATTGTATGTGTGCATCTTGGACCTTTTTGAAGGAGGGGAGACTGTTGTGTTGGGTTTGGGTGACTGTTAGTGTGTGACACGGATGGTGGCTCCGCCTTTCCGGTTCCGCCACCACCCACGATATAAGAAGGCAGGGAGAGGGACAAGTGGTCTCTTGGCCCCCTCTCTGCCTGGCAGATGCGTGTGTGTGGTGAGAAGGCATCATTAATAATCCTGTGTTCAGTTCAACACTCCGTCTCGTCCTTGGCTCCTGTTCCAGACATAACGGGGCTCCACCACCACCTCCTTAGTCTTGCTGATGTTGAGCTTCAAGTGGTTGCTGCTGCACTATGAGATGACGTTCTATCTAAACTACATTTATTACAATAAATATAATTAAGTTGTAGAAAAATAAAATATAGAATATGAATGAAAACTAGACTGTGAAGTTGATGACATTTCTACAAAGTTAACCAATATTACCTACAACCTTAGTTTCAGGAAGTTAAACCTATGGACAGCCAGTGTTCATTTCAGCATGCTTCAGCCATAAATTATCTGCAATACTGGAACTGTGTTGTGGACAGACTGAGCTTCATCACACAGTATCATAGCAGAGGTGAAGGGCTGTGATTGGTCACGCCCAGCCATACCTGAGTAAAGAGATGTGAGCATTAATGAATAGAGACAGCACAGAGGCATAAAGCCACAGGTCTAGGGGCAGGCCGTCTCTCCCACACATGAAAGACAGTCAGAGACACGGAGGAGGAGGAGAAGTCTTTTCTTCTCCTCATGAAAACAAGAATCAGCGGGGCTGAAGGTAAAGAGGGCATCCCTACAGTACCGCTGCTGCTGGGGCGGGGGGGGGGGGTTACATTCAAAAGACACACCTGTTGTTTGGCATGTCGCTGTCTGTCAGTGCGTCCATCGCTGTGTCTCTGTCTGTCTGTCTGCCTGTCTGACCGCACACAGACGCAACAAGCAAGCACTTCAAACAAACCACCACACCCACTAGACACACACACACACACACACACACACACACACACACACACACACACACACACACACACACACACACACACAGAGGCCCTTCCATTGTTTCTGTGACTTATTTAATTTGATGTTTTTAGGCATGGTCTTCTTTCCAGTCTAGGCTTCATTCTTCCTCCTCCAGAACAAATACAGTAAAATGACGCCATTGTCACAACAAATATAAAAAATTACCCATTACACAGAATAAAAATTTAACCAGCATCCATGTGAACATTCTCCAATTTATGAGGAAAACAGGCACAACTTTTTGAGAAAAATGTCCAAAATTGTTGTGAATTCATGAAAAAGGTGCAAATTTACATGAAAAAATGAGGAAAACATTTGCAAATTCACACAAAAAAAGGTCCAAACTTGTTCCAAATTAAATTGGGAAAAGAAATCTTAAATCTATACGAAAAGTACAAGTGTGGGGAACCCACTCAATAGTCAGTAGTTTTCCCTCAGTCTGAAGTGGCAGATCAAAGGTGGGGAGTGATGTGTTAATGCAGCACCCAGGTAGCAGAGAAGCGTTAGTGCTGTGATATAAAAGAGAGTCCTGCAACCTGGTGGGAAGTTTTTTCTGATTCTGGTGAATGTGAGAGAGAGTGGAATAAAGCTTCATCTGCTCGGAAAAGTTTGGCCTGGTTATTCTCTCCACACAAGTATCTTTAGCATCAGAATGCACTTTATTCAGTTCTGTAACATGCTACAGAAAGGTTTATTGTGATATTGGAAGGGGGGGGGTCCTTTCTTTTTTCCAGGTTGGGAGGGGGACATGTCCCCCCCGTTCCCCCTTGATTTACGCCTATGTCCACCATGATAAGGTGGCAATCCACAGAGGAGACTGCAGGAAGTGTCAGGTTAAATACCAGACCGCTCCGGACCATTTCATCCCCACTTTAACATGCGCTGGGCGACAAACTAGGAAGCACAAAACCACATGATGCTCTGATTATCTAAAAATCAGTTCCAGCAGACTTCCAGATGGCTGATTAAAACGTGAAGCATCTCTGACATGAGCTACAGCACCAACAGGATCCTGCTCAGGCATTCTACAGGGTGTGTGTGTGTGTGTGTGTGTGTGTGTGTGTGTGTGTGTGTGTGTGTGTGTGCGCGCGTGCGTGCGTGTGGGAGGCCTTATTTATCCATTTAAACAGCGCTTTTCTGACACGTGTTGGGGTTCTGTAGACACAAGTGATCCTCGAGGGTTCAAAGATGTTGCACCTGCGGTACAGTTCAAAGAACTTCCATTGATCCAAAGACAGGACAGCCAGGAGCTCCAGGACTGAAGCCAAACCACAGGCAGCCCTGGATTCATGCTCCCATGTGTCGGACACACCCACAAACACATTCAGAGGGCCATTCCACTGCAGGTTTTCTGTTTCACCTAGTCTCTTCAGCAGGTGTTTTCAATGATTAGCAATCCTTGAAGCTGATTAGAGCAAACACCTGCTGAAGAAACTGGGTGGAACAGAAAACCTGCAGTGGAAGGGCCTTCCATAGCACATGATTGCCCACCCCTGTTCGAGAAACAATAAAAATACTGTTTCCCACAGCAGATATCCTCACTTTGTTAATGTAAATTGGTGAGATTAGGCAATTATTTTCACTGAGCAGCTGTCTTACCCCCCTGACAGAGCCTGGATCAACACAGATCCTGATAATAAAATAGAGGAATAGACTGAGGAAAACAATCCAGACAACTTGTAAACCAATACTGTGATCTCTGGTGACCATTACTGTAGGTGTGGTGCTCACAGATACCAGCTGAGTCCTGACATAGATGCTGCTACTGATCAACAAAACATCCACACTGAACCTGATCACAGTGGCGTGCTGAAAGTTCATCTGCTTATTCCTTCACTTATTACTAGTGGTCAAGGCTTTAATGTATAAATGGCCCGTTAATGCATCACTTCCTTAAAGCTACAGTCACAAATACCCTTATGAACGGCTGACATCGTGCGAACGATTTTTTGACCATTTTATACAGCCTTCTTAAGGCGGCCGTAGGAGAATCCAGCATTCGTAGACCGTTCATATGTTCGTGGCCAGGTCGATGGTCTTGTTGGAGAGTTCTATGAACGCCCCAGGAATAAACCCCATCGTAGGGGGATCGTATGAATGCCATAGGAACAATGTGAGAACTACACAAGATGTTGGCCATAAGTATGCCTCAAGAAAACCTTAAGTTGTTCATGAGGGTCCCTTACAACTGTTGTAGGAAACACCATATGATTCCCTGTTCGTACGGAGATTCGTACAGCATGCATTAGGTGGCAGTGGCAGTGAAGCACCAGTAAGGTGCCAGTACGTCATTTGTGCAACACTTGTTCTGACAAAATGTGCCGAAAGCCGAAAGACCTTCCTACCAACGACTTGAGAGTGAGGTGAGTTGCACAAACATTTTGGTAAGGTAGCAGTAAGTATGCCGTAGGAAGACCTCATGGCACCCTTAGGAAGAACGTAACAACTCTAGGGCCATCGTACAACAGAAAAGCATTAGTCCCACAATGGGGAAATTACAGGATTGCAGCAGCAAAGAGATAGGAGCACTCAGAGCAATAGTAAATAAGATACTAAGATAAGAAGTGGTTTACGTCAAACAGGTTCATTTTGTCTTCTTTCAATTATTTTTTCCTTTTTTTTTTTTTTTTTTTTTTTTCCTTTGAAAGACAAAAGTAAAATAGAAAGATGTCTTTACCTTCTTTACATGTTTCAACTGCACTGCAGCCTTCATCAGAAGAGTCAGCTGATTGCTGCCAGGTGACATTTATCAGCTGATTTTCGTAGGCGGGGCCAGCTCAGCAGATCTGTCAGATCCACCGAGCCGGCCCCGCCTCCCGCCGTCAGATGGTCTCTGGAGAATGTGGTCCCAGGTGTGAGAAAGCATAAAGGCCCCCTCATCTCGGTTCATGGTGTCTTTTCCCCGCTTTCTGATCTCTATTGCCTCCTTGATCCAACGTTTGTGTCTGTTGCTCTCCGATCCAATAATTTTTGTGTTGTCCCAGTCCATGATGTGATTATTTCTTTTGCAGTGGTCCGATATAGCTGATTTTAATGTTTCTTGTTCTGCTTTTTCTTTTTGTGATCTTGTGAGTCGTCCTTGCGTTTCCTTCTCACATTCCTTTTGGTGTTCTTTTTTTCTTGTGGTGAATAATCTTCCGGTTTCTCCAATGTAGGTTTTGTTACATGATCTGCATGATATTTCATATAATACATTGCATTTATTGTCTTGTTCTATTCTGTCCTTGGGGTGTACTAATAACTGTCTTAATTTTTTGTGTGGTTTGACTGCTGTGTTTATTTTGTATTTTTTCATGATCCTTTGAATTGGTTCCGTGATCCCTCGTATGTATGGTATAGTTATGGTTTCCTTGTTTTTGATTTCAGCTTTTGTTCTGTGTCTTGTGTCCTGTTTATTTTCTTTGTTTTTGACTTGCTGTTTCCCTTTGTTTATGGCCCATACTGGATATTGGCAGCGTATAAGTGCATGTTTTATGTGGTTTTCCTCTTCCTGTCTGTCTTCTTGTTCCGTGATGATGGTGGCTCGTTCATATAATGTCCTGACGACTGATAGCTTGTGTGCTGTGGGGTGTTCCGATGTCCAAAGTAGGTATTGATCTGTGTGGGTTGGTTTCCTGTAGACTGTGATTTTTATGCTGCCGTCCTCGTTGTGGTGGATTTTCATGTCCAGAAAGGCTATGGTGCCATTTTCCTCCTCTTCGTGTGTGAATTTTATGTTCCCCGTACTGTCTGTACTGTTCAGATGGTCAGTGAGTTCTTGTGTATGTCCTTTCCTTATTTTTTCCAGAATGTCATCTACGTATCTCTTCCAAAGGGTGGGTTTGCATATTGTGGGTGCTGTGTTGATGGCTTTATTTTCCAGATCCTCCATAAAAAAACTGCTCATGATGGCTGATAGTGGGTCTCCCATTGCAAATCCTTCTTTTTGTTTGTAGATTTTTCCTCTGAATTGAAAATAAGTGGATTTTGCAACAAACTGTAGTAATTTGGATATGTCATGGACTGTGAGGTTGGTGCGTCTTTTTAGGGTACTGTCCTTGCTGAGGCGTTCTTGCACTATATGTAGTGTGACGTCAATAGGAGTCTTTGTGAATAAAGAGATGACGTCATGTGAGATGAGGATCTCGTCTGATTCTATTTTTATGTCTTTGAGTTCTTGTGCCAGCTCTTTTGAATTTTTACAGTGAAAGTCTGATAGTCCAAGGAGGGGTTTGATGATTTCAGCTAGGGCTTTTGATAAGTTGTATGTGACTGATCCAATGCTGTCTATTATTGGCCGCAGTGGGATATCCTTTTTATGTATTTTCGGTGTTCCATAAATCCGAGGGGTGATGCTGGCTGTGGGGATCAGGTGATCATATGCGTCCTTTGTGATTTTATTGCTTTCTAATAGAGGTTTTAGAAGGGCTTTGAGCATTTTTTTCTTTTCTTCTGTCGGGTTTGTTTTAATGATTTCGTATGTGTTACTGTCTGCCAACATGGTTTCCATCTGTTTTTCGTATGTTTCCGTGTCCAAAATTACTGTTGTTCTGCCTTTATCTGCTGGGAGTATTGTGATCGTTTTATCTGTCTTGAGTGAGTTTAATGCTTTTTCTTCTTTTCTTGTAACGTTGCTTTGTGGTAATTTGGCCGTTTTGAGGATTCCTGCGAATTCCTGCCCTAGCTGAAATCATCAAACCCCTCCTTGGACTATCAGACTTTCACTGTAAAAATTCAAAAGAGCTGGCACAAGAACTCAAAGACATAAAAATAGAATCAGACGAGATCCTCATCTCACATGACGTCATCTCTTTATTCACAAAGACTCCTATTGACGTCACACTACATATAGTGCAAGAACGCCTCAACAAGGACAGTACCCTAAAAAGACGCACCAACCTCACAGTCCATGACATATCCAAATTACTACAGTTTGTTGCAAAATCCACTTATTTTCAATTCAGAGGAAAAATCTACAAACAAAAAGAAGGATTTGCAATGGGAGACCCACTATCAGCCATCATGAGCAGTTTTTTTATGGAGGATCTGGAAAATAAAGCCATCAACACAGCACCCACAATATGCAAACCCACCCTTTGGAAGAGATACGTAGATGACATTCTGGAAAAAATAAGGAAAGGACATACACAAGAACTCACTGACCATCTGAACAGTACAGACAGTACGGGGAACATAAAATTCACACACGAAGAGGAGGAAAATGGCACCATAGCCTTTCTGGACATGAAAATCCACCACAACGAGGACGGCAGCATAAAAATCACAGTCTACAGGAAACCAACCCACACAGATCAATACCTACTTTGGACATCGGAACACCCCACAGCACACAAGCTATCAGTCGTCAGGACATTATATGAACGAGCCACCATCATCACGGAACAAGAAGACAGACAGGAAGAGGAAAACCACATAAAACATGCACTTATACGCTGCCAATATCCAGTATGGGCCATAAACAAAGGGAAACAGCAAGTCAAAAACAAAGAAAATAAACAGGACACAAGACACAGAACAAAAGCTGAAATCAAAAACAAGGAAACCATAACTATACCATACATACGAGGGATCACGGAACCAATTCAAAGGATCATGAAAAAATACAAAATAAACACAGCAGTCAAACCACACAAAAAATTAAGACAGTTATTAGTACACCCCAAGGACAGAATAGAACAAGACAATAAATGCAATGTATTATATGAAATATCATGCAGATCATGTAACAAAACCTACATTGGAGAAACCGGAAGATTATTCACCACAAGAAAAAAAGAACACCAAAAGGAATGTGAGAAGGAAACGCAAGGACGACTCACAAGATCACAAAAAGAAAAAGCAGAACAAGAAACATTAAAATCAGCTATATCGGACCACTGCAAAAGAAATAATCACATCATGGACTGGGACAACACAAAAATTATTGGATCGGAGAGCAACAGACACAAACGTTGGATCAAGGAGGCAATAGAGATCAGAAAGCGGGGAAAAGACACCATGAACCGAGATGAGGGGGCCTTTATGCTTTCTCACACCTGGGACCACATTCTCCAGAGACCATCTGACGGCGGGAGGCGGGGCCGGCTCGGTGGATCTGACAGATCTGCTGAGCTGGCCCCGCCTACGAAAATCAGCTGATAAATGTCACCTGGCAGCAATCAGCTGACTCTTCTGATGAAGGCTGCAGTGCAGTTGAAACATGTAAAGAAGGTAAAGACATCTTTCTATTTTACTTTTGTCTTTCAAAGGAAAAAAAAAAAAAAAAAAAAAAAAAAAAGGAAAAAAAAGTAAGAAGTGGTTTGTCCAAGCAGTAAATAAATATACATACTGTATGTATACTTTTATATACACAGTGCAAGAGTATTGCAGTTAGATGGTATCAACAGCATTATAGTTAATTAAATTATTCAGCAAAAAATAAATATGGACCAAGACAGCATATTTCACATTGAATGAACAACGTTGGTGCAACCCTTGATAATAATTGTAATTTTCTTAGTTGTGTATTGGAGGGAACAATCTCTATTGTGCCGAGTTGTCATGTTTAGTACGGTGTCTGTGAGCACTATTTACATTATACTGCTCTGACAGCCATAGGTAGGAAGGACCTGGAGAATGTCTCCCTCAAGCACTTAGGATGGCACAGCCTACTCCTAAATGAGCTCCTCAGTGCATTCAGCGTGTCCCGCATGGGGGGGGGGGGGGGGTAACTCCAGCAGCTTAGCCACCGTCCTCCTCTCTCCTATCTCCTTCACTGGGTAGTGTCATGAACCATGTTTTCCTGTAAGCTTGGTTCTGACCTTTCTCTGGGGCTTAGGTATCAGGTTTATTATGTATTGTGTTATCTGTTGAGTTCTTGTTGTTTTTATGTCTCTGTTCTTTTTCTTTTTCAATTACCTTTTTGTCAGTGTTTATTTTGGAACTGTCAGCTTTTGTGCTCAATAAATGTGTTGTGGTGAAATCCTGCTTGTAAATCCATTCTTCCTTCCCCTCATCCATATGTTGGGTAAAAGCGCACGAGGAGGCTCATAATAGAATGATCCAGCCAGCCAGGATTTAGCGGATTCACCCACACATCATTTTTTTCTTTTGAACTTTTTTTTTTTTCCTATCTACCTGTGTTGGTATTATGGAGGTGGCCAGTCTGAGTTATCCGTTGAGTCTGGGATGGGAATGCTGCCAAGCGTTGATGGACATCGATGGACTACTCGCATCGGCAAGCAAATATTCCACCCCGGAGAATATACTCTGGTACGTTAGTCTGGCGGTGCCCTCAGCTCTCTCAGCACGCAGAGGGAGTGGTGAGGATCCCCCGGTTGGCAGCGTTGCAGTATGGGTGCGGCGAAGGGGTGAGGAAATCCCCCAAGAAGACCTGGCTTGCACTGAAGAGGGCGTGCTCCGGGGTCCCTGTTCATCCTGCTTCACGGCAGAGTGTTCTGCCCGCCACCTCGCCGACTAATCCAACTCTAGCACCCTGCAGACGGCGTCATCCTGCGTCGGGGCGTCGGGAGAAGCTCTCCTTGTCCTCAGCAGCCATCTTTTCTCCATCTGTCGTGAAGCCTGTCAGGGCCACCCCACCCCGGGCATGCCCATCTCTGCTGCCTTGTAGACGGCTCCTCCACAACCTTTTGAAGGGGCTGGGCTCACCGTGGACACGGAGAGGGAGGACCGTCAGCCTATCACAGCTGTTAGCATCAAAGACCGGGATGACAGGCAAATGTTTTTTCATTCTGTACCATCTAATAACATTGAACCTTGCCTGTCTCTCGAGGGAGATTCCCAGTTTAGGCATTCCACTGGGTCCTGTCCCCCAGCTGCAAATACTAACTCTCTTTTCCCCCTCTCTGTGTCTCCTCCAATTTTCCCTGAGTGTCTGCCGGCCCTGGAACCTAGCCGCCAGACGATAGAGGAGCCTAAGGCCCTGGAGGATCCTGCTCCAGAGCCTGCACAGAGCCAGGCCTCAGCCCACTCATCGGATCCACCTCCAGCGGCGGTTTCTTCACCTGAGGACTTAAGGACTGTTATCACCATCTTGCCAGCTGTGGAGGTGACCGCACTGGATCCTGAGCTGGACCTCCTGGAGGCCGGGCCCGAGTCTTCATCGTCGGGATCGACGGAGTCCTGGACGGGGGTGGAGCTCGAGCTCAGGCAAGTCCTCTCTCTTGTTTTTCTATTATCAGTATTAGAGAGATCTTGTCTGGATCTAGGTGAGGACAGTCAGGAGTCACCGTGGGTGCTGCAGAGCTCCAGCCGGGAGCCACCACAGGTGCAGTGTTGGCCCAGTCGGGGTCCACCGCGAGTGTAGCGTTTGGCCAGTCAGAGTCCACCGTGGGTGCAGCGTTGGCCCGGTCGGGGTCCACCAAGGGTGCAGCTGTGTCCCAAGCTGGGACCACCGAGGACGCTGGGGGTCAGCCTGAGGACACTGTAGCCTCCTTCTCCTCCCTGTCCTATGCCATGGGGATTTCCTTCCTATGGTCCGGTCACCCACCAGTGAGCCTCCCGGTGGGCAGGCCACCTCCTGCTTCATTCTGCTGGCCCTGGTGGCTTAACAGTGCTGACCGACCGCCGGAAGGACTGATTCTCTGGGCCAGATGGCCCGTGTTTTCCGGCAGGCCACCGGACATGGTTCGTCGGACTGCCTACTGGGCCTGGGACTCTGGGCGGCCTCCCGAGCCTCCACGCCTTTGGACTTGGGGGGGGGAGTAATTGTGGGCCCTCGGTGGGGTGTATTGTGTTCCCTCCTTTCCTTACCCCCTAACTCCCACCAGGGTTCTTGTTGTGGGTCCTTCTGGGGGTGGTGGGGGTGGTTGTGGGGGGGGGGGGGTTTCCTTTCCTTGTGATGTTACGGTGGGTGTCTAGAATCCACCCCTAGAAGGGGGGGGGTGGCTCTGTCACGATCCGAGCCAGTGTTTTCCTGTAGGCTTGGTTCTGACCATTCTCTGGGGCTCAGGTATTGGGTTTATTATGTATTGTGTTATCTTTTGAGTTCTTGTTGTTTTTATGTCTCTGTTCTTTTTCTTTTCCATGCCTGTAGTCACCGCTCTGGCCGGTGGCTGTTAGGCAGCCTCTTTGACCCACATTTGTGTGGGCATTGTCTAACATTCGCCGGTCTGACCACGCCCCCTCTCTCTTGACAGCCAGCTGATTCCTCCCCGGTAATTGTCTTTCCTGCGCCTCGCCCAGGTGTGCCCAATTTGTGGTGCCAGCAGTGTTTGTACTTAGGCAGCCTTTGCCAGTCAAACACTGCCGGACCATTGTGTTAACATACGGTCATTAATCGCCGTATGATGGCCAGTGTCAACGAAGGGACTGTGCTGCTTGCGGGAGAATTGGACTTCTGGGACAGTTCCTGCTTTGTCAGTAAACTGTTAGCATTTCTCTGTGCAGTTTTGCTGTTATGCTTGACTGGTAGCGTAGTACTACTGCTACACTTAGGCTGTTGCCCAGTTTGTCCCTCCTTAGGCAGTGGAGCCTCCTAGAGGACTTCCAGTTCTCCCACGCTTATATGTGTTTTTGCATTATTTGTTTGTGGCCACGGCACACAGTGGTCTGCCCAGTTCCCGCTTGTCGCTTCAGCTGTTTTGTGTACACAATTACCTTTTTGTCAGTGTTTATTTTGGAACTGTCAGCTTTTGTGCTCAATAAATGTGTTGTGGTGAAATCCTGCTTGTAAATCCATTCTTCCTTTCCCTCCTCCGTGCACTGCGTAAAAGCCAAAACTGTTTACTTCAGCCTGGGATCATGAATCACAAAGCACAGAGTGCATTTTGACAACCCCCTCCCCCCAGTCAAGGTGGACATACCCACTGCCACCCTTATCCACTGGCAAGGGAGACTAACACTCACATGGTCTCTTTGCACACAGCAGGCAGAACTACACCTACATTCCAGGCTGGGATTCAAACCCATGACACCATGATGTAAATCCTCTCACTCTTACCACTGAGACAAAGAGGAATTCCTCACTAGCTCTCGGCTAGTAACGGAGGTGCACTCAAAGGTGTCATGAAATGCACCACTGACTAATTCCCCATGGAGGGGTGCGTAACAGTCATCATCTCAATGTCTGTTCCCTGGATGTTTACCGATGCTGTGGGGGTTTTTCCATGCCAGCGAGAGTCCACCACCAGTTCCATGGTTTTCCTCTCATTTATCTGGAGGCAGTTCCACAGGCAAAAGTCCACAAAGTCTACGATAAGTCCTCTGTACTCGTCATCATCCCCCTTGGAGATAAGGCCAACAATCGCAGAGTCATCAGAGAACTTCTGTAGATGGCAGTGTGGTGTGTTGTGAGAAAAGTCAGCAGTGTAGAGGGTGAACAGGTAGGGAGCCAGAACTGTTCCCTGGGGGGCCCCGTACTGCATGGTGGCGCAGTGGTTAGCACTGCGGCAGCACAGTTTACCCTTGGCCGGGGGATTGTGGGATCGTGAGTTCGATCCCAGCCCCCGACCAACAGTGATCTGTGTGGAGTTTGCATGTTCTCCCCGTGTTGCATGGGTTTACTCCGGGATTTCTCCGGTTTCCTCCCACATGCCAAAAACATGCATGTTAGGTTAATTGGCTGTTCTAAATTGTCCCTAGATATCTGTTTCCTATAGGCCCTTAGAATAGAGGGTTAGTATTAGTGAAAGCGCTTTGAGTGGTCTTTGTGACTAGAAAAGCGCTATATAAGTGCAGGTTAGTTAGTTAGTTAGTAGTTAGTACTGCCGATGATGGTGTCAAACACACAGTCCTGGGTTTTCACAAACTGTGGTTAGTTTGTGAGGTAGTCCAGGATCCACGATGACAGGTGCTGGTCCACCCCAACGCCATGCTGGTAGGCAATCTGAATTGGATCCATTGCTGGTCCCACCAGGGGGCCGAGGTGGGTGAGGAGCAGCCTCTCCAGGGTCTTCATTAGGTGTGACGTGAGGGCCACTGGTCTGTAGCTGTTGAGGTCCTCATTATTATTATTATTATTATTATTATTATTATTATTATTATTATTATTATTGTGTGATTATTTATATTGTAGCTGATGAGAACCACTGGTGTCCAGAACTGTCACCACTCAGGGATTTAAACAACAGACACATCATATCTCAAACAGGTTCATTTTGACTTCTCAATATGGTAAATGGCATTCACTTATATAACGCTTTTTTTTTCTCCTCATCTCTAGATGACCAAAGCACTTTACAGATCCTGCTATCCACCCATTCATACACTGATGACAGTGTAGCCACCATACACCGGCACTGACCTTACCCACCAGGAGCAACTGGGGGTTCAGTGTCTTGCTCAAGGACACTGACATGCAGACTACAGACAGAGCGGGAATCAAACCCTTGACCCACTGATCAGTAGTCGGTCATGCTACACCTGCACCACAGCCTCCCACTTGATCAATATAACTGATCTTGTTCTTCTATTAAGACAAAGAATAGAATAGACTAGAATAGAATAGAATAGAATAGGTTTTCTTATCATTGTACAGTTGTACAGCACCATGAAATTGGGGGTTCTCCATCACACTACTGTGCAATAAAGTAGGACAGAAGGATTAGATAAAACACGGTTACGGTTTCAGAACACACAATTTAACACACGACTGAAATAAAAATAAAAAATGCCAAGGATTATGAAAATATACACAGGTATGATAGTGGCTATGCAGGTGGAACTATGTACATAAGAGTGAATAGTGCAGAACACACAATTGAATAAAATGGCCCAAGGATTATGGAAAATATACATAGTAGTGGTCTCACGGATGGGCCAATATACATGAATGTGCGGAGTGCAACAGGTGAGTTATTGTTATAATTAAAAAGGTCCTCAGTTCTGCGCATTTGAGCGTTGGGAGCGAGGGGGGTGGAGCCTCTGACTGTTTGCAGTCCGAATGGCCCAGGGAAAGAAACTGTCAGTCTGGAGGTGTGGGACCTGATTGATCTGAACCATCGTCCAGAGGGAAGCAGATCAAACAGGTGGTGGTCAGGATGTGAGGGGTCTCTTGTGCTGGCCTTGATCTTTCTGAGACAGGAGGTGCTGGAGAAGTCCTCCAGGGTGGGAAGACGCCTGCCTTTTTTTTTTTTTTTTTTTGGGTGGTGTTGATGACCCTCTGCACAGTCTTCCTGTTCTCAGCCGTGGAGCTGGCGTACCACACACCCAGACAGTAGGTGAGCACGCTCTCCACTGAGCAGCGATAGAAGGCCAGCAGCAGTTTCTGGTCCAGGTTGCTCTTCCTCAGGACAGGGAGGAAGTGCAGCTGCTGCTGGGCTTTCTTCACCAGGGCCTTGGTGTTGACAGTCCAGGAGGGGTCAGAGGAGATGTGGGTGCCCAGGAACCTAAAGGCGGGGACGTTTTCCATGCGGTCACCATTTATGAGGAGGGAAGGCAGTCCTGTTTGTTCTTCCTGAAGTCCAGTATGAGTTGTTTGGGTTTTTTTGAACGTTCATTTTCAGGTTTTTTGCTTGGCACCATAGCAGCAGATTCTCTACCTCCGCCCTGTATGTCTTTTCATTGTCATTGGTGATGAGCCCAACCAAGATGGTGTTGTCCACTGCTTCACGACAACGGTGGTTGGGTGTGTTGGAATAGAGTCAAAGGTATAGAGGGAGTACAGTAGAGGGCTTAGCATGCAGCCCTGGGGGGAGCCAGTGCTAAGAACCAGTAGGGAAGAGTGGTGGGGGCCAAGTCTGACTGTTCGTGGGCGGTTGGTGAGAAAGTTTTTTAACTAGGAGCAGGTAGGAAGGGGGGATCTGGAGGAGCTGCAGTTTGTTGATCACGATGTCTGGGATGATGGTGTTAAAGCTGAGCTGTAGTCCACAAAGATCATCCTCATGTAGCTCCTTGGCTTCTCCAGGTGGCTCAGTACTCTGTGGAGAGTGGTTGCAATGGCATCTTCTGTAGACCGGTTCTACCTCTAAGCGAACTGATGGGGGTTGAAGGAGGGGGGAAGACAGTCCCTGATGCGCTGGGACACAAGTCGCTCAAAACACTTCATGACTACAGACATGAATGCTAAGGGTCTGTAGTCATTCAGGCTGTTGATTATGGACTTTTTGGGGATGTGGATGATGGTGGAGGCCTTGAGGCAGGAGGGGATAGTGGCGTGCATCAGGGAGAGTTTGAACAACTTGGCGGGGATCCCTGCCAGCTGGTCTGCACATGCTTTGACCACCACTCCTGGGATGCCATGTGGACCAGCAACTCTGCAGGGGTTCACTGTTCTTAGTTGCCTCCTCACCTCGTGCACCTGTAGAGAATTTTTTGCTATTCATCAGAATAATTTGGAAAACTGGTTCTTGCTGCAAATTGTTCTTTGATGTTGGTCTGTTAAGCTGCATTGTATGGGAATATGATGCACCTGGGTGACAGCCGGATAATGCCATCCCACACAGCTGATGTAGCTCAGCTCAGGGTTGACTGGGAAATTCCTGATTGGTCTGCCAGCTCTCTCTGGCATGCCCCTGTTTCCAGAAACCCCAGAGTTTTCAATACTTGCACTGGGATGGGCAGTGCAAAGTGTCTTGTTGTGTCGCACTCTAAGAGTGGCCTTAGCTCTGAGCATAGTTCCACAAGGACTGCCCGTGGAAACCTAAACCAGCTGACAAGCCAGTCATCATCCGGAGCCAGAAAATCTTCTTGTTCTCTAAATAATGTTTCTCTTCTCACTGCACAGTTTGCAATATTTTCTAATAATGCTAACGCCACTGTTGATAGAGGCATTTTCTGTACTTCTTTGCTCTTGTTTTATATCCACTCATCTAACTGCACACACTTGGATATTTGTTCATCATGTGTCTCTGGTGTGTACGGCCTGTATCATTTTCACATCATTATCAGTCTCCCATTACCCCTAAGTGTCGCCAACGGACCAATAACAGTAAAAAGTATGTACACCAGCCATGAAGTTGGAGTGGAGCTGTGCATATTTCCACGGTCATTTCATTCTTGATACATCTGAAATTTTCAGTGAAAAAGGATGTAATCCATGTTTTTGTGCGTAAGTACCCTTTGTATATGAGGCCCCAGGTTACTGGACACTTCGTACCCTTGCCACTCCGTACCCAAATTGCAACGTACCCAAGACGTTCTGTAGCCGCTTCCATACCTGCATAATTAAAAACTTACCAAACCAAAATATTGTTGTGGTTTCTTAATATCAAAATATGATTCAAAACAGAAGCTGAATTAATTAAAGCTGAAATTAAACTCTCAAAAATGTCATGGCAATCAGTGGCATAAGAGTAGCAGCTGATTTTAATTAACCAACACATTAATAGCAAAGCAGGCAGATCCAGCTTCCCATTTTACAATCTTGTGCCACTTCTTCATAAAGAAAGTCAAGTAGTTTCCCTACAGATGAGATTAGTTAGTGAAATTAAACTCAAACGGTACCAATGCAAAACATATAGCAGAGTGCACAAAGCGATCTTTGATCTTTGAGACCAGTATGAAGATGGCCTCCCAGTTGCTTAAGGCACGTGGGAAAATTGAAATCTAGACTATTTAAGCAGCGTATAAAAAACGGATGAAAAATTTGGAGAATACGCTTGTGTACGTCGAATCAGTTATGGCTAGGTTTTGTCTAAGTTAAGAGCACGCTGAAGAATGCTGAAGCACCCTGGTATACGACATAGTTCGCTGAGGTCCTCTGAAATTTTCCGATGTATCCTGAGTATGGCTTATACGTCCTGCATTCACGGAGCAACGATTGAAGGGAAGTTATGCATTTGTTTACATGTTACTTGTCAGGGACTCATAATTACTCAAAAGTCGAAATACATCGAGATTGATGTCCAATATACCCAAAAATTATTTCTAGCATATGAGTAACGCTCTTTGAACCTAGGTGTAACTTATTGAATGGGTTTCTAACTTGGTGCTACTCTATAATGGCATATTTGCAGCATTGGCTCAAAGGAAAAATCTATCCAGACCTTTGCTCAGCTGCTGCCTGCAGCGCATACACACACAGTTCAATTCAATTCAATTCAGCTTTATTTATATAGCGCTATTTCACAACAACAGTCACCTCATAGCACTATCAACTGTAGGGGGAACCCCCACAGTTGCAGAAAGACCCCAGAAATCAGGCGATCCCCTGTGAGCAAGCACTTGGCGACGGTGGAGAGGAAAAACTCCCTTTTAACAGGAAGAAACCTCAGGCAGAACCAGGCTCAGGGAGGGGCAGTCATCTGCTGCGACTGGCTGGGGGGTGAGGGGATAGAGAAGAAGAAAAGAACAGACATGTAGAGAGCAAACAGCATGATGGGGACTCAATCTATGGGAGAGAACAAACAAATGTTAATGACCAGCAAAAAAAATATTTCATTGAGAGTGACAAAAGGAGTGAAGCCCAGTGCATTACTGGAGGTCCCCCGGCTGACTAAACCTATTAGCAGCATAACTAAGGGAGGGTTCAGAAACACATGATCCCTCCCTAATTGTAGGCTATATCAAAAAGGTAGGTTTTAGCCCTATTCTTAAAAACAGAGATTGAGTCTGACTCCCAAATCCAGATTGGCAGCTGATTCCACAGGAGAGGAGCTTGATAACTGAAGGCTCTGCCTCCCATTGTACTTTTAGAGATTCTAGGTATTACAAGTAATCCTGCATTTTGGGAGCGTAGTGCTCTGTTAGGATAATACGGTAGTATCAGATCTTTTAAATAAAAAGGAGCCTGATTGTTTAGAGCTTTGTAAGTAAGAAGAAGGATTTTAAACTTAATTCTAAACTCTATGGGAAGCCAATGAAGGGAGGCCAGAACCGGAGAGATATGATCTCTCTTTCTAGTACCTGTTAAAACTCTTGCTGCAGCATTTTGGATCAGCTGAAGACTTTTTAAAGATTTTTTAGGACAGCCTGATAATAAAGAATTACAATAATCTAATCTCGAGCTAACAAAAGCGTGGATCAGTTTCTCAGCATCACTCTGAGACAAGATGCTCCTAATCTTGGCAATATTACGCAAATGATAGAAGGCAGTCTTAGAAACAAATTTAATATGTGAATTGAAGGACAAATCCTGATCAAAAATAACTCCAAGGTTCCTCACAGAGCTATTAAGAGAAAGAGTAACCGCATCCAAACTGAAAGTTAGATTTGGAAAGGAATTTCTAAGGTTTTTTGGACCAACAAGAATGACTTCAGTCTTATCTGAATTTAATAGCAGGAAATTACAAGTCATCCAAGCTTTGATTTCCTTAAGACAGGCTTCTAACTTGGCTAATTGATTACTATCATCTGGCTTCATTGACAGGTATAATTGTGTGTCATCAGCATAACAATGAAAATGTATACAGTGCTTTCTAATAATGTTGCCTAACGGAAGCATATATAAACTAAAAAGAGTCGGGCCTAGCACAGATCCCTGTGGAACTGCATGACTGAGCTTTCAGTTGAAAGAAAACTCATTATTTACATGAACAAACTGGAACCTATCAGATAAATAAGATCTAAACCACTGCAACGAAGTTCCATTAAGTCCAACATAGTGTTCTAATCTATCAAGTAGAATATTATGATCGATAGTATCAAAAGCTGCACTAAGGTCTAAAAGGACAAGTACAGAAACTAGTCCATTATCAGATGCAATGAGGAGGTCATTAGTGACCTTCGCTAAGGCTGTTTCAGTACTATGATGGATTCTAAACCCAGACTGAAACTCTTCAAGTAAACCATTTCCCTGCAGGTGGTCAAATAATTGCGTAACAACAACTCTTTCTAAGATTTTTGAAATGAAAGGGAGATTAGAGATTGGTCTATAGTTAGCTAAAGCTCCTGGATCTAGCGTTGGCTTTTTGAGTAAGGGTTTAATTACAGCCGTTTTAAAAGCCTGCGGTACATGGCCTAAAGTTAATGAAGAATTGATTATATGAAGAATAAGGCTACCAATAAGTGGGAAGACTTCTTTAAATAACCTGGTAGGAATAGGGTCTAAAAGACAAGTTGAAGGTTTGGATGAGGAAACTATTTTGTCTAACTCACAAAGGTCGATTGGAGTAAACTCATCAAGACAGACATCAATAGAAGAAGTTGTAGTAGTTACAGTATTTAAGTTAACTGTGGGAAGAATCTGATTGATTTTATCTCTGATGGATGAAATTTTATTATTGAAAAAGTTCATAAAGTCCTGACTAGTAAGCTCTAAGGGAATGCTAGGATTGACAGAGTCCTGACTCTTTGTCAACCTGGCTACAGTACTTAAAAGAAACCTGGGATTATTCTTGTTCTCTTCTATTAATGAGAAAAATAGAAACAGAGCAAAACACACTTACTTGTTTGTGTAACGGGACCTATAGGAGATGTGTCTGAGCACTTTCAAGCTACAGGATAAAGATCCAAATCACTGCTTAGCCCTCCCACCATGTTTTGTTTTTGTTTTTTTTACCTTTGACTGCAGTCTGTACAATCAGCTGTCCAGTGCTGTTCTGATAGAATAGATAGCCAAAGTATCAGAACACTGGAGGAGGTGGATCCAATCAGCTGATCACTCGAAGCGGAGAGCTCAACTTTTTTCCATGATAAATCATACTTTGCTGTGGGCTGCACCTCCTGGCAAAAGCACACTCCATGAATTATCTTGTTTTTTACACTTTATTGAAAACAAACTTTTTTATGGTCATCAGTTAGCGTGCCTTTGAGCCAGGTCGTGTCAGGCTGCTGCTTCTCCTGGCATGTTCTTTTTTGGATACACCGGCATTCTTTGTCAGACCATGGTCCCCGCTGTCACTGCACCCAGTCTGCTTTTTTGAGACAGTCGGCAGTCTCACCCAGTATCCTTTAGACCTAGGCAATCACAGCAACTTTATGGTATAAATTTTTAAGCGTTGTTACTGCCCTGCTCCTCTCCAGAGTGGAACCTTTGGGTGCCTTTTTTGTGTTGTAGGTGGAGCTGCAAAGGACCACCCCTGGCTGAGAGGTGTCCTGTAAAAGCCATCTTTGCACACCTGTCAGTCGCTTCCGCTCCCGTTGGAGGCCGGTAGCCTTCCATGTGTTTGTGCTCTGCCTACTGCCCGTTGTTCTATCGCCTGGTCGGGGTTGTGCTGGTGGCCCCTGTTTGTGTGTTTGTGGCCTGTGGGCTTTGGTTTTGAAATTGCCACTGGGAATAATTGTGGCCCTGAAAGAGGCATGTGGTCGCTGGGTTGGCCAGCGACTAGACTGTTGTTTTTGTTTTCTTCACGCATTCAACACTCACACATCACTAATTTTTACAGACACCCTTTGTCATGAGCTGAGCTGGTGGTTCCCAAGCTCAGGCTTCATGACGGTTTCCTGTTCCATATTATCTGTGTTTTATGCTACCTTTGGCTTTCCATATAGTTTCCTGTGCCTTTTGCCTCTGGTAGCCACTCCCCCCTCTCCTGTCAGTTTCTGACAGGTGATTCCAATCTGTCATTGTCTGTTCCTCTCCCTGCTCAGATTCACATGCACTCATACACACACTCTCGCCCATACACACTCACTATCATTCACACCTGCTCCCCATCAACTCTTCAATCATTGATTCACACCTGCAATCACGGTGATCATCAGGGCTGGTGTGCCCTGTCCGCCCTCCTGTGCACTGTCGGTGCATTGTATTGTCGTCGCCCTGCACACAGTAAGTTGTTCTGTTCAGCCTACTTCTCATGTTTGGACTTTTTTCCCTTGGACTACGGTTGTTGTTGTTTCCCAGAGCCCAGCTGCGCTCTGACACTTCAATGTAAGTCCTGCTTCCCAGTTTACATTTCTGGTTTCCCCCAGTGGCGAGTTTTACCCTGGGGCTTATGTAAATGGCTTTTCTCTAAGTCCAAACCTGATTCTGCTGAACTGTATTACCCTGTTGTGCAGATAAGCTTCATGAAATCCTATGTTGGACATTTGTTGTATGTTTGACTCCATATTTATTAAAACACTCTCTTCACCTGCAAGTGGGCTTGTCGTTTCCATTTATGCGTGCGTAAAACGCACGCTCATGACACCCTTTTATTTTTATTTTTTATTTTTTAAACAATAAACTTGTGTTTAAATTGGTACCTCCGTGTGGTCTCCCTTCTTCGTCCAAGCCATGAGCCGGGGTTGGAACAACATTAAATCTTCAGCATTATCTTTTTCTAGTAAAATAAGATAAGATAAGATAAGCCTTTATTAGTCCCACAATGGGGAAATTCCAGGATTGCAACAGCACAGGGATAGCAACACTCAGAGCAGCAATCAGAAGGCAAGAAAAAAAAAGCAAGAGCAGCTAATATACTGTACATATGTACATATTACTATATATATATATATATATATATATATATATATATATATATATATATATATATATATATATATATATATATATATATATATATATATATATATATATATACTGTATATATATATATATATATATATATATATATACAGACACAGTGCAGAGCATTGTAGCTGGATGGAATAAATATGTAAATATATAAACACACACAGTGCACAGCATTGTTGTTAGATGGGATGAAACAATCATCGAGTCCATCCTCACCACCTCCATAACCGTGTGGTACGCAGGAGCCACTGCCAGGGACAGACTAAGGCTGCAGCACGTCATGCGCACTGCTGAGAAGGTGATCGGCTGCAAGCTCCCATCTCTCCAGGATCTGTACATCTCCAGGACCCGGAGGCGTGATGGCCGGATCATAGCCGATCCCTCACACCCTGGTCACGTACTGTTTGCCCCCCTCCCCTCAGGTAGAAGACTTCGGTCCATCCAGACTAAAACCTCCCGTCACATGAACAGCTTCTTCCCCTCTGCCATCAGACTGCTGAACACTAAGTGACTTATTGACTCTCGTGCACTACGTACAGCAGCTCAACCAGACTCATGTCAATCATCACTGTTTTCTTCCTGCATTGCCGACTGCACTATATGGTTCTCCACATTATCTGCTGCTCGCTAATATATTTAAACTGCTGACTAGTATTACTCACTCTTATTCTACACTTTATTGCATGTATAGTTTATTTCTTTTATTTTATCATGTTTAATGTTGCAGCATTGCACCGAGACAAATTCCTAGTTTGTGTACTACATGAACAATGGCAATAAATCTGATTCTGATTCTGATTCTGATTCTGAAACAGCACAACCGTCTACTTAGTTATCCTACATGGTATGATTATGTGCCCATACATATTCTCACCCTCCATAGCGACCGGTATTTTCCTAGTTGTATGCCGGAGGGGACCATTGTGTAAGTCTATTGCATCTTTTGCATTCAAAAACTATTAGGTTGTTACGTCTTTTTGCTATCTCTGCGAGCAGCCCTGCTTAGGATGTACAGTCTGACAGCCGTTGGTAGGAAGGACCTCCGAAACCTCTCGGTTGTGCACCTGGGATGATGTAGTCTGCTGCTAAATGAGCTCCTCAGTGCATTAAGTATGTCCTGCATAGGGTGGAACTCGGACTCCAGCAGAGATGACAGTTTAGCCACCGTCCTTCTCTCTCCTATCTCCTCCACTGGGTCAAGGCGCTGCCCCAGGACAGAGCTAGCTTTCTTGATCAGTTTGTTCAGTCTCTTCCTATCGGCTGCGGTAATGCCACTGCCCCAGCAGACCACTCCAAAAGTGATGGCTGATGCCACCACCGTGTCATAGAATGTCTTCAGCAGCGCCCCTTGTACACCAAAAGACCTGAGTTTCCTCAGTAGGAACAGCCTGCGCTGTCCCTTCTTGTAGAGTGCGTCAGTATTGTGTGACCAGTCTACTTTATTGTTCAGATGAACACCCAGGTACTTGTACGATGTCACCAACTCAATGTCTGTTCCCTGTATGTTTACTGGTGCTGTGAGGGGTTGTCCTTGCCTGCGGCAGTCCACCACCAGCTCCTTAGTTTTCCTCGCGTTGATCTGGAGGCAGTTCCGATGGCACCAGTCCACGAAGTCCTGGATAAGCCCTCTGTACTCAGCTTCATCTCCATTGGAGATGAGGCCAACGATCGCAGAGTCATCAGAGAACTTCTGTAGATGGCAGTGTGCTGTGTTGTGTGAGAAGTCCGCAGTATAAAGAGTGAACAGGAAGGGAGCCAACACCGTTCCCTGGGGGGCCCCCATGCTGCCGATGATCATGTCGGACACACAGTCCCGGGTTCTCACAAATTGAGGCCGGTTTGTGAGGTAGTCCAGGATCCATGATGACAGGTGCTGGTCCACCCCTGCGCGCAGTCGCTTGTCCTTCAGGATCATTGGTTGGATGGTGTTGAAAGCACTGGAGAAGTCAAAGAACATGATCCTCACCACATTCCCGGGCTTCTCCAGGTGGGACAGAGAACGGTAAAGGAGGAAGATCACCGCATCCTCCACCCCAATGCCATGCTGGTAGGCAAACTGGAGTGGATCCATCGCTGGTTCCACCAGGGGGCGGAGGTGAGCAAAGAGCAGTCTCTCCAGGGTCTTCATCAAGTGGGACGTCAAGGCCACCGGTCTGTAGCTGTTCGGGTCTTTGGGGTGGGAAGTTTTTGGTACAGGTACCACACAAGATGTTTTCCACAGCTGTGGTACCCTCCCCAGCTTCAGGCTCAGGTTGAAGATGTACGCCACAATCCCACACAGCTGGTCTGCACAGGACTTGAGGAGCTTTGCGCTGATGCCGTCCGGTCCCGTCGCCTTCCTCGCCTTGATCTTCCTCAGCTCCGTCCTCACCTGGGTCTTGGTCAGGGTCAGGATGGGGGGCTGTGTGTTGGGAGTGGGGGAGGGGTGTTGGTGGAGTGGGGTGTGGGCAGCAGGACTTGATGTCTTTAGAGGCAGCAGTGGTTGTTGTGCAGTGAGGGGGGAGGGCGGTTGGTCAAACCTATTGAAAAACAGATTCAGATTGTTCGCCCACTCCCTGCCCCCCGTGGCCTGGGGGGAGGTATTCTGGAGCCCCGAGATGGTTTTGAGGTTTTTCCAGACCCCGCTGATGTCGCTCTGTTGCAGCTTGTCCTCCATCTTCTTCCTGAAGCTGTCCTTGCCTTCTCTGATCTTTCTCCTCAGCTCCCTCTGTATGGACTTCAGCATCTCCCTGTTCCCCAACCTGAAGATCCTCTTCTTCTCTCTCAGAAGTGCTTTTATCTCAGGGTTGATCCAGAGATCTCCACACTGCTGCGGCAGCCTCCGCAGAAGGTGTGATGGTTTTTACAGTCCTTATATCCCCAGGTGTAGGGGACCATGCTGGTGACTCCTCCGACGTGGAAGCTGGGGTATTGCTCACCATTGGTACTGGAGCTGGACTTTCCAGGGCCACAGCCTCCTCCATCATCCTGGCAGTCTTGTTCGTGGGCCAGCAGACACTCACAGGGAACAGGAGGAGACACGGAGAGGGCTGGTAAGTAAAGGGAGGCTGCAGCTGGTGGAGAGGTCTCTGGGGACTGCATACCCAGAGCCTCTCTACCAGGGATCAGGCAAGATATATTGTCAATATTAGAAATAAAAAGAGAGGAAAGTCGCCTGTTCTCCTGGTACATGATGTTCCCTGCTGCAGCTGGCGATGTGTGGTCCCGCTCCATGGCTTGTATGATTCTGAGCCCCCCTGAGGATCGTGGGGTTGCACTCAAGGATGAAGGCGTGGCCGTTGGAGAAATGAAGGACTTCTTGACAGTGGGAGGAGACATCATGGAACTGGAGGATGCAAACAGAGGAAAGTTGGGCTGATGGAACAGCCGGAGAAAAAGACGGAGAGAAGAGATCTGCTACGGGAGGAGTCGAGCTCAATGTCGGAAGGGAGGCTGGAGAAGGGGCGGGGAAATTCCTCTGCCGGGCCGTGGCAGGACGAAGCTTTCGCTGAGAAACAGCTGACATTCTTGCTGGAGCAGGTGGGGAGGTCAGCGAAGTGGAATGAGGAGAGGATGCTAGCTGTGATAGATGTCTCTGCCTCCACTAGGCTGGAAGCACTCCCATCGACAACCCAGGAAATGACTGTTTGAGTGCGCAGACTATGGACAGCAGGTCTGTGTACTGTGGATAGCCCCAAAGGCTAGGGTGTGCTTCTAGGATTCCCACCGCTCCATATAGATAATCCCATGTTTCCTTCGGTCCTTGGGCTTCAAGGGCTTCGTCCACAAAATCACAGATGAATTCCGCTGCCCATTCCTCCCCCACTGTGGGTGACCCTGCTGCCAACTCTCTTCTGTTAGTGCGAGGCCGGCGTGCTGGGAACATGATGAGCTACCACTACCACTTGCTCAACTATGCCATCACGAGAAAGTCAGACTTGGCAGATGCATTATGCACAAAAGCAATGCATGGACCAGAATGTTCTACTGATCACTAACTTGTGAGATGCCAACTCAGAATGAAGATTACTATGCCTCGCAAGAAAATTCCTGATAGTGCCAAGCCTAAGAAACTGGACATTTGCAAGGTGACAAACAACGAGCACTGTCGAGAACTGACGAGAGCGATAGAAGCCGCATTGGAGAGTGTTCAGCCACCTGGAGAGGAGGTAGATCAGCAGTGGAAAGCCCTGAAGGAAGCGGTGTACTCTGCAAGCAAGGAAACATTAGGCCATTCCCACAGAAAGACTCCTGATTGGTTCTGGGAGTATGGTAATGAAATGGAGAGGCTCCTAGAAGAGAAGAGGAGCAAGCATTTTCAGAATCTTCTGGAGAACTCATAGAGGAACAAGAGTGCACTTGCTGAAATCAAGGCCAAGGTGCAGAGGGAAGTGAGAGCTCTTAAGAATGGCTGGTGACAGAGGACAGCAGAAGAATTGCAGCATATGGTGGAAAACCATAATTATCGTGGACTGTTTGCCGGGTTGAAAGCCATCTATGGACTCAAGAGCTATGCTGTTGCCCCAGTGAAGTCAGCGGATGGTAGAAAGCTGCTCATAGACCTTCAAGACATCAAGGCCAGATGGAAGGAGCACTTCAACAGCCTGCTAAACCAAGAAGGATCTGCACACCCAGATGGATGTCAGCAGCTGAAGATGAGACCCATAAGGAATGAGCTGTGTGGGGAAATTGGCATGGAGGAATTCAAGAATGCTCTGAAGTCTAAGGCAAATGGCAAAACACCGGGTCTGGATGGCATTTCCTCAAATATCCTGAAAAATAGTGAAGAAAAGTTGTGCAAGGCTCTTCTAGATCTTTTCAACAGATGTCTACTCTCTGGTACTGTGCCCCAAGACTTTCGAGATGCTTTAATTGTCACCATCTACAAGAGAAAGGGCGGCCATGCAGAGTGCTGTAACCATTGGGGAACATCACTACTGGTCAGCTAGCTTTGTTGACTTCACAAAGGCATTTGACACCGTTGACCGTACAACCCTCTGGAAGGTCCTTGAAACCTATTGATGCCCTGACAAGCTTGTTAACATCATCAAGCAGTTCCACTATGGAATGAAGGCACAAGTCTTAGTCGGCGGTGAACCCAGTGATGCCTTTGTGGTCAACCACTACATGAAGCAAGGGTGTGTACCGGCATCAACTCTTTTCTCCCTCTACCTCACAGCTGTGCTGGACACTATGAACGAAGGGCTCAACAAGGGTGTGTTCCTCCACACAAGGACAGATGGCAAACTGTTCAACCTTGGCCTCATGCCCACACAAAAACACAGGAGTTATGTATCAGGGAACTGCTCTATGCTGATGACTTCGCCCTTGTGGCCAGTAATGCAGTTGATATGCAGCAGATTGTGGATTGTTTCTCCTTTGCAGCTGATATGTTTGGCCTAAAGATCAACATATCCAAGACTAAGCTGCTCTACCGGCCTCCTCCAATGTCCATTGAACTGCCAGAAACGATTACGGTCCATGATGAACCATTGAAAACAACCGAGCCTTTCACTTACCTGGGCAGCACCATCATAAACACCAACTCTGCAGATTTGGAAGCGGAAAGGAAGATCCAGTCTGCAACAAAGGCCTATGGTGCGCTACACAAGAGACTTTGGAGTTGTCATGACATCAGCACAAAAACCAAAGTGAAGGTTTATTCAGCTGCAGTTCTTCCTTGCCTGCTCTACTCCATCGAGTGCATCACTCTTTACCGCAGAAGCATCAGGGCCCTGACAAGACTCCAGCTTCGCCACCTACGCTCCATCCTCAACATCAAGTGGCCAGACTGTATTCCAGACATTGAGGTACTGCGCCATGCACACACAGTCAGTGTTGAAGCCCTAATATCCGTGTCACAGCTTTGTTGGGCAGGGCATGTACGTCGGATGGCCAACAGCAGACTGTCAAAAAGCTTTGTTTTACTCGGAACCAAGCCAAGGAAAAAGGAGCCATGGAGGACAAAAACTGTGTTTCAAAGATGTTTTAAAGCGGCATACGAAAAGGACTGGCATCCCCCTTGATACCTGGGAGGAAGAGGCACTCCAAAGAGTCAAATGGCGAGGACTGTTGAGGAAAGCTACGTCAGCAGTAGAAGAGCAATGCCAACAAGAATATCAGCGTGCAGATGACCGACGACACTGGGCAGCTACTCCAAGCATTTTCCGTTACAACAATTGTCAGCATTTCTGCAGATCCCGAACGGGTCTGACTGCCCACACAAGAGCCTGCTTGACATAGACCTCAACTCAAACACATGACAGTCATCTTCGGCAACGAAGGACAATCCAATCTCTGACATCTTCAGTGTTTAAGAGTTCCACATTATCATCTCCTGAATTTAACAGTCCCTCCAGGATTTCACGGGATGTTTTTATGATTGTTCCATCCCAAAAAGCCTGAATTCGTGGGAGCTTTTATAAAAAGTTGCGATAAAAGTCGCAATATTATTAGAATTTTTTTTTGCGCTAAAAGTTGTGGGAAGAATTACAAATGTTAAAGCAGATGTTTTTTTTTTTTTTCAAGTTTACTGCAGTGATATTCTATATAACAATACAAGAGAAGCACAGGATTGTCAAAAATTTCCTATTATATTGATTTGTGCTGCACAAAAAACACTCTTGTGCAACAGCAAATACGGACTTTAACACAATATCCATTACAAGAGCTAAATTGCATTGGATGCATGTTAAAGAGTATAGATTTGGAAATTATTGGCAGAACCTTTATTTGAAAACAGCAGTGGTCCCCAACCACTTGGTACTGAGCGGAGAAGAAAAAATAAATAAATAATTTATTCTGTTGCTATGTATTGTCTTTAGGAGCCTGTTTTTCTGGAAAAAAAAAAGATTACAGAGAATATTCTCGCTCTTTCCCTGTCCAACTCCTACGTGTCTGTCTGCTGCATGTCGGTCTTGACACACAGACTTGTCTCTTCAGGCACACATCTTTCATTTAGGGCGGGACGGCGGGGGGGGGGGGGGGGGTTGTCCGTCCAGACCAGAGATTCACAGCTTTAAAGCTTATTGACCAGATGTAGTAATGATTTTACCTTTAGAGATGTCATAACCCTCCATGTGCTTTTACGCAGCGCATGGAGACGGAGGATGAAGTGACAAGGATTTACAGGCAGGGTTAACCACAACACATTTATTACAAAAAGACAGACTAAATCCCAAAAGGTGAAGACGTACAAAAAACAGAAGAACACTTACTGATCGTGTTCGGGGGCCGACATCGTCCAACGAATGTATGAAGAGGAGGAGATGTGTTAACCACGATTGTGCCCCAGAGCCAACATCACTGCAAGGGCGCATAAGAACCACTGTAACATGGAGTGGCTAACAAGTCATGAAAAAAGTGCTGACAATGATGCAGACTGACAATGCTGTGAACCAGTAGTGCAGGGGTGTCCAACCATGTGCCATGGAGAGCCAAGACCCTGCAGGTTTTACCTCCAACCAGTGTCTTCAACAGCAGATTTCTGTGAACTTCTTCCCACTGATTGCTGATAAGTGAAAACACCTGCTGAGGAGACTGGGTAGAAGAGAAAACCTGCAGGGTCTTGGCTCTCCATGGCACATGGTTGGACACCCCTGCAGTAGTGCGTGACTGGACGCTTAAGTACACGCACTGCTGGTGATGGTGTGATGAGGGGCACCTGGGCGAGGACCAAGAAAGATGATTAATGGGGCTGGGAACAGCTGACGGCAATGAGTGAGGGGGCGTGGTCAGACCAGAAGGCTGTCAACCAGCACTCACAGAAAGTGAGCTGAAGAAAACTGTCTCACATATGCCGGCCCGAGAGCAGAGGCTAGGTATACGGAAGCACACTGAGATATATAATAAACATACATAAACAGCGGCACCTAAACTCACAAGGAGGTCAGGACAAAGCCGGGGGAAACCAAGCTGGCTCGGCTGTATAAATGTTCAAACACTGGCTGTCGTGTTAGATTTGCGCATTGTGTTTATGGTTTTATGGCGTTTCTCCTCACACGCGGTCCCGTGATGGGGTGCTTTTGGGGCAGGCGGACGTTTTTCAACACAACCCAGAGCTTCGTACATGTGGTCAGGATAGAGATGTGACGAGACGTCCACCAGCAGGCTGGGGGAGATGAAGGAAGGGATAGTGTTTGCAACCTTGTGGGTGAGTGTTTTTTTTTTTAAATCACACACTCTGTTTGCTGATGTTTTCCGTTAATACTCACTGTAAACACGGAAGTGAACGTGGTGCAGCAATGCATTTGGTTGGTTAGACTGAGTGTTTGAGCACCAGTCAGACAAATTTGATTCGTGAAATTGGTGGAAGTTAATGAGGTTTGACCAAAATTGCAGGAAAGTTGCAGTGATTGGATAAAGCTGCAACGTCACACAAGGTCACACAAAAGTTGCCTGGTTGGCTGATTGCGTGTGAACTGACGTGATCGCAACATCACGAAATCTTGGAGGGACTGATTTGAAGTTTCCATGTTATCATCTTCTGAGTTTAAAGGTTCTTTCTTGTCAGATCATTTGTTTAAAAATTCAATGTCATTTTCTCCTGAGTTTAAAGTGCCTATACAGTTATCTCTGGACCTGTTCGGGGATCCGGTCTGGGGGTCCAGGGACTCTGCAAGACCACCTAAAGTGCCTTGCTTTCTGGTCCGGTGGTCTCGGGACTCTGGGAGACCACTCAACTCACTCTGTGCTCTGGTCTGGGGTCCCATGGACTTGGATAGGCCCCCTGACCTGTTTTGCTCTCTGATCTGGTTGCCCTGGGACTGTGGAAGACCACCTGACCAGATTTGAGTTTGACTTTGGGTTCTGGATTTGGGCTACTATAACTATGTTTGGTTTTGGTCTCTGTGGGGGGTAAGAGTTTGTTTTGGCCCTTCTTGGCCTTGAACTCCCACCAGCCACCCTGGGACAGTGTCTTTTTTTGTTCTGTTGTTTGAGATGTAATTTTTGGGGGCTGTCTGGAAGCCACCTCGTGGGGGGTGGGGGTGGGGGGGCTATGTCAGGGTCTGGGGGGATGACCGTAGGGTCATTCCTACTTTGAGTTTATTTCTATGTTTCTTTGTGTGTTTTGTATTTTGGGTTTAGTCCTGTGGTTTTTCATTGTTTGTTTGCTCTATGATTCTGTTCTCAGTTCTGTTTAGTATCTTTTTATGATCCGAGTCCAGTTTGGTCATTGTGTGTTATTGTCATGTCTCCCCTGATCCCCTGCGTATGTTTTGTCTCCCTCTGTGTGTGTATTAACCCCACCTCCTGCTGTCAGCTGTTTGTGATTATTGATTTCTCCACCTGTCCCACATTTCCTGATTGTGTTCTGTTAATTATTGTCAGTCTTATTTTAAGGACGCAGCCCCTCTGTTTGGTGCTGTGTCATTTGTCTGTTTGGCGTTAGTATTTTTGTGTTTCAGCTTCCAAGGTGACATCTGTGTTTAGTTTAATAAAGTGTTTCATGCTCATTACGAATCCAGGTCCTGCTCTCTGCCCCGAGGGGCGAACTTTGACAGAGTGGTGGATAAACTTTAATTGAAAAAAATTACATCTTTTGACTGAGTGACTCCATACTCAGGGATGCACGCCCTCGTAACCTCAGCAAAACATGTGCAAAATCTTAGATCAGTCTGACAAACGGTTCAAGAGATATGCGTGGAAAAGACACAGAGACACACTGACACACAGAGAGAGAGATTCTGTGCATTTATAGATAGATATTACACAACAGTGCGGTGTCATATCGCTGTGGTGTGTAGTAAACGAGAATAATAGAACAGGTCTATTGTGATTTCACAAAAAAACAAAAAATAAACATTGTTCAGTGCTGAAGTTTACTGTGTTTACATACCGTGTGGGTCATGTGGCTGCAACGACATCCTTATCTGCCAGCCGGAGTTACATCCGCAAACAGGCCAAACCCTGTCTTAAACCATACACTTTGCTTGCTTTTTCTTGGTGTCTTCAGGTGAAATAATGTCAATCATCACATACTATGTGGACAAAGATCACATTCGTTTTCATTCGAAGCAGTTTTACGTTTTCTGCAGTGTTTGGCTTCCGGGTTGCGGAGGTGCGTGGCCCTATGGAGTGGCCACGCACGTAACTAACTGGATATGTCTTAAAGGAGCAGTACATGATACACAATATTAATATATACTGTAAGATAATTTTCAAAAAATTTCTGAATCCAGATTGTGATCAGGATCACCACCAAATTTTAATAATTTGTTATCTGTGCCATTACACATCCTTCCTGAAAATTTAATCAAAATCCATTAGTAACGTTTATTATTATTAGGTCGCCTATGAGGTGAGCGATCACATCTTGGTCACTTTATAAAGCTAATACAGGACAGGGGGCCACTCCTGCCCGCCTTTCCCCATTCTATTATTTTGAGCATGAAGCTAGAAGGCAGAAAGTACCATTTTTATCTGGTCTTTGTTATGATGCGGCCCGGATTTGAATCCCAGCCTTCCGGTTGTGGGGCAGATGCTCTGCCAACTAGGCTACCACTCCAGTTCATAACGTTTGGAATAATGTTGCTAACAGACAAACCAACAAACCAACCGACACCGACAAAAACTTTACCTCCTCCCTTTGTGGAGGAAAAAGAATTCAGAATAATGTGATGTTATAAATCAAGTGCATTGCAAGGCAGTAGGCAATTTTACAACTTTTATCATTACATTCAGATGTATTGGCTTTTGCTGTTAAACCAATACATCTGCCTCACCCGCAGAGCAATCAACATTGTAGGCAACACCTCCCACCCCTCACACTCCCTCTTCATCACTCTGCCCTCGGAGAAAAGGTACCAGAGCCTCCGGGCCCGCTCCACAAGACTGCTAAACAGCTTTGTTCACGAGACCATCAGGACCCTGACCTCAGCCCACTCCCCACTCCCTCTCACCCGTGGATCGTAGCACACTCACCCACACAATAACTACCTCAGCAGTTGTGTTATGTCTGAAATTACCTTTGTAATGACGAGGCCAGGTGCACAGCTGAACGCAGCTTTATTATGGGTTGTTCACACAATACAGCCACCAGGCAGGGGTATCAGCAACGAGGCAGAATAGAGATGCCCGCTGGTATTTATAGGGCGGTGGCGGAAGAGGAAGTGGCCGCCACTACACTGCACTTCATAATAAAAGGAACAATTTTACAATATCACCCCCCCCCCCATAGAAAGTCCAAAACCACTCATACAATTGAAACCCTCCCCAATTTAGGATCCAAATCACGCACTAAGAAAACTACAACTGAAATCACTAAATGACCAATCACATTCACACAACAAACCTAAGCTTGGGGGGATATGTGGACTCCTGTCCTACTCCACATGGCAAGGTGGATTATTCTGCCACCTTTAACTAACTAAAAGTCCATTAACTGTTTAACTGTCAGATTTAACACGCCCCTAGTGGCACAGCACAGCAACTGCACCTGTCAACTGAATCTGACATCCCTTTAACTCCCCAGCTGTACTGAGGATTTGTACTGATCACGCCAGTTCAGAAGGTGGCAGACAAGCATTGGAGGAATCATGGCTGACACGGAATACACCAAAGAAGACTTCTTCTTCTTCTTCTTCTTCTTCTTCTTCTTTGAGATCAGAAAACAAATATGACCGCCATCCATCATCATATAAGACACTTACAATGGGGTTAAAAGTATTTAGTCAGCCACCAATTGTGCAAGTTCTCCCACTTAAAAGATGAGAGAGGTCTCCAATTTTCATCATAGGTATATCTCAACTATGAGAGACAAAATGAGAAAAAAAAATCCAGAAAATCGCACTGAAGGATTTTTAATGAATTAATTGGTAAATTCCTCGGTAATAAAAAAAAGTTCATCTCAATACTTTGTTATATACCCTTTGTTGGCAATGACAGAGGTCAACGTTTTCTGTAAGTCTTCACAAGGTTTTCACACACTGTTGCTGGTATTTTGGCCCATTCCTCCATGCAGATCTCCTCTAGAGCAGTGATGTTTTGGGGCTGTCGCTGGGCAACACGGACTTTCAACTCCCTCCAAAGATTTTCTATGGGGTTGAGATCTGGAGACTGGCTAGGCCACTCCAGGACCTTGAAATGCTTCTTACGAAGCCACTCCTTTGTTGCCTGGGCAGTGTGTTTGGGATCATTGTCATGCTGAAAGACCCAGCCACGTTTCATCTTCAATGCCCTTGAGATGAGATGAGATTGAGATTCAACTTTATTGTCATTACACATGTATGAATACAAGGTAACGAAACGTGACTTGGCATTTGGGCACGCTCTGCAGAGCGCATCCAAGGCCGGGGCAGCCGCTAGGCGCCAGTCATAAACCTCCTTCCTTGCTGATGGAAGGAGGTTTTCACTAAAAATCTCACAATACATGGCCCCATTCATTCTTTCCTTTGCACGGATCAGTCATCATGGTCCCTTTGCAGAAAAACAGCCCCAAAGTATAATGTTTTCACCCCCATGCTTCACAGTAGGTATGGTGTTCTTCCTCCTCCAAACATGACAAGTTGAATTTTTACCAAAAAGTTCTATTTTGGTTTCATCTGACCATATGACATTCTCCCAATCCTCTTCTGGATCATCCAAATGCTCTCTAGCAAACTTCAGACGGGCCTGGACATGTACTGGCTTAAGCAGGGGGACACGTCTGGCACTGCAGGATTTGAGTCCCTGGCGGCGTAGTGTGTTTCGGATGTAGCCTTTGTTACTTTGGTCCCAGCTCTCTGCAGGTCATTCACTAGGTCCTCCCGTGTGGTTCTGGGATTTTTGCTCACCATTCTCGTGATCATTTTGACCCTACAGGGTGAGATCTTGCGTGGAGCCCCAGATCGAGGGAGATTATCAGTGGTCTTGTATGTCTCCCATTTTCTAATAATTGCTCCCACAGTTGATTTCTTCACACCAAGCTGCTTACCTATTGCAGATTCAGTCTTCCCAGCCTGGTACAGGTCTACAATTTTGTTTCTGGTGTCCTTTGACAGCTCTTTGGTCTTGGCCATAGTGGAGTTTGGAGTCTGACTGTTTGAGGTTGTGGACAAGTGTACCTACTGATAACGAGTTCAAACAGGTGCCATTAATTCAGGTAACGAGTGGAGGACAGAGGAGCCTCTTAAAGAAGAAGTTACAGGTCTGTGAGAGCCAGAAATCTTGCTTGTTTGTAGGTGACCAAATACTTATTTTACCAAGGAATTTACGAATTAATTCATTAAAAATCCTTCAATGTGATTTTCTGGATTTTTTTTTCTCATTTTGTCTCTCATAGTTGAGGTATACCTATGATGAAAATTGGAGACCTCTCTCATCTTTTAAGTGGGAGAACTTGCACAATTGGTGGCTGACTAAATACTTTTTTGCCCCACTGTATATTTAACGTCATATATGGATAAATTGCCCTGGAATACAAACAAAATTGATGTGGAATTGTCATAAGAGTTTCTATATGTGGGAGAGAAAGCACAAATGACCAACAGAATGCAAAATAACGACCATGATGGACGAAAACAGACTGACCACCCCAGCAAGCGAGCCCCTTTCGCCAACGGAAAGTGATGAATTTCTTTGTTTCTTTACATTGTACTGATTTTCTGGTTCATATACTCTGAAGATAAGATAACAAAATGCCCCTGTCCCAAAAATGGTGTGAAAAAACAGAACCATTCTTTGTGTAAATATGTCCAAAGTCCACTTTTGACTGAGTTATAAGATAAGATAAGATAAGCCTTTATTAGTCCCACAACGGGGAAATTCCAGCATTGCAACAGCACAGGGATAGCAACACTCAGAGCAACAATCAGAAGGCAAGAAAAAAAGCAAGCAAGCAAGAGCAGCTAATATACATATGTACATATTACTATAAATATATATATATATACACACACAGACACACGGTGCAGAGCATTGTAGCTAGATGGAATAAATATGTAGATATATAAACACCCACAGTACGGAGCATTGCAGCTAGGTGGAATAAATATGTAAATATATAAACACACAGTGCGGAGCAATGTAGCTAGATGGAATAATATGTAGATATATAAACACACAGTGCGGAGCATTGTTGCTAGATGGGATGAAACAGCACAACCATCTACTTAGTTATCCTACATGGTATGATTCTGTGCCCATACATATTCTCACCCTCCATAGCGACCGGTATTTTCCTAGTTGTATGTCGGAGGGGACCATTGTGTAAGTCTATTGCATCTTTTGTATTCAAAAAACTATTAGTTTGTTACGTCTTTTTACTATCTCTGCGAGCAGCCCTGCTTTGGTTGTACAGTCTGACAGCCGTTGGTAGGAAGGACCTGCGAAACCTCTCGGTTGTGCACCTGGGATGATGTAGTCTGCTGCTAAATGAGCTCCTCAGTGCATTCAGTATGTCCTGCATAGGGTGGAACTCGGACTCCAGCAGAGATGACAGTTTAGCCACCGTCCTATGTAATTCCTATGTATGTAATTATGTAATTCGATATAGCTGCCATGGCATTTTGCAAATTAGATGTGCAAATTTACTCCTATCATAAATTTGGATCATATTCTACATCTTTCTAACTGACAGTAAGCCATTATCTCTTGCAACTTTCAAGTTATAGCCTTGGAAATCTGACATCTGATCTGAATATTTTTCAATTCAATTCAATTCAATTCAACTTTATTTATATAGCGCCATTTCACAACAACAGTCATCTCATAGCACTATCAACTGTAGGGAGGACCCCCACAGTTGCAGAAAGACCCCAGCAATCAGGCGATCCCCTGTGAGCAAGCACTTGGCGACGGTGGAGAGGAAAAACTCCCTTTTAACAGGAAGAAACCTCCAGCAGAACCAGGCTCAGGGAGGGGCAGTCATCTGCTGCGACTGGCTGGGGGGTGAGGGGACAGAGAAGAAGAAAAGAACAGACATGTAGAGAGCAAACAGCACGATGGGGACTCAATCTATGGGAGAGAACAAACAAATGTTAATGACCAGCAAAAAAAAAAAAAAAAATATTTCATAGAGAGTGAGGAAAGGAGTGAGGCCCAGTGCATTACTGGAGGTCCCCCGGCTGACTAAACCTATTAGCAGCATAACTAAGGGAGGGTTCAGAAACACATGATCCCTCCCTAATTGTAGGCTATATCAAAAAGGTAGGTTTTAGCCCTATTCTTAAAAACAGAGATCGAGTCTGACTCCCGAATCCAGATTGGCAGCTGATTCCACAGGAGAGGAGCTTGATAACTGAAGGCTCTGCCTCCCATTGTACTTTTGGAGATTCTAGGTATTACAAGTAAACCTGCATTTTGGGAGCGTAGTGCTCTGTTAGGATGATACGGTAGTATCAGATCTTTTAAATAAAAGGAGCCTGATTGTTTAGAGCTTTGTAAGTAAGAAGAAGGATTTTAAACTTAATTCTAAACTCTATGGGAAGCCAATGAAGGGAGGCCAGAACCGGAGAGATATGATCTCTCTTTCTAGTACCTGTTAAAAGTCTTGCTGCAGCATTTTGGATCAGCTGAAGACTTTTTAAAGATGTTTTAGGACAGCCTGATAATAAAGAATTACAATAATCTAATCTAGAGCTAACAAAAGCGTGGATCAGCTTCTCAGCATCACTCTGAGACAAGATGCTCCTAATCTTGGCAATATTACGCAAATGATAGAAGGCAGTCTTAGAAACAAATTTAATATGTGAATTGAAGGACAAATCCTGATCAAAAATAACTCCAAGGTTCCTCACAGAGCTATTAAGAGAAAGAGTAACTGCCTCCAAACTGAAAGTTTGATTTGGAAAGGAATTTCTAAGGTTTTTTGGACCAACAAGAATGACTTCAGTCTTATCTGAATTTAATAGCAGAAAATTACAAGTCATCCAAGCTTTGATTTCTTAAGACAGGCTTCTAACTTGGCTAATTGATTAGTATCATCTGGCTTCATTGACAGGTATAATTGTGTGTCATCTGCATAACAGTGAAAATGTATACAGTGCTTTCTAATAATGTTGCCTAACGGAAGCATATATAAACTAAAAAGAGTAGGGCCAAGCACAGATCCCTGTGGAACTCCATGACTAAGCTTTGAGCTGAGAGAAAACTCATCATTTACATGAACAAACTGGAACCTATCAGATAAATAAGATCTAAACCACTGCAACGAAGTTCCATTAAGTCCAACATAGTGTTCTAATCTATCAAGTAGAATATTATGATCAATAGTATCAAAAGCTGCACTAAGATCTAAAAGGACAAGTACAGAAACTAGTCCATTATCAGATGCAATGAGGAGGTCGTTAGTGACCTTTGCTAAGGCTGTTTCAGTACTATGATGGATTCTAAACCCAGATTGAAACTCCTCAAGTAAACCATTTCCCTGCAGGTGGTCAAATAATTGCGTAGCAACAACTCTTTCTAAGATTTTTTGAAATGAAAGGGAGATTAGAGATTGGTCTATAGTTAGCTAAAGCTCCTGGATCTAGCGTTGGCTTTTTGAGTAAGGGTTTAATTACAGCCGTTTTAAAAGCCTGCGGTACATGGCCTAAAGTTAATGAAGAATTGATTATATGAAGAATAAAGCTACCAATAAGTGGGAAGACTTCTTTAAATAACCTGGTAGGAATAGGGTCTAAAAGACAAGTTGAAGGTTTGGATGAGGAAACTATTTTGTCTAACTCACAAAGGTCGATTGGAGTAAACTCATCAAGACAGACATCAATAGAAGGAGTTGTAGTAGTTACAGTATTTAAGTTAACTGTGGGAAGAATCTGATTGATTTTATCTCTGATGGATGAAATTTTATTATTGAAAAAGTTCATAAAGTTCTGACTAGTAAGCTCTAAGGGGATGCTAGGATTGACAGAGTCCTGACTCTTTGTCAACCTGGCTACAGTACTGAAAAGAAACCTGGGATTATTCTTGTTCTCTTCTATTAATGCAGAGTAATAACTCGTTCTAGCTTTTCTAAGAGATTTTTTATAAATTAAAAGATGATTTCTCCAAGCTAAATAGATTTCATCTAAATTAGTAGAGCGCCATTTTCTTTCTAATTGACGAGTCTTCTGTTTTAAGCTACGAGTTTCTGTGTTGAACCAAGGAGTTAAAAATCTCTTAGACTTTTTCTTTTTTAAGGGGGCCACCAAGTCTAGAGCCTGATGCAGAGAAGCTGAAACACTATCCACCATGTTATCAATTACAGAAGGAGCAAGCTGTCTATAGCTTATTTCCGTTGTGTTGACACATGGCATAGAGGAAACAATCTGCATAAATTTGGAAACAGCATCATCTGAGAGGCATCTACTGTGATAATATTTTTCTTTAGGAGCCAAATAGTCAGAAATAGTAAAATCAAAGGTTAACAGACAATGGTCTGACAGTACAGGGTTATGAGGAGACACTACAAGATTTTCTATTTCTATGCCATATGTCAGAACAAGGTCCAATGTATGGTGGAGGTAATGAGTAGAATTTCCTACTTTCTGAGAAAACCCAATCGAGTCTAATATTGAATTAAAAGCCACATTAAGGCAGTCACTATCTACATCCACATGTATATTAAAGTCCCCTACTATAATTTTTCTATCAGATTTCAGCACTAAATCAGCTAAGAAATCAGCAAATTCGGATAAAAATTCTGAATAGGTTGATGGGGGACGATAAACTATGGCAAATAAAATTGGGTTTAACCTGGAATTGCTAAAGTGCCCAATACTGAGGACCAGGCCCTCAAAGGAATTATAACATGTTTTTTGCTTTACATTAACTAGTAATTTGGAATGGTAAATTGATGCTACTCCTCCTCCACGACCAGAACTTCTGGGATTTTGACAGTTTAAATAACCAGAGGGAGTTGATTCATTTAAACCAACATAATCCTCTTGCCCTAACCAAGTCTCTGTAAGGGAAATTAAATCAATCTGATGATCAATTAACAGATCATGGACTAACAGAGACTTGGGAGTTAGAGACCTAATATTTAATAAACCACATTTAATTTTTAAATTATGAGGAGGAACAGAGGCCAAATCATTCAATTTAGAGGCTTTATGTTTAATTTGAGTTTTACCAATATTTTGCTTTATCACTTTGGGATGCTTATACATTATATTTTTATTTACTTTGGAGGGAGCAGACAACGATTCTCTGATGGGGAAGACAGGGGCTAAGCTGAGGGGTGGCGGATGAAGAGGAGCTGCAGAGAGGCGTGTAAGACTGCGACTCTGCTTCCTGGTCCCAACTCTGAGTAGTCATGGTTTTGGAAATTTGGATAAAAAAGATGCCAGATTGTTAGATAAATGAGAAGCACCATCCAAAGTGGGATGAATGCTGTCTCGTCTCATAAGACCAGGTTTTCCCCAAAAAGAGCTCCAATTGTCAATGTAGCCCACGTCATTTTTAGGACACCACACAGACAGCCAGCGGTTCAAGGATGACGGGCGACTAAACATGTCATCACTGGTCAGATTGGGGAGGGGCCCAGAGAATACTACAGTGGCAGACATCGTTTTTGCAAAGTCACACATCGATTCTATATTAAGTTTCGTGACTTCCGACTGCCGGAGACGGATGTCATTAATGCCGGCGTGAATAACAATTGTGGAATATTTACAGTTACTTTTAGCCAGCATTTTCAAATTTGACTCGATGTCGCCTGCTCTGGCCCCAGGAATGCATGTGACTATGGCCGCTGGAGTCTCTAGGTTCACGTTTCTGACTACAGAGTCGCCAATGATCAGAGTTTTTTCCTCAGCGGGTGTGTCGCTGAGCGGGGAAAAACGATTAGAAACGTGAACAGGTTGGTGGTGAACCGGGGCTTTGCGACTAGGCTTCCTTCTCACCGTCACCCACCCAGTCTCCTCGCTGCTGAGGAGAGCCGGGGAACCGGTGACAGTTCGACCTAAGCTAGCTAGCTCCGCTGCAGCTAATGGGCGTCCGTCGAGATTAATGGGCGTCCGTCGAGATTTTCTTGACAAAAAATAATTACCACTCTTAACCACTAGGGGTTATGTTGCCAAATGGCACCTGCGATAGTAATCGGGTTTTAATAACTCAAAACATTGCCGTGTTCCTAAAATATAAGTACACGCAGAACAATAACATTTTTTTTCACACACACAACCATTTGAACATTGGAACTTATTATATTATTTTTTTCAAAACCACACTACTGTCTTTTGGGCAGAAAGGTGTAGAACCAGCTTGTGGGGGGGGCCCAGAGCAGCCCCCAGTAGATCCACCCCTGGAAGCGGCATGCCCCCAGGATCACAGCTGACCTAATAAACGAGAATGTCTCTTCTCCTCCCCACTGACTGCCTCTTTCGTCCTGATCCATCATCAGAAGCCCCCTCCCAGGAGCACCGCAGCTCGTTGGCGTGCCTCCATGAGCCGTCCAACAGTTGGACGTAGGCTGCGGCCCGCTTAGCCACGATGTGCAGCCGCTCCCGGTGTTCCTGTGGCTGTCGTTTGGCCCACATCCGGGGTGGACATCCCTCCCCTCAAGCCCGGACCAGGTCCGTAACTCTCAGAGGAGCTCTGCTCGGCCTGCAGCAGTGCTGTTCGACACGCGGTCTCTCCGTGCCTGTCGGTGTGGCCCAGACTTCTTTTAAAGCTGCTGCAGTGGTGGCCATTGTAGCTCCAGATTCTAAAGCAATCTGCAGCCAAGCTCCGGAGGAATCGTGGGGCTAGCTTGTCGGCATCACTCTCCGACGCAGGCTCCTGGCTGCCATGCTCGGTACCCTCTTCTACGGAACCCCAAGCGCCAGCACTGAGACCCTCCTGCGTTGAACCTGAGCGAGGCTCGTCCCACTTGACCACCGTGGTGCCCAGTAAATCTCCATCCCACAAAGCATCGTCCTCCACCACAGGAACTAGATGGTTCCACTTGCCACAACCAGACTACTCTTCCCCAGCATTATCTTTATTGGCGAACCTCAGTCCATAAAACTGGTGACAGCCCATTATGTTGTCGCTTCTGGCCGTCACGTGGAACGTGAAGTTATCCATCACCGCCGACTTATACCGAAACATTAACTCCAGTGTTCAGAGCATGCACAGCCTGCCACCTCCATAACCGTAGAGCAGCGCTGGGTTACCTCTTATTCTGTAGTCGGGGAAAAATTTCCTCACCGTGGCCCAATTCAATGGCGATCCCACCTCCCCTTGTGTTGATCAGCAGCGATACCTCCTCACCATCCACCATCACCTTGTCGAACGTGTACCCATTGGTACTCAGGGACACTGCATGGACAGTCATCGGGCAGGTGAAGTTGATTTTCTTTGTGTGGTCTCTGGCTCAGACATGCGGCACACCCTGGCATAATGGTTTAAGCGTCAACACTTGCTGCACCACTTCCCTCTAGCCGGGCAGTCCCTGGCCTTGAATCGGTGTTTCGCGGACCCACAACCCATACACAAGGGTTTTCCCAGGGCAGACCTATGGCTGGTAGCATTGATTTACATTGTGTCATCGTCCATGCTATCCTCATTGTCTGGGTCCATTACTAGTGCCACGGTCTCCAATTGGAGAGCTAACTCAATAACTCTGGCTAGCGTTAGGTCACCCCGCACCGAGTAGCTTTGCTCATATAGTGGCGCTGTTTGTGTGCTCCGCCAGCTGGTCGCATACCATCTCTTCCTCCAGTGGCCCAAAGCGACACTCACTAGCTAGCTGCTTCAGGTCAGTGACGAACTGGTGGGTAGGCTCACCCTTCCTTTGGTTTCACTGCCGAAACATAGTCCTCCGGAGGGTCATGCTGTCTGGGATGTGGAAATAGCGCAGTAGCAACTTGACCACATCCTCATATGAGTTGGAAGCCCCGAGTGTATGCAGGATATGCTGGTCCTCAAACCCCAAATTATGTACCAGAAGCGCACATGCCCTCAGTTTATCCAGCTTACCCAGGTCGAGTGCCACAATGCAGTTTTGAAAGGTGGCAAACCATCTTGGTCAGGCACAGGTGGCTCGCCCGGGAGCTCCAGGAAGGGCCAAAGTGGTGAAACACACGCCTCCATATTTATTCTTGTCGCCAAAATGTTATATCTGAAATAACCTTTGTAATGATGAGACCAGGTGCACAATTGAACTCAGCTTTATTATGGGTTGTTCAAACAATTCAGCCACCAGGCAGGGGCATCGGCAAAGAGGCAGAATTGAGATGCCAGCTGGAATTCATAGGGCGGTCCAGTGGAGGAAGAGGAAGTAGCCGCCACTACACCGCACTTTATAATAAAGGTAACAATATTACAATATCACAGCTGGTTCTGCTGGAGGTTTCTTCCTGTTAAAAGGGAGTTTTTCCTCTCCACTGTCGCCAAGCACTTGCTCACAGGGGATCGCCTGATTGCTGGGGTCTTTCTGCAATTGTGGGGGTACACCCCAAAGTGAGTACACCCCTCACATTTTTGTAAATATTTTATTATATCTTTTCATGGGACAACACTGAAGATATGACACTTTGATACAATGTAAAGTAGACAGTGTACAGCTTGTATAACAGTGTAAATTTGCTGTCCCTTCAAAATAACTCAACACACAGCCATTAATGTCTAAACTGCTGGTAACAAAAGTGAGTACACCCCTAAGTGAAAATGTCCAAATTGTGCCCAAAGTGTCAATATTTTGTGTGGCCACCATTATGTTCCAGCACTGCCTTAACTCACTTGGGCATGGAGTTCACTAGAGCTTCACAGGTTGCCACTGGAATCCTCTTCCACTCCTCCATGACAACATCACAGAGCTGGTGGATATTAGGCTACGGTCACACTGCAGGACTTGATGCTCATTTCTGATTTTTTGCTGAGGTCCGATTTTTTTGTGTGGGCATTCACATTACAACTTAAATGTGACCCCCATCAGACTCCAGTATGAAAAGTCTACAGCTATGAAGTGACCTGCATGTGCAGAAGAAAACATAATGTCAGACACAGAGTTGTAGAACGATGGGGTGGGGGGTGGGGGGGCAGAACTTCTTACCCTGATGCAGTGCAGCAAAATAAAATGTTAAAATCATAAATATGAGACCAGCTTCATTCCTCTACAGGCCAGATAACCGCTGTGATCAGCTCTGCTTTAACAGAACTGATTCATTAAAATGCCCTTAAATGTGCCTTTACTGTGCGCCTGTATTGTCTGACAGTTTCAGCCCCGAACTCCCCCCCCCCACCACCACCACCGAAATTTTGAAGTTATTGTGCAGTCGGAGCTAACAAAATTACAATCCAGTGGTAAAGGGAAGGGGACTGATTAAAAGAGAGCACAAATCAGCTGTGTCTCCCATGCTGGCACCATTCTCCACTTCAGAATTGTAGCATCTGTCTCACTTCAATGAGAAAAAAGTTGGATGAAATGCAACCCAACCGTTCAGAGGGCGGTTTCTTTGAGGATGCCCCACAGATGCTAAATAGGGTTTAGGTCTGGAGACATGGTTGGCCAGTCCATCACCTTTACCCTCAGTTTCTTTAGCAAGGCAGTGGTCGGTGTTTGGTTGGAGGTATGTTTGGGGTGGTTATCATGTTGGAATACTGCCCTTTGGCCCAGTTTCAGAAGGGAGATGATCATGCTCTTCTTCAGTATGTCACAGTACATGTTGGTATTCATGGTTCCCTCAATGCTTGCCAGTGCTGGCAGCACTCATGCAGCCCCAAACCATGACACTCCCACCCCCATTCTTGACTGTAGGCAAGACATACTTGTCTTTGTACTCCTCACCTGGTTGCAGTTACACACGCATGACACCATTTGCACCAAACATGTTTGTGTTCGTCTCATTAGACCACAGGACATGGTTCCAGTAATCCATGTCCTTAGTCTGCTTGTCTTCAGCAAACTGTTTGCAGGCTTTCTGGGGCATCAGGTTTAAAAGGGCTTCCTTCTGGGGTGATAGCCATGCAGACCAATTTAATGCAGTGTCCAGCGAATGATCTGAGCACTGACAGGCTGATCCCCCACCCTTCAACCTCTGCAGCAGTGCTGGCAGCACTCATTCATCTATTTTCAAAAGACAACCTCTGGATATGACACTGAACGCGTGCATTCAACTTCTTTGGCCAACCATGGCAAGGCCTGTTCTGAGTGGAATCTGTCCTGTTATACTGCTGTATGGTCTTGGCCACTGCGCTGCAGCTCAGTTTCACGGTGTTGGGAATCTTCTTGTAGCCTAGGTCATTTTTATGTAGAGCAACAATTCTTTTTTGTTAGATCCTCAGGGAGTTCTTTGCCATGAGGTGCCATGTTGAACTTCCAGTGACCAGTATGAGAAAGTGTGAGAGCGATAACACCAAATTTAACACACCTGCTCCCCATTCACACCTGAGACCTTGTAACACTAACAAGTCATATGACACCGGGGAGGGAAAATGTCATGTGTCTAAGCTCTAATGTCATCTCTGAGCTCAGACTCAATTAACTGTTGAGTTTTATATTTCTGTTATTATTTTTTTGTGTTTGCACATGTGTATAGTTTGAGGTCTTTGTCTTTGTTTTGCCCCCCTCACTCCAGACACTCACACATGCTGTTCACAGTCTGTTTGCCATCAGCTGTGAGCAGCTTTGTAATCAGTTCACCTGCAGCTCAGCTCCCACACCTGTTATCACTCATGTTGTCATTCCACTCACTACATAAGCTCAGTCTGTTCACTTACTCTGCCGCCATCAGTATATGAATGTGTGTGTGAATGGGTGGATTGCAGGATCTGTAAAGTGGGGTGGGTGGGGTTTGAGTGGGTCAAAATTCCTCCACAGCGCTGTAAAAGACTCATTGCCAGTTATGGCAAATGCTTGATTGCAGTTGTTGTTGCTAAGGGTGGCCCAACCAGTTATTAGGTTTAGGGGACAATCACTTTTTCACACAGGGCCATGTAGGTTTGAATTTTTCCCCCCTAAACACCTCCATTTAAAAACTGCATGTTTTGCTTACTTGTGTTATCTTTGTCTAATATTTAAATTTGTTTGATGATCTGAAAGATTTAAGTGTGACAAACATAGAAAAAATGAGAAATCAGGAAGGGGGCAAACACTTTTTTCTATATCTATATCTATATCTTCCGTATCTTCTTAATTATTGCTCTGAGTGTTGCTATCCCTGTGCTGTTGCAATCCTGGAATTTCCCCATTGTGGGACTAATAAAGGTTTATCTTATCTTATCTTATCTTTTTCCCATTGTTCCTCTGAAATTTCAGTTTGCAGGTCTTCTTTCCAATAATTCAATCTTTTCTGTGAGTTTTCACTTGAGGATAGTGTCAATGAGTTATAAAACTCTGAAATAATACCCTTTCTCTTACTATCTTTTGTCAAAAATTTTTCCAAGGATGAATAAATAGGTCGAGTGAGAGCATTATTTTGATTTGATCGAATAAAGTTCCTAAGATGAAGATATTTAAAAAAAATGTGTTCTATTAAGATTAAATTTGATCCTCAGCTCTTCAAAAGACATTATGTTATCTGAACATGACAGATATAAATCTTGAATCTTTTGAATCCCTTTTAAATTCCATACTTTAAATACAGCATCCGCTCTCCCTGGTTTAAAATATTGATTACCCCATATTGGGCTAAATTGTGACAATAAGTGTGGTTCTTTTAAATATTTTTTAGTTTCACACCATATTTTGATCATATGCTTTACAAATGGATTTTTAACTTGTTTCTGTAATTTTTTTTGCCGAGTCTGAGTATATGAATATGGGAAGAGGTAAAGGTAAATTGCATGATTCCATTTCAGTCCAGTGAGGGAGATCATTTGATGAAAAATAATATGTCATAGACCTCAGTTGTGCCGACCAGTAATACAACATAAAGTTTGGACATTTCAGACCTCCACGATCAAATGGTAAATATAGTAAAGACAGACGTAATCTAGCCTTCCTGTTGTTCCATATAAATTCCACTAACTTTTTTTTAATTCTTGAGAATAGATCTGAAGGTGGTGGTAAGGGAATGTATTGAAATAAATAAAGTATTTTAGGTAAGATATTACTTTTAAGTATATTGATTCTCCCTATCATCGACATTGGTAATGACATCCATCTCTGAATTAACTCATTAATGTCTGTCATTAAGGCTTCATAGTTGGCACTGGTAACTAATTCTAGCTTAGGCACAATTTGAATTCCTAAATATTTAAACTGATTTACAACATTGAATTGATTTACCTCAGGAGCTGGGTGCTTTCTCTGGGTCTCATTTAGCATTAATATTGAAGATTTAGTTTTATTTATTTTATATCCTGATATTTCCCCAAAATTCTTTATTAAATTCAACAAGGTCGGAATTGATTTTTTAAGATTCAACATAAACAAAATTATGTCATCGGCATACAGGGAGATTTTATGTTCTGTTGGTCCGACTTTAATTCCATATATTTGTGGATGTAAACGTACTGCCATCGTTAAAGGTTCAATTGCCATAGTAAACAGTAAAGGTGAAAGTGGACAGCCTTGTCGACATCCTCTATTGATTTTTATTGATTTTGAGATATTGCTATTTGTTAGGATTTCTGCTGTAGCATTATTATATATTATCTGAACCCATTTTATGAAATTATTTCCAAGTCCAAACCTTTGTAAGACTTCAAAAAGAAAGGGCCATTCGACCCTATCAAAGGCCTTTTCGGCGTCCAATGATAGGAGAGCTGTATCCGGTGCTTCTTTATTAGAATAAATAATATTAAATAGTCTTCTTACATTATGGAAGCCTTGTCTTCCCTTTATAAAGCCATTCTGATCTCAGTTAATAATATTTGGTAAAATTTCTTGTATTCGTAATATATAATTTTACAGATTATCTTAAGGTCAGCATTTAATAGGCTTATTGGTCTCATATCCATCCATCCATCCATCCATCTTCTACCGCTTTTCCGGAGGTCCGGGTCGCGGAGGCAGCAGTTCAAGCAGAGAAGCCCAGACTTCCCTCTCCCCAGCCACCTGCTCCAGCTCTTCAGAGGGGATACCAAGGCGTTCCCAGACTAGCTGGGAGACACAGTCTCTCCACCGAGTCCTGGGTCTGCCCCGGGGTCTCCTCCCAGTGGGACGTGCCTGAAACACCTCAAGTGGGAGGCGTCCAGGAGGCATCCTAATCAGATGCCCATACCACCTCAACTGACTCCTTTCAATGTGGAGGAGCAGCGGTTCTACTCTGAGCCTCTCCCGGATGACTGAGCTCCTCACCCTATCTCTGAGGGTGAGTCCAGCAATCCTACGGAGAAAGCTCATTTCAGCCGCTTGTATCCGCGATCTCGTTCTTTCGGTCATTACCCAAAGCTCGTGACCATAGGTGAGAGTAGGAACGTAGATTGACTGGTAAATCGACAGCTTTGCCTTAGAACTAAGCTCCCTCTTCACCACAACAGACCGGTACAACGTCCGCATCACTGCAGATGCTGCTCCAATCCGTCTGTCGATCTCTCGCTCCATTTTCCCCTCACTTGTGAACAAGACCCCAAGATACTTAAACTCCTCCACTTGGGGCAGGAGCCTGTCCCCAACCCGGAGAGGACAATCCACCTTTTTCCGGCTGAGGACCATGGACTCGGACTTGGAGGTGCTGATTCTCATCCCAGCCGCTTCACACTCAGCGGCAAACCGTCCCAGCAAGAGCTGTAGGTCATTGCTGGATGAAGCCAACAGGACAACATCATCTGCAAACAACAGAGATGAGATCCTGTGGTCACCAAGCATGACACCCTCCATTCCCTGGCTGCGCCTAGAAATCCTGTCCATAAAAATTATGAACAGGACCGGTGACAAAGGGCAGCCCTGGCGGAGTCCAACTCTCACTGGGAATGACTCCGACCGAGTGTTGGCAATGCGAACTAAACTCTCACAACGGTCGTACAGAGACCGAATAGCTCGTAACAACAAGCCCGATACCCCATACTCCCGAAGCACCCCCCACAAAAATCCATGAGGGACGCGGTCAAATGCCTTCTCCAAGTCCACAAAACACATGTAAACTGGTTGGGCAAACTCCCACGAACCCTCAAGAATTCTCGAGAGGGTAAAGAGCTGGTCCGATGTGCCACGGCCAGGACGAAAACCACATTGCTCCTCCTGAATCCGAGGTTCGACCAACGGCCGGACTCTCCTCTCCAGTACCTTGGCATAGACCTTCCCAGGGAGGCTGAGGAGTGTGATCCCTCTAAAGTTGGAGCACACCCTCCGGTCCCCTTTTTTGAAGAGAGGAACCACCACCCCGGTTTGCCATGCCAAAGGCACTGCCCCCGACCTCCACGCAATGTTGCATATGTTGGTCTCATATTTTCACATTTATTAGAGGGTTTACCTGGTTTTGGCAACAGTATAATTAAGGCATTATTCATGTATGGTGGTAAATTACTATTTTGAAATGCTTCTAAAACCATTTCCAAAAAAGGTTTTATTAATTTATTCTTAAATTTTTTATAAAGGTCAACTGGAAGACCATCTGGTCCTGCACTTTTTCCTGATTTCATATTATCAATGGCTAGCCCAACTTCTTCTTGACTAATTTTAGACTCCAGTATCTCCCTGTTTTCATTTGGAATACACGGTATAGATAGTCCATCCAAAAACCCATTTAGTTTTGTTAAGTTAGTTTCATTTTATGTATCATATAATTTTTCATAGTAATCTCTAAAGTCTCTATTAATTTCTAAAGGATCTACAACTACCTGTCCGTTACTTATAATACTGGCAATTGGTGTTTTAAATTCTAATTGTTTAATCTGCCATGCCAATAATTTTCCTGATTTTTCACCTTGTTCATAAAAAGATTGCTTCAATCTTAGAAGACTCGAGGCAACTCTATTCGCTGATTTTTTGTCATATTCAGCTCTCAGAATCAGTAATTCGTTCTCTAACTTTGGGTCACTTCCTGCATACACTTTTTCTTGAAGAATTTTTAGTTTATGTTCCAATTGGACTCTCTCCTCTCGAGTCTTCTTAGATTTTGAACCTGTATAAGTAATAATATGTCCCCTAATAAAAGCTTTGAAAGCCTCCCACTTTATACATGCTGATGTTTGTGTAGTATTGATATCAAAGAACTCATCTATCTGTTTTTCTATGTACTTAACAAATTCCTCATCCTGAAGCCATTTATGCTGAAATTGCCACCTACCTGGTTCCTTTGTCAATTTCTTATCTACGTATATGAGACAACAGGGTGCATGATCAGAGATCACAATATTATCATAAAAGCAGTTTTGAATCTTGGACCTTAATTCTGTGGAGATCAAAAAATAGTCAATATGTGAGAATGTCTTGTAGGTATTAGAGTAACAAGAGTAGGCTTTAACTTGTGGTTTCATTTCTCTCCATATATCTAGCAATCTCAATTCTTTCATAAAATGCTTAATGATCATCCTGCATCCATTGTGCGTACAGTCCAGTCCTGTTGATCTATCTATACCGGGATTCAATGTACAATTAAAATCCCCTGCTATTATATGTTGCCCTGCAAGTGATGATAAGAAAAGAAATAAATTAGCAAAGAACTTTTGATCATCTATATTGGGACCGTATAAGTTCACTAGATTTATATTTTCTCATAGCAAAGGTCCTTGAATGATTAGATATCTTCCAAATTTGTCTCCAATTACATTTTTCACTTGAAATGGAACTGTTTTATGTATGAGAGTCATAACTCCCCTGGCTCGGGATGAAAATGATGAGGTGAATACACTTCCTTGCTATCTACTCCTAATTCTTTTTACATCCTCCTCTATTAGATGAGTTTCTTGTAAAAGCACAATATTTGAACCTATGTCTTTTATTTTATTCATAACTTGTTTAAGTTTTTTTTAAATTTTGTAGACCTCTGCAATTCCATGAAGTTAAATTAAGATTAACGCTTTGGTCTATGATCAATAGGGAATTTGGGATTACCTCGCAATATAAACATGCTCATGCAGAGAAGCAAAAACATGAGTGGTTGAACATTCATCCTACAAACTACACACAAACAAATCCCCCCTTCCCACATTCGTGGTAATCCCCCCAAAATCAAAAAAAAAAAAATTCTGTCTCCCAATATAGCCATCGACCACTCCACACCCACAAGGATCAGCCAAAGCCACTCCTTCTTCATCCTTCCAATCACCCTAACTCTGCTGCTTTTAATGATGTAACATTAACTCTCTTCTGTAGTTTTCCAACTTAACTCCAAAATTTTATAGCAACTTTGTACATCATAGGTTGTTTTTTTTTTATATGTAATACAATCTATATTTTGTAAACTTGCTATATGCTTCAGATCAGTTAGATGCCTGTGCAAATGCTTAAATATTCTACCTTATATTTTGCTCATGCTTAGCTCCCACCAGTCTCCTCTTGGATCTTCTTGATGAACTCCTGCTCCTCCTCAGGGGTCTTGAAGATGTGTGTTCTGCCCTTATACGTGACCAACAGTCTTGCAGGGTGAATCACTCCATGACGAATCCCAAGGTTGCGCAGCTCTTTACGGACGGGGTCAAACTGTTTCCTTAATTGTTGGATTCCTGTGGCCAAATCTGGGTAGAACCGCACCTGCTGATCCTGGTATTTAATTTCTCCTTTGGCTCGCGCCGCGCTGGAGATCGTCATCCTGTCTCTGTAGCTGAGGAACTTCATAATTAACATCCTCGGTGGTCCCTTATTATCTGTCAGTGGCCCAATTCGGTGGGCGCTTTCTAAAACGACTGATGATTGCAGCTCCGCGTTGTTCAGCGCTTCTGGAATCCACTTTTCCAAAAAGGAACATGGGTCCCGACCCTCGGTTCCCTCCGGTAGACCCACCAGCCTCAGGTTGTTCCGTCTCGACCGGGACTCCAAGTCCAGGACATTATCTTCCAGACATTTATTTTTTTTTTCCAAAGTGCGCATCTTTAATTGAAGGCTGGTGACGTCATCCTCAGCACTGGAGATTCGAAGCTCCACCTGCGCCACTCGTTCCACACAATCACCCAATTCCTTTCTCATTCCCTCTATCGCTGCTATAATCCCATCAAATTTAGCGGAAAAGTCTGCTCTCATTGAGCTAATGGCAGCGAGCACCGCACCTGTGCCGTCGCCAGCAGTCACCGCACTACCGCTAGCTTCCTTCGCCATATCTGGAGCTTTTTCTGCTGCGTCACAGACGTGAAAGTCCGTTAATTTGGACTGTTTCGGCGGTTCAGTTTTTCCTCCACCTGATTTCCCAGTCTTAGGCTTCACCGGCATATCCTCGCCCAAACGCTGGGATAGGTTCTGGTCCAAATGAGAGAGTTATTTGCCGACTTTTTTTCTCTAGGAGCAGAGCAGAGTGAGACGTGTCCTCCTACGTAGCCGCCATAACCGGAAGTTCATCTTATTTTATCTTATCTTAATTAGATTTTTAAAAAAAATATTATCCATAACACAACATAAATGTAACAGTAATTTACTTTGCCGTATGCATGCGTTGGATATGACGTGTGAAGTTTGATGTCACTCGCAAAGCTGAGCGAGTTCATTGGGGCTCTGGCTGGCAAAATTTGCATTTCACCCTGTTCTTCTTTCTTCCCTTCTCCTCATATCCCTCATGAACTGTGAATCCAAACTGAATGAGTTGTGATTTCGAAGACATTTGGCTTTTTTATCTTGATAAGAAGCAGTGCTGAGTCACTCGTGCAGAAGCAAGAGTCCCAAAACAAATTCTTTTTGTCTTGTTAATTCCTCTTTTTCTTTTCTCAGTTACTGGCAGTTAGCAGACAACTGAATGCTGCATACCAGCATCTACTGTACAAGAGTTTGTAACATTATGTCATCTAAGCCTGACCCAAATAATGTTGAAATGGCATGGCCTCAAGCCGGCCACAGCCGAGTTACCAAGACAATGTGTCTTGAGGCCAAGGACAAGGCTGAGGCTGGACTCGAGTCCTCCAACATGGAGCATTGGTGCTTCAAATTCTTATGTGACGGGATTTGAAAGGTTAAAGATGATATTGGCGGGGAAGTGGGGGGCAATTCACTCTTTTTTCTAGGTTGGACAGTATGTTTCTAGGCTAGGATTTAATCCTATGATTCCCGATGTAAATTTTGTAAATCAGACATCAAGAGTTAATTTAAAGCTTCCTGGTGTGTGTGTGTGTGTTTGTGTGTGTGCACGTGCGTGTGTGCACGCATGTGTGCGTGTGTGTGCATATGTGTGTGTCTGTGTGTGTGCATGTGTACTCTGGTCCTGAAGTGTTTTTCTCCTGTAATTGATCAGCAGAAGGTAATGACAAATGATGAATAGGTGGGACATTCTCTCACACACTCACACACGCGCACGCACATGCACACACAGAGTGTCATCGGTCTTGTCCTACCAGACTGCTAACACCTCAGTGGCATGGAAGAGTGAGTGCACAGAGCCACTAAAGAGCATCCGTCCTCGCTCCAGTGAGACAGAGGAGCAGCACAAAGGTGTGGGACACGCAGATTCCTCACATAGCTCTGTGTGTGTGTGTGTGTGTGTGTGTGTGTGTGTGTGTGCGTGCACACGTGCACACGCGTCTGTATGCATGGCTGCCATCAGAGAAACGAAGGTGTCCCCACATATCCTGTCCCTCTGTGTCTTTTCATGTGGTATTCAAAGGCAGCCTTTTCCTCTTCGGCTCTATTGAGATGCCCCCACCTGTAACCTGAAGCGGGACCTTTTCCTCTTTTGTCTCACACTCTCACACACACCCATCTGGTCACACTGTCCACGCACACACAAACTGTTGGATAACAGCAGCAAATGAAAGAATCACAAACTGCAGAGCTGACAGTGAGGTCAGGAGTCATCCATGTCATCGTCTGCTGGTGTGTGTGTGTGTGTGGGGGGGGGGGGCAATAAACGGAACATTTTCTCCAGAGTAAAGACTGAGGGGGACACTGTGTTACTGTAGTGGGGGCCTTATGGAAGATGGTCTTTAGGGGCTCCTATATTTGTAACAGGGAACAGTTCAGACCTTTAAAAACAAAAACATTATAAAAAGCTGAGCCCCCTCATCCACTATGGCTCGCCAGACCATTTCTAAAGTTCAATTATTTATTTGTATCATGTTTGGAACTCCATTCTTAAATGCAAATATAGACTCTGCCAGTAGAGGGACCTCTAATTGAAAACTAGTGTCATTCTCTGCAAGTGATAGAGCAAGAAAGGGAGCCACTAGCAGGAGCAGCAGTGTACCCTGGAGTGTTGTCAGGTATGTTTTGCATGCTAAAACCACATTAATAGCCTCTAAATGGCACTAAATGTACAAAGTAGGCTGCTTTAAAACAAGAATAAATTGTACAGCTGAGGAGCTGTAGCATTTATTCTCGTCTGGCAGGTGAAGCCCACGTATCAATAAAAGTTCAGAGACTGGTCATTGTAATCTGCTGATTTTTTTTTTTTTTTATTTATACCATTGGGGAGCCAGACATTACCAAGCCCACAAAGCTATTTCTCTGCCCATCCATACCCACAATGAATCCATGAGCAGGCAAAGCCTCATCATACTGCCTTTTCTTCTTGACTTCTTTTGTTAATTATTATCTGGAATTTCTCTTTCCTCATCATTTTGATTGAGAGAGTTTTAAAAATTAGATAATGATATAATTTTATCCATCCATCCATGCATCCATCCATCTTATACTGCAGGGCTATTCAATTACAAAAAAAAATTCAAACCAACACAGACCAATATGACAAAAAATATGCACTTTTTATTCATTGCCTTGGTTTTAAATGTGCGCTCCACACATGATAAAGGCCTATCAAACATGAATAAAAACCCAATAACAATGCTGGGGTTGAGCAGAACTAGCTAGAGGGTTTCCACATGATACGGGCAGACCGAACACCAGACAGTGGCAAAGCAAGGGGCGGTGGAGTGATAATGTATGTTAACAACAACTGGTGCAGACCGGGACATATCACTGTTAAATAACGTCACTGCAGCAAAGACATTGAGTTGCTAGCTGTTAGCATGCGGCCTACATATCTCCTGAGAGAACACTCACACGTGATATGCATTGTTGTTTATGCAAATCCGACGGCGAACGCTGGGACATCGCGTGACGTCATCCATTCAGTAACCAGCAGGCTGCAGACAGAACACCCAGATGCTCTTCTCCTCATCTCAGGCGATTTCAACCATGTTTCACTGTCTCCCGTTCTACCCACGTTTACCCAGTATGTCACATGCCACACTAGAGACAATAAAACACTGGACTTATTCTACGCAAACACTAAGGAGGCATACACCTCATCACAACTCCCCCAACTCGGGAGATCGGATCACAACTTGGTTCATCTCCGGCCGGTGTACAAACCCCGAGTGCACAGACAACCCCCGGCCATGCGCACAGTGATGTTATGGTCTGAAGAGGCAATGGACACTCTAAAGGGCTGTTTTGAAGCCACCACCTGGAAGCAGCTCTGCGATCCACATGGTGAGGACATCGATGGCCTCATTCACACCTTCACGGGCTACCACAGCTTCTGTGCAGACAAATCCGTTCCCACCAAGACCATACGGTGTTGCTCAAACAACAAACCCTGGATCAACCCTGAGATAAAAACACTTCTGAGAGAGAAGAAGAGGATCTTCAGGTCGGGGAATAGGGAGATGCTGAAGTCCGTACAGAGGGAGCTGAGGAGAAAGATCAGAGAAGGCAAGGACAGCTTCAGGAAGAAGATGGAGGACAAGCTGCAACAGAGCAACATCAGCGGGGTCTGGAGAAACCTCAAAACCATCTCGGGGCTCCAGAATACCTCCCCCCAGGCCACGGGGGGCAGGGAGTGGGCGAACAATCTGAATTTGTTTTTCAATAGGTTTGACCAAACGCCCTCCCCCTTGACTGCACAACAACCACTGCTGCCTCTAAAGACATCAAGTCCTGCTGCCCACTCCCCACTCCACCAACACCCCCCCACTCCCAACACACAGCCCCCCATCCTGACCCTGACCAGGACCCAGGTGAGCACGGAGCTGAGGAAGATCAAGGCGAGGAAGGCGACGGGACCGGACGGCATCAGCGCAAAACTCCTCAAGTCCTGTGCAGACCAGCTGTGTGGGATTGTGACGTACATCTTCAACCTGAGCCTGAAGCTGGGGAGGGTACCACAGCTGTGGAAAACATCTTGTGTGGTACCTGTACCAAAAACTTCCCACCCCAAAGACCTGAACAGCTACAGCCCGGTGGCCTTGACGTCCCACTTGATGAAGACCCTGGAGAGACTGCTCCTTGCTCACCTCCGCCCCCTGGTGGAACCAGCGATGGATCCACTCCAGTTTGCCTACCAGCATGGCATTGGGGTGGAGGATGCGATGATCTTCCTCCTTCATCATTCTCTTTCCCACCTGGAGAAGCCTGGGAATGTGGTGAGGATCATGTTGTTTGACTTCTCCAGTGCTTTCAACACCATCCAACCAATGATCCTGAAGGACAAGCTGCTGCGCGTAGGGGTGGACCAGCACCTGTCATCATGGATCCTGGACTACCTCACGAACCGGCCTCAGTTTGTGAGAACCCGGGACTGTGTGTCCGACACGATCATCAGTAGCACGGGGGCCCCCCAGGGAACGGTGTTGGCTCCCTTCCTGTTCACTCTTTATACTGCGGACTTCTCACACAACACAACACACTGCCATCTACAGAAGTTGGGCTGCACGGTGGCACAGTGGTTAGCACTGCGGCAGCACAGTTTACCCTTGGCCGGGGGATTGTGGGGATCATGGGATCGTGGGTTCAATCCCAGCCCCCGACCAACAGTGATCTGTGTGGAGTTTGCATGTTCTCCCCGTGTTGCGTGGGTTTACTCCGGGATTTCTCCGGTTTCCTCCCACATGCCAAAGACATGCATGTTAGGTTAATTGGCTGTTCTAAATTGTCCCTAGATATCTGTTTCCTATAGGCCCTTAGAATAGAGGGTTAGTATTAATGAAAGCGCTTTGAGCGGTCTTTGTGACTAGAAAAGCGCTATATAAGTGCAGGTTAGTTAGTTAGAAGTTCTCTGATGACTCTGCGATCGTTGGCCTCATCTCCAATGGAGATGAAGCTGAGTACAGAGGGCTTATCCAGGACTTCGTGGACTGGTGCCATCGGAACTGCCTCCAGATCAACGCGAGGAAAACTAAGGAGCTGGTGGTGGACTGCCACAGGCAAGGACAACCCCTCACAGCACCAGTAAATATTCAGGGAACAGACATTGAGATGGTGACATCCTACAAGTACCTGGGTGTTCATCTGAACAATAAAGTAGACTGGTCACACAATACTGACGCACTCTACAAGAAGGGACAGCGCAGGCTGTTCCTACTGTGGAGACTCAGGTCTTTTGGTGTACAAGGGGCGCTGCTGATAGACATTCTATGACACGGTGGTGGCATCAGCCATCACTTTTGGAGTTGTCTGCTGGGGCAGTGGCATTACTGCAGCCAATAGGAAGAGACTGAACAAACTGATCAAGAAAGCTAGCTCTGTCCTGGGGCAGCGCCTTGACCCAGTGGACGAGATAGGAGAGAGAAGGACGGTCGCTAAACTGTCATCTCTGCTGGAGTCCGAGTTCCACCCTATGCAGGACATACTGAATGCACTGAGGAGCTCATTTAGCAGCAGACTACATCATCCCAGGTGCACAACCGAGAGGTTTCGCAGGTCCTTCCTACCAACGGCTGTCAGACTGTACAACCAAAGCAGGGCTACTCGCAGAGATAGCAAAAAGACGTAACAACCTAATAGTTTTTTGAATGCAAAAGATGCAATAGACTTACACAATGGTCCCCTCCGGCATACAACTAGGAAAATACCGGTAGCTACGGAGGGTGAGAATATGTATGGGTACATAATCATACCATGTAGGATAACTAAGTAGACGGTTGTGCTGTTTCATCCCATCTAGCAACAATGCTCCGCATTGTGTGTGTTTATACATTTACATATTTATTCCATCTAGCTACAATGCTCAGCACTGGGTGTGTTTATGTTTATGTTTATATTTATATTGTGTGTGTTTATACATTTACATATTCATTCCATCTAGCTACAATGCTCCGCACTGGGTGTGTTTATGTTTATGTTTATATTTATATTGTGTGTGTTTATACATTTACATATTCATTCCATCTAGCTGCAATGCTCCGTACTGTGTGTTTATATACTCATATATTTATCCCATCCAGCTACAATGCTCTACACTGTGTGTCTGTGTGTATATATATATATATATATATATATATATATATATATATACTGTATATATATATATATATACTGTGTATATATATATATATATATATATATATATATATTTATAGTAATATGTACATATGTATATTAGCTGCTCTTGCTTGCTTGCTTTTTTTCTTGCCTTCTGATTGTTGCTCTGTGTGTTGCTATCCCTGTGCTGTTGCAATCCTGGAATTTCCCCGTTGTGGGACTAATAAAGGCTTATCTTATCTTATCTTATCTTAACTTGAAGCAGTAGAAATGTTTTTCCCTCTTGAACAACAATTAAATAAATAGAATTAAAAAAAATAACATATGGTAAGGGTGTGCTGGAAACATCTGGCCGAGGCCTCTGTCTGGGAGGTCTTCAACTCCCACCTCCAGAAGAACTTTGTCCACATTTTGGGGGAGTCTGGAGACATGTAGTCTGAATGGGCCTTGTTCTCCACCTCCATTGTTGAAGCGGCTGCCCAGAGCTGCAGCCGCAAGGTTGCCGGTGCATCTCGTGGTGGCAACCCCTGAACCAAGTAGAGGACACCAGTGGTGAGGGGGGCCATTAAGCTGAAGTAGGAGTCCAATCAAGCTTGGTTGGCTTGTGGGATTCCCAAAGCAGCTGAGGTGTACCGGCAGGCCAAGCAGAGTGCAGCTCAAACTTGAGTATGGGAGGAGTTTGGTGAGGCCATGGAACAAGACTTTCGGTCGGCCTCAGAGAGATTTTGGCAAATTGTCCAGTGGCTCAGGAGGGGGAAGCAGCTCCCTGTCCACACTGAGTATGGTAATGTAATGTACTTTATTTTTATAGCCCTTTAAAACAACCCGTGGGTGACCAAAGTGCTTTACAGAAAATTAAACAGCACTAGAAACACTCACTGTCACAAACCAAGCCCGTGTTTCCTGTAGGCTCGGTTCTGACCCTTCTGGGTGGCTAGGGCATTGGGGCTGCACGGTGGCGCAGTGGTTAGCACTGCGGCAGCACAGTTTGCCCTTGGCCGGGGGATTGTGGGGATCATGGGATCGTGGGTTCGATCCCAGCCCCCGACCAACAGTGATCTGTGTGGAGTTTGCATGTTCTCCCCGTGTTGCGTGGGTTTACTCCGGGATTTCTCTGGTTTCCTCCCACATGCCAAAAACATGCATGTTAGGTTAATTGGCTGTTCTAAATTGTCCCTAGATATCTATTTCCTATAGGCCCTTAGAATAGAGGGTTAGTATTAATGAAAGCGCTTTGAGTGGTCTTTGTGACTAGAAAAGCGCTATATAAGTGCAGGTTAGTTAGTTAGTTAGTTTATTATGTGTTGTTATCTTTTGATTTCTTGTTGTTTTCATGTCTGTGTTCTGTTTCTTTTCCATGCCTGTAGCTGCCGCTCTGACCGGAGGGTGTTGGGCAGCCGTTTGATCCACTTCCTGGTGGGCGCTGTCTAACATTCGCCGGTCCGACCATGCCCCCTCTCTCTGTGACAGTCAGCTGTTCACCCCAGTAATTATCTGTCCCGTGCCTCGCCCAGGTGTTTCCCATTTGTCATGCCAGCGGTGTTTGTACTTAGGCAGCCCTTTGCCAGTCAAACACTGCTGGACCATTGTACGAGTCACACGGTCTTTATTCACTGTGGGACCGTCACGTCGGTGAAGGATTGTTGGTGTATGCGCTCACTGGGAGACTCAGATTACTCAGACTGCTCCAGTGCTGTGAGTAAACTGTTAGCATTTCTGTGTGTAGTTATACTGCTACACTTGACTGGTAGCGTTTCCTCGTGCGGCACAACTGCTGCGTATCGGCACTGCTGCCCAGTTGATTCTCCTTGTCCTGTTGAGTGTCCAGGAGGGCTCTAAGTTTCACCCGAGCAGTTTATGTTATTTTGGTCTGTCTGTTTTTGTGTCAATAAATGTGTGTTTGGTGTAACCTGCAGTAAATCCATTCTTCCTTCTCCTCTGTGTGCTGTGGAAAAGTGCACAGGGAGGTTCATGACACTCACAGCACAAAAACAAATCACACAAACAAAGAGATAAGCATAAATTCCTAAAAATAAAAAATAAAAACCAGATGAACAGAATAATGAGAATAAATGTCTACACTACTGGGTATTAAAAGCCATCCTGAACAAATACGTTTTAAGTTTTGATTTAAAAAGGGCCAGGTCAGAGATAGCACATAGATCGGAGGGAGATTATTCCAGAGCCTGGGGGTGACAACAGAAAAGGCTCGGTCACCCCACTGTTTATACCTTGACCTTGACACATCCAGCAAAAGCTGATTGGATGACCTCAAAGCCCTGCCCTGGTCACGGACAGTTAAAATCTCAGATAAATAAACTGGAACATGGCCATTAAGAGCTTTGAAAACAAAAAGTAAAAGTTTAAAATTAATTCTAAAATGGACTGGAAGCCAATGAAGTGAAAAAAGATTTGATGTAATGTGCGCTCATCTTGTTGTGTTGGTTAAAAGACGGGGTGCTGCATTTTGCACAAGCTGAAGGAGGCCGAGAGAAGACTGAGATATATATATACAGTATATATATAAGTTTATTTATAGAGCACTTTTCACAGACAGAGTCACAAAGTGCTTAACATGGTAAAAAACAAAATAAAAACACAGGCACATAAAACAGTAAAAAATAAAAACAAAGTAAACAGTAAAAGCACATAAAAATACAATCAACACATAGTTAACTAGAAAAGCACTCGGAGAGCACAGACCTCCGCCAAGCGCCACAGTTCCCCCCATACAGTGTTTGTGTGTATGTTTTCAGATTCCTTGACCATGAAAACATATGACTAGCAATTGGATTGACAATGATAGGATTAGTGGTTCAGTATTTATTCACGAAAATGGCATTTTCCGTAATGGCGGTTTTCTTGTGGACAGTGATCCGGATCACCACCAAAATGTAATCATCTGTAGGATACCCCATTTCTGACAATCTGTGAAAATTTCATGAAAATCCGTCCATATGTTTTTGAGTTATCTTGCTAACAAACAAACAAACAGACAAACAAACAGACAGATAGACAGACAAACCTACTCCGATGATCACATAAACTCCTTGGCGGAGGTAATTAAAAAGCCAGGCTAAAAAGGTGGGTCTTTAGTTGCTTCTTAAAAACACCAATGGAAGGTGCAGATCTAAGTTTAAAAGGTAAGGAGTTCCAAAGTCTCGGAGCAACAGCAGCAAATGCTCTGTTGCCTTTGGTTCTGAGCCTAGTGCTAGGGACTACTAATAGATTCTGATGAGAAGACCTGAGAGACCTGCTGGGCTGGTGTAGATGGAGCAGGTCACTAATATAAAAAGGCGCCTCTTCATGAATGGCTTTGTAAGTAAGAACAAGAACTTTAAAATCAACTCTAGAATTTACAGGAAGCCAATGCAAGGAGGCCAAAACGGGAGCGATATGACAGAATCTACTGGACCTAGTTAGTAATCTTGCAGCAGAGTTCTGGACTAACTCTAGGCGGTGTAAAGAGGATTTGCTAAGACATGTGAAAAGAGCATTACAGTAGTCCAAACATCAAGAAACAAAGGCATGAATAATGATTTCTAACTGACCGTAGGAAACCAATGACCTAATTTTGGATATATTCCTAAGGTGGAAAAAAACATCTCCAGGTCAGAGATTTGACATGCTGATCAAAACTCATCGATTGATCGAAAATGACACCAAGATTTTTTAGATTAGACCATACGTTAGAGCTTAATGAACCAATGCTTTTAACCATTTTAGGAATTAGATTATCAGGTGCTACAATAAGGACTTCAGTTTTATCAGCATTAAGTTGCAAAAAGTTACTAGACATCCAGTCCTTAATTGTGAACAGACAATCATGAATAATATTTAAACTGTCAACATGGTCAGGTTTAAAAGAGAAAACTAGCTGTAAATTGTCAGCGTAGCAGTGATAAAACACACCTTTAAATTTGCTGATGATAGAACCAAGTGGCAGCATATATAGGGCAAATAAAAGTGGACCCAGAATAGAACCCTGAGGCACCCCACAGGTGAAAGGAGCAGAGTCAGATGAATAAGGGCCAACAGCCACGGAAAAACTCCTACCAGAAAGGTAGGAGAAAAACCAATCCAGAGGTTTTCCAGAAATACCTACCCAGTCTCTAAGCCTTTGTAACAAAATACAATGATCAATAGCATCAAATGCTGCAGTAAGAACTAATAACACCAAAACAGAGCATTTGCCAGAGTCTGATGACATTAAAATATCATTCGACACCCTAAGAAGAGCGGTCTCTGTCGAGTGTTTCTGACGAAAACCTGACTGAAATTTGTTGAAAATATTGTGTTCAATCAGAAAGTCAGTGAGCTGCTTGGCAACAACTTTTTCTAAAAGCTTAGACATAAAAGGAAGCTTAGAAATTGCCCTGAAGTTTTTAAAAACAGATAGATCAAGGTTAGGTTTTTTTAAAAGTGGCTGCACAACTGCATGTTTAAAATACGAAGGTACACAACCAGATTCAAGTGAACTGTTAATGATATTAACCAAAGATGTACCCACTCAGCCAGTTACTTCTTTTAACATTGAGGAAGGCAAAATATCTGAAGGACAGGAGGAGGATTTCATGGAACTCACCAACACTAACAAATCCTCAAAAGAAATTGGGGTAAAATCATTTAAAAAGGCCTGTCTGTTAGGACAATCAAGGATTAATTCAATTCAATTCAAATCAATTCAACTTTATTTATATAGCGCCATTTCACAACAACAGTCATCTCATAGCACTATCAACTGTAGGGGGAACCTCCACAGTTGCAGAAAGACCCCAGCAATCAGGCGATCCCCTGTGAGCAGCACTTGGCGACGGTGGAGAGGAAAAACTCCCTTTTAACAGGAAGAAACCTGCAGCAGAACCAGGCTCAGGGAGGGGCAGTCTTCTGCTGCGACTGGCTGGGGGGTGAGGGGACAGAGAAGAAGAAAAGAACAGACATGTAGAGAGCAAACAGCATGATGGGGACTCAATCTATGGGAGAAAACAAACAGATGTTAATGACCAGCAAAAAAAAAAAATATTTCATTGAGAGTGAAGAAAGGAGTGAGGCCCAGTGCATTACTGGAGGTCCCCTGGCTGACTAAACCTATTAGCAGCATAACTAAGGGAGGGTTCAGAAACGCATGATCCCTCCCTAATTGTAGGCTATATCAAAAAGGTAGGTTTTAGCCCTATTCTTAAAAACAGAGATCGAGTCTGACTCCCGAATCCAGATTAGCAGCTGGTTCCACAGGAGAGGAGCTTGATAACTGAAGGCTCTGCCTCCTATTGTACTTTTGGAGATTCTAGGTCAGGGGTCACCAACGCGGTGCCCGCGGGCACCATGTCGCCCGCAGGGACCACATGAGTCGCCCGCAGGCCTGTTCTAAAAATAGCACAACTCGCAAGTGAGCTGCGTCTAAGATGTAATTTTTTCTGCCGCTATTTTTTAAAATCACACTTGCATTTATATAGATTTTAAAATGACTCTCTTAAAAATAAAAAAAAATGAAAATATGTTTATTATACGTAAAGTTAATGTGAACTCTGACCTAGTTCAAAGGTCAGTATTGTGCGCATGACAAAACCTTTGCGCTTGTGGAGCGTAAGCTAGCGGCAGTGAAGATGTGAGTGGAGTGCAGTTTCCTACACAGTTCTTTTTCCAAAAAAAAAAGACAGAAAATTTATCATTTTCAAAGTGAGCGGGAGGAAGAGTTCTTTTTTACTACCGTGAAAGGAAGCTGCGTGTGTTTCATTTGCGGGGCGACTGTGGCCCACTGCTGCCCACTCTTTTTTTTTTTTTGACGGAAGGTAGATTTCTTCTGCAGTCCGGTGACAAGCCACTAGCTGCCGATTGCTGTGTGCGCAAGCGCCCCTTAACTCCCTAACCTTCATGTTTTTGGCATGTGGAAGGAAACCGGAGAAATCTCGGAGTAAACCCACGCAAACACGGGGTGAACATGCAAACTCCACACAGATCACTGTTGGCCAGGGGCAAGGATCGAACCCACGATCCCCCGACCGAGGGTAAATTGTGCTGCCGCGGTGCCACCGTGCATATAAGCACTCTCAGTGCTGTTTAGCTTCTTCTCAAGCATGATTCTTGGCAAGAACTGTATGGATATAATTCCAGTGAAGAAGAACACACAAAAGTGTGTTTATTAAATGTAACAGATTTTGAGCAGAATTGCAGCAGATTTGTTCAGTTAAAAATGTGATAAGATTTATTTAATATGAAAGTTGATTTTTCTTAAATGTTGCATAACTTTTTCAAACATGGTTCAACATAGTTCATGAATTAAAAGGGTTTAGTTTTTTATGGTTAAAAGGGACTGGTGAAAACTGGACATTTTTTTAATGTAGAAGTGATCATCTGAACAATTGCTGAGATTAATAAAAATAAAGTGTTGAATATTGATCTTGTCTGTTACCCACTCTAAATTATATATATATATATACTGTATATATATATATATATATATATATATATACTGTATATATATATATATATATATATATATATATATATATATATATATATATATATATATATATATATATATATATATATATATATATATATATATATATACTGTATATATATATATATATATATATATATATATATATATACTATATATATATATATATATATATATATATATATATATATATATATATTATATATATATATATATATATATGTGTGTATATATATATACATACACACAATTTGTTATTTTAGAGGAGTGTGTCAAGCTGGTGCCCTTCACATGACTTGATACCCATGAAGTAGCTCTTGGTTTCAAAAAGGTTGGTCACCCCTGTTCTAGGTATTACAAGTAGTCCTGCATTTTGGGAGCGTAGTGCTCTGTTAGGATAATATGGTAGTATCAGATCTTTTAAATAAAAAGGAGCCTGATTGTTTAGAGCTTTGTAAGTAAGAAGAAGGATTTTAAACTTAATTCTAAACTCTATGGGAAGCCAATGAAGGGAGGCCAGAACCGGAGAGATGTGATCTCTCTTTCTAGTACCTGTTAAAACTCTTGCTGCAGCATTTTGGATCAGCTGAAGACTTTTTAAAGATGTTTTAGGACAGCCTGATAATAAAGAATTACAATAATCTAATCTCGAGCTAACAAAAGCGTGGATCAGTTTCTCAGCATCACTCTGAGACAAGATGCTCCTAATCTTGGCAATATAAGATAAGATAAGATAAGCCTTTATTAGTCCCACAACGGGGAAATTCCAGGATTGCAACAGCACAGGGATAGCAACACTCAGAGCAACAATCAGAAGGCAAGAAAAAAAACAAGCAAGCAAGAGCAGCTAATATACATATGTACATATTACTATAAAATATATACGTATATACACACCCACACACAGACACACAGTGCAGAGCATTGTAGCTGGATGGAATAAATATATGAATATATGAACACCCACAGTACGGAGCATTGCAGCTAGGTGGAATAAATATGCAAGTATATAAACACACACAGTGCGGAGCAATGTAGCTAGATGGAATAATATGTAGATATATAAAAACAGTGTGGAGCATTGTAGCTAGATGGAATAAATATATAGATATATAAATATAAACACACCCAGTGCTGAGCATTGTAGCTAGATGGAATAAATATGAAAATATATAAACACACACAGTGCAGAGCATTGTTGCTAGGTGGGATGAAACAGCACAACCGTCTACTTAGTTATCCTACATGGTATGATTATGTGCCCATACATATTCTCACCCTCCATAGCGACCGGTATTTTCCTAGTTGTATGCCAGAGAGGACCATTGTGTAAGTCTATTGCATCTTTTGCATTCAAAAAAAACTATTAGTTTGTTACGTCAATATTACGCAAATGATAGAAGGCAGTCTTAGTAACAAATTTAATATGTGAATTGAAGGACAGATCCTGATCAAAAATAATTCCAAGGTTCCTCACAGAGCTATTAAGAGAAAGAGTAACCGCATCCAAACTGAAAGTTTGATTTAGAAAGGTATTTCTAAGGTTTTTTGGACCAACAAGAATGACTTCAGTCTTATCTGAATTGAATAGCAGGAAATTACAAGCCATCCAAGCTTTGATTTCCTTAAGACAGGCTTCTAACTTGGCTAATTGATTACTATCATCTGGCTTCATTGACAGGTATAATTGTGTGTCATCTGCATAACAATGAAAATGTATACAGTGCTTTCTAATAATGTTGCCTAATGGAAGCATATATGAACTAAAAAGAGTAGGGCCTAGCACAGATCCCTGTGGAACTCCATGACTAAGCTTTGAGTTGAAAGAAAACTCATTATTTACATGAACAAACTGGAACCTATCAGATAAATAAGATCTAAACCACTGCAACGAAGTTCCATTAAGTCCAACATAGTGTTCTAATCTATCAAGTAGAATATTATGATCGATAGTATCAAAAGCTGCACTAAGGTCTAAAAGACAAGTACAGAAACAAGCCCATTATCAGATGCAATGAGGAGGTCGTTAGTGACCTTTGCTAAGGCTGTTTCAGTACTATGATGGATTCTAAACCCAGATTGAAACTCTTCAAGTAAACCATTTCCCTGCAGGTGGTCAAATAATTGCGTAGTAACAACTCTTTCTAAGATTTTTGAAATGAAAGGGAGATTAGAGATTGGTCTATAGTTAGCTAAAGCTCCTGGATCTAGCGTTGGCTTTTTGAGTAAGGGTTTAATTACAGCCGTTTTAAAAGCCTGCGGTACATGGCCTAAAGTTAACGAAGAATTGATTATATGAAGAATAAAGCTACCAATAAGTGGGAAGACTTTTTTAAATAACCTGGTAGGAATAGGGTCTAAAAGACAAGTTGAAGGTTTGGATGAGGAAACTATTTTGTCTAACTCACAAAGGTCGATTGGAGTAAACTCATCAAGACAGAATGAATGAATGAATGAATGAATTTGAATGAATGAATGAATTTATTTCGGATAATACAGTACAGGTTAAAGAAACTGTATAATATAACAACAAGGTCAAATTAGACAAAGACTCCTTCTACTAAACAATTCCACGTGAGTTATCCGAAATGGGTGATGGCTGAAGCTGCAGCTTATATTGCCCACCCATATTCCATCTAACTAACTACTAACTAACTAACTAACCTGCACTTATATAGCGCTTTTCTAGTCACAAAGACCACTCAAAGCGCTTTCACTAATACTAACCCTCTATTCTAAGGGCCTATAGGAAACAGATATCTAGGGACAATTTAGAACAGCCAATTAACCTAACATGCATGTCTTTGGATTGTGGGAGGAAACCGGAGCCCCCGGAGTAAACCCACGCAGCACAGGGAGAACATGCAAACTCCACACAGAAAGGTTCCCATCCAAGAATTCAAAGAAAAAAGAGTAAACAAGACAAGAGTGATTACAATTTAGAACAAAGCTAAGACAAAGTGTGACTGAGAGAAAAAAAAAAAAAAAAGAAAACTAAGCTAAGCTAAGTTAAGCGGTTACTATTCAAGACAAATCTAAGACAGAATGTCACAGAGAGAAAAAAAAAAAAAAAAAAAAAAAAAAAACTAAGCTACAACACAACACAGGCTGGATATGTCAATCCTTATGTGAGTTTACATGTCGTCTTGTAAATATGTTTGGAGTATTTCTTCCTTTAGTTTTTGTTTAAATTGTCCAAGCGTTGTACATGATTTTAATTCAGGTCCATAATCGTTCCATAATCTGACTCCTTGCACTGAAATACAGTGTTGCTTGGTGGTTGTTCTCACTGTAGGCTTTTGAAATATACATGTTCCTCTGAAGTGATATCGTTTCTCCCTTGTTTGGAACAACTTTTGGATATTTGCGGGCAGTGATAAATTCTTCACTTTGAACATTATTATTGCGGTTTTAAAGTCAACCAGATCTTTCAACTTGAGAGTTTTTTGTTTAAGAAAAAGTGGGTTTGTTGGTTCCCTGTAAGCTGCTTTGTTTATTATTCTAATAGCTCTCTTTTGAAGCATAAAGAGTGGATATATGTTTGTTTTGTATGTATTTCCCCATACTTCATTACAATATTTCATGTATGGGAGTATTAATGAATGATACAAGGTGTATAGTGTGGGTTGATTCAGCAAATATTTCACTCTGTGTAATATTGCAATTGATTTGGAAACTTTACCTTTGATATAATTAATATGTGACTTCCAACACAGTTTGTTATCAATTATTACTCCAAGGAATTTAGTTTCAGATACCCTTTCAATCTCTACACCATTTACACTGAGTTTGGGTACTGGATTGTTGTGATGGTTGTTAAAGACTATAAATTTTGTCTTACTTAAATTGAGCGTTAATTTGTTTGAATCAAACCACAGTTTAAGCTTTCCTAATTCCTTCCCGAGTGTATCCAGAAGTTGTTCAAAATTGTTTCCACTGCATAGCAGATTAGTGTCATCGGCAAACAATGTTAAGTCCATTTTTTCTGAGACTTTACATATATCGTTTATATACATATTGAATAATAATGGTCCCAAAACTGAACCCTGTGGGACTCCACAGGTAACCTTCAGCAACTCTGAGTTTTTGTTGCTAACACATACATACTGATATCTATTCTTTAAGTAACTACTTAACCAGAACAGTGCTACCCCTCTAATACCAGAATTTTGTAGTTTCTTTAATAATAAATTATGATCTACTGTATCAAATGCTTTTTTAAGATCTAGGAATACTCCAACTGAATACTCTTTATTTTCAATGGCTCTTCAATGGCAGACATCAATTGAAGGAGTTGTAGTAGTTACAGTATTTAAGTTAACTGTGGGAAGAATCTGACTGATTTTATCTCTGATGGATGAAATTTTATTATTGAAAAAGTTCATGAAGTCCTGACTAGTAAGCTCTAAGGGAATGCTAGGATTGACAGAGTCCTGACTCTTTGTCAACCTGGCAACAGTGCTGAAAAGAAACCTGGGATTATTCTTGTTCTCTTCTATTAATGCAGAATAACAACTCATTCTAGCTTTTCTAAGAGGTTTTTTATAAATTAAAAGATGATTTCTCCAAGCTAAATAAATTTCATCTAAATTAGTAGAGCGCCATTTTCTTTCTAATTGACGAGTCTTCTGTTTTAAGCTACGAGTTTCTGTGTTGAACCAAGGAGTTAGAAATCTCTGATTAGACTTTTTCTTTTTTAAGGGGGCCATCAAGTCTAGAGTCTGATGCAGAGAAGCTGAAACACTATCCACCATGTTATCAATTACAGAAGGAGCAAGCTGTCTATAGCTTATTTCTGTTGTGTTGACACATGGCATAGAGGAAACAATCTGCATAGATTTGGTAACAGCATCATCTGAGAGGCATCTACTGTAATAATATTTTTCTTTAGGAGCCAAATAGTCAGAAATAGTAAAATCAAAGGTTAACAGACAATGGTCTGACAGTGCAGGGTTATGAGGAGACACTACAAGATTTTCTGTTTCTATGCCATATGTCAGAACAAGGTCCAATGTATGGTGGAGGTAATGAGTAGAATTTCCTACTTTCTGAGAAAACCCAATCAAGTCTAATATTGACTTAAATGTCACATTAAGGCAGTCACTATCTACATCCACATGTATACCAAAGTCCCCTACTAAAATTATTCTATCAGATTTCAGCACTAAATCAGCTAAGAAATCAGCAAATTCTGATAAAAATTCTGAGTAGGTTGATGGGGGACGATAAACTATGGCAAATAAAATTGGGTTTAACCTAAAATGGCTAAAGTGCCCAATACTGAGGACCAGGCCCTCAAAGGAATTATGACATGTTTTTTGCTTTACATTAACTAGTAGTTTGGAATGGTAAATTGTTGCTACTCCTCCTCCACGACCAGAACTTCTGGGATTTTGACAGTTTAAATAACCAGAGGGAGTTGATTCATTTAAACCAACATAATCCTCTTGCCCTAACCAAGTCTCTGTAAGGGAAATTAAATCAATCTGATGATCAATTAACAGATCATGGACTAATAGAGACTTGGGAGTTAGAGACCTAATATTTAATAAACCACATTTAATTTTTAAATTATGAGGAGGAACAGAGACCAAATCATTCAGTTTTAGGCTTTATGTTTAATTTGAGTTTTACCAATTTTTTGCTTAATCACTTTGGGATGCTTATACATTATATTTTTATTTACTTTGGAGGGAGCAGACAATGATTCAGAAAGAAAGATAACTCTTCATAGTGCCATGAAGCTCAACACCGTCAAAGTTGAGCTTATGTTATAAACTCAACTTATAATCAGCTTATATTATATTATTAATATTAGCTTCAAGCTAATATCAATAAATGGCTTGTCTCATGTAGGATGAAGAGCCTATAAAATTATTTGTCATAAGGTACAGGAATTATTTATTTTATTTAATAGTGGGTGTGAAAGGGGGGCGGAGTTGAACCATCACTTCTACACCAGCTAAATTAAATAAAAGCACTCGTAAAAGGGGCACCAGTCCTAAGGACAATAAAATTAACTTTAGTTTTAATTAATTTTGTACCTTAAATTGCTTAATGAATCAGTCTCAAAGTTTCAGTGAGTTTTTGTCCTGCCGTGATTAGGAAACCTGTATATGCGAAAGAAAAACGCTTCAACTGCTCTTATTCACTCGTTTATTAAAATCATTCAGGTTACATGGCATGGCGTTCAAATGATGAATAACAGATTCAGATGATGACAGCGTAAAATATCACATCAACTGATATTGGGTTCCTGAACATAAAATCCAGCTTTACACCTCTGTAGAACCAAGGAGAAACTAGACTTATGTTTCAACGGTGAGACTGGAATGTTTTAACAAAACAACGCAATTTTATGGGGAAAATTCATAAGCTAATTATCTAAAAATGACTCCTGAATTAATCTACAAAATTTTAAGGGCAGTTACTTAAAAATGACTGAAAGTTTTCGTTCAGTTTACAGTCCTATCCTGTGGCTGAGAGACTAATTGAGCCCTGAAATACGGGCCATATTCAATTGTAATTTAATTGTTAGGACATCACGTTTTAACCCAGGAAATAGGAGAAATAAGAGTCTCACTCACACACGGCCGTTGGTCCAAGTTCCGCGGGTCGGTACCGCTGGGTTTTGAAGTTAGGACGTCGGAGGAAGCTGCTGCAAGATGCCTCCTCACAGCCTTGGAGGTGATAACTCAGCTGGGGGCTCTCCAGACAATGGCAGCAGTGGGTGGTCTGTCACAGAGCGGCGTGAAAAGTCCTTTGAAAAAGAGTCCAAATTTGGGGTCTCTTGTAGTGGGATCGACCCGAAAACTGAAGAAAAATCTTCTCAGTCTCTGTTCTCTTTAACTAGGCAAATTAAAGGTCCACTTTAATGGCGTGAAAAGTCATTAAAAAAAAGTGTTAGAAAAACATTTACTAGGATAAGAATGGCTTCTGAGGTGAAGGAAAAAGTTTGAGAATTTGATTCTCTAAAAAGGGACGAGCTCTAAAGAAAAATGGTTTCTCCTCAGTTTCCAGAATATAAGAAAAGATTTGACAAACACACAGAGAATAAAATAAAACTTCACAGGGCCTTGAAACGGTGGAATAAAATCTTCTGAGATCTAGATTACTATTCTGCTTCTTTAATCTGAATTTAGTTCCTAATCTTTCTCAAAATCTCTTTCTTCTTTCTGTGTTTCTAATTCTTAATTCTATTTCTAGCTAATCTTCCTGCCTGTTGTCTGATCTCTGACTTTTTTTAAAACTCTTAACTGTGCTGTGACTCAACTGTTAACCCTATTTTTCCTCATGTCTTTTTTTTTATGAGTACTCAAATCTAACTTCTGTCTTTTAAAGTTACCTCGCCGGGTCGTAAAACTGATGAGGTCAGTCGTCAAATGACCAATCTACTCTTTCAGAATCAGTTTGAAATGGCTGTTATCCAATGTGAAAACATTTCTTTGTTTGAGAGCAGCCAACCAAATGGAGACACCATCCCATGAATTTTCAGAGGGAAAAATCAACAGTCAGTTCTTATAAGATAAATGCTCAATATAAAATCTAACTAAATTAAATGACTTGGCTAATATATGGTGATCATGCATTTATACCATTACTCCAATAACACTCATGAATATAACATTTCTTATACATAATTATAATACATGCATTCACATTTAGATCAAGATTAGAACAGCAGAACATGCAGCAAACCATGGTTGGTGATAAGGGGGATGATTTTCAGTGTCCTTAGGATCCAGGATAAGCTGAAAGAAACTTAATATTTAGAACAAATTAAAAGTCATCCTACGTACTGAAAACACATTCCGTAGGTATCCGCTAGGAGGTACTGTTGAGCTGTAGATGATTTCCTTAGTATCTGGCGAAGGCCTGGACAGCATAGGCTATAAAACCGTCAGATTAAGTGGTTTATGACTCTTTTAAAAACATTGGTTTCCTGTGAAAAGGTACGTTATCAAATGCAGTGTTCATGTTGAGAGGTCTGGTCTCCTGAGTTTTATGTTCCTTTGAGCCTTTAAAAGCAAACTCTGATCCTTACAATCTCTGCAAGCGGCAATTGTTTACATTGGGGTCCTGGGAAAGCAAGCATCTTTGGTCAGGTCTGGAAGAAGCCTGCATGAGTCAGCAAAAAGCCAGTGATATTCCTGAGAAGGCAGAAAGGTGATATTCCTGTGTAATGAATAAATTGAAATTCCTGTAAACTGGAGAGAAGTGATCTTGTCTTGGTTTTGAGGAGGACGATGATGCTACACTCACCTTTTTAAAAAAAAAAAAAAAAATTCTTTATTCAAGCAGGTCTTTCTGCCTTTCCTTTCTAGGGGAAAGGAATGAGTAAAACCAGCCCTGACAGCAGTGACCTTGTCACCAAAAAAGGAAAGAAACTTGTTACAGTCATTAATTGAATAAACAGGGGGAGCAGAACTGACAGGATTAACTAAACTGTCTATTGTACTGAAGAGGATCTTTGGATTGTTACTATTGGAGGAGATGATGTTGGAAAAATAAGAAGTTCTTGCCATTTTAATCATATTGTTAAATTCAATTAACAATTCCTTAAGGTACAATCGATGCACCTCAAGTTTAGTGGACTTCCACAGTCTTTCCACCCTCCGACATTTACGTCTAAAACAACAGAGATCATCATTTAACCAGGGGGATGAATTAACAGCACGGACAGTCCTGGTTTTAAAGGGAGCAACTACATCTAAGATGCTTGAATAGTGTGAGTTAAAACCTGTGACAGAGCAGGTTTGACTTATTATTTTGTTCATAGCAGTTGTAGCATTAGCAGCATAACTGCAGGAGGGATCAGGTCAGGTGGACCCCAGAATCTAATTTGTATATGTACAAGTATATTTTCAATCTGGTGATTTATAAAGTGATTCATAATTTCCTGAAGCCCCACTCAGACCATTATAGTCATCAAGAAGTGTAAAAGCAGGTGGCTGCACGGTGGCGCAGTGGTTTAGCACTGTGGCAGCACAGTTTACCCTCGGCCGGGGGATCGCGGGAATCATGAGATCGTGGGTTCGATCCCAGCCCCCGACCAACAGTGAGCTGTGTGGAGTTTGCATGTTCTCCCCGTGTTGCGTGGGTTTACTCCGGGATTTCTCCGGTTTCCTCCCGCATACCAAAAACATGTAGGTTTAGGGCGCTCGCGCACGCAGTGACCGGCAGCCAGTGGCTTGTCACCAGACTGTAAACCAAATCTACCTACGGGTACAAATAAGTAACAAAAAAAACAACAACAAAAAAATAAATACTGTACATATATAGAGTATATGTGTTACAAGACCCAGAGAAGGTTTTGGCTGTGTTTCTCCGTTCAGAAGGCTTCTCTTTTCTCATTTTCACAGCTGGCTGCCCCGAGATGAAAATCCACAGAAGAGCTATGTGGGACTGTAATGTTCTGAATGGGGCTTTAGAAAATTATGACATACATGCCTATATGTCTGTTCTTTTCTTCTTCTCTATCCCCTCACCTCCCAGCCAGTCGCAGCAGATGACTGCCCCTCCCTGAGCCTGGTTCTGCTGGTGCTTTCTTCCTGTTAAAAGAGAGTTTTTCCTCGCCACTGTCGCCAAACGCTTGCTAACAGGGGATCCCCTGATTGCTGGGGTCTTTCTGCAATTGTGGGGGTTTCCCCTACAGTTGAAAGTGCTATGAGATGACTGTTGTGAAATGGTGCTATATAAATAAAGTTGAATTGAACTGAGTTGATTGTAAATCACTGGATTGAAAATGTTCTTGTACATGTACAGATTGGATCCTGGGGTCCACTTGGGGTGCTGACTTGGTCAGGGGTCCACTTGACCTGACCCGTTGTAGACAGTACTGCGACTGCTAGACCGTGTTGCTTAAATGACACGCCCGCTGTGTCAACGGCTACCCTTCACAGAGGAGGAGATGATGAGGGACTATAGACCACCAGTCTGACCACTTTGTTCTTGAAGATGACCCATCATTATGGCCTAAACACCTGACGGACAAAGAGCTTTGCTATGTAGTTCAGAGAGGGCCTGTTTAATATTTTTTGTATTTATCCCTATTTTTGTGTGATATATTCTCCCTAGTGTCTACATAGTACAGAGGAGGGAGCACAATGGATGCCTCTGCAAACTGGACCAGCAGCAGATGAGAACAGGACCTGCTGGCAGATGTGGGAACAAACATCAGATCTTCCATGGGAAATGTTGTTTTTAATACAAGAGTTTACATTTAATGCAGTTGTTAAAATTTGAGGTTAGTAATCCACTTCAATGCAAAAACAAAATGTGACTAGATTATTAAGTTACTTGAGCTGTAAATGTGTAAACTGTTACCCCCCCCACCCCCCCACCCCCACACACAAGCATTATTGCAGTTGGTTTGGAGACATTTTTTCTAAAACCAATGCAATTATTCTTGGATTTTTTCCATGTAAATTTTCATTTTTATTCTTCTGAATGACATTTTCTATAAAATTTTATGGCTCTCTCAGTAATCTGCAGTTTTTTCTTATAACTTTGGCCTTTTTTTCTCATATAGTGTCACTTCAAGCTTCTTTGTTTTTTCTACAGATGTAATTCCTGATACCTGAATGATGTCATCATTTGAAGACTTCTGAGGACAATAAGTTTCAGGTTGGATGTCAGTAAGACCTGACTGACTGAATGATTGAATGTGAATTTTATTCTGTAATGAACATTTTTTTTTTTTTAATGGCGCCGGAGGCAGGGCGGCCGTACTCTCTCGTGTCTTTGTGTTTCTATCTGTTTATTCCTGTATATAGTGTGTCTCTTATTAACTAGGGCTCTGTAGGAATACTCGGACTAAGACTGGACAAACTTTTTTTCTCTATTTTAGCCAGTCTTTTTCTAGTTTTTTCTTTTCTTTTTCTCTTCCTCAGGCAATGCCCTCGCTTCCTTGGGCAATGGAGATCAACAGACGTGGGGGTGGACTCATTGTTTACACACGATAACAGCTGATTGCGCTGAGGAGGCCGGAGCCTGGAGCGCTGCGGCCAGCAGTGAAGCCCCTCATCCCGGATGAGCTGAAGAGGAGACACCATGGGCGAAGGGCTGGAGCGAAGGTGAGGAGGAGGAGGAGGAGGAAGCATAAGCCGGCTGTACCGATGATCATCACCGGGAACGTGCAATCACTGGGAAATAAAACAGATGAGCTTGCAGCGCTGGTCAGGACGCAAAAGGAGTATTGTGAGTGTAGTTTCATGTGTTTTACGGAGACGTGGCTACACTCACAGATCCCGGATGTAAACATAGCGATACCTGGCTTCAAGACTATATGGGGGGACAGAGACCTGAAAAGCAGCAGGAAAAAGAGGGGAGGAGGAGTGGCACTTCTTGTTAATGAAAGGTGGTGTCATCCTGGACACATTTATGTGAAGGAAAAGTGCTGCAACCCGGACACTGAGCTGCTGGCTGTTAGTATGAGACCTTATTATATGCCACGAGAAATGAAGTGCGCTTTAATTATTATCGTCTACGTCCCTCCGTCAGCTGACGCAGAGGTGGCCTGTGATGTCATCAGCTCCACTGCGGCCACATTACTGGAGAAGCACCCGGATGCATTCATGGCCATCACAGGTGATTTTAACCATGTCTCAGTGGGAAAAACACTACCAAACTTTTACAAGTTTGTTGACTGTCCCACCAGAGAGAACAAAACACTGGATTTACTGTATGCCAATGTCAGTGATGCATATAGTGCCACAGCTCTACCCCCCACTGGCAAATCAGATCACTGCATGGTCATGTTAACACCCAAGTACGTCCCCCTTATGCAAGGGCAGCCTGCTTATACACGGACTGTGAGGAAGTGGACACAGGAGGCTGCTGATGCACTACAGGACTGCTTCGAGACGACAGACTGGAGCGTACTCTGTGAACCACATGGGGTGGAAATAGACAATATGACCGACTGCATCACAGAATACATTAGATTCTGTGAAGACATGACCATGCCAGCTCAGACTGTACACTGCTTCTCCAACAACAGACCATGGGTCACCAGTGACCTGAAAGCACTTCTGAACAAAAAGAAGAGAGCTTTTAGGGCTGGAGACAAGGAGAAGCTGAGGGGAGTGCAGCATGAGCTGAGAGAGATGCTGAGGAGGTGCAAGGACAATTACAGGAGGAAGTTGGAAGAGAAACTCAGGCAAAACAACACTAAAGATGTGTGGGAGGGAATGAAACAAATAACTGGGTAGAAGGGGAGAGTCAGGCAGCCATCTGGAAGCCAGGAGAGAGCTGAGGAACTGAATCTGTTTTTTAATAGGTTCAACTCACAGTCTGTCACCTGAGCAACACAACCAGACCCCCACACACCCCTCCCCACCCACCCTCCCGTGCAGGACCTCTCTCCATCTCCCCCCTCCTCCTCCTCGGGGGGCACCAGGACCCTCCCTCACTTCACGGCGACTACAGATTAGGCGGAAAAACAGCTGGAGAGACTCCATCAGCACAAGGCTTCGGGCCCTGATGGCATCTCTGCAAGGACCATGAGGACTTATCCTCATGGTATCTTATCCTACACTTTATTACATGTATAGTTTATTTCTCTTATCTTATCATGTTTAATGTTGCAGCATTGTACCGAGACAAATTCCTAGTTTGTGTACTACATGAACAATGGCAATAAACCTGATTCTGACCTGTGCCAACCAACTAGCTCTGATACTGAAACACCTGTATAACCTGAGCCTGAGTCTGGAGAGAGTACCGGTGCTGTGGAAGACATCCTGCCTGGTTCCTGTCCCCAAGAAGTCATCTTCATCAGATTTGAATGACTACCAACCAGTTGCCCTCACATCTCATGTGATGAAGGTCCTGGAGAGACTGGTCTTAGCCCACCTGAGGCCGCAGGTGAAGACGTGGCTAGACCCTCTGCAGTTTGCATATCAGCCTCATTTAGGAGTTGAAGACACTGTCATCTACCTGCTGCAACGAGCCCATCTGCACCTGGATGGTGGAAGAGATACTGTGAGAATCACTTTTTTTGATTTCTCCAGTGCCTTTAACACCATCCAGCCACTGCTGCTGGGTGAGAAGCTGTGGGTGATGGGGGTTGACAGCTCTGTGATCTCCTGGATTACTGACTACCTGACAGGCAGGTCACAGTTTGTCCGGCTGGGCAGTGTCTTGTCTGGATTGGTGGCTAGTGATACGGGAGCTCCACAGGGGACTGTGCTCTCTCCTTTTCTTTTTACCTTATACACCACTGACTTTCAGTACAACACTGAGTCCTGCCACCTGCAGAAATTCTCTGATGACTCAGCTGTTTTGGGATGTATAAGAGGAGGAGAGGAGGGGGAGTACAGGGCACTGGTAGACAGATTTGTGGAGTGGACGGAGCAGAATCACCTGAGGTTGAATGTCAGCAAGACCAGAGAGATGGTGATTGACTTCAGGAAGAAGAAGACACCTTCTCAGCCACTGCAGATTAGGGGGGAGGATGTGGGAGTGGTTGAGGACTACATATATCTGCGTGTCAGGATCAGCAGCGGGTTTGACTGGAGATTCAACACCGATGCTGTGCACAAGAAGGGGATGAGCAGACTCTACTTCCTGAGAAAGCTGAGATCCTTCAAAGTGTGCAGCAGGATGCTGGAGCTTTTCTACCAGACTGTTGTCGCCAGCGCCATCTTCTTTGCTGCTGTCTGTTGGGGTAGCAGTATCAGGGCCAGAGATACCAACAGACTTGACAAGATTATCAAGAGGGCTGGCTCTGTAATTGGTCTCAGACCGGAGACCTTTGAGACAGTGGTGGAGAGGAGAACACTAAATAAACTGCGATCCATCATGAACAAACCTGATCACCCCCTCCACCACACACTGGACAGACAGCGAAGCACTTTCTCCAGTAGACTACTACAGCTTCGTTGTCGAACGGCCAGGTACAGGAAATCTTTCCTGCCACATGCAATTTCACTGTACAATAACTCACTATGATGTTGTATTCTTGTCATAGCTATGCTGCCACACTGCACCTTACAGACTAACTGGTACCTCACTTTTCACTCTGCTCCTGATAGTCCTTCTTTGTGCAATGGGATGATTCATGTGTTTATACGGGTCATCATATATTAAGCTATGATGTATATAGGTTTTATAGTTGTGTTAGTTTTTACTTTCCATGGGTAATCCCTTTGTCTGTCATGTGTGTGTTTCTGTTGTTTGGTTGTCAACCGTCATGCTTCTGTTACACTGTAATTTCCCAGTTTGGGATCTATCTATCTATCTATCTATCTATCTATCTATCTATCTATCTATCTATCTATCTATCTATCTATCTATCTATCTATCTATCTATCTAACATACAATCAAAACAATTAAAAATATGTAGGATGCATAAGAACAACCGAAAGGGTGTAGGCTGAAGCTAGTGCTTAGTATATAGCATCTACTCTGTTACAATTTTAAAATCAATAACATAAAAATTTAAGTCATACCCAAAAAAGTGAAAAGAAAGTGTAGAACAAAGAAAAAGTAGGGCCCCATTTCTGTCTTTGCCTTAGGCCCCAAATGGACTAAGTCCACCGCTGTATTTAAGTGAGTTTCTTGCAAGAACATAATATCCAAAGCCATTGTCTTTAGATGAGCCAGAACCTTTCCTCTCTTAGCTGGATCATTTATTCCATGTATGTTCCAAGTGGAGAACATAAGACCCCTTCCCCCTATAGTATTATTTACATTATCTTGCATCAATAGTTTCTAAACAATACAATTTCTTAAGTATCACAAAGATCAATGTGTTGTATCTTGCAGTCTACTACTGGCGTAACCCACCCTGTCCTCTTCCCCCACCTAAACCCTCCTCCCAAAATCAACAAATTTCCCCTTTTACAAAACACAACATAAAACAAAGCAAAATACTCAAGCCGATTTTAAGTGAATGCAGCACGAGTCACCTTGAGGGAACAGGAAGTTAAAAAAGAAAAAAATAAAGAAAATATAAAAAATATAAAAACTGCTTCCCCAGACCTTCTGAGAGCCTGTTTTAACCTTCTAACTATGATACGAAGCTTGGTAACTTAATCACTAGATTAATCAATAAGTGAAATTGGAATTAAAATTAAATCATTTACAATCCATCCATCCATCTTCTACCACTTTTCTGGAGGTCCAGGTCACGGAGGTACCAGTTCAAGCAGAGAAGCCCAGACTTCCCTTTCCCCAGCCACCTCCTCCAGCTCTTCAGAGAGGATACCAAGGCGTTCCCAGACCAGCTGGGAGACATAGTCTCTCCAGCGAGTCCTGGATCAACCCCGGGGTCTCCTCCCAGTGGGAGGTGCCAAAAACACCTCAAGTGGGAGACGTCCAGGAGGCATTCTGATCAGATGCCCAAACCACCTCAACTGACTCCTTTCAGTGTGGAGGAGAAGCAGCTCTACTCTGAGCCTCTCCCGGATGACTGAGTTCCTCACCCTATCTCTGACGGTGAGTCCAGCAATCCTACAAAGAAATCTCATTTCAGCTGTTTGTGTCTGCAATCTCATTCTTTCGGTCATTACCCAAAGCTCATGACCACAGGTGAGAGTAGGAACGTAGATTGACTGGTAAATCAACAGCTTTGCCTTAGAGCTCAGCTCCCTCTTCACCACAACAGACCGGTACAACGTCCGCATCACTGCAGTTGCTGCTCCGATCCGTCTGTCAATCTTTCGCTCCATTCTCTCCTCACTCATGATTAAGACCCCGAGATACTCAAACTCCTCCACTTAGGGCAGGAGCTTGTCCCCAGCCCAGAGAGGAAATTCCACCTTTTTTCGGCTGAGGACCATGGACTCGGACTTGGAGGTGCTGATTCTCATCCCAGCTGCTTCACACTCAGCAGCAAACCGACCTGTCGGTCATTGCTGGATGAAGCCAACAGGACAACATAATCTGCAAACAACAGAGATGAGATCCTATTGTAACCAAGCATGGCACCCTCCGTTCCCTGACTGTGCCTAGAAATTCTGTCCATAAAAATTATGAACAGGATCGGTGACACAGTGCAGCCCTGGCGGAGTACAACTCTCAATGGGAATGAGTCCGACTGAGTGTTGGCAATATGAACCAAACTCTCACAACAGTCGTATAAAGACCAGATAGCTCGTAATAACAAGCCCATACTTCCAAAGCAGCCCCCACAAAAAACCATGAAGGACACAATCAGAACATAACAGAACCTCCTCCATATTTCACAGTAGGGACAGTGTTCTTTTCTTGGTATGCTTCATTTTTCCATCTGTGAACATAGAGCTGATGTGCCTTGCCAAAAAGTTCCAGTTTTGTCTCGTCTGTCCATAGGACATTCTCCCAGAAGCTTTGTGGCTTGTCACCATGGAGTTTGGCAAATTCCAGTCTGGCTTTTTTATGATTTGTTTTCAACAGTGGTGTCCTCCTTGGTCATCTCCCATGAAGTCCACTTTGGCTCAAACAACGATGGATGGTGCGATCTGACACTGATGTACCTTGACCTTGGAGTTCACCATGAATGTGTTTAGAGGTTGTTCTGGGCTCTTTTGTTACCATTCGTATTATCCGTCTCTTCCATTTTTCCTCCTGCGGCCATGTCCACGGAGGTTGGCTACAGTCCCGTGGATCTTCCATCCATCCATCCATCTTCTTCCGCTTAATCCTTTTCGGGTCGCGGGGGGGCTGGAGCCTATTCCAGCATCTTTGGGCGAGAGGCAGGGTACACCCTGGACAGATCGCCAGTCGATCACAGGGCCAACACAGAGAGACAGACAACCATTCACTCTCACAATCATACCTAAGGACAATTTAGAATCCCCAGTTTGATGCCAATTAACCTAACTTAAATTTCTGAATAATATGTGCAACTGTAGTCACAGGAACATCAAGCTGCTTGGAGATGGTCTTATAGCCTTTACCTTTAACATGCTTGTCTATAATTTTCTTTCTAATCTCCTGATACAACTCTCTCCTTTGCTTCCTCTGTTCCATGTTTAGTGTGGTACACACCATGTCACCAAACAGCACAGTGACTACTTGTCACCCTTTAAATAGGCCGACTGACTGATTACAAGTTTGTAGACACCTGTGATGTTAATTAGAGGACACATCTTGGTTGAACATGTCCCTATGGTCACATTATTTTCAATCTTCTCTAGGGGTACCATCATTTTTGTCCAGGCCTGTTTCATGAGTTTGTTTTTTAAAATAATTCTGTTGAACAACAATTCAAAAGCATTGTCTGATTTTCATTGATTAATTTTCAAAGATTTTTTATTTATTAACACTTTTGTCAGATTCAAGTTATTTCTGTGACCATTGTGGGTTTTTCTTTCATTAACAGAGGGGTACCAACAATTTTGTCCATGTGTGTAGCAGTAGACATTCTAGAAGGAAGGCTAAACATTGACTTATATTAAGAAATGAGACTGGAGCAGTGCTGAGTGAACACCCACAGGATGCCTTATCACCCACTTCTGGCCAAAGGTGGACATCTATGTTATCTGTCAAGGAACAAGTATCTGAACTGAAGATAAGATAAGATAAGATAAGATAAGCCTTTATTAGTCCCACAATGGAGAAATTCCAGGATTGCAACAGCACAGGGATAGCAACACTCAGAGCAATGATTTAGAAGATAAGAAAATAAGAGCAGTGAATATAACATATGTATACATACATAACATATGTACACATAAATATATAAATATGTATATATACACAGTGTGGAGCATTGTAGCTAGATGGAATAAACAGCATAACCATCTATTTAGTTACCCTACATGGTATGAAAATGTACCCATACATATTGTCACCCTCCATAGCGACTGATATTGTCTTACTTGTATACTGGAGGGGACCATTTGTGTAAGTCTGTTGCGTCTTTTGCAGAATCAGAATCAGAATCAGAAAAAGATTTATTGCCAAGTACATTAACAGATCATTGATAACATCCAAGAGAATTTGACTTGACACAGAAAATGAACCTGCATTTCCAGTGACACGGCTGCATCGGGGACGCGCCTGCCAATAGGATGGTACAGATAAGAAATCATACAATAGGAAGGAGCAAAAAAATCATTGAATTCAGAATATTGACCATAAGTAATCAATATTATGATTACAAAGACAAAAAAAGCCCACGATGCACATTCAAGACCAGAGTTCACAGGACACAAGGAGAGCAGTGAATGTTATCTTGTTGTCAGTTTCTGGGTCAGTGTGGATGTAGTGTTGAAGCAATGTTGTATCAATATGAGCACAAGGACACTTGGCAGAAGATGTTTTGTCTGGCTGCAGCAATTGTCCTTGGCAATTGTCCCAAGCAGCTACTGTCCAGAGGCCGTGTGCTCAGTGTTTTGAAAAACAAAGACTGGGGATTATCAGGAGGATTTTTGTAAGGGAAATTGAGCCAAATAGACTAAACACAGAGAAAGAACTTTATTTTCTTCTGCAGATTCAGTGCTTAATCCTTCATTGCGGGGCTTTGAGTCCGTCGTGGATAGACTTAAGCGTAGATGTAATCCACCTTTCCGAGACAGTTCTCCATTTGTCGCTATCAAAGTCTCCTCCATTTTTCCAATTTGATGGATGCACCTCGCGTGGCCAGCATTTTGATAGGTTGTATCCATCTTCAGCAATTTGCGGTACACCAGGACAATCCCAGTTCCATTCAGAACGATCCCAGTCACCATTATTACGAAGATAGACAAATCTTCAATATCTTCGATAGAGAGATTACTCAGGCACAAGATCCTCCAAACACTTGTCACCCGTAAATAGCCCGCTGGAGCCGTCCCTGCGGGGCAAACAGCTTCCCCCGGAGCACTATTCCTTGTTGAAAAAATAGTGTCAATTGCGTTCAAAGCCCAGCTTATCAATTCCATAATTTCTTTCGATAATCAGCAGTAGACGCAGACAGACAACAGCAAGCTGGGATCCAGTTAGTTAGGGAAGTGGGGAGCTAGAGCAGAGAGAAAAGAGAGAAGCGTCTACTCTCCTTGAAGAGCGGAAGTGAAAAAGTGCATTCAATACTACATAGTATTGAAAGTGCATTCAATACTATTAGGTCATCACGTTTTTTTTTTAGCTATTTCTGTGAGCAGCCCTGCTTAGGTTATACAGTCTGACAGCCGTAGGTAGGAAGGACCTGTGAAACCTCTCGGTCGCGCACCTAGGATGATGTAGTCTACTGCTAAATGAGCTCCTCAGTGCGTTCACTATGTCCTGCATGGGGTGGGACTCGAACTCCAGCAGAGATGACAGTTTAGCCACCATCCTTCTCTCTCCTATCTCCTAGACTGGATCAAGGCGTTGCCCCAGGACAGAGCTAGCTTTCTTGATCAGTTTGTTCAGTCTCTTCCTATCGGCTGCTGTAATGCCGTTACCCCAGCAGACCACTCCAAAAGTGATGGCTGATGCCACCACCGTGTTGTAGAATGTCTTCAAGAGCATCCCTTGTACACCAAAAGACCTGAGCCTCCTCAGTAGGAATAACCTGCGCTGTCCCTTCTTGTAGAGTGTGTCGGTATTGTGTGACCAGTCCAGTTTATTGTTCAGATCAACACCCAGGTACTTGTAGGATGTCACCATCTCAAAGTCTGTTCCCTGGATGTTTACTGGTGCTGTGAGGGGTTGTCCTTGCCTGCAGCAATCCACCACCAGCTCCTTAGTTTTCCTCACGTTGATCTGGAGGCAGTTCCGATGGCACCAGTCCACGAAGTCCTGGATAAGTCCTCTGTACTCAGCTTCATCTCTGTTGGAGATGAGGCCAATGATCGCAGAGTTGTCAGAGAACTTCTGTAGATGGCAGTGTGTTGTGCTGTGTGAGAAGTCCGCAGTATAAAGGGTGAACAGGAAGGGAGCCAAAACCGTTTCCTGGGGGGCCCCCGTGTTACCGATGATCGTGTCGGACACACAATCCCGGATTCTCACAAACTGTGGCCAGTTAGTGAGGTAGTCCAGGATCCATGTTGACAGGTGCTGGTCCACCCCTGCGCACAGCAGCTTGTCCTTCAGGATCATTGGTTGGATGGTGTTGAAAGCACCGGAGAAGTCAAAGAACATGATCCTCACCACGTTCCCGGGTTTCTCCAGGTGGGACAGAGAATGATGAAGGAGGAAGATCACTGCATCCTCCACCCCAATGCCATGCTGGTAGGTGAACTGGAGTGGATCCATCGCTGAAGTGGATCCATCGCTGGTCCCACCAGGGGGCGGAGGTGAGCAAGGAGCAGTCCTCCAGGGTCTTCATCCTGACTAAATTTAATTACCAACAAATGATCAAAGGACCCACCACGATAACCAAACAATCTAGAACACTTATTGACATGGTATTTGCTAATAAACCAGAATGAATAACCAGAACCTATAATCTTGTAACTGGTCTCTCAGATCATAACATGGTTCTTGCTGTCAGAAAACTTACTAAAAAGCGACTACAGTATTTTGTGGGAGTTGATATTGACAAATTAAATTTTATTATTCCCAAATCAAAAACTGCGGAGTTTGAACATTACTTAGAGAATCAAAATTGGGAGCAGCTCATGTCAATATATGAAGTAGATGATTGTTGTAATTTTATAACTGCAACAATTACAAAGTCTATAGAAAAATTTACAAAGCAAATTAAAAGTAGACAACAGAAGATTAACCTACCATGGTTAAATAATGAAATAAGAAAACTTATGAAGAGGCGAGACTCTGCATTGAAAACATCATTAACCTCTAAACTACAAAATGATCACCTTGTGTACAAAAGTTTAAGAAATAAAGTGGTACAAGAGCTGCGAAAATCAAAAGTATCTTATTACAATAAACTGATAGATCATGCAAAGGGTAACAACAGTTCCCTATGGAGGCATATAAATAACTTAACTAATAAAAAAAATGTTCAGAAGGGGGTAAAGGAACTTAGAATCAATGGCAAGACCATCAGTGACAAGGCTACATTGGCAAATGAATTTAATTCATATTTTGTGGGCTCTGTGGAAGAATTAACAAAAAACTTTGTGCTGCCAAATGTGCTCAACAACACAAAATCAATACTTTCAACAGATTCTTTTCACATCGATGAGGTAAATGAGGAGTTAATTGCTGGTATTGTTAAAACACTGTCAAACTCAAAAACTAATGATATCTACAATATGAGCACCTCCTTTCTCAAAACGCACAGCAAAATATTAATCAAACCACTGACTCATCTCATTAATCCCTCCATTAGGTCTAGTACATTTCCATCTGGTTGGAAAAAAGCTGTCGTCATACTAGTTTATAAATCAGGCAGTAAAGACGATATATGCAATTACCGCCCAATCTCTATTTTACCAGTCCTGTCTAAGGTTCTTGAAAAAGTAGTAGCTACACAGCTGATAGACTACTTACAAGACAGTCAACTTCTTCATCCACATCAATTTGGTTTTAGACCAGGATACTCAACAGAAACAGCAAATTGTTGCCTTATTGAAAATGTCAAACAGTCCTTCGACAGGGGTAATGTGGTAGGGGCTGTTTTTCTAGATCTCAAAAAGGCTTTCGATACTGTAAACCACACTTTGGTTTTATCCAAAATGGTATCTTTTAACTTCTCTCCAGATACATTAGAATGGTTTGCATCTTTTCTCCAGAATAGATGAACAGTGTGTAAAAGTTCACCAGGATAAATCCTTATTTTTAAACAACCGTATGGGTATCCCACAAAGGTCCATTCTTGGTCCTTTACTTTTCAGCATTTTTATTAATGACTTGCCGCTACACTGCTCAGCTGCAACATGTCAACTTTATGCAGATGCTGCAGTTATTTACACAGCTGCCAAGACTCCAGCACAGGCTGCAGATGTACTGTCCACAAGTATGGTTGATGTCCAAGAGTGGCTCTTCCAGAACCATCTATTGCTGAACCTTCAGAAAACAGTTTCAATGTGCTTATCAATCAAAAAATGTAACCTGCAACGTTTTAAAGTTAATATACATGATCAAGACATTAGTTTAGTTACAGAATTCAAATACCTTGGCATTGTACTAGATCCTCAATTCAAATTAAATCTTCATATAAAGAAAATTTCTAAAACAGTAAAAAAAAATCTGAACTGCTTTAAATTAATTAGATATTACATACCATACCAAGCAGCTGCACTGTATATGCATTCTATGGTTTTTTCTCATATATCATACTGTTTGACAGTCTGGGCTCAAGCAGCCCCTTCCACAATAAAACATATAGGTTCATTATATAATCAAACTCTAAAAATCTTGGATAAAAAGCCCATTAGGTGGCATCACTGTTATATTTTAAAAAAAAAAATACAATCTATTGAGTTTTGAGAGTTTCATTGACCTCTGTTTTCTGAAATTAATTTTCAAATGTTTCTATAAATCAGCGCCTGAGCCACTTGCTGGTTTCATTCAAAGACAGGACAGCAGCAGAGCCACCAGGAGTTCTGTTAACAATAACTGTAAAATATTCCACCGCAGAACCACATTTGGACAAACAGCTTTCTCTATAAAGGGCAGTCATATCTGGAACACAATGCCAAATGAAATTAAAATAATAACGGACTTTAAAACATTCACTACAAAGGTTAAAAACTGGCTGAAAAATAAACAAGAATGTACCCATGTATGAAATGATTGTCTGCAGGGTGAGAGTGAATGAAGGGAAGGAATGAATGTGTTTGTTTATAGTGAGTGACGAAGGGAGGGAGGCCTGAAATAGGCAAATGTGAATCAGGTTTTTATATTGTGTATTTATAATCTTTTTTGCATTGATGTATGTGGTTATTGTTTATTCTGTTTTTATTTTTTCTTTTCCTTATCCTTCTTTCTTTTTACTTGTTTCTCCTTTCTAAAGCCCATCCAGGGACAAGAGTTGCAAATTAGCTAATAGCTATACACTCTTTGTGCAACACATTAGATTGATTGTCATTTGATTAATTGTCTATGTTTATTGCACTGTCTCTGTCAAATAAACAAAAAATCTCAAATCTCATCATGTGAGACGTCAGGGCCACTGGTCTGTAGCTGTTCAGATCTTTGGGGTGGGAAGTCTTTGGTACAGGTACCACACAAGATGTTTTCCACAAGTGTGGTACCCTCCCCAGCTTCAGGCTCAGGTTGAAGATGTACTCCACAATCCCACACAGCTGGTCTGCACAGGACTTGAGGAGCTTTGTGCTGATGCTGTCCGGTCCCGAGGCCTTCCTCGCTTTGATCTTCCTCAGTTCCGTCCTCACCTGGGTCTTAGTGAGGGTCAGGTTGGGGGGCTGTGTGCTGGGAGTGGGGGGGTGTTGGTGGAGTGGGGTGTGGACAGCAGGTCTCGATGACTTTAGAGGCAGCAGTGGTTGGTGTGCAGTCAGGGGGGAGGGCGGTTGGTCAAACCTATTAAAAAACAGATTCAGATTATTCGCCCACTCCCTGCCCCCCGTGGCCTGGGAGGAGGTATTCTGGAGCCCAGAGATGGTTTTAAGGTTTCTCCAGACCCCGCCAATGTCAGTTGTCAGAGGCTTTTCGAGACGCACGCCGTAAGGAGCATTTTTATGAGCACTGGGAGCTTAACCCCAGTTCCGCTCCTGGCTATGACAACCTTGGAACCAAGAATTATATCCAAAGCATCAATAACTGACGGTGGATGGCCACTGGAAGACAAGACTTTCGTGCCATGAAACAAGCAGCAGCAGTTAAAATAGGAAAACAGATATTTACAAAATAAAGAAAAGCTGGGCTGAATTGGCACAAAAAGTAAAAGGCAAATCATGACCATGACCATGAAAAAAATCCTTAAGACAATAAAACCACAAAGGAACAAAACCGGAAGTGCTTTCAAAATAACAACATTCAATAACAAACGAAGTAACACCAAACAACAGAAAATAAATGATAAACTAAAAGGTGAACTAAAAATAACTAAAAATCTGGACATAATCCAGGCTACTGTATGTCCACATCATTACAAGATTAACCAGGAGAGGACCAGGGTTTGTGGAGTCTGTCATGATGTTTCTGACTCTTCTGAGGTAGCGTGAGGAAGCAGCATCTTCCAGTGATGGCCGTGAGCAGCCAACAATCTCGTCTGCTGCTGTCATCACATTCTATAGTACAGAGCAACCTGCATACCACACCGAGATGCAGCAGGTGAGGATTGTTGATAGAAGGAAGTCAGCAGTCTTTTCTTCATGAGAGTTTTTAACTGTGTACTACCTGTCACATGATCAGCCACGGCCTCTCACACACATGCGGGCACACGCTCTTTGTGTGCATACACACACACAGAGCGGACTGTAACAACGCCCTTCCCCCAGCCTTTATTGATGAGACAGCGGTGGTTTTCACTGAGCTGTCTGAGGAGAGGTTCGTCCATCTTATCCATGGACAGCTGATTGACGTTTCTACAGGAGCAAAAGCTCAGAAGAAGAAGGAGGCCAAGGTGACATGAGGGCAAGCTGTGAAAGGCCTTCAGATCGTCACTGGTGGGTGAAAAAGACTGTTTACCATAGCAGGTATTCAGAGAACATTAACCATCAGGCTACTGCCTGTCACATGACTAAACCATGTCTACACTGATGCGTTCACTTCAACATCACTGCTAAAAGCCTTTTTATAACCCACAAACTCTGAATATTGATCCAGCCAAGTAATAAGTATAAAGTTTCCTGTCAACATGGGCAACAGCAGTTTTTTTGTTTTGTTTTGGGGGTTTTTCTGATACAACATGACACCTGTCATTGAAATTGCAAACTTTTTTTGATTTTCAATACAAACATTAGACTTTTTCCCATAAATGTGCAAGTTTTTGGTATTTATCCTTGTTAAAGGTGAAACAGATAAGATTCTGCCCACCTGACCAGTGGGTGTCGCACTCACTGTCATGTGTGGCCCTCCGGGGCGGATAGACTTACTCACATGTAGGGCGGCCTTTTACCATAATTTATTCCAGAGACACAAAATAAACAACTGTGATACAGTGGTGTGGAGAGTGGCAAGTTATGATGGAGAACGCCGTACTGAGGGTTTGGTGTGAGGAGTATATATAAGACAAGGGCTGATTAACAAAGTGAGGAACAGCTATGAATGACTAACAACAAGGGACCAATAAACAAAGGAGCAGAATAACTGAAAACGCTGCCACAAAATAAACACAAATGGAAGAGCAGGACAGGATAATGGCAGTAATAATGCAAAGGATAACATAACTAAGAGTGAATATAACTGAGGTGAGAATGAGAATACTACTACTACTACTACTACTACTAATAATAATAATAATAATAATAATAATAATAATTATTATTATTATTATTATTATTATTATTATTATTATTATTATTATTATTATTATTATGAGTCCAAGCAAGAACCTAAAGCATGCACAGGGATAATGATAACATTAGTGATAATAGTAAGTCCAAAAAGAGAACATAAAACGTGGACAAGGTCTAACACTGTCCAGACCATGACAGTTCCTCCCCTTTAAGGGTTGGAAGCCAGATGACCCTAGAAGAGAAAGAAAAAGGGGAAAGAAAAAAAAAGAAAAAAAGGAGGGGGGCCATGGAAAGGAGCTAGAACCTAGCCAACCTCAACGTGAACCATCCGACTAGGGTGGGAGGAGAGAGGACATGGAAGGGGCTTAGAGCATAGCCGTCATCAACATGTGCCTCACCGAGGTACAACCCCAAGTGGAAAAAGGCATTAGGAAGGGAGGAGAGAGGACACAGAGGTGAGTTGAAAAGCAACCCATCTCAACGTGCACCTCCTAACTACGGAAGGAAAGGGGGAGGGCAGGGAGGTGTACTGGAGCGCTGCCCATCTCAAGGTGAACCTCACAATCATGAATGGAAAAGGGGGATCAGGAAGGGGCACCACAAAAATAACCCAGCACAAAAAAGTAACCCCAAAATAGGAATAACTAAAATGAAACACAACAAAATGCCACAAAACAGTTATGCAGCTCTTCTCTTTTTCCTTTTTAAGTTTGTTTTTCATAAATGGTACACAGTCCAAGGCTAGATAATGGGGAACAGAGTTGGTTGGGTGGCCAACCCCAGTCCGTGGACCACTCTACAAAGGGGGACAGTCTGTGGGATGGTCTACCAAAGTCCATGGGCCACCTGTTGAAGGAGGACAGTTTGTCTGGTGGCCATCCAAGGTCCGAGGACCACCAAATTGAGGAATACCGGTCAGGGGGCTGACCAAGGCTCCAAGCCAACTCGTCCACCACAGTGGCCACCCCAGGAGGCTGATCTGAACTCAGCCTCAACTCAGTGGTAGGAGTGTCAATGCTATCCTCCTGGGGTGCAGATGGTAAGGTGTGTACCTCCTGTGGTGACGTGGATGGTGAAAGTTTGGCCCCCTGGAGCACAGGAGGTGATGGTTGGGGTTTTGAGGGTTGAAGTGGGCGAGTACTGGTGGGGAGGTGAGCTGCGTCTTTAATTCACCCTGCATGCTGGGGTCCATACCCAGATCGCATCCTACATCAGGAAGGCACGTAGTGGGTCTATTGTCTCTGAGTACCCAGGGATAAGATGCCCACAAAAAATCACCATGCCTAAGAAGGACGAGAGCTGTGCGGGGCATGATGGTTCAGGCAGCTGCAGTATTGCCTTGACAAATGAGTGCAGGGGACTCAGACCGTCGGTAGATAGGTGGAAACCCACAAACTCAACGGTCATTGCTCCAAAGATGCCCTTCTCCTCGTTGTGCGTGAGGCCATGTTTTGCTAGTACCTCCATGACTTTATCAAAGCGGACATCGTTGGAGGCCGCTGTTGCACCGTGTACCACACACACCACCACCCCTGGGAGACCGGCAAAAATGGTAGCCATGATCTTTTGAAAACAACTCGTGGCAGAGCTAAAGCCAAAGGGCATGTGGGTGTACATGAATACTCCCATGTGGGTGATGAAGGCTGTCAGGTTGCAGCTGTCTGGGTGGAGGGGAACCTGTAAGCAGCCTTGGCGGAAGTCTAGTTTGGAAAAACCTTGGTGCCATGAAATGCTGCAGTCAGCTCCTCTGTCGTGGGCAGGGGATATTTGGGAAGGGGATCACTTCTTTGTTTATCATTCTGAGGTTGACACACGGTCATAGACTGCCTGTCTTCTTCTTTGCTACAACTAGGTTTGAGATCAAGGGGGCTGCGTTGATCTGCTCGATGATGCCGGCGTCCAACAGCTTCTGCAACTCTGTCGTGATGTTGTCCTGTAGTGTGAGGGGTAGTCAGAGGCTGAACTTTGGGGGGCACCACCGTGTTATTGAGTGGTCGGTGGTTAAAAGAGGTGAAACAGCCCAGCCCTGTGAAAAGCGTTTGCCATCGGTGTTGCCAGGATTATGTGACCGCCAGAATTATAGCGCTAATTGGGTCCGTGATGGAGAAACCCAGTTCGCTGATCAGGTCCATGCCCATCAGGTCAGCCCCCTGGCGCATCACTTGGAAGGTGAATGATGGAACGGTCTTGAGACCACACTGTACAGAAAAAACTGACTGTCCCTACCTATTTTGGTGTGGCCATAACCAAATAAGACTTCCGTTCCGTATCAGCTGCAATGGTTTTCCAAGGAAACAGCTTCCCGATGGTAACCACGCTCAGAAGGGACCTCGAGGTCCCCGTGTCCAGCAGCAGCTGCACGTCAATGCCGTACAGTTCCACAATGTACTGCCTGAATGGCAGTACATTGGTTTTGAGTAATGATTTGAAGTAGTTTAAATCTGTGCAGTCACAAATCTGTTGGGGGAGAGAGTTCAAGAGGGAAAGGGCCTTGATGGAAAAGGCTTTGTCCGCTTGGGCTCTATGTTTGGTACTGTGTGGTTCAGAGAGAAGGTTTGCATCAGAGAATTGAAGGCAGAGGGGCTGGGGGGGGCATGCTGTGAGATAGGAAGGGGCCTGGTGATGGAGGGCTTTAAAGGAAATCTGTACTGGTTATTAAAACAGCATTATTCCTGCTTTAGGTATTACTTATAAACCAAAAATATGTTTTCTCAGTAAACATAACCTCCTAGAGTCAGTATTACTGAATAACTTTATCTCATGAAAACTGCTCGGTCAAAACCAATGGGGAGCAGACTTTCGCCAGCTGGAAATCACGTACAATCGTTGTTTCCCATCATGGGCAGCGAGAGTGCGCCCTGCCCATCCCGTCTCACTTTCACAAATTCATCACTGCACCTGAGGAAGAAGACGCATCTGCTCCCGCTCATCAGCCAGCGTACTTAAGGAGGACTTCTCCGCGCAGTCTACGTTGGCTCATCTGGGTATACTGCCCTTCTACGGACAAGCAAGTATTGTTTGACAAGTATAGACACATCATCTTACCTTGTTTCTTTTCTCTTCTTAGGTTGCAACCACCGTTCAGTTGTGTCTTTGGGACTGTGTGCGCCCTCCTGCCACATCTCCACTTCTCCTCGGCTTCCAACCTCCACCCGGTCATGCACCACCAGCTCATCCCACTCACCCTACTGGTTTGTCTATTCCCCGCTGGAGTCTTGTCGGTTCTCTCCTGGAACCCAAGTAAGTGGCAATTTGGCTCACCCATTTCCCCTTACTCCGTTCCTCCACTCACAGCTCTTGTCTTCTCTCTGCAGGTTGATTTCTCTGATGAGTGACTGTTTCCCTAGCTGTGCATTTATTTTGCAATTCAATAAAACTATCAAACGTGCCTCTTCGTGTGGTTGTCCTCCTGTGTTGGTGTATCATGCACATGAGCTGTAAGCTGATTAATCATGGCAGAATGAGCCAGCCAGGACAGCAGCTCAGCTGGTGCATTGGCACCTGAGCTCACAGCCATAGATCGCTTAGCAGTGACCGAACACCAGCTGGCCGTATTAACCCAACAAACTCAGACTATGATGCAGCTTTGGCCCAATGCACCTCCTCCTCCGCCTGCTCCCCGCGCTACGGTGTGTCATACCACCTCCATTCCCACACCTGCCACACGGGGGAGGTGGGGAAATGCAAGGGATTTCTTATTCAGGTTTGTATGTATTTGGAGCAGGTCAGGGAGGAGTACCCAGGGGACATGGCAAAGATACAGTTTTTCACTTTGTTGCTCAAAGACCGAGCCCTCAATTGGGCACAATCCACAATAGATAACCCCGAGGGGCGGCGATACACATTTGAACAATTCATGGACGCTTTCTCTCGCGTGTTTGGCCATACGGAGAGTCAGGGCAACGGTATGAGCCACCTGATGACGCTCCACCAGGGCACTCGGTCAGCAGCTGAGTACTCGGTCGAGTTCTGGGTTGAAGCGGCTGACTCGGGGTGGAACAAGGTTGCTTTACACAGCACATTCCTCCACGGGTCAAACGCTCATCTCTGTGATGATCTGGTGGTTCACCCTGTCCTTGAGACTCTCGACGGTCTCATAGATCAGGCTGTAGGGTTGGACAACTGGTACTGTGAGCGCGCAAAACAGCGCGAGTCCTCCTCTCACCCGCGCGCTGAGCACGCGCCCGCCATGATTGCTAACACTGGCGGCGCCGGCTCTCCACCCGAGCCGTTGGAGCTTTCGCGGCACTTGACCGACGATGAGCGCCGGCGAAGGCGAAGGAGCTGGTGGGTGCGCGCACTGCAATTCACTGAACCACAGTCTGAACGAATGCCACCAGCGGCCAAAAAGACACAACCCATCAGTAACTTTGGGAGGTCTGGTGGGTGGGACCAAAACTACTTCACCCAGTAATTTTTCAATTTCAGCCATTAGATAGATAGATAGATAGATAGATAGATAGATAGAAAGATAACTTTATTGTCTGTCCCAGTCAGTGACCAAAATTCTTCTTCGACACAGCTACAACAATATTACACATTCAGCACTCTCAAAAACATGTTCAAACTAACAGGATAAAAACAGTTTAAAAAAAGTAAACATGGTTAAAAAGGAAACAGCAAATAAAATCATGTGGCAGAAAATCCATCCATCCATCCATCCATCCATCCATCCATCCATCTTCTGCCGCTTTTCCGGAGGTCCGGGTTCGGAGGCAGCAGTTCAAGCAGAGAAGCCCAGACTTCCCTCTCCCCAGCCACCTGCTCCAGCTCTTCAGAGAGGATACCAAGGCGTTCCAAGACCAGCTGGGAGACATAGTTTCTCCACCGAGTCCTGGGTCTGTCCCGGGGTCTCCTCCCAGTGGGACGTGCCCGAAACACCTCAAGTGGGAGGCGTCCAGGAGGCATCCTAATCAGATGCCCAAACCACGTCAACTGACTCATTTCAATGTGGAGGAGCAGCAGTTCTACTCTGAGCCTCTCCCAGATGACTGAGCTCCTCACCCTATCTCTGAGGGTGAGTCCAGCAATCCTACGGAGAAAGCTCATTTCAGCCACTCAGAAAATATTAATAACTATTAAAAATTAATAGTGATTAATAGATAAATGCTGATAACTAATACTGATAATATTGATAGCTATGATAACTATTTGATTTTGTTCAGAATTGTTACTGCAGAAGGAATAAATGATTTCTTGTAAATGTCTTTATTGGCCGATGGAACTTTATATTATCTGCCTGATGGCAGTAACTGAACAGAGTGATGGAGGGGTTGAGATGGGTCCTCTGTGATCAGGGTGGCTTTCCTGATCACAGAGCACTGATACAGTTCAGACAACGGTGTCTGTGGTGAGCCAATGATGTTGCTAGCCTGATTAACTATACGGGAAAGCTTTGTTTTGTGCTTAATGAAGAGGGAGCTGTACCAGGATGAAATGTTAAAAGTAAGGATGGATTCAATTAATGAAATGTAAACCAGAGTTAAAATGTGTCTACTGACATTAAAAGTCCTCAGTTTCCTCAACAGGTGGAGGCGTTGTTGTGCTTTTTTTATAAACAGAGTCAACATGGTGTGCAGAAGACAGGCTACAGTCCATCTCTATTCTCAAGTATTTAGATAGATAGATAGATAGATAGATAGATATATAGATATATAGATAGAGCCTTTATTGTCATTGCATAAAAAACACAACAACACTGCACATGCCCCTCCCACATAAAAAACTACGAACAACACTCAATCCATACACATCAACAACAACCATAGCAAAACACACAGAACATAACATATCAGCATTAAAAAGAGCTTAAAAAGTGAAAAAAAGTGCAGTCATCTTTGTGTCGAGTTAACAGAATGTATTTGAAAGACATATTTAAGAATAAAGATAAAAATTCCTTCCCTGCCAGATGTATGTACTAATGACTATGATGTGTATTGGTGATTTAAAAAGTAAATGGCTTTTGGAAAGAAACTGTTAATAAATCTAGTGGAGTGCGATTTAATTGACCTGTATCGCCTCCCTGAGGGCAAAAGAGTAAACAGGTGATGACCGGGGTGAGAAATGTCTGTACCGATGGTCCTGGCTCTTGTATGATAACGGGTGTTAGCAATGTCCTGGAGTGATGGAAGAGGGCAGCCAATGACTTTTTCCGCAGTTCTTACAACTCTCTGTAGTGCTGTTTTGTCCGCAACAGAGCAGCCTGTATACCAAGACGTGATGCAGTATGTCAAGATGCTTTCAACAGCAGAGCGGTAAAAGGTCATCAGCAGCCTCTTACAAAGGTTGTTTCTTATTAAAATCATGAGAAAGTGGATACGTTGCCGGGCCTTCTTAACGATAGATGTGGTATTTGTGGTCCAGGAAAGGGTGTCTGTGATATGCATACCAAGAAATTTATAGCTGTGCACTATTTCCACACAGTCACCATTGATAAAAATGGGGGATTGGTCAGCTCTGCGTTTCCTGAAGTCCAATATGAGTTCTTTAGTTTTCTTTGTATTTAAGATCAGATTGTTTGCAGAGCACCACAGAGACAGATTTTGAACCTCATCACAGTAGGCGGACTCATCCTCCCCTAAGATGAGTCCCACCACAGTTGTGTCATCTGCAAACTTAATGATGCAGTTGGACGGATGAATAGGTGTGCAATCAGAAGTGTACTATCAATACAAAAGTGGACTCAGTACACAGCCCTGCGGGGAGCCAGTGCTGAGAGTAATAATAGAGGAAAGGTGAGGGCCAAGTCTAACAACTTGGGGGCGGTTTGAGAGAAAGTCCATAATCCAGGAGCAGAGCTGTGTGTGAAGACCGAGGTGAACCAGTTTCCTAATCAGAATATGTGGTGAAATAGTATTAAATGCAGAGCTATAATAAACAAAAAGTATCCGGACGTATGAGTTCTTGTGTTCTAGATGTTCCAGAGCTGAGTGGAAAGCGATGGTGATGGCATCCTCCGTTGACCTGTTTTCCCTGTAAGCAAACTGAAGGGGTCAAAGGTCGCGGGTAGTCTGGTTTTGATGTGCCTCAGTACAAGTCTCTCCAAGCATTTTGTGACAATAGAGGTGAGAGCAATGGGTCTGTAATCTTTTAAACAGTCCACAGCATGCTTTTTGGGGACAGGGATTATGACAGCTGATTTGAGGCAGGGTGGAACAGTGGCTTGTGACAGAGACAGATTAAAGATTTTTGTGAACACCGGGGCAAGCTCAAAGGCACAGGCTTTGAGCACTTTTCCAAGTACGCCATCCGGACCAGCCGCCTTCTTTGGATTCACGGATCTGAACACTTTCCTCACCTCATACTCCTGTACAGACGGCACCTGGATGTCAGTGTCAGGAAGAGATGAGTATGGTGATGATCTGGTCTTTTCTTCAAAGCGTGCAAAAAAGCAGTTCAGCTCCTCTGCTAGCGATGCCCTGGTGTCGGGGATGATGGATGTGCTGCTCTTGAAGTTGGTGATCTGCTGCACTCCCTGCCACATCCACCTTGTGTTGTTGTTTGTGAGATGCTCCTCGATTCTCCTCTTGTAGGTCCGTTTGGCCTCTTTAATGCCCCTTTTCAGGTCAGCTCTTGCTACTGCATATAAGGCCATCCATCCATCCATCCATCCATCTTCTACCGCTTTTCCGGAGGTCTGGGTCGCGGAGGCAGCAGTTCAAGTAGAGAAGCCCAGACCTCCCTCTCCCCAGCCACCTGCTCCAGCTCTTCAGAGGGGATACCAAGGCGTTCCCAGACCAGCTGGGAGACACAGTCTCTCCACCGAGCCCTGGGTCTGCCCCGGGGTCTCCTCCCAGTGGGACGTACCTAAAACACCTGAAAAAAAAAAAATATATATATATATATATATACTGTATATATATATATATATATATATATGTATATATAGTTCTGCATATAAGGCCCTGTCACCTAATTTAAAAGCCATGTCACGAGTTCTGAGAAGGTTACAAATATGTCCGGTCATCCAGGGTTTCTGATTAGGATAAACCCGGATGTTTTTCTTAATTGTAACATTTTCTGTACAGCATGAAATGTAGAATAACACTGTCTGTGTGTATTCCTCTAGGTCATGGTGTTCAAATAAGTCCCAATTTGTCTCAGCTTGAACTTAAAAGCTTGAACTTGAGCAATAGCCTGACCCTGAATACTGAGGGGTGTAAAGAGAGTAGTTGAAAGTTTCTCTTTGCTCCCACAGCACAACTCCTTAGTCTTTGTGGTGTTTAATTCCAGAGAGTTTTGATTAAAAGTCTGAGCTAAATCGTTGACTGCCTGCTGATAGCGGGTCAGTGCAATTCTGTCTGTCAGATGAGCCACCAAGGCCATGTCATCTGCATATTTAAAAAGAGTCATTCCTTCACTGTCACAGGAGATGTTATTTGTGTACACAGAGAACAAAACCGGAGATAATACACAACCTTGAGGAAGACCTGTGTTTAAAATCAACTTGCTAGATGTAAAACCATTTAAAAACACTTGTTGTGGCCTGTCATATAAAAAACTGTGAATCCATAAAATCAAATTTGGGTGAACCTGCATGTCTGTCAGGTGATGTAGCAAGGTGTCTGTGTGTTCAGTGTTAAAAGCAGAAGAAAAGTCCATAAACAAAATCCGTGTGTGTGGGTGTGAAGAATCCATTTGTTTACTGACAGTGTCTAGAAGTGTAAGACATGCATCCTCTACACCCTGTTTTGCCTTATAGGCAAACTGGAGGGGATCCAATTTGTGTGACAATATGTTAGTCAAAAGTCACACACCACTCACTCCATACATTTACAGAGCACAGAGATCAGGGCCACTGGTCTGTAGTCTTTCAGGTCCTTAGGGTGAGTCTTTTTGAGGATTGGAATGATGGTAGATTCCTTCCACTGATCAGGATCACATCCAGAATCCAAGAGATGCTGAAAAAGTCTGGTGAGGACTCCACCTAGCTGAGTGGAACATTCCTTGAGGATTCTGCCTCTGAGCCTATCAGGGCCAGCGGCTTTGTGTTGGTTGACCCTATGTAGGAAGGACGTCACAAGTTGCTCCTCAATGATAAGGGGTTCATGGGGGGAGATGGAAGGTGGGGAGGTCCAGGTGGTTGGTGTGCTGCTGGTATTTAAACGGGTGAAGAAGGTGTTAAGCTGTTCTGCAAAGGAAGTTGGGTCTGGGCAGTTGACCCTGGCAGGTTTTGGGGCTCTGCCCAACATGATGTTTAGACCCTGCCACGCCTGTCTCGCACTTCCTGATGTTAATTTCTGCTCCACCTTATTCTTATAATTTATTTTAGCCAGCTTCACCATCCTCCCAAAATCTTTCTGCAGTTCCTTCACTCTCAGCTTGTCTCCTTGTAGGAAAGCTTTTTTCTTTTGGGCCAGGCAGATTTTCATGTCCTTTGTAACCCATTTCTTATTGTTTGGGTGCATTATGCGAGAAACAGCGTCCTCACAGAATAAGATGTAAGAGGTCAGCACATCTGTCACCATGTTCAAATCACTGCCACAGTCATTGAAGAATAGGTCCCAATCTGTCAATTCAAAGCAAGATCTCAGTGATTCAGCTGCATCTTTATTCCAGACTCTGACGGGTATTTTTTATGGGTTTATCCGTTTTCAGTTGTGATCTGTATTTTGGCAGTAGCAGAATGACGTTGTAATCTGAAAGTCCAAGAGGTGGGCGTGGTTTTGAGCTATACGCACCAGGGACGTTACCATAATACAAATCCAACATGTTTTCCTTTCTGGTGGGAATTGTGACATATTGCTCCAGATTCGGCAAATATGTGTATGTGGTGATGTCGCATCTGTTAAAATCTCCCAGTAAAAACACAGGCTGCTCTCCAGTCTGATTGACAGCTCTGTTATAACAGCTATGTGCTCTGCAGCTCTGCTAAAATCAGGACCTGGTACATAGGTTAAAATAACCGTTATTTGAGCAAATTCTTGAGGTAGATAGTGAGGTCTGAAGGACATGGTCATTAATTAATAGTGTTTACAACATTCAGTCTCTCTTACTGTGAAGTTTGTTGCCCACTTACTGTTAACAGCCATGCAGAGCCCGCCCCCAATTAATTTCCGTTTTTTTTCCTTGTCCCTGTCAGCACAAATGATGTTAAAACCTTCCAAATCAAAGTCTATGTCTTCAGAAAACCATGTCTCTGTGAAACAGAAGAGACTGGTCTGGCGGTAATCCCGATCATACCTGATCAGTGTGGCGAGTTCACTTTTGTTCTTTAGCGAACGCACGTTTGACAGGGTTATGGCAGGTAACGGTAGGGGGCTGCCTCTCCTCCTCAGTCTGTTCCTCATTCCTCCTCTCGACCCTCTTTTCCTTCGTATTCGCTTCCACTTGTATCCACGGATTAACTCCGCAGACATGTTGTCATCATGGAGCGATATCAGTGCAGACTCTGGCACCGAGCGACTCAATTCCAACAGGTAGTCCCGCGAATAAGCGAGCCTACCTGGGATGGTGGTGACTGGCTGCGCCGGTTGTAAACAAAGTCCGTTTGCGCACCACAGATTCATGATAAACAGCCAGGCACAGGCCAGATAGAACACTGTTTCAATTTCTATTTCAGCAAGAGCATAAAATAAGACAGACAATATGCAAAAACAACAATAATTCTCCCACTCACTCAGTAGTGCCAGGAGTCGCTCTGACAGAGTAGTGCCTCCCTGAATGGGGGTGGGGGGCACTACTTTGTGCAATTGCCGGCAGTCGAGAGGAGGACTATGGCGTTGGTTGACTCGGGGTCTGAGGGTAATTTCATCTCTGCCCAGGTCGTTCGGCAGGTGGGTAGTCCCACACGTAAATTGCCCCACAACAAGAAATTCACTACCAAATCTGGCTGGGAGGTCAAGGTAGTCACCAAGAGCACGGTGTCGATCTCCACCCCCCTTTCCGGGAACCACCGGGAGGAACTCTCATTCCTGGTTCTTCCTATTTCATCTTTCCTGGTGGTTCTTGGCTACCCATGGCTCCAGAGGCATAATCCAACTATTAACTGAGGACGAAACACAATCTCCTCCTGGAGCCCATTTTGTATGGCTAATTGCATGCATTCAGCCGAGTGTTCCCCATCTATGTCTGTCTTCCTCCCTCCAGTTGAGCCACTGGACCTCAGCCTCGTTCCCCGGGCATACCACGATTTAGGGGAGGTCTTTAGTAAATCAAGAGTGGTGTCGCAACTGTGTCATTGCTCTTATGATTGTGCTATAGACCTTATCCTGGGGGCGAAGCTGCCGTCCAGTCGGCTGTACAGCATTTCTGGTCCGGAGAGGGAGGCGACGCAGAAGTGCATAAAAGAGTCGCTGAACGCCAACCTTATTCGGCCATCTTCGGCTCCGCTTGGAGCGGGGTTCTTCTTCATCAGGAAGAAAGATAGCTCGTTGCACCCATGCATCGACTACTGGGAGCTCAATGCAATTACCACCAAGGACAAGTACCCTCTGCCTTTGATTAACTCCACATTTGAGCTCCTTAAGCGCTCATGGGTTTTCACTAAGTTAGACTTAAGAAATGTGTACCATCTGATCAACATTTGTGAAGGTGACAAATGGAAGACTGCGTTCAAAACCCGCCAGGGGCAGTTTGAATATTTGGTGATGTCATTTGGGCTCACCAACACCCCCGCCGTCTTTCAGCAGTTAATCAATGACTTCTTTTGCGATATGCTTTATCAATTTGTCTTTTTCTACATGGATGATATTTTGATTTTCTCCCGCTCACCAGAGTAACATGAAGCTCATGTCAGGGCCATCCTGCAATGGCTCTTGGAGAACCAGCTCTACATCAAGGCCAAGAAGTGTGATTTCTTAACTACTTCTACCACCTTCCTGGGCTTCATAGTGGCTGAAGGGAGACTGATTGCCGACCCAGCCAAGGTGAGGGCAGTGCTTGATTGGCCAACTCCCCACTCCCTTAAGGAGCTTCAACGCTTCCTCCAGTTTGTGAACTTTTATTGCAGGTTAATCAGGAACTACAGTGGGGTGGCACTGCCTCTAGATGCCACCATTCCTCCATTCCTTCACTCTAGACCTCCATTAAGGTCCCCTGTCGCTGGACCGAGACAGCTAAGCAAGCGTTTGTAAAATTAAAGCACCTGTTCACAAAAACACCAATCTTGGCCCAGGTCAACACACAGCTCCAATTCATCCTCGAGGTGGACACATCTGATTAGGGGGTAGGTGCTGTGCTATTGCAGAGCAGAAGCTCTGATCAGAAGCTCCGCCTGTGCGCATATTTCTCTCGGCAGGCTTACGCCGGCTGAGAGGAATTATGACGTGGGGAACAAAGAGCTGCTTGCCATTAAGTTGGCATTGGAGGAATGGAGGCATTGGCTAGAGGGGGCTATTCACCCCATCGCCGTGTGGACTGACTACAAAAACCTCAAGTATTTGCAGACAGCCCACCGACTTAACACCAGGCAGGCTCGTTGGGCTATTTTTTTTTTTAGAGGTTCAATTTTTCCAACACGTACCGGCCTGGTGCTCGGAACACCAAACTGGATGCACTATTGCATCAGTTTGATTCTGAGGAGGTAGCGCCCCCTTCCCCCTCAAAGCCATCATACTGCGGCGGGACGTATAGGAGTATGTTAAGGCCTGTGTATGGGTGAAGTCAGACTCCTCTCCCCTATCTGGTCTCCTCTATCCCCTCCCCACCCCTGGTTGTCCTTGGTCCCACGTTGCCATGGACTTCATTACTGGAATTTGCCCATCCCGTCTCACTTTCGTTAATTCATAACTGCACCTGAGTCAGAAGACGCATCTGCTCTGACTCATCAGCTAGCGTACTTAAGGAGGATCTCTCTGCGCAGTCTACGCTGGCTCATCTGGGTATACTGCCCTTCTAAGGACAAGCAAGTATCATTTGACAAGCGTAGACACGTCATCTTACCTTGTTTCTTTTCTCTTCTTAGGTTGCAGCCACCGTTCAGTTGTGTCTTTGGGACTGTGTGCGCCCTCCTGCCACATCTCCACTTCTCCTTGGCTTCCAGCCTCCACCTTGTCAGGCACCACCAGCTCATCCACCTCACCCTACTGGTTTGTCTGTTCCCCGCTGGAGTCCTGCTGGTTCTCTCCTGGAGCCCAAGTAAGTGGCAATTTGGCTCGTCCATTTCCCCTTACTCCATTCCTTCACTCACAGCTCTCGTCTTGTCTCCGCAGGTGATTCCTCTGAGTGAGTGTTTCCCTAGCTTTGCGTTTATTTTGAAATTCAATAAAACTCTCAAACGTGCCTCCTTGTGTGGTTTTCCTCCTGTGCTGTTGTATCGTGCATGTGAGCTATCAGCTGATTAATCATGACAGTTTCCATGGATGAGTAAATATGTTCAGTAGATGCTCAGTGGGTTAAGATCCGAGTTGAAAATGGAGCAAAATCTGCACAGATATACACTGCACAAACCATCCTTGGAAATGGCCTTCATTGACCAGCAGCTTAAGGGGACCTGACGAACAAGCAAGTTCCCAGTCAAGTAACTTCAGAACATACGTCAAATAGGTTCATTTTGTCTTCTTTTAATTAGTTATCTTTTGTTCATATAAAAGACAAAAAATAAAATAGAAAGATGTATTTACCTTCTTTACATGTTTCAATTGCACTGCAGCCTTCATCAGAAGAGCTCTTCTGACGAACCAATATGCATCTCCCGATTTATTACAATGTTCAAACTTTTCAAGACACAGTCTTTGCATTAAAAACTGTTCCCTTTTGTTTGTAATTTCTTTTAGTTCCAGCTTTAATTTTCTCAGATTGTTGAGCGCATGTTCCTGTGGAGAAACGGCACAGGTTATCTCTAGTGATTTAATTTTCTGTTCTCACTCCAGTACATGTTGCTTTTTCTTTTTTATTCTTATATGAAGAGTAAGAGATTATTTTACCTCGCATGACTACTTTTGCTGCTTCCCATAGAACACACAGTGATATTCCTGGCACATCATTATATTCCAGATATGATTCCAACTCTTTATTAAAATAAATTAATTCTATGACTTTGAGTAGTGATGTATTAAATTTCAAGTTCCTAGTTTTCCTTGTAAATTTTTTATTTACCAATGTAAGAGATACTGGATGATGATCAATGATACCTTGGTTTGAGCAAGTTTCAGTGTCTGTGATATCCCTCACAAAGGAGTTACTGGATAAAAAAAAGTCTAAACAGGTATATGAACTGTGCATTGCTGAGAAGAACATGTATTCCCTAAGAGTTGGGTGAAGAGAACGCCATTCATCGCAAAGAGCAAAATCATTCATGTATTGTTTTAGAGTGTCAATGTCATGATCACCCGTGTTAAACAGGTGAGAAATAGGATGCCAAGAGCATGCTGTAGGTTTTTGCACATTTATTAATTAAACAACAACACGATGCTCCCAAACAGACTGGTGAGCATGTAGAAAAATCAGGAATAACAATAAGGAGCTCCAGCAGGGTAACTGGTGAGCAACTAAGAAAAATATATACAAACAGCCAAATGAAATGGAATACTCAAATGCTAGAGGAAAGTTGGGCTCAAGGTCTGGGGAAAAACAGAGGAGAAAAGGCACCCAGATGGAGCAAACCAACTTACCTCAACAGCAGACCCAAACCACGAGAACAGGTCACGGTGGGAACAGCACAGAGAGAATAGACTAGGACACAGCAACGACCGAAGTCTCCGTGTTCCTAAAATACCCACACATAGTCTCAAACAGGTGTAGCTCATGAGTGATCAATCAGCAGCAGCTGTGCAGCCCTGCAGAACAAACAGCCAGAAGCTGCACAGCATTGTCAAAATAAACAAACTGGAAACAGAAAGTATGGAAATAACCAGCTTCAAAACATCATACTGAACTAAGAAATAACAGAAAAATAAACACAAGATGTTCACTGGGCAGACAAAACTGGGCATGGTTCTAATCTGTGGCCAAGGTACATGACAGACACTGCCCCACCACCACCACCATCACCACCAAGGGGTGGATACCAGACACCCCAGGGTAGCATCACAAGAAAAACAAACCTCCCACACAGAAACAAACGACCCACCCTGGGGGGAAGGAGTGGGAACCCATGAATGGATGGACCAAAACTGTAACAAAAAACAAAAGGATACCAAAGGAAAACACTCATGAATACACTCAGTCCAATAGGTGGCAACATGGAATTCAAAGCCTCAATGAAAAGCAAGTGAAACAGTTCAGGTAGTCGTCCTGAGTCCCACAGCCACCGGTATGTGTGCTGGAACCCTTTGGGCAGCCTCCCCATGCCCCAGTACCAATGAAGCAGCAAGGACTGTTCTGGCAGTCCTCCTAGGTCCCAAGACCACCGGCATCTATGCTGGGACACTTCGGGTGGCCTTTCCGTACTCCAGAACTGCCAAGTCTGAGGAGGCAGTCTTTCAGGCAGTCTACTATGAGGGACCTTCCGAAACATATCCACGGTGGCCCAGGGCGGGGGCAACGTCACACCCTCAGTGGCTCTAGGTGGGGGCAACATCGCACCCTCGGTGGCCCCGGGCGGAGGCAACGTCACACCCTCAGTGGCCCTAGGTAGGGGCAACATCGCACCCTCGGTGGCCCCGGGCGGAGGCAACGTCGCACCCTCGCTGACCCCAAGTGGGGGCAAAGTCACACCCTCTGTGGCTCCGGGTGGGAGAAAAGTAGCACCCTCGGTGGCTCTGGGCAGGAGCAACCTAACACCCTTGATCACCTCCAGTGGCAAACCTGGATCTTCAGAGGCCTCTGGCAGTGTAAGTTTGTCTCCAGTGACCCTGAGAGAAAACTCAGACAAACATACAGAAGAAGGATCAGGGTCACCGGTATGTGTGCTGGAACCCTTTGGGCAGCCTCCCCATGCCCCAGTACCAATGAAGCAGCAAGGACTGTTCTGGCAGTCCTCCTAGGTCCCAAGACCACCGGCATCTATGCTGGGACACTTCGGGTGGCCTTTCCGTACTCCAGAACTGCCAAGTCTGAGGAGGCAGTCTTTCAGGCAGTCTACTATGAGGGACCTTCCGAAACATATCCACGGTGGCCCAGGGCGGGGGCAACGTCACACCCTCAGTGGCTCTAGGTGGGGGCAACATCGCACCCTCGGTGGCCCCGGGCGGAGGCAACGTCACACCCTCAGTGGCCCTAGGCAGGGGCAACATCGCACCCTCGGTGGCCCCGGGCGGAGGCAACGTCGCACCCTCGCTGACCCCAAGTGGGGGCAAAGTCACATCCTCTGTGGCTCCGGGTGGGAGAAAAGTTGCACCCTCGGTGGCTCTGGGCAGGAGCAACCTAACACCCTTGATCACCTCCAGTGGCAAACCTGGATCTTCAGAGGCCTCTGGCAGTGTAAGTTTGTCTCCAGTGACCCTGAGAGAAAACTCAGACAAACATACAGAAGAAGGATCAGGGTCACCGGCAGTGGCGGAGCCCGGCGAGACGAGCTCAGGTGCAGCGGGTGGGTGCACCTGGCCCTCCAAAACAAGAGCCAGGCAAGAATGCTCTAAAACTGATGACAGGAAGACAAAGGAGAGCACTTGGTTTAGCTCAAGCTCCACCGCCGTCCAGGACTTAGACAATCCGGGTGATGATGTTTCCTAAGGTTCGGCCTTCTGGAGGTCCAGCTTGATTGCTGACTCTGCTGAGGCGGCCTCCGCCGCAGGCATGATGATGGCCGCAGTCTTGTGTACCCCAGGCGACATGACCCACACAGATGGCACTCCTGGTGTGGCAACTGGGGCTTCGCTCACTGCTGGCACTGGAGCGGGATTTTCCAGGGCCACAAGCTCCTCCGTTGTCCGGTGGCTCTGTTCTGTGGTTGACGACACTCAGGAGAAACGGGGGAGACACGGTGGCTGCAGCAGGGAGTGAGGGCTCAGGGGATTGCAAACCCTGAACCTCTTCACCCAAAATCAGGCAAGATGTGTAATCATAATTAGAAGAGGGAAAAACTGACACTTGCCTTAACTCCTGGTGTAGGATGTTGTCTGCTGCAGCAGGAGGGGAATCCGCGTTGATTTCAGCAAGAGCAGCTGAACCCACAATGGCTTCTGGCGGCGAGACTGAATCCACGGAGACTTCTAGTTTGGGTGGATCTTCCCGGCGACCCTGGAAGAAGGCTCAGGAAAAAACAAGCAGACAAACAGGGCCAGGATTGCAGCGGCGGAGCCCGACGAGGTGAGCTCAGGTGCAGCTGATGACTGCACTTGGCTCTCCTCCCCATGAGCCAGACAAGACCTCTCACAAACAGAAACAAAAGGAACAGAAGAGGACACTTGCCTGAACTCGAGCTCAACTGCCATGCGACCAATCCGTCAAAACCGGCAATGATGCTCCGGGCTCAGTCCTCTGGCGGTCGGGTTGCGACTCTGCTGCAGCAGCCTCCACAGTCTCCCCAGATGTTGTGGACCATGCTGGAGGCTCGTCCAGATTGGCGGCTGGGGTCCAGCTCTGTTTTTGCACTGGGTTTGAGTACCCCAGGACCATTGGCTCCTCCATCGTCCGGCGGTGGAGGTCACGATCTGAATGGAACTCAGGAGCAGAGGGAGGAGACACCAAGGCAGAAGGTGAGAGGCACTCATTAACAACTGGAGGAGGAAACCCAGTGGACTGCAAAAACTGGGTTTCCCCTCCAGGAACCAGGCAAGCACATTTATCCTCAGATAATGGAATACAAGAGTTCACTTGCCTGAATTCCTGGGAGATGATGGAGCCAGCTGTAGCTCCGCAGTCTCACCAAGAGCCTCGAGTGCTGTCTGGGTCGAGGGTGATGGCGTGGGCTGGAGGTGGGAGTGGCGAGACCTCCGTGCTCATGAACATTTCTTCTGCCTGGGTTGAGAAGAAGGAGAATCCAGCAGCTCCACTACTCGCTGCCTGGTTTCATACACTATAGTGAGAAGAACCTCAACCCTAAACAGTCCACTCAAAAAATGAAAAAAGGGAAAAACGCCAAAACCTACAATGGTTGGCATCCAGACTGGTCGTGACCTGTTCTGTCACGATTGCCTGTGTTAAATGGGTGAGAAATAGGATGCCAAGAGCACACTGTAGGTTTTTGCACATTTATTAAATAAACAACAACACGATGCTCCCACATAAACTTCTGGAGAAAAACAGAGGAGAAAAGGCACCCAGACAGAGCACACCAACTTACCTCAACAGCAGACCCAAACCATGGGAACAGGTCAAGGTGGAAACATCGCAGAGAGAATAGAGTAGGACACAGCAATGTCAGAAGTTGCTGGGTTCTAAAAATACCCACACAAAATCTCAAACAAGTGTAGCTCATGAGTGATCAATCAGCAGCAGCTGTGCAGCCCCGCAGAACAATCAGCCTGAAGCTGCACAGCACTGTCAAAATAAACAAACCGGAAAACAGAAAGTACAGAAATAACCAAGCTTCAAAACATCATACTGAACTAAGAAATAACAGACAAAACTGGACAGACAAAACTGGGCACGGCTCTAATCCATTGCCCAGGAACATGACAGTCAGTAGCCTGCCATTTCCAATAATTCCCCGATGTACTGAGCCTGTCGGTTGCAGGGTTTAATACCAGGTTTAAGTCTCCCCCTGTTATGAGTGTGGTGTCCAAGTGCTCAGACAGAGAAGTGAAGAAAGTGTGAAAAGAGGACGGGTCATCAACATTTGGGCCATAAATTCTTGCAATACATAGATTCAGATTTTGAACTGAGATTTTTAATATTATACAGTATATCTACCTTCTTGATCTGCTTTGGTGTTATTCACAACAAAGCATATTCTTCTGCTTACCAATATAGCTACCCCTCTTTGTTTGGAATTAATGCGTTCTGATTACATGTGGGGAAATTCAGGGGAGGTAAATGCATCTACAGACGACTTCAAAACATGTGTTTCCTGTAATAACACAAAGTCTGCCTGTAGATCCTTCAGTCGATTAAAAACTTTTAGCCTCTTCTCCCTGGAGCAGATTCCACGTATGTTCCGTGTGACAACCGTTAATGTGGGCATGTTTTCACTAACTGGTTCTTTGCTAAAGGCTAGCTAACTGTGCCTATACAGGTGCATCTCAATAAATTAGAATGTCAACAAAAAGTGGATTTATTTAGGTAATTCAATTAAAAAAAATAAACTTCTATATTATATAGATTCATTGCACAGAGACTGATATATTTCAAGTGTTTATTTATTTTAATTTTGATGATTATGGCTTACAGCCCATGGAAACCCAAATTCAGTTTCTCAAAAAATTAAAATATTAAATAAAATTAATTTTAAAAAATAGTTTTTTAATAGAAATGTTGGCCGACTGAAAAGTATGTCCATGTACCACTCAATACTTGGTCAGGGCTCCTTTTGGATTAATTACTGTATCAATGCGGATTGGCATGGAGGTGATCAGCCTGTGGCACTGCTGAAGTGTTATGAAGGTCCAGGTTGCTTTGATAGTGACCTTCAGCTCGTCTGCATTGTTGGTCTGGTGTCTCTCATCTTCCTCTTGACAATCCTCCATAGATTCTCTGTGGGGTTTAGGTCAGGAGAGTTTGCTGGCCAATCAAACACAGTGATGCCATGGTCATTAATCCAGGTTTTGATACTTGTGGCAGTGAGGCGTGGGGGTGCCAAGTCCTGCTGGAAAATGAAATCAGCTTCTCCATAAAGCTTGTCAGCAGAGGGAAGCATGAAGTGCTCTAAAATTTCCTGGTAGACGACTGCACTGACTTTGGTCTTGAAAAAACACAGTGGACCAACACCAGCAGATAACATGGTTCCTCAAATCATCACTGACTGTGGAAACTTCACACTAAACCTCAAGCAGCTTAGATTCTGTGTCTCTCCACTCTTTCTCCAGACTCTGGGACTTTGATTTACAAATGAAATGCAAAATTTACTTTTATCTGAACAGAGGTCATCTGCTGGTGTTGGTCCACTGTGTTTTAGAATGAGTGAATGTTAGAAGAATGAGTGTGGTACATGTACTTAAAGTTGTTTTCTATAGATCAAATGTGTGAGAGAGAACACACATGAAGGTTAGTAATTGGTGAGAAGATACCTATAACATACAACAGCAACCTAACATCAGCAAAATTAGCTACAACAGACAAACAAACAACAACCTCAACAAAAAAAACAAAACAAAACAGACGAACGTTAACAAATTAAACAGGGATCAAATAACAGACCGGCGCACAATCACATTGTTTTTTCACGTGTAGCTAAGGAAACAAACTAGAGTCTAGAATAGCCATGGGGTTATGGTTTCGTCCATAAACAGCTTGCCATCTGTAAACAATCAATCCACAGTAATAATAGCGTGTTTACCTTCTTGGATTTTTTTGTTAACTAATGAGAAAAAGTGGAGTCCAACTCTCACTGGGAATGATTCTGACCGAGTGCTGGCAATGCGAACCAAACTCTCACAATGGTTGTATAGAGACCGGATGGCTCATAATAACAAGCCCGATACCCCATACTCCCGAAGCACCCCCCAACACACACACAAAAAACACGAGGGATGCAGTCAAATGCCATCTCCAAGTCCACAAAACACATCTAAACTGGTTGGGCAAACTCCCACAAACCCTCGAGGATTCTCAAGAGGGTAAAGAGTTGGTCTGATGTGCCATGGCCAGGACGAAAACCATATTGCTCCTCCTGAATCTGAGGTTCGACTAACGGCCGGACTCTCCTCACCAGTACCTTGGCATAGACCTTCTCAGGGAGGCTGAGGAGTGTGATCCCTCTAAAGTTGTTGTACACCCTCCGGTCCCCCTTATTAAAGAGGGGACCAGAAAGGGCTGCCCTTCGTTACCGATCCTGTTCATAATTTTCATGGACAGGATTTCTAGGCGCAGCCTGGGAACGGAGGGTGTAATGCTTTATGACCACAGGATGTCATCGCTGTTGTCTGAAGACGATGTTGTCCTGTTTGTTTCATCCAGCAATGACCTACAGGTCTTACTGGAACGGTTTGCCACTGAGTGTGAACCGGCCGGGATGAGAATCAACACCTTCAAGTCCGAGTCCATGGTCTTCAGCCGGAAAAAGGTGGATTGTCCTCTTCGGGTTGGGGACAGGCTCCTGCCCCAAGTGGAGGAGTTTAAGTATCTCTGGGTCTTATTCACGAGTGAGGGAAGACTGGAGCGAGAGACTGACAGACGGATCAGAGCAGCATCTGCAGTGATGTGGATGTTGTACTTGTCTGTTGTGGTGAAGAGGGAGCTTAGTTCTCAGTCAAAGCTATCGATTTACAGGTCAACATATGCTCCTACCCTCACCTATGGTCATGAGCTGCGAAAGATGGCGCAAGATGGCGCCCACAGTGGTCGCCATGGTGCTTCGCTGCACCCTTTGTTTGCTTTTGTTTGTCAATTGTGTGTCTGCCTGCTCTTATACCCGTGAAGAGCTTCTAAATATCAGAACTTTCACTCCCACGGACCTACTCCCAGTTTTTTTAGCTCCTGCCGCCGATCTGGTTCATTGTTTGGCTCGAAAAGTGAGGCGGCGAAAGAGAGGAAGACGAGCGGGCGCTCTCGTACGGCTCCGCAGGAGAGGTGCGCACACGGCTTTGCCTGGCATATTTCTGTCCAATGCCGATTCTCTCTCTAACAAGGTAGATGAACTGAGACTGCTGATGCGCTTTAAGGACCTCTCTTCCTCGGCTGCCCTCTGTTTTACTGAGACCTGGCTCAGGGAAAATACACCGGACAGCGCGCTGCTCCTCGAGGGATTTCAGCTGTTTCGTGCTGATCATGACACAGAGCTCTCCGGTAAATCCTCAGGAGGAGGAGTCTGCTTTTACATCAACAGCAGCTGGTGCTCTGATGTAACGGTAATTTCCAAACACTGTTCTCCCACCCTGGAATTTCTTTTTATTAACTGCAAGCCATTTTATTCCCCACGGGAGTTCGCTTCATTCATACTCGCCGCTGTGTACGTCCCTCCTGACGTGGACGCGCGCGAAGCTCAGCGCGCGCTCGCAGATCACATACAACATACGGAGCGCACTTTCCCGGACTCTCTGGTTATTGTGGTTGGCGACTTTAACCAGAGCAATCTGAGCCACGATCTCCCCCGATACAGTTTATTAAATGCCCCACCAGAGGAGAGAACACGCTGGATCACTGTTACACCACAGTGAAGGACGCGTATCGCGCTGTTCCCCGCGCTGCGCTCGGACTATCTGATCACGTGATGGTCCACCTCATTCCCACTTACAGACAGAGACTGAAGCTCACTAAACCTGTTGTGAGCACTACGAAGAAATGGACCTGTGAAGCTGAGGAGAAGCTGGAAACGTGCATGGAAATAACTGACTGGGGCATGCTTAAAGGAGCCACGCATGATCTGGATGAGTACACGGACACTGTGAACTCATATATCCACTTTTGTGAGGAGACCATTCTTCCATCGCGCACCAGGGTGAGGTACTCTAATGACAAGCCCTAGTTCACAGCTAAGCTCAGACAGATCAGGAAGGAGAAGGAAGCAGCGTTGAAAAGTGGAGACAGGGACCGCTACAGGGAGGTCAAATATCGGTTTAGCAGAGAGCTGAGGAGAGCTAAATCTGTGTATTCTGAGAGACTCCAGCAGCAGTTCACTGCTAACGACTCTGCTTCTGTGTGGAGAGGACTGAGGCAAATCACCAACTATCGGCCTCAGGCTCCTAAAGGTCAGGATGACAAAGCCCTTTGTCAAAGACTGTCCCAACACTATGCCCGTTTTGACACCTCATCAGCTGTGTCCAACTCCCCCCCCTCCCCCCAGCTCCACTGCCTCCACGGTCCCTACTTCATCAAAGGCGCCCCCCCTCCTCCCCCCCTGCCCTTGTCATCAGTGAGCAGGACGTGCTCAAACAGTTCTCCAGACTGAACCCGCGCAAGGCCCCCGGTCCGGACGGTGTGTCTCCCTCCACCCTGAGACACTGTGCGAAAGAGCTGGCTCCTGTCTTCACAGACATTTTTAACACCTCCCTTAAGCTATGCCACGTGCCGACCTGCCTCAAATCCTCCACCATCATCCCTGTCCCCAAGAAGCCACGGATCACTGGACTTAACGACTACAGACCTGTAGCGCTCACCTCTGTAGTCATGAAGGTCCTTTGAGCGCCTGGTCCTGCCCCACCTCAAGTCCATCACCACTCCCCTCCTGGACCCGGTGCAGTTTGCCTACCGAGCTAACAGGTCTGTAGACGACGCAGTCAACCTGGCCCTCCACTCCATCCTGCAGCATCTGGACTCCCCGGGAACCTACGCCAGGATCCTGTTTGTGGACTTCAGCTCTGCATTCAACACCATCCGCCCCGCTCTGCTCCGGGACAAGCTGTCCCTGCTCAACGTGCCTGACTCCCTCTGCAGGTGGATCACTGACTTCCTGACGGACCAGAGGCAGCATGTGCGGCTGGGAAAGACTGTCTCAGACTCTGTTAGCATCAGCACCGGATCACCCCAGGGCTGTGTACTTTCCCCCCTACTCTTCTCCCTTTATACCAACTCCTGCACCTCCACCCACCAGTCTGTTAAGCTGATCAAGTTTGCGGACGACACCACCCTCATCGGGCTCATCTCCAACGGCAACGAGTCCGCCTACAGGAGAGAGGTGGCCCATCTGGCGTCCTGGTGCAACAACAACAACCTGCAGCTGAACGGTCTGAAGACAGTGGAGATGATTGTGGACTTCAGGAAAGTCACAACCCCTCTGCCCCCCCTCACCCTCACAGGCTCTCCCATCACCACTGCAGATTCCTTCCGCTTCCTAGGCACCACCATCACCAGGGACCTCAAATGGGAGCCGACCATCAGCTCCCTCATCAAAAAGGCTCAGCAGAGGATGCTCTTCCTGTGGCAGCTGAGGAAGCTCAAGCTTCCCACCAAGATGTTAGTGCAGTTCTACACAGCCATCATCGAGTCCATCCTCACCTCCTCCATAACCGTGTGGTACGCAGGAGCCACTGCCAGGAACAGACTAAGGCTGCAGCGCGTCGTGCGCACTGCTGAGAAGGTGATCGGCTGCAAGCTCCCATCTCTCCAGGATCTGTACATCTCCAGGACCCGGAGGTGTGCTGGCCGGATCATAGCCGATCCTTCACACCCTGGTCACGTACTGTTTGCCCCCCTCCCCTCAGGTAGAAGACTTCGGTCCATTCAGACTAAAACCTCCCGTCACATGAACAGCTTCTTCCCCTCTGCCATCAGACTGCTGAACACTAAGTGACTTATTGACTCTCGTGCACTATGTACAGCAGCTCAGCCAGACTCATGTCAATCATCACTGTTTTCTTTTTGCATTACCGACTGCACTATACGGTTCTCCACAATATCTGCTGCTCGCTAATATATTTAAAACTGCTGACTAGTATTACTCATTCTTATTCTACACTTTATTGCATGTATAGTTTATTTCTTTTATTTTATCATGTTTAATGTTGCAGCATTGCACCAAGACAAATTCCTAGTTTGTGTACTACATGAACAATGGCAATAAATCTGATTCTGATTCTGATTCTGATTCTGAGCTTGTGATGACCAAAAGAATGAGATTGTAGATACAAGCAGCTGAAATGAGTGTCCTTCGTAGGATTGCTGGACTCACCCTTAGAAATAGGGTGAGGAGCTCAGTCATCCGGGAGAGGCTCAGAGTAGAACTGCTGCTCCTCCATATTGAAAGGAGAAAGTTGAGGCGGTACGGGCATCTGATCAGGAAGTCTTCTGGATGCCTCCCACTTGAGATGTTTTGGGCATTTCCAACTGGGAGGAGACCCCGGGGCAGACCCAGGACTTGCTGGAGAGACTATGTCTCCCAGCTTGTCTAGGAACACCTTGGTGTCCTCTCTGAAGAGCTGGAGCAGGTGGCTGGGGAGAGGGAAGTCTGGGCTTCTCTGCTTGAACTGCTGCCTCCACAATCTAGACCTCCGGAAAAGCGGTAGAGGATAAATGGATGGGTATGGGAAAAAGCTTCCTCCTTCTTTCCATAATTTCCTTTGGAAATTGATCATTTAGACCATAATTTGTGCCTTAAAGTTCCCTGCCTTGCCTCGGCACCAGAATTTTTTTGCTTGAAATGTTCAAATTTGGCAACATTGGGTCTGGAATGTTTGTTTTGGGGATTTTTCTTTCCACTGTGGTGGACTTAGTGAAAAGTAATTGATTTCACAACATCAGAGGGCATTTTCAGCTGCATAGACATGTACTGTATACACAGATCAGCTGTTCTGGATTTTCATAGTTTTTACGCAATTCCGAAAAAAAAAGCAAAAAAAAAAAAAAAAAAAAAGATTATCTCATGCTGCGGGACTGCAAGTCAAGAATTGTTTCCTTCTTTTTCCGGTTTTCTTTTACAACAATTTCAAGTTGTGTGGTTAGGGTGTTTACTGACTTTTTCAAGTTGTTCTCAAGTTCCTCCAGGTCCGTTGAAAAGATGGCAAAATTATATTTAAAAAAAGAAAGACAGTAACAGATGGTAAGATCGTGGATAAATTACAACAACAACAACAACAAAGCTACCTGTGGAAAAGTTTGATTATCCTCAGTCTTCGCGAGTCACCATTTTGGATAATTGCACAACAGTCTCGGAACGTCTCGCTATTGCAGCCATGTTGCTCCTATTTAAGGAGTGACAGTGGTTACAGTCAGGTGCAGAGCTCAGCTGTGGAGAATGAGTAATTCAGAGAGAGGGAGAACAGCATGCAGCCTGAATCACTACAGAAAAAATTACAAGTTAACAAAAGTTAAAGTTATTAAGTTTACAAAAAAAAATGTTCAAAAATGTTGCAAATCAATGATGGGCGAGGATGGACGATCAATTCTTTTAGAAGCATCCCCTCCCAACTATAACTTTTTATTTTCTAATAGAAGGGGAAAAAAGGGAGGAGGTGTGACAGCTATTTCATCATCATCACTGAATTTCAGAGACACTACCATTGAATTTTACCCCTCCTTTGAACACCACTCCTTTGTTTTTAGCAGCCCTCCTATATTTTGTATGTGTGTTTACAGGCTTCCCAAATACTGCTCATCTTTAATTTCCAATTTTTCACAGAGTCTCTCCATTATTCACAGCATGACATGATTTTAAGACCCAGTGAGCAGACTCAGACTCAGAAGCAGATTCAATTATCTTTATTATGTTCAGAGTGTGTGTGTGCGTGCGTGCGTGTGTGTAGATGTAGCAGCTGGGGGCGAGCAGAGCACCATGCAGCCTGGCAACCCTATGAAAAAGCAGAGACAGGGAGGATTAGTGGTTGACCCCGAAAGGGATGTACAGAAATGTCCAGTGCTTACTGTTTGCAGAGATGGAGTAGTGCTCAGGTTCAACCCGAAGACTCCGGCCAGGGAAACAGCGCCCGCTGTCCCGGCTGCTGCTGGAGAGGATGGAAGTGTTCGTGGATGTGAAGTGTAGCTCGGTCTGCCGCCAGGAGGGAGAGGTCCGCCGCCACGGATCTCCGCCTGTGCACAGGGGATGAGCGTAGATAAAGATGAGAGTTGAGAAGGCTTACTTGTCGTAGAAGTGATAATACTTCCTGATGACCGGTGAAAAGGAGCAATGATCTTGAGGGAGCGCAGGCTGTGACTGCGAGGAACTGCGAGGAGGACGAAGGCATGTGTAGGTCTCATCTGACCAAGGAGACAGAATCAGAATCAGAATCAGAATGAACTTTATTGCCAAGCATGTTTTTACACATACGAGGAATTTTACTTGACATTAAGGTGCGCTCATGTTAAGCTCTCCCTAATGACGTGGCAGCCGACAGGCGCCTCATACAGTGGGGGTAAAGAGGGGGAGGGGGAGGGGGAGGGGTGACACATTGGGCAGAGAGAAAAAAGCATAGTTATCAAAATATAGCTCAAGTGAGCAAGATTATGATCACATAGAAAAAAAAACCTCTAATTGCACACTAAGCAGACAAGTTACAATTCCACATTAACAGAGCAAGTTGAGAGAGACCAGTGTGTGTGTGTCAGTCATGTGATATTCATGGATGCAATGTGAATGCAGTGTGAAGTGTCAGTTACTGATGAACAACAAAATTCCTCTCCTAAGCAATGACTAGATGTTAGGCCCATGGTATCCTAAACATAGATAACATGTCCACAGAGTTCATCTCTTCAGTGCATGTCAGATGGTAAAATTCCATGCTAGTCACATGATGACGCTGTCCATAGAGAGTTCAGATTGCTGCAAATCAGAATGTTTGGGTTAGAGAAAAGCCAAAACTCCCTTCTGCCTTATCTTTTCTCCTGGAGGAATGAGTTCTCCCAAGGACGCCGAATCAAGGCCTGATAAGCACAGTTCACTTAGAGCATAGAATTTTCACCTCTCATGCGATTCTGTGCAGCAATTTACATTTACATTCCCAGGCTTTAAAATCACTCCCTGGAGAGCACCCAGCGACTCCGAGATGTTTCCCACCTTCCGATTCAGTTCGCCATTAGCCGCTATCAGTGCCCTCCCCAACTGGTCGAATTGTTGAAGGAGCTTCGCCAGGTCCCCATTTTGACCAGCTCTTTCCAACTTCTTTCATTTCCGATACACCAGGAAAACTCCAAAGCCAAACAGCAGAAATCCTGTGATCATGAAGCCAAACAGGTAGATGTCTTCCACATCTTCAATCGAAAGATCACACAGACACATGAGTTCCCAATTGTCCCATGAGTCTCTCACATAACCCGCAGCCGAAGTGCCTGCAGGACACTTGGGCTCCCCCGGGCCCGATTTTCTGTTTGAAAAAGTGGTGTCAATTGCATTTAAAGCCCAGCTCACCAATTCCATAATTTTCCGTTTGGATCGAGATGCAGCGAGAAGAAGAGCGAGACACAGACAGGACACAGCAAGCTGGGATCAGTGAAGGGAGGAGGAGAGGGGAGAGGAGAAGAAATGCATCTGCTCTCTCTGATAGCCGGAAGAAGAGAGACAGACGCGCTGATCTGAGGGCAGCGTGGTTTAAATAGCTCTGGTGATGATGAAGCGTAGGTGTGCGCGCAGCTGAGGAAGATAATCAGGCAGAGCGAATCATTACACAGCAAATACAATCAGAATATTATTTTAGGTGATTTTATCTTACATAAAACTGATGATTAATCAGACTCTTTTGCAGATGATTTTTAAAATGTTCTTAACTGTATGAATACTGGAGTGGTGGCCTAGTTGATAGAGCATCTGCCCCACAACCAGGAGGTTGGGGGTTCATGACCTGGTCGGGTCATATTAAAGACCATATAAAAATGTTACTTCCCACCTTCTAGCTTGGTGCACAGTATAATAGAATGGGGGAACGAGAAGTTGTTTGTTGTGGCACCTTGCATGGCAGTGACCCCGCTGGTTCTACATGTGATTAACATTGTAGATAGGAGAAATGTAATTTTGTTCTACTGTACATGATTGGCTGTATGGACTGAATGGCAACAGAGATGGCTTCTCTCCCAGCCGCAGCATTCAAGCAGCCCTGAGCCTCCTCCAGGGTGGGGGAGAAGTATCCATCAGAGGCAAACCCTTCAATCATCTCGACTTCCCATAATTCATCAGCATTGGTCCCTCCAGTCACCAGCCTCCTCCTGCCTGCTGAGTCCAACTTTGGAGAGGTCATACTGTCATGGTCTGCCCGCTGGGCAGACGTGAGTTTGCCGTGAGGACTCATGTGCAAGTAGGTTCAGGTGAAAACAATGATTTATTAACAAAACTAACTTAAAAGCAACACAAAGCAGTACATGGGCTGAGAGCTAAACTAACTTTTTCGATCCATGATGGCGCCCACAGTGGCCGCCATGGTGCTTCGCTGCCCTTTAATTTGTTTGTTTCTGTTCATCAGTTGTGTGTCTGCCTGCTCTTATACCCGAGAAGACCTTCTAAATATCAGGTCTTTCACTCCCACGGACCTTCTCCCGGTTTTTTTGGCTCCTGCCGCCGATCTGGTCCACTTTCTAGCCCAAAAAGTGAGACGGCGGAAGAGAGGAAAACGTGCGGGAGCTCTCGAACGGCTTCGGAAGAGGGGCACGCGCACAGCCTTGCCTGGAATATTTCTGACCAATACCAACTCTCTCTCTAACAAGGTAGACGAACTGAGACTGCTGATGCGATTTAAGGACCTCGCTAATTCGTCCGCCCTCTGTTTTACTGAGACTTGGCTTAATGATTCTACTCCGGACAGTGCGATCAGCCTTGAGGGATTTCAGCTGTTTCGTGCTGATCTCGTCACAGAGCTCTCCGGTAAGTCTAAAGGAGGAGGAGTATGCTTTTACATTAACAGCAGCTGGTGCTCTGATGTAACCGTGATTTCCCGGCACTGTTCTCCCGACCTAGAATTTCTCTCCATTAACTGCAAGCCATTTTATTCCCCGCGGGAGTTTGCTTCATTCATATTGATCGGTGTGTACGCCCCTCCTGACGTGGACGCACGCGTGGCTCAGCGCGCACTCGCAGATCACATCCAACATGCGGAGCGGACTTTCCCAGACTCCCTGGTTATTGTGGTTGGCAACTTTAACCAGAGCAATCTGAGTCACGAGCTCCCCCGATACAAACAGTTTATTAAATGTCCAACCAGAGGTGAGAACACACTAGATCACTGTTACACCACAGTGAAGGACGCATATCGCGCTGTTCCCCGCGCTGCGCTCGGATTATCTGATCACGTGATGGTCCACCTCATTCCCACATACAGACAGAGACTGAAGCTCACTAAACCTGTTGTGAGCACCAGGAAGAAATTGACCAGTGAAGCTGGAGAGAATCTGAACACATGCATGGAAATAACTGACTGGGACATGTTTAAAGGAGCCACACATGATCTTAACGAGTACACAGTCACTGTGAACTCATACATCAACTTTTGTGAGGAGAACATTCTTCCATCACGCACCAGGGTGAGATACTCTAATGATAAGCCCTGGTTCACTGCCAAGCTCAGACAGATCAGGAAGGAGAAGGAAGCAGCGTTGAAAAGTGGAGACAGGGACTGCTACAGGGAGGTTAAATATCGATTTAACAGAGAGCTGAAGAGAGCTAAATCTGTGTATTCTGAGAGACTCCAACAGCAGTTCACTGCTAATGACTCGGCTTCTGTGTGGAGAGGACTGAGGCAAATCACCAACTATCGGCCTCAGGCTTCTAAAGGTCAGGATGACAAAGCCCTTTGTCAAAAACTGTCCCAACATTACGCCCGTTTTGACACCTCGTCAACTGTGTCCAACTCCTCCCCCTCCCCCCAGCTCCACTGCCTCCTTGGCCGCTAATTCATCAAAAGCGGTCCCCCCCTCCTCCTCCCCCCCCTGCCCTTGTCATCAGTGTGCAGGACGTGCACAGACAGTTCTCCAGACTGAACCCACGCAAGGCCCCCGGTCCAGACGGCGTGTCTCCCTCCACCCTGAGACACTGTGCGAAAGAGCTGGCTCCTGTCTTCACAGACATTTTTAACACCTCCCTTAAGCTATGCCACGTGCCGACCTGCCTCAAATCCTCCACCATCATCCCTGTCCCCAAGAAGCCACGGATTACTGGACTTAACGACTACAGACCTGTAGCGCTCACCTCTGTAGTCATGAAGTCCTTTGAGCGCCTGGTCCTGTCCCACCTCAAAGTCCAGCACCACTCCCCTCCTGGACCCGCTGCAGTTTGCCTACCGAGCCAACAGGTCTGTGGACGACGCAGTCAACCTGGCCCTCCACTCCATCCTGCAGCACCTGGACTCCCCGGGAACCTACGCCAGGATCCTGTTTGTGGACTTCAGCTCTGCATTCAACACCATCCGCCCCGCTCTGCTCCAGGACAAGCTGTCCCTGCTCGGCGTGCCTGACTCCCTCTGCAGGTGGATCACTGACTTCCTGACGGACCGGAGGCAGCATGTGCGGCTGGGGAAGTCTGTCTCAGACTCTGTTAGCATCAGCATCGGATCACCCCAGGGCTGTGTACTTTCCCCTCTACTCTTCTCCCTTTATACCAACTCCTGCACCTCCACCCACCAGTCTGTTAAGCTGATCAAGTTTGCGGACGACACCACCCTCATCGGGCTCATCTCCAACGGCGATGAGTCCGTCTACAGGAGAGAGGTGGCCCAGCTGGTGTCCTGGTGCAGCCACAACAACCTGCAGCTGAACGCTCTGAAGACAGCGGAGATGATTGTGGACTTCAGGAAAGTCACAACCCCCCTGCCCCCCCTCACCATCACAGGCTCTCCCATCACCATTGCAGATTCCTTCCGCTTCTTGGGCACCACCATCACCCGGGACCTCAAGTGGGAGCCGACCATCAGCTCCCTCATCAAAAAGGCCCAGCAGAGGATGTTCTTTCTGTGGCAGCTGAGGAAGCTCAAGCTACCCACCAAGATGTTAGTGCAGTTCTACACGGCCATCATCGAGTCCATCCTCACCTCCTCCATAATCGTGTGGTACGCAGGAGCTACTGCGAGGGACAGACTAAGGCTGCAGCGCGTCGTGCGCACTGCTGAGAAGGTGATCGGCTGCAAGCTCCCATCTCTCCAGGATCTGTACATCTCCAGGACCCGGAGGCGTGCAGGCCGGATCATGGCCGATCCTTCACACCCTGGTCACGTACTGTTTGCCCCCCTCCCCTCAGGTAGAAGACTTCGGTCCATTCAGACTAAAACCTCCCGGCACATGAACAGCTTTTTCCCCTCTGCCATCAGACTGCTGAACATCAAGTGACTTATTGACTCTCGTGCACTATGTACAGCAGCTCAACCAGACTCATGTCAATCATCACTGTTTTTCTGTTGCATTATCAACTGCACATCATCTGCTACTTGCTAATTTATTTAAAACTGCTGTGACTAGTATTACTCATTATTATTATTATTATTATTATTATTATTATTATTTATTATTCTACACTTATTGCCTGGTTTTAGTCTTTAATTTTTTTTTTAGTTTATCTCTTTATCTTATCATGTTTTAATGTTGTAGCATTGCTCCGAGACAAATTCCTAGTTTGTGTACTACATGAACAATGGCAATAAATCTGATTCTGATTCTGATTCTGATTCTGAGAGCTAAACTAACATAAACTGAGCTGGACTATACTAAACTAAAACTTGGCAAAACACAAAGCATAGCATGGCATAGAACTTACATGACTGAGTCATAGACTGAGTCATAGCAGGGAATGTGACACACAATGACCTCTCAAACAGCACTGAACTGAAACTCATAAATAGGGATAATGACCTTAACCTAAGATAGCTGGTACAATCAGGACAGCAGGAGAAGCACACAGGATGGGGAAGGCTGCACACACACTCATAGACAGGGAGACAGACAAACAATGGACATGCAGGGCAAAGACACAGACACCAGGCAACAGGGGACGGACATCACAAACATTAACTACTGAACCCAGGGCACAAAGTAATAATCAAAAGTAATAATCAAGATCAGAATAATACCAATAGTAACACTATGAAACAAACTAAATTAACATAAGCGTGGGCATGGTCCTAACGTGCCTGTAACCATGACAAATTATTCTCTTCAGACAGGAGTTTTTCCTCGTGCTTTTAAGACAGCCATTGTCAAGCCTGTTCTGAAGAGAAATAATTTAGACACCGAAGTTATGAACGATTACAGACCAGTGTCCAACCTACAATTTTTAAGTAAAATTTTAGAGAAAGCAGTTTTTAACCAGATAAATGATTTATGAAAACTCATGATTTGTATGAAACATTTCAATCTGGTTTTCGGTCAAATCAAAGTACTGAGACAGCTCTGATCCAGATTCTAAATGATCTTAGAATCAACACGGACAAGAGCATGATCTCAGTCCTGATCTTACTGAATTTAATTACAGCATTTGACACAGTAGACCATTTTTTTTTTTTTTTAAATTCTTATTCTTTTAAACAGATTGTGCAATATGATCGGCCTCTCAGGCACTGTTTTTAGCTGGTTAAAATCCTGGTCACCCTGGGTGAACACTGCTCATCAAGGAGATACAATTTGGATCGTGGTGTTCCTCAAGGTTCGATTTTAGTAGTAGTAGATTAGTTTATTTGACAGGGACGGTGCAATAAACATAGACAATTAATCAAAGACAATCAATCTGATGTGTTGCACATAGAGTGTATAGCTATTAGCTAATTTGCAACTCTTGTCCCTGGATGGGCTTTAGAAAAAAGAATCAAGATAAAAAATATACACAATAACCACATACATCAATGCAGAAAAATTATAAATACACAATTATAAATATTATAAATACACAAATATAACAGCCTGACTCACATTTAACATAAATATTATAAATATTATAAATACACAAATATAACAGCCTGACTCACATTTAACACATATAACATAACTCACATTTGCCTATTTCAGGCCTTCCTCCCTCCGTCACTCACTATAAACAAACACATTTATTCCTTCCCTTCATTCACTCTCACTTTGCAGACAATTAATTCATACATGAGTACATTCTTGTTTATTTTTCAGCCAGTTTTTAACATTTTTAGTGAATGTTTTAAAGTCCGTTATTATTTTAATTTCATTTGGCATTGTGTTCCAGATATGACTGCCCTTTATAGAGAAAGCTGTTTGTCCAAATGTGGTTCTGCGGTGGAATATTTTACAGTTATTGTTAACAGAACTCCTGGTGGCTCTGCTGCTGTCCTGTCTTTGGACAAAACCAGCAAGTGGCTCGGGTGCTGATTTATGGAAACATTTGAACGTTAATTTCAGAAGACAGAGGTCAATGAAGCTCTCAAAACTCAATAGGTTGTATTTTTTTAAAACATTACAGTGATGCCACCTAATGGGCTTTTTGTCCAAGATTTTTAGGGTTTGATTATATAATGAACCTATATGTCTTATTGTGGAAGGGGCTGCTTGAGCCCAGACTGTCAAACAGTATGATATATGAGAAAAAACCATAGAATGCATATACAGTGCAGCTGCTTCATAAGGTATGTAATATCTAATTAATTTAAAGCAGTTCAGATTTTTTTTTACTGTTTTTGAAATTTTCTTTATATGAAGATTAAATTTGAGTTGAGGATCTAGTACAATGCCAAGGTATTTGAATTCTGTAGCTAAACTGATGTCATGATCATGTATATTAACTTTAAAATGTTGCAGGTTACATTTTTTGATTGAAAAGCACATTGAGACTGTTTTCTGAAGGTTCAGCAATAGATGGTTCTTGAGGAGCCACTCTTGGACATCAACCATACTTGTAGACAGTACATCTGCAGCCTGTGCTGGAGTCTTGGCAGCTGTGTAAATAACTGCATCATCTGCATAAAGTTGGCATGTTGCAGCTGAGCAGTGTAATGGCAGGTCATTAATAAAAATGCTGAAAAGTAAAGGACCAAGAATGGACCCTTGTGGGATACCCATGCGGTTGTTTAAAAATGAGGATTTATCCTGGTGAACTTTTACACACTGTTCTCTATTCTGGAGATAAGATGCAAACCATTCTAATGTATTTGGGGAGAAGTTAAAAGATACCATTTTGGATAAAAGCAAACTGTGGTTTACAGTATCGAAAGCCTTTTTGAGATCTAGAAAAACAGCTCCTACCACATTACCCCTGTCCAAGGACTGTTTGACGTTTTCAATAAGGCAACAATTTGCTGTTTCTGTTGAGTATCCTGGTCTAAAACCAAATTGATGTGGATGAAGAAGTTGACTGTCTTGTAAGTAGTCTATCAGCTGTGTAGCTACAACTTTTTCAAGAACCTTAGATAGGACTGGTAAAATAGAGATTGGGCGGTAATTGCATATATCGTCTTTACTGCCTGATTTATGAACTGGTATGACGACAGCTTTTTTCCAGCCAGATGGAAATGTACTAGACCTAATGGAGAGATTAATGAGATGAGTCAGTGGTTTGATTAATATTTTGCTGTGCATTTTGAGAAAGGAGGTGCTCATATTGTAGATATCATTAGTTTTTGAGTTTGACAGTGTTTTAACAATACCAGCAATTAACTTCTCATTTACCTCATCGATGTGAAAAGTATCTGTTGGAAGTATGGAATTTGTGTTGTTGAGCACATTTGGCAGCACAAAAATTTTTGTTAAGTCTTCCACAGAGCCCACAAAGTGTGAATTAAATTCATTTGCCAAAGTAGCCTTGTCACTGACGGTCTTGCCATTGATTCTAAGTTCCTTTACCCCCTTCTGATCGTTTTTTTTATTAGTTAAGTTATTTAAATGCCTCCATAGGGAACTGTTGTTACCCTTTGCATGATCTATCAGTTTATTGTAATAAGATATTTTTGATTTTCGCAGCTCATGTATCACTTTATTTCTTAAACTTTTGTACACAAGGTGATCATTTTGTAGTTTGGAGGTTAGTGATGTTTTCAGTGCATAGTCTCGCCTCTTCATAAGTTTTCTTATTTCATTATTTAACCATGGTAGGCTAATCTTCTGTTGTCTACTTTTAATTTGCTTTGAAAATTTTTCTATAGACTTTGTGATTGTTGCAGTTATAAAATTACAACAATCATCTACTTCACATGTTGACATGAGCTGCTCCCAATTTTGATTCTCTAAGTAATGTTCAAACTCCTCATTTTTTGATTTGGGGATAATAAAATTTGATTTGTCAATATCGACTCCCCCAAAATACTGTAGTCGCTTTTTAGTAAGTTTCCTGACAGCAAGAACCATGTTATGATCTGAGAGACCAGTTACAAGATTATAGGTTCTGGTTATTCGTTCTGGTTTATTAGTAAATACCATGTCAATAAGTGTTCTGGATTGTTTGGTTATCCTGGTGGGTCCTTTGATGATTTGCTGGTAATTAAATTTAGTCATGAGGCTTTTCAGTTTTTGTTTGTCTTTTTTATCAGACCAGTTGATATTAAAGTCACCATGAATTATTGTTTCTCTGTTCTTCTCAAGTTGTTTAACCAGATCACTTAATTCATTATAAAAGGAAGAGTTGTGTGATGGTGGGTTGTACACTACTGCAATGTTGAAATTCATTACCGGAGAGAGACATACATTCACAGCTAAACATTCAAGTGAAGTATTCAAATCAACCAGTTGACATTTATATTTCTCTTTGATGTAAATTAAAACACCTCCTCCCCTCCCTACCTGCCTGTCTTTTCTAAAACACTGGTAGCCCACAATATCGATCATATTAGTGTCTATGTTACTGTGTAGCCAGCTTTCTGAGAGACAAAGGTAGTCCAGATTTGAGTCCAACAGCAACACCGAAATCTCATCTCTTTTGGGGATTATGCTCCGTATGTTTAAATGACCGCCGAGGATCCCCTTTGGTTTAGCCTTGGTGTCCCAAAGAACTCGTGCATGATTAACAGTTTGGAAAAATAAATGTTGTTTTTGCTTTTGTACAGCTCGGTTTTGTGCTAACCCAGTGGTCTGCTGTTTAATAGTGGCAGGTCCAGGGTTAAGGTGAATATCTCCTGCCAGAAGTAGCAGAACTAACAGAACTTTAATTGTATATCCTCTGCCATATTGTGATTTTTGCTTAACAGCCATGTTTGCCTTAATTTGGAAGTTTTTGCTCAGGGCTTTTAAAGACCACATAGAGTGTAGGGTGAGATGACCAAGCCCAAATCCATACAGATAAAACTTTTTAACTTCACCTTTGGTTGAGTTTGTCGGAAAATCCTTCTTGTTGCAGGTCCAGACACACAAAGACAAAACGAAGAGGAAGTAGAGAAGTAGAGAAGGCTTATTAGTGGTGCCCATCAGCCCACTTTTTAATCCGGTGGCAGCCATCTTCAGTCTTTCTTGGAAAGAAGGAAAAGGAAAATCTGTGGATAGTAAAATAAATTCTGCTTATATCGCCAGAATCTGATCCGATCGTCCTCGAATCCAGCTGGGCCTCAGCTAGCCAACTAGCCCCTTCCGTTGCTGGTCTCGTTGCTCATAGTCGCCGTAACTGGTCTCCCGTCCCGCTCCTCCAACCGAGTCTCGTCACACACCGCCGCTGCCACCGAGCACCGCTGAGGTCACGGTAAGTCCTCCGCTAGGCACCGCCACCTACCGTCGTCTGCCTGGGTGAAATCTCTGCTGAGCCCCGTCAACAAATAGCCGCTTGCCTGGTAGTATCTCCGCTGGGCCTCGCAGCTGGGCTTCGATTCAGGCTGGTGTAAGGTGGAATGACTGGCGCCAGCATTAAGCTAACTAGCGTTAGCTTAGCAATCGCTTCGGGTAGTCTCGTCGCACACCGCCGCTGCAGTCACGGTAAGTCCTCCGCTGGGCACCGCCGCCTACCGCCGTCTGCCTGGGTGAAATCTCTGCTGAGCCCCGTCAAACAAATAGCCGCCTGCCTGGTAGTATCGCCGCTGGGCCTCGCAGCTGGGCTTTGATTCAGGCTGGTGTTAGGTGGAATGGCTGGCGCCAGCATTAAGCTAACTGGCGTTAGCTTAGCAATCGCTTCAGGTAGGGCACATCAGTGAATCACAAGGAAGCGCTGGAATCGCTGGTCAGTTTACTCTCAGTGGCTGGATAAAAGCGATCAAAGGGGTAATCCACCGGAGGTATATCCGATCGCTGTAGGTTAGTTATTTAGAGACTGGCGCCAGCATTAAGCTAACTAGTGTTAGCTTAGCAATCGCTTCAGGTAGCATTAAGCTAACTAGTGTTAGCTTAGCAATCGCTTCAGGAAGGCCTTAGAGCCAGGTGTTTTTAATTTGTACATGCTGCCACTAGGCAATGTCATCAGGAGTCAACAAATTAGTTTCCACAGTTATGCTGGTGATACCCAACTGAACATGTCTGTCTCCTGATGACCCAGCAACTGATGATGATGGAGTCTCGCGTCGCTGGAGATGCATGAGTATCTTGCGAAGTATAGTTCACCGGTGTGTCTTCTGGTGGGAGATGAGTCCAATCTTGGACAAACAAACTCTGTTGCAGACACTGCAGATGAGAGTTGTGTTACTGCTGGAGGATGGCATAGCTGAAGCCTTCCTTAGAGCTCTCTTCTCGATTAAGTGTGTAGTCCTGGACTGTTCAAAGTGCTTGATGCCCTGCATACACAGATGGTGCCATGCAAGTCGATCTTGGGCATTATGTTGCCAAGAGTTGATATCCATGTCACAGGATTTAAGGATAGCTTTGAAGATGTCTTTGTAACGGAGTCGGGGTCTGCCGACTGACTTCTTTCCTTGCTGCAGTTGGCTGAAGAACATTGCCTTGGGATCCTAATGTCCTCCATCCTGGCCAGATGTCCAGTCCAATGCAGCTGGGCCTTGATGATCAGGCTTTCAATGCTGGGTAACTTCCATTTGTCCAAAACCTCTGTATTGGTCACTCTATCCTGCCACTTGATACCGCATATGGATCTCAGGCATCGCTGTTGGAACTGTTCAAGAAGCTTGATATGTTGGCAATATGGTGTCCACATCTCACAACCATACAGGAGGGAGGCGAGAATGACAGTCTTGAACACTTTAATCTCGGTGTGGAGCTTGATACCACGTTCATCCCACAACCTCCTTCTAAGCATGCCAAAGGAACCACTTGCCTTGGCTAATCGCTGGTTGATCTCTTCGTCAAGGGTTGCCGAGTAAGAGAGGGTGCTTCCAAGGTAACAGAACTTCTCTACAGACTTGAGCGGGCTGTTGTTGATAGTTACCCCAGGGTGAACATGGCATTTTCCGGGGGCTGGCTGGTACATGACCTCCGTCTTCTTATTACTGATGGTAAAACCATATTTCTCTGATGCCGTGGCAAATTTGTCAATGATGAGCTGAATATCTTCCAGTGTGTGTGCAACTAAGGCACAGTCATCAGCGAACAGAAGGTCTCTGACTAGCATTGACATGGTCTTCGTCCGAGTTTGTAAACGTCTCAGATCGAATAGGCCACCATCTGTTCTAAACTGAATGTGCACTCCTTTATCCAGGTCGCGAAAAGCCTCCATGAACATGAAAGAAAAGGTAATGGAGAAGAGTGATGGGGCCAGGACACAGCCTTGCTTGGTACCATTTGTCACTGGAAATGGGTCAGAGGTATCTCCATTCCCTTGGACTTTTGCTTGCATTCCCTCATGGAAATACCTTATGATGGAAATAAACTTGTCAGGGCAGCCAACTTTGTGAAGTATCTTCCACAGGCCAGGTCTATTTACCGTGTCGAATGCCTTGGTGAGATCGACAAACACCATGTAGAGGTCCATGTTCTGTTCCCTACATTTCTCCTGTATCTGTCACATTGCGACCGGAGTGGTGGCTCAGTTGGTAGACCATCCGCCCCACACCCTGGAGGCAGGGGTTCAAATCCCGGCCGGGTCATGCCGAAGACCATATAAAAGTGGAACTTCCTGCAATCCTGGTGTTTGTGTTTGATGAATCCAAGGACATCTGCACTAGCAGAGTAGGTGGCATCCTTGAACTGCTTCCAGGCTGCCTCGTCCTCCATACCCTCGAAATTTTCAGGTACGCTGGTTTCCTGAAGTTTCCTCTGCAGATCATCTTGGATATGGGAGTCCTTAATGCAGGAGACTCTCCTGGTTTGTATCGGGCCTGATGTGGAGTGTCATCTTGCTTCTGACTAGCCTGTGGTCAGACCAGCATTCGGCTCCACGCATGGCTCTGGTAAGCTTGACATCTCTGGCATCTCTCTGTCTGACGATGATGTAGTCTATGAGATGCCACAGCTTTGAACGAGGGTGCATCCAGGTTGTCTTATACTTGTTGGCTTGCTGGAAGAGGGTGTTAGTGATTGTGAGTTGGTGCTCACTTCACTTTTCCAAAAGGAGCTGGCCATTTGAGTTGAGCTTCCCTATACCATGTTTACCAATAACACCTTTCCAGGCGTCATTGTCGCAGCCTACCCCGGCGTTGAAGTCTCCAAGGATTACGAGCTTATCACTAGAGGGAGTTGACCTGATGGCTTGGTCAAGGTCACTGTAGAAAGCTTCCTTCTCCTCGTCGCTGTATGTCATGGTGGGAGCATATACACTGAGAATGGTCAAGTGGCATCCCCTGTGGAGACCAATATGCATGCACATAATTCTGTCACTGATGGCAGTAGGTAGTCTGTTGAGCTTCTGAGCAATAGATGTTAGTATTGCGAAGCCCACACCTCCAATTCTGGGTTCTCCCTCTGGCTTGCCTCTCCAGTAGAAGGTGTAGCCTGTACCAACCTCCTCCAGACTAGATTCACCAGCGAGTCTGGTCTCACTGAGGGCTGCAATATCAATGCTGTACTGCCCCAACATCTTTGCCAGTATTGCAGTATGGAGCGCTGGTCTGTTGTCACAGTCTAGAAGGGTTCTGACATTCCATGAGGCAAAGATCGTTTGGTGTTTTTGTGTTGGTCTTCGGCCGCAGTATTGGATGATCAGTCAGGTGCAGCTGCCTGGCAGGTTCTTAGTGGAGTAAGCAATGTTTAGGATCCCTTTTCAGTACCCTTCCCCATCTGGGGAGAGCAGTGCTGTCCCTGAAGAAGGCTGCTCTGTCACTCATGCAGGATACGAGTGCCGCATTTACCCTAGTATACGACAAACAACCGTCACACATGAGCCGCCTGAGTGCAGGTTTGTAGCTAAGAACTTCCAGCATCATCCTGTGCCTGTTCCCGTCGCCACGTGCCCTTCGACCCAGGACTTGAAGTAATAGATGTGATGTGATTCGCAAGATGACCTGCACATGAATGAATTTAAGTGAGAGAGGTTTGTGCACTCCCAGTCCCACTCTCTCGTCCAATGCATGTCATATGCCACCTGGTGCAAAGGTTGCCACAAGATGAGCGGCATGCATTGGTGCAGCCTTTCTCCGGTGTGGAGACAAATCTGCAAGGCAGCAGATGGATTTGAATTCGGAGTTACCTACTCCTGGCCTTTGCCTAAAGAGGCACAACCTACAAGGCAGCAGGTGGATTTGATTTCGGAGTTACCTTCTCCTAGCCTTTGCCTAGAGAGGCACAGCCTACAAGGCAGCAGGTGGTTGGATTGGTAAGTGTTAGGGCATATCCACACGCCGGTGGGCCTGCACACTATACCTCTGGGGATCCAACCTGCTCCGAGATCCCTCACTGTTCTGTCCTGGAACCGCAAGGATCCAGTTAACATGGTGTACCGCTGGAAGGCTACGTGAGAGTCTTGATGCATAGAGATGTAAAACCATCAGAGAGGACTTACGCACTCGGGCTCCTTTTCACTCCAAGGAGCTAGATGGCGGCTGCAGCTGGAAGAGAGAGACAAGAGAGAGACAGGCAGACACAACACTATGCTACAGCACTGCATACTAAGCACCCTGTGCTTAAAAGCACCACACCACTATTGATGTCCTTTTTAACTACATTTTAGACATTAAGTCCTGGATGGCAGAAAATTTCCTACAGCTCAACCTGGAGAAAACTGAAGGTTTAGTTATTGGTCCTGAAGCTCAGGGAAAAATTTTTAGTAAAATTACAAATATTGTCTCTTATTCTATAAAAACAAATTAAAAACCTGGGCATTATTTTTGACTCTGAGCTTAGTTTTAATTCGCACATTGATCATATTTTAAAAACTAGATTTTTCATATAAAGAATATAGCCAGAGTCCACCCATTTCTCTCTTGTGAAAACAGAGACACTAATGTATGTTTTAATTTCCAGTCATATTTATTATTGCAATGGTCTCCTTTCTGGTCTTCCTGAAAAAATGATCAGTAACCTCCAACTATTACAGAATTCAGCAGCCTGTGTGCTGACGAGGACCAGAGAGACAGAGCATATTATGTCATTTTTAGAATTGCTGCATTGGCTCCCCGTGAGTTGACAGGCGCCTTGCATGGCTGTCGCGTCACTGGATGTGCCTAACGTGCGCGCCCAATGTCAAGTCAAATTCCTTGTATGTTTACCTGTAAATATACTTGGCAATAAAGCTGATTCTGATTCTGATTATAGAATACGATTTTAAAGTTCTTTTATTAGTTTATAAAACTATTAATGGTCTTGGTCCTTCTTATTTATTTGATCTCCTTTTACCATATCGTCTATCATGGACCCTGAGGTCCTCAGGGACTGGCCTTTTAATGATACCTAAAGTGAGGACAAAAACCCATGGTGAGACATCATTCGAGTTTTTCAAATCAAATCAAATCAAATCAAATCAGATCAAATCAACCTTTATTGTCATATTGCTGTACATACAACTGTAGTGCAGGCAAGATGAAATTACGTTTCTCTTGGCATCCATATAAGTAAAAAGAACATAATTTAAGACACACTCACACACACCCTCACCCCTCACCCCACACCCCAACACAGCCATTCACACATCCCTGAGACATACTTGAAAACTAACCAGAGCTCTAATATACAAATAATATACATAATGTCCACAGGTGCAGTAGTATGATTGAGAGATTCCGGATCAGCTGTTCAGCATCCTAACAGCTTGTGGAAGGAAGCTGTTAATCAGTCTGGTGGTTCTGCCTCTGATGCTCCGGAATCGTTTGCCAGATGCCAGCAGTTCAAAGTGTTTATGCAGAGGGTGAGAGTGGTCCTTGACAATGTTCAGTGCCCTGCTCCTACAACGGTTCTAAAAAAGTTCTTGGACTGAGGGGAGGGAAACTCCAATTACCCTCTCAGCTCCCTTAACTATCCTCTGCAGGGCTTTTTTGTCTGACATACTGCAGCTGGAGTACCATGTTGCAATGCAGTACGTCAGAACACTCTCCACCACACCTCTGTAGAAGGTCCTGAGGATGCAGATGGGGAGAGAGGCCTGTTTGAGTTTCCTCAAGAAATGCAGTCTCTGCTGGGCCCGCTTCTTGATCCCCAAGAAATTCTTGCTCCAGGTCAGGTCCTGATAGATCTGCACTCCGAGGAACTTGATGTTCTCCACTCTCTCCACTAAACGGCCGCCAATGCTGAGAGGGACGCGTTCAGGCCGTGACCGCTAGAAGTCGATAATTATCTCTTTCATTTTGTCCACGTTGAGCACCAGATTGTTCTCCCTGCACCAGCCCTCCAAGTCTCTCACTTCTTCCCTGTGCATTGATTCCTCATCCCTCTGAATAAGTCCCACCACTGTGGTGTCATCTGCAAACTTAATAATCTGGTTCCCCTCGTGTCTGGATACACAGTCATGTGTTAGAAGCATAAACAACAGTGGACTGAGTGTGCAGCCTTGAGGGGATCCGGTGCTCAGCGTGATAGAGTTGGAGATGTTATTTCCAACATGGACAGACTGAGGTCTCTCAGTCAGGAAATCCAGGATCCAGAGACATGTGGCGGTGTTCAGACCAAGAAGGAATAATTTCTCCATCAGTTTCTGGAGAATAATGGTGTTGAATGCTGAACTGAAATCAATGTACAGGAGTCTGGCGTAGGTGTCTTTCTGATCCAGGTGGGTGATGACAGAGTGCAGGGTGGTGACTATAGCATCCTCCGTGGAGCGGTTTGAACGATATGCAAACTGGAGCAGGTCATGTGATGCAGGGAGGCAGGCTGTGATGTGTGGTTTGACAAGCCGTTCAAAACACTTCATCACAATTGGTGTCAGTGCAACAGGATGATAGTCATTCAGACAGGACACCACTGGTTCCGTTGCCACCGGTACTATGATAGAGATCTTAAAGCATCTAGGAACGATGGCCTGACTCAGGGAGATGTTATAAATGTCAGTCAGGACACCCGCCAACTTGCTCGTGCAGTCTCGGAGCACATGTCCCGGGATGTTGTCCGGACCTGCAGCTTTACGTGGGTTGACCCTGATTAGGGTCCTCTGTGTGTCCGCTGCGTTGATGGTAATAGCTGGTCCGACCGATGGTGGAGATGGGCCAGCCCTCCCTCTGATTGTCGGGTTTGATGCTTCAAAAAGTGCAAAGAAGTTATTGAGCCTGTCTGGAAGCGAAGCGTCGTCATCATCAAGCCCCTGCCTAGACTTATAATCCGTCAGTGCCCGAACTCCCTGCCACATCCATTTGGTGTTACTTGTGTCACAGAGGTGTCCCTGGATTTTCTCTGCATAGGTGCGCTTCGCCGTCTTGATTCCCTTTGAGAGCACAGATCTGGCTGAGCGGAGGGCGATCCTGTCCTTCGCTCTAAAGGCTGCATCTCTGGCTGTGAGCAGCGAGTGCACCTCTGCAGTCATCCAGGGCTTATAGTTGCCCCATGCAGTGATAGTCTTCACTATAGTGACATCTATGGAAGGGCCTGCCAAAGCACCTCAGGGCTGCAAAGAATGTTGATATTTTTAAAAGGAGGCTCAAGACCCACCTTTTTATTTAAGCGTTTAACTAATTTTATCAGTCATGTTTATATTGTGGGGAACCCACTCAGTAGTTACTCAGTAGTTTTCCCTCAAACTGAAGTGGCAGATCAAAGGTGGGGAGTGTGGGGAGTGATGTGTTAATGCAGCACCCCAGGTAGAAGAGAAGTGTTAGTGCTGTGATATAAAAAAGAGTCCTGCAACCTGGTGGGAAGTTGTCTGATTCTGGTGAATGTGAGAGAGAATGGAATAAAGTTTCATCTGCTCGGAAAAGTTCGGCCTGGTTATTCTCTCCACATTGGTGACCCTTGACGCACAATGGAATGTGAGGCGAACACCCCGGAGACGACCCGGATGAGAAGTGCCAGCAACGCGTGCGCCGTTTCGGTAAAACTCTCAGACTTTTGGCTACACAACCCGAAGTCTTGGTTCCTTCATACCGAGGCCCATTTCGCGCTCCAACGAATAACGGCAGATGACACTAGATACTACTACATGGTTGCAGCGCTGGACGCACGCACAAAGCAGGTGGCAAGCCTGCTCCAACAGCCCCCAGCCCGCTACAAATATGGTGCTCTCAAAACCATGCTGACCCGGCGCTACACGCTCTCGGACTGTGAGAGAGCGGAGAGGCTCCTGACACGCTCTGAGTAAAGAGACGAGTCGGCGGTCAAATTGATGGAGAAGATGTTGGAGTTGATGGGCACAGATGACAGGCATTTTCTCTTTGCCCACCTTTTCCTCCGGAACCTCCCAACAGTGGCCAGAGCGGTCCTTGCTAAATTCACCGCTGCTGGCCGCGCGCAACTACCAGGTGTTAGCCCAGCAGGCAGATCGGATCATCTTCACTACCAGAGCCCTCACAGTGAACGCAGTGGCGTCGGAACCCAGCGAGATGGCCAGCGGAGGCGAGGAGCCAATGATGGTGGCTGCAGCAGGGGCCAAGAAGCACCGGAGAGACACGCTCTGTTTCTACCACCACTGTTTTGGAGAGGACGCACACCGATGCGTGCCACAGTGCCAATTCAAGCGTTCGGAAAACACCGCGACCGGCCGGTGAAGCAAGCAAGCTGCTCTATGTGACAGCCTCACGCTCGGGGAGACAGTTCCTCGTGGACTCCGGCTCCCAAAAGAGTCTCATCCTACCGTCCTACACCGACTGGCTGGCGGGAACTAGTGGCCCCAAGCTGATGGCTGCAAACGGCTCAGACATTAAGACTTTTGGAGAGAGGACACTGACTGTATCCTTGCAAGGCCATACATACCAATGGACATTCGTCATAGCAGCATGCAGCTTCCCCATTTTAGGCGCTGATTTTTTGTGTGCACATGGACTACTAGTCAACGTTGTTAACAGACGCCTGATTAACGCAATGTCTTTTGATTCTCTCCCCTGTACAGCTCGAGGAGCTGGGCCCACAACACTAGCCAACGTCACAGCTCCAGGGGGTAAGTTCCACACACTACTCAACCAATTCCCAGCACTCACGGTCCTGACATTTTCAGCGACCGTCACTAAACACGGGGTGGAGCACTTCATTACCACCACAGGGCCACCCGTTTTTTTTTTTGTGACCTCGGCGCCTGGACGCAGCTAAACTGGCCATAGCGCGCGAGGAGTTTGCCAACTTGGAAAAGTTGGGCATTATCAGGTGCTCAAACAGCCCATGGGCATCCCCGCTACATATGGTTCCTAAGGCCAAGGGATCGTGGCGACCGTGCGGAGATTTTCGCAGATTAAACAATGCCACAGCGCACGACCGCTACCCCATCTCTCATATTCAGGATTTTTCCGTTGACCTCACCGGGGCACGCATTTTTTCCAAGATAGACCTGGTCCATGGTTACCACCAGGTCCCGGTGCGCACCGAGGACATACCTAAAATGGCAGTAATAACCCCGTTTGGTCTGTTTGAGTTTTTACGCATGCCTTTAGGGCTAAAAGGCACGGTGCAGACATTCCAATGCATGATGGATGCTGTGTTGCGCGATCTGCCGTTTGTGTTCGTTTACCTGGACGACATCCTGGTGGCCAGCGCGTCCGAGGACGAGCACATAGCCCACCTCAGGACAGTTTTCCAGAGGCTGGAGGAGCACGGATTAATAATCAGCTCGGCAAAGTGCCAGTTTGGGGTGATGGGGATGGATTTTTTGGGCCACCACATCTCACTGGAGGTCGCAAAACCCTTGCCGGACAAGGTGCACGCTGTGACGAATTTTCCCCGGCCTCAGACGGTCAGGGCACTGCAGGAGTTTTTGGGGATGGTTAACTTCTACAATTGTTTCCTCCCCCGCACAGCCCAGCTCATGCGGCCGTTGTACACCGCGCTTATGAAACGGAAGCAGGTGGACAGAGTCGACTGGACTCCTAAGTGAGGGCAGGCATTTTCCAAGGTTAAATCAGCTCTGGCGAACGCCGCACTACTGGCGCACCCGGACCCAGCGGCTAGGATAGCGCTCACTACCGACACATCAGACGTGGCCATAGGGGCCGTCGTGAAGCAGTGCATCGCCGGTTCTTGGCAGCCACTCGCCTTTTTTAACAGGTCTTTGCGCAACAATGAGCATAAATACAGCGCATTCGGCAGAGAGTTACTGGCTCTCCACCTAGCCATACACCACTTCCTGTTCTGGCTGGAAGGGCACACCTTCACTGCGTTCATGGACCACAAGCCACTTATGTACGCGATGGCCAAGGTTTCGGAACCATGGTCTGCCTGGCAGCAGAGACAGCTGGCCGCAATCTCGGAGTTTACGACCGACATTCAGCATGTGGCCAGTAAACTCAATGTGGTGGCTGACAGCCTCTCGCGCGCATTAGTGGCCCCAGTCTACATGGGGATAGATTACTCGACCATGGCCGCTGCGCAGATCAGCGATGCGGAGAGCAGAGTGTTGCTACACAGCCCCCCTCCCCCGCCTAGTGTGTGAAGTCTCCACAGGCCGCCCGCAACCGGTGGTCCCATGCGCTTGGCGCCGTTGCGTTTTTGAGCCGGTTCACTCCCTGGCGCACCCAGGAGTGCATGCGTCAGTCAAAATGGTGGGCGCAAAGTTCGTCTGGCCGAGCCTGCATAAACAGGTGAAAGAGTGGGCCGCAGCCTGCGTAGCATGCCAACAAGCCAAGGTGCACAGGCACACGAAGGCCCCTTTGGAGCCGTTCCATATCCCGGCTAAGAGGTTTGACCACGTTCACGTGGACCTCGTGGGCCCCCTCCCGCCATCACAGGGGTTCACGCACCTCCTGGCAGTGGTGGACCGCACCACGCGCTGGCCCGAAGCAGTCCTGCTAGCTTCCACCGCTTCCGCAGATGTGGCACACGCTTTTTTGACAACATGGGTGGCACGTTTCGGCGCTTCTTCGGACTTCACGTCCGATCGGGGCCCGCAGTTTGTTTCCGACCTCTGGTCCACCATGGCCCGGAGCCTAGGCATCTCAATTCATCGCACAACCGCGTACAACCCACAGGCCAATGGGTTATGCGAGCGTTTCCATAGGTCACTTTAATGCAGTGCTCAGAGCTTCGCTTACGGATGCAAATTGGGTGGACCGGTTGCTGTGGGTTCTATTAGGGTTGTGTTCCGCACCAAAGGAGGATTTGGCAGCCTTCCCAGCAGAGCTGTTTTTTTCCCAGCCACTGCAGCTCCCCGGGGAATTTTTGCCGGAAAACCCCACGCCAAACACCGATCCATCCCCACGTTCAAGACATAGCGCAGAGGCAGGGACGCTACCCGGCCCGGCCCACCACTGTTTTCCATGTGCTTTTGTGCCAAAAGCCTTGAAGGATGCCCACCGGACCCCATTGCGCCCACCTTACGATGGCCCATTCAGAGTGCTGGAACCCTGGGACAAGCATTTTGTGTTAGACTTGGGGGGTCACCGGGAGACAATCTGTATAGACAGGCTTAAGCCCACCTTTGTTTTAGCAGACGAGCAGGTGGTGTTGGCTCGAGCTCCTCAGCGTCGAAGACCCCCACGGAGAACTCCCCAGGTAAATAAATCATCAGATCAGTCACACGAGCATGCTGAAGGTGTTTCCCCCCTCCTCATTGTCCCCCCACAGACGGACACACCCCCAGGAACCCCCCCACCGGCACAGCAGCGCCTTGGAGACGAAGACCCCCCCGTTACAGCAGCTATGGACAGAGGCTGAAGCCCAAAGGACATCAGGGTTAAGACTCAGTCTGAGACTCTGGGGGAGGTGGGGGGAACCCACTCAGTAGTCACTCAGTAGTTTTCCCTCAGACTGAAGTGGCAGATCAAAGATGGGGAGTGTGGGAAGTGATATGTTAATGCAGCACCCCAGGTAGAAGAGAAGTGTTAGTGCTGTGATATAAAAGAGAGTCCTGCAACCTGGTGGGAAGTTGTCTGATTCTGGTGAATGTAAGAGAGAATGGAATAAAGTTTCATCTGCTCAGAAAAGTTCGGCCTGGTTATTTGTTGCCACAATATACTTATTTAGCTATTTTACTTCTTTAAATATCTTTATATTTTTAGACTATCTTAGTTCACTTTTACATAACAATTTATATATGGGTATATTTATTATTCCTTTAAGCATTATATTCTCTTTTTGATTTATTTTTATTCATGATCTTACTCTGCTTCTTATTGTGTTCTATTGTATTTTATTGTTGTTTTTTTTTAATGTTCAGAGAAAACCAAACAGTGGATTTACTGTATGCCAATGTCAGGGATGCATATAGTGTCACAGCTCTACCCCCATTGGCAAATCAGATCACTGAATGGTCCTGTTATCACCCAAGTATGTTCCCTTTGTGCAAAGGCAGCCTGCTTATACACGGACTGTGAGGAGGTGGACACAGTAGGCTGCTGATGCACTGCAGGACTGCTTCGAGACGACAAACTGGAGCGTACCCTGTGAACCACATGGGGTGGACATAGACAATATGACCGACTGCATCACAGAATACATTAGATTGTGTGAAGACATGACCATGCCAGCTCAGACTGTACACTGCTTCTCCAACAACAGACCATGGGTCACCAGTGACCTGAAAGCACTTCTGAACAAGAAGCTTTTAGGTCTGGAGACAAGGAGAAACTGAGGGGAGTGCAGCATGAGCTGAGAGAGATGCTGAGGAGGTGCAACGACAATTATAGGAGGAAGTTGGAGGATAAACTCTGGAAAAACAATACTAAGGATATGTGAGTGGGAATGAAACAAACAACTAGGTGCAAGGGGAGAGTCAGATAGACACCCATGAGCTAGGAGAGACCTGATGAAGAAAATCTGTTTTTTAATGGGTTCAACTTACTGTCACCCCCAAAACAAAGCCAGACCACCACACACCCCTCCTCCTACCCTCCTGTGCAGCACATCTCTCCATCCCCCCCACCCCCCTCCTCCTCCTTAGTGGCCACCAGGCCCCTCCCTCACATCACTGTGACTACAGACCAGGTTTAAACAGCTGGAGAGATTCTGTCAGCAGACGGCTGTGGGCTTTGATGGCATCTCCACCAGGATCCTGAGGACCTGTGCCAACCAGCTAGCTCCGGTATTGAAATACCTGTACAACCTGAGCCTGAGTCTGGAGAGAGTACTAGTGCTGTGGAAAACATCCCGCCTGGTTCCTCTCCCCAAGAAGTCATCTCCATCAGACCTGAATAACTATTGACCAGTTGCCCTCACATCCTCTATGTGATGAAGGTCCTGGAGAGACTGGTCTGAGCCCACCTGAGGCTGCAGGTAAAGGCGTGGCTGGACCCTCGGCACTCTTTGAATATCAGCCCCATTTAGGAGTTGAAGATGTCATCTATCTGCTGCAATGAGCCCATCTGCACCTGGATGGTGGAGGAGACACTGTGAGAATCACTTTTTTTGATTTCTCCAGTGCCTTTAACACCATCCAGCCACTGCTGTTGGGTGAGAAGTTGCGAGTGATGGGGGTCGACAGCTCGGTGATCTCCTGGATTACTGACTACTTCACAGGCAGGCCACACTTTGTTCGGCTGGGCAGTGTCTTGTCTGACGTGGTGGTTAGTGATTAGGGAGCTCCAAAGGGGACTGTGCTCTCTCCTTTTCTCTTCACCTTATACACCACTGACTTTCACTACAACACTGAGTCATGCCATCTGCAGAAATTCTCTGATGACTCAGCTGTTGTTGGGTGTATAAGAGGGGGAGAGGAGGAGGAGTTCAGGGTACTGGTAGACAGATTTGTGGAGTGGACAGAGCAGAATCTCCTGAGGTTGAATGTCAGCAAGACCAGAGAGATGGTGATTGAATTTAGGAAGAAGAGGACACCTTCTCAGCCATTGGAGATTGGGGGGGGAGGATGTGGGGGCGGTTGTGGACTACAGATATCTGGGTGTCAGGATCAGCAATGGACTGGACTGGAGCTCCAACACTGATGCTGCACACAGGAAGGACGAGCAGACTCTACTTCCTAAGGAAGCTGAGATCCTTCAACGTGTGCAGCAGGATGCTAGAGCTTTTCTACCAGATCATTGTCACCAGCACCATCTTCTCTGCTGCTGTCTATTGGGGTAGCAGTATCAGAGCCAGCAACACCAACAAACTTGACAAGATCATCAAGAGGGCTGGCTCTGTAATTGGTCTTAGACCTGAGACCTTTGAGACAGTGGTGGAGAAGAGAACACTAAATAAACTGTGATCCATCATGGACAATCCTGATCACCCCCTCCACCACACACTAGACAGACAGTGGAACACTTTCTCCAGCAGACTGCTACAGCTTCACTGTTGAGTGGTTAGGTACAGAAAATCTTTCCTGCCACATGCCATTTCACTGTACAATAACTCACTATGATGTTGTATTCTGATCATAACTATGCTGCCATACTGCACCTTACAGTGTAACTGGTACCTCACATTTCCCTCTGCTCCTGATAGTCCTGCATTGTGCAGCGGGTATGATTCATGTGTTTATACTGGTCACCATCTATTCAGCTATGATGTACAGTATATAGGCTTTTATAGTAGTGTTAGTTTTACGTTCCATGGGTAATCCGCCAAGGTCTCCGCCTTTGACCGCCACCTAATCCACATAGTAGCGGACCCCCATGATCCCTCTTGCAGGTGGTGAGCCCACTAGAGGGCGGACCCATGTAACTCCTTCGGGCTGAGCCTGGCCGGGTCCCATGGGTGGAAACCCAGCCACCAGACACTAGCCATCGAGCCCCTCCCCCAGGCCTGGTCCCAGGGTGTGGCCCCAGTAACCCCATACCGGGCGGGGTACACTGAATCCTTGATATAGAATTTATCATGAGAGTCTGTTAGATCGTTCTTAGTCTGGCCCTTCACCCAGGACCAGTTTGTCTTGGGTGAAGACAAAGGTTCAATTAGGTTCAATTTATCCATCTCATACAGGCAAGGGTCCCATAATGCTAAGGCTAATGCTCTCTCACGTCAGTTTTCTTCCGACTCCTCCTCTTCCACCTCCACCCCCCGGAGACTATTCTCCTCCCCTCTCCTGCTTCCTCGGGACACTCCAGTGGGAGACTGAGCAGAAGGTCCAGCAGGCACAATCATCGAAACCCGTCCCAGAGGGAGGCCCACCGGACTGGTTGTTTGTCCCCGTGGGGTTTGCCCCTGTGGCGCTATGAGGAGAGGTAATTCAGTGGGGACATACCAGCTTCTTCACTTGTCATCCCAGCATCTCCAGAACCATAGACTTATTACGAAGGGTATTTTGGTGGCCAACACTTTGGGGGGATGTGTAGGATATGTAGGAGTATGTTAAGGCCTGTCACATCTGCTCCATGAATAAAACCGACTCCTCCCCTCCTGCGGGTCTCCTCCATCCCCTCCCGGTGCCGGGTCGCATATGGTTTCACATCTCATTTGACTTTGTTACGGGCCTCCCTCCATCCCAGGAGAAAATTGTGATCCTCATGATTGTTGACCATTTCTCCAAGGCCATCCATCTCATTCCTCTCCACAAGTTACTATCTGCCAGAGAGGCGGCTGACCTGCTGATGCAACACGTCATCTGGCTTCATGGTATTCCCATCCACATTGTCTCGATCTGGGGGCCCCAATTCACATCCCAGGTGTGGAAGGCATTCTGTCGCTTCTTGGGTTTCTCCACCAGTCTGACATCAGGATATCACCCCCAAAGCAATGGTAAGGCTGAGAGTGCAAATCAGTCTCTGGAGGCCACCTTAAGGTGTGTAGTTTCCTCCAACCCTACCATCTGGAGTGCCAATTTGACCTGGGTGGAATACTCACACAACTCGAAGATCTCCTCTTCCACTGGGCTTATGCCATTTGAAGCATCGATGGGTTACACTCCACCTTTGTTGCCCATGGCGAAGAGGGGTCTCGCCGTCCCATCCGTGGCGGCCCATGCATACCGGTACCGCCATCTGTGGAGGGCCACGAGTACTGCTTTCCTTCATTCCGTGGAACGCAACAGGCTTTATGCTAACCACAGTTGGGCGCCAGCACCGAAGAACATGGTTGGACAGAGGGTTTGGCTGTCCATCGATCAGATCCCACTGAAGCTGGAATCCAGGAAGCTGTCCCTGAACTTTCTGGGTCCTTTTACCATCAAACAGTTGATCAACGAGGTCACCATTAGGTTGGACTTGCCACCCTCTATGCACATCCACCCTACGTTCCATGTCTCCCGGATTAAGCCCCTATCCGCCAGTCCCCTCTGCCCTCCTACGGGCCCCCCACTGCCCCCTCGGATCATTGACGGCCAGACTACGCACATGGTGGAGAGGATCATGGACGTGCGTCGTCGGGGGCGGGGATGTCACTACCATGTCCACTGGGAAGGATATGGTCTGGAGGAGAGGTCATGGATCCCGGGATCATACATCATGGACAAGCGGATGATTAGGGCCTTCAATCAAACCCATCATTGTAAGCCCGTCCCTTTTTGGGGGGGGGGGGTTACTGTGATGATCAGGCGAGCGTGCCCCCTCCCCTCCTGTTCCTTTTTTCCCGCTCCAGAGATTTAGCACACCTGCGTGATTGTCCACCTGTTGCATCTGATGAGCCAGTGCATTTAAGGCCCAGTGTGAGAGGAGCTCATCGCTGGATCATCTGGGTTAGCAGCCACATTTTAAATTAAGTTTTTGTCTCATCATTTGTGTTTTCTGAACTCATACCTTGTGTCTCCTGCTCCTCAGGTTGCTGCCACCCGCAGGTGTGTTCCCGTAGCTGATCACGCTCACTTGACCAGAAAGATCACAACGTCCACCCAGATCTTGCCTTCCAGCTGTCCCCAGTCCTCGCTTGAGTTCCCTGCCAGGCTCCGCTGCTCAAGTTGTAAGTGTGCTTTCCTGCATTATTCTCCCTTTTGTCACAAACCTCCTCGTGTGCTTTTATGCAGCGCACAAAGGAGGACAAGGAAGAATGGATTTATGAGAAGGTATTTATTTAACACAAAGGTTGACAGTTCCAAAATAAGGAGTGACAAAAAGTTAACAGGGTACACAAAATGGCACACACGACAAGCGCGCAGCGGGCAGACCACTGTGAACTGTGGTCACAAGACAAATAAAGCACAAAACAATATAACAACCCGAGTTAACTTGGAGTCCTCTAGGAGGCTCAAATGGATGGAGACGGAAACTGGGTAGAAAGCCAAAGTGTAGCAGCAGCACTGCACGAAGAAATGCTAACAGCTTTTTACTCACAAAGCAGGAGCTGTCCAAGATGTCCAAGTAATCCAACAAGTCCACACAATCCCTCATAGACAGTACATCCAAGTGACTAAGTAGTGACTGCTTAGTACATCCAAGTGACTGCTTGCCAGTCAAGCAGTGTTTGACTGGCAAAGGCCGCCTAAGTACAAACACTGCTGGCACCACAAATTGGGCACACCTTGGCAAGGCGCGGGCAAGACAATTATGGGGGAGGAATTAGCTGGCGGTCAAGAGAGAGGGGGCGTAGTCAAACCGGGGAATGTTAGACAACGCCCACATGAATATGGGTCAAAGAGGCTGCCTAACAGCCACCGGCCGGAGCGATGGCTACAGGCATGGAAAAGGAAAAGAACTAAGACATAAACACCACAAGAACTCAAAAGATAACACAATACATAAAATAGCCGACACCTGAGCCACAGAGAACATTCAGAACCGAGCCTACAGGAAACACTGGCTCAGTTCATGACAGAGCCCCCCCCCCCTTCTAGGGGTGGATTCCAGACACCCACGGCAACATCATGAGGAAAGGAACCCCCCCCCCCCCCATCACCATCCCCAACATGAACAACAACACAATCCCAGGTGGGAGGTAGAGGGAACAGGAAAGGAGGGAGCACAATACCACGCCCAGGGCCAACAATTAACACCCCCCTCCCCCAAGTCCAAAGGCGTGGAGGCTCAGGAGGCCGCCTAGATTCCCAGGCCCAGCAGGCAGTCCGACAAACAAAGTCTGGTGGCCTGCCGGAAAATATGGGCCATCTGGCCCAGAGACTCAGTCCCTCCAGCGGTCGGCCAGCGCTGTTAAGCCACCATGGCCGGTGGGATGAAGCAGGATGCAGCCTGCCCACCAGGAGGCTCACTGGTGGGTGATTGGACTGTAGGAAGGAAACCCCCACGACGTAGGACAGGGAGGAGAAGGAGGCTACGGCGTCCTCAGGCTGACCCGCAGCATCCGCCATGGTCCCGGCTTGGGACACAGCTGCACCCTCGATGGACCCCGAATGGGCCAATGCTGCACCCTTGGTGGACCCTGACCGGGCCAACGCTGCACCCGCAGTGGACCCCACTGGGGCCAACGCTGCACCCTCGGTGGACCCCGACCAGGCAAACACTGCATCCGCGGTGGCTCCCAGCTGGAGCTCTGCAGCACCCGCGGTGGCTCCCGGCTGGAGCTCTGCAGCACACACGGTGGCTCCTGGCTTGAGCGCTGCAGCACCCGTGGTGGACTCCAGCTGGAGCTCAGCAGCACCCGTGGTGGGCCCCGACTGGGCCAATGCTGCACCCTCAGTGGACCCTGCATTGGAGCGTGGCATCCATGACGGGTCCGAGCAGCCCCCATGAGGGCCCTAAGCCAGCGCGTCACACCCACGGAGATACAGCCTGTGGAGGGACCCACACCACGGTCTCAGGCAGCAGGGAAGCTGGACCCATGATGTCGTCAGGTGGCGAGCCCGGTTCAAAGGCGACCCCTGATGACAATAGCTCCTCTCCGGCGACCCTAGAAGGAAACTCAGGAGAGGGAGAAGAAACCAGGTTATTAGGGTCGCCAGCAGCGGCGGAGCCCAGTGACAGGAGTTCAGAAGCAGATTAATGAGATGCCAGATGCCAAACAGTAAGTTTGCTCGTTTATTTACAAGGCTGTGGCTCACATATTTTGACTGCATATGTATAAGCACAGGAGTGAGATGTTTAGGACTGCATGTGTTTTGTGACCTCACGTCTTTGAAGGAACAATACGTCTGGACCTCCTGAGGATAACAGCAGGAGGTGGAGGTGCCGTGATGAGGACTCTGAGAGGACTTCCTGACGTCCTGGGGTCAGACGGACGACGAAGGGACTCGGGGGGAGAATTATTGTCAATGGGGGGTTTGGCAACAATGTGATTCTGTTCTTTGATGTCCCAGGTATAAAAGTGGGGGTTTGGGGGAGTTCGCTCTCTTTTCTGTTTGGAGAATGCTGGAGATGTGAGATCTTCAATAAATCTGAATTGAGAAATAAATTCAGCCTCCTTATTTCACGCTCTCCACAAAGACGATAAAATGACAAAATAAACAGCCACGTGGAGCAAAACACTAACATATACAGAAGCACAAATAATAGACTCTGAAGACGAACTAGGAATGGCAGCGAGGACGGAGCCTGCGCTGTACAAAAAGCACTCACAAAGACATGCAGCAAAGAGTCCAAGACGCATGGAAAGACGGGAGTTGGGAATAGCAGCTCCAGTCCCTCATGACGAAGGCGTAACATTGTTTAGGTCGCAGCGAAGAGTGACCCTCAGCTGCTCCCTTAAGTACAGGGCACAAACAAATCAGAAAAGAGGTAAAGTGATTAACAAAATGACAAACAGCTGTCACAGCGCCGACTAGGCTTTGACAGACAGAAGTGCGGCCGTGACGCTGTCACAACAAAAGCCCCTGAGCGGTCCTAATGACAAACCCAGGAATCAAAGGAAAAGGAGAAATACTGAGCAACCTGAGCGCGGACGGAATCAGCGCTCAGACCACCACAGTCGGGGAGAGGGAAGTTTGGGCTTCTCTGCTTGAGCTGCTGCCTCCGTGACCCAGGCCTCAGAAAAGTGGTAGAAAATGGATGGATGGATGGATGTACACAGATATTTATACACAGTGCAGGAACATTGCAGCTAGGTGGAATAAGCAACATTACGGTTTGTTAGATTACCCTGCAGAATATGAATATGTACCCGGACAGAATATTTTGCATTTGAATAACAGTGTTGTTGCCACCCTCAGTAATGATTGTTATTGTACTAATTGTTTTATTGGAGGGGACAATCTCTACTGTGCAAAGTTTTTACATTTACTACATTTAATACGACATTTACGAGCAGCCCTGGTTATAAAGCCTGATAACCATAGGTAGGAAGGACCTGTGGAACCTCTCAGTCGTGCACCTAGGATGGCACAGCCTACTGCTAAATGAGCTCCTCAGTGCATTCAGCATGTCCTGCATGGGGTAGGACTCGGACTCCAGCAGAGATGACAGCTTAGCCACCATCCTTCACTCTCCTCTCTCGTATCTCCTCCACTGAGTCGAGGCATCACCCCAGACGCCTAATACTCCTTTGAACCAATATAAGGCAAATTTTGGTCCCATTGTGTCTCACCTTATCACAGTGTGCACAGCTCCGGACTTGTGGTATCCCTTTTAATTGGTACCATCACCCTTCTATTCTTCTGTAATGACAGATTATTGATAGGCTTTTATCTGATTGGGGCCAGTCACTGTCATCAGTGGTTTGATAAAGGTACTGTATTGTCATGTGCTGCACACTGGGCAGCTGAGGGTTGAATGGAAAGACTCATGTGCGAGTGCAAAATTATTTATTTAACAAAAACTCAAAGTAATCAAAAGGCAACACGTGGGCTGAGATTTAACTCAAATAAAAATGATGAACACTAAAGAAAACTTGACAAAACCTACATGGAACAGAGACATGGGCATGGAGACAAGGCTGGATCATGGACACAGAGAAACAATGCGGCATAGTTGACACAGAGAGCTTGGTATGGGAATGATGCAGTGACCTGTCACTGAACAGAGCACAGACACATAAATAGGGAGGGAACAATTAAACAGACGCGGGACAGCTGTGGACAATCAGGAGCACACATGAGGAAATGGCCATATGTATGGAAACATGAGGAGCCAGAGACACTAGGTAAACAGGTACACACAACCATGAGCTAAAGACAACAGGGGCTGACCTGACAGACAATGATCAGGGAACACAGGGGCACTTAATAATAATAATAATAATAATAATAATAATAATAATAATAATAATAATAACAATAATAATAATAATAATAATAATAATAATAATACTGTTGAAAAGCAAAGACCAAAATGAACATAAAGTGTGGGCACGGTCCCTGGCTGTGCCCTGATTATGATATAATCCTTTCTTTAAGGCGTCAATTCCAGAAACCCCCCCAAAAACCACATAGTAACACCAAAATGGGCGGGGGGAGGGGGACATGGCACTGAGGGAAGAAACAAAATACAGAAATCTAACAGAGCGAGTAAAAACAAAAATGTCCATCAGGAGTCCCTTAAAAGTTCACATGTCCGCTGGACTGGGGAACAAAGCGAGTCAGGGGGCCAACCCAGGTCTATGGGGACCCAACCCAGACTCAAAGTGAATTGGGTGGCTTGCTTATTCTTGGCCATTCTTAGCTTATTCTTGCATATAGTGTGTTTCCTTTCATCAGGACTCGATAGGAAGACTCAGATTTACAACTGGACCAATTTTTTTAATTTTACTCAAAGTCTTCTTTTCACTTTTCTCCCTCGGGGCAATGGAGAACAATAGAAGTGGGGGCGAACGCATTGTTTTCATACGCGACCAGCTGATTGCACTGAGGAGGCCAGCACTGCTGCCCGGAGCAAAGTCCCTCATTTCAGATGAGCTCAAGAGGAGACGCTGCAGGCGAAGGGCTGGAGCCAAGGTGAGGAGGAGGAGGAGGAGGAGGCACAAGCCGGCTGCACCGGTGTTCATTATGGGTAGCGTGAGGTTGCTGGGAAACAAGGCCAATGAGCTCACAGCACTGGTCAGGACGCAAAGGGAATATCAAGAGTGTAGTATCATGTGTTTTACAGAGACATGGTTACACTTACAGATCCCGGACAACAACATACGATACCTGGATTTAAGACTATCCAGTCGGACAGGGACGTTATAAGTAGCAGGAAAAGGAGGGGAGGAGGATTGGCACTTCTTGTGAATGAAAGGTGGTGTAATGCCGGACACATTTATGTGAAGGAATGGTGCTGCAGCACAGACATTGAACTGCTGGCTGTGAGCATGCAACCTTATTATATGCCGCAAGAGTTCACGTGTGCCATTGTGATTACTGTTTAGCAGTTGCAGTGGTGGCCTGTGATGTCACCAGCTTCACTACTGCCATATTACTGGAGCAGAATCCAGACACATTTATAGCCATCATGGGTGATTTTTACCACATCTCACTGGAGAAAACTGTCATAAATCACTCTTTCCAAGTGCTACAGAGGACACCAAACACACGCTATGAGTTTGCATATGTATTAACAGAAAGACGAACACAGTACAAAACACTACACTTACATATAATGGAAAAATGAGGTGCTCTGGAGGAGAATGGGGCTCTCGCCGAGGGGGAAAAAGACAGCCTTGATGGAACACAAGCTGAGGTGCTCAGACACACCGGAGAAAAGAGACGAACCCCAGTCAGAGTCAAACCTGAAAGGAAACGGGGCTCACGGCTAAGGAAAACAGGAAAAGGATAAATATACCTGGGTGGAGCACACCCGTTCACCTCTGCTGAAACCCAGTCTCACTCAGAGTAAAACTGAAACTTCTGAGGAGGTTAACAGTAGGACACGGCAATGGGGAAAATGTTGCCTTATCCTTAAATAGGAGAATGCAATTATGATTAGTGGAGGACAGGTGTGAGTACATGAATGAGGAAATAATGAAAACAGCAAGTGACAGCTGTGCAGCCCGCGAAACAGAGTTTGACAGCTGGAAGCTGCACATCACATCAAAATAAAAGCACAAACCAGAAACTAAATAAAAATGCAAGAATAATATAACACAACCCCAAAAGATGTAAATAATACTGTGAATACAAAATGACACACAATAAATAGACAGGACAAAACTAAGAATCATATCAAATCAAATCAAATCAAACTTTATTGTCATATACTAAACAAACTTTATTGTCAGAATACAAACAATCCATAAATAAACAGAGACCAAACACAGGAGACCATAATGCCTGCATATAAACAAAGAAGCTAACAAACAGAAAAGGACTAAACGCAAACTGGAGACTGACCACAACACCCAGCCGTGCTCAGGAGCATGACAAAAACACTACCAAACTTCCACCAGTTTGTTGACTGTCCCACCAGAGAAAATAAAACACTGGATCTACTGTATGCCAATGCAAGAGATGCATACAGTGCCAAAGCCCTACCCCCTCTTGGCAGATCAGATTACAACCTGGCTGTTATCACTAAAGTATGTTCCCCTTGTGCAAAGGCAGCCTCCTTATACACGGACTGTGAGGAGGTGGACAAAGGAGGCTGTTGATGCACTATTGAACTGCTTTGAGACAACGGACTGGGATGTACAGAACCACTTTGGGTGGGCATAGACAATATGACTGACTGCATCACAGGATACATCAGATTCTGTGAAAACACAACCATGCCAGCTCAGACCATGTACTGTTTCCTCAACAACAAACCGTGGCTCACCAGTGACCTGAAAGCACTTCTTTAAAAGAAGAAGATGGCTTTTAGCTTGGGAGAAAGGGAGGAACTGAGGAGAGTGCATCATGAACTGAGAGATCTAGTGAGGAGGTGTAAAGAAAATTACAGGAGAAGGTTGGAGGAAACACTGCAGCAACGTAATACGAAGGATGTGTGGATGGGAATAAAGCAAATCACTTGAGAGAGGAATGAGCTAAATCTGTTTTTTTAATAGGTTCAACTCATCATCTGTCACCCCCACAAAACAGTCAGACTCCCCCCCCCAGATACACACACACACACACCCTCCTGCGCAGCACCACTCCCCCCCCCTCCTCTGGGGATACCAGCACCAGCTTCACTCACATTAATGTGACTTCAGACCAGGTTAAGAAACAGCTGGAGAGATTCCGTCAGCAGAAGGCTGAGGGCCCTGATGACATCTCTGCCAGGATCCTGAGGACCTGTGCAAACCACCTAGTTCCAGTACTGAAACAACTGTATAACCTGAGCCTGAGTCTGGAGAGAGGATCGGTGCTGTGGATGACGTCCTGCCTTGTTCCTGTCCCAAAGAAGTCATCTCCATCAGACCTGAATGACTATCGACCAGTTGCCCTCACATCTCATATGATGAAGGTCCTGGAGAGACTGGTCTTAGCCCACCTGAGGCTGCAGGTAAAGGAAGATGTGGCTGAACCCTCTGCAGTTTGCAAATCAGCCCCATTTAGGAGTTGGAGATGCTGTCATCTACCTGCTGCAACAAGCCAATTTGCACCTGAATGGCGGAGGAGACACTGTGAGAATCACATTCTTTGATTTCTACAGTGCCTTTAACACCATCCAGCCACTGCTGTTGGGGGAGAAGCTGCAGGGGATGGGGGTCGACAATTCTGTTATCTCCTGGATTACTGACTCCCGGACAGGAAGGTCACAGTTTTTTTGTCTGGGCAGTGTCTTGTCTGATGTGATGGTTAATGATACAGGAGCGCCATAGGGGACTGTGCTTTCTCCTTTTCTCTTCACTTTAAACACCACCGACTTTCATTACAACACCGAGTCATGCCACCTGCAGAAATTCTCTGATGACTCAGTTATTGTTGCGTGTATAAAAGGGGGAGAGGAGGGGAGTACAGGGCACTGGTAGACAGATCTGTGGAGCAGACCGAGCAGAGTCACCTGAAGCTGAAGTTCAGCAAGACCAGAGAGATGATGACTGACTTCATGAAGTAAAGGATGCCTTCACAGCCATTGTGCATTAGGGAGGAGGATGTGGAGGTAGTTGAAGAATATAAATACCTGTGAGTCATGATCAGCATGGGCTGGACTGATGCTGCATACAAGAAGGGGATGAGCAAACTCTACTTTCTGAGGAAGCTGAGATTCTTCAACGTGTGCAGCAGGATGCTGGCGCTTTTCTACAGACCATTGTTGCCAGCACAATCTTCTTTGCGGCTGTCTGTTGGGGTAGCAGTATCAGAGCCAGTGACACCAACAGACTTGACAAGATTATCAAGAGGGCTGGCTTTGTAATTGGTCTTAAGCCGGAAACCTTTGAGATTGTGATGTAGAGGACACTAAACAAATTGCGATCCATTATGGACAATCCTTATCACCCCCTTCACCACACTCTCGACAGACGGAGCACTTTCTTCAGCAGACTGCTACAGCTTTGCTGCTGAACGGTTAGGTACAAGAAATCTTTCCTGCCACATGCCATTTCACTGTACAATAACTCACTCTAATGTTGAATTCTGGTCATAACAATGCTGTCATACTGCACCTTGCAGTATAATTGGTTCCTCACATTTCACCTTTCACCTGATAGTCCTGCATTGTACAGTGGGTATGAAACATGTACGGGTCATCAGTTTTACTTTCCATGGGCAATTCCTTTTTCTATTATGCTGTGTGTGTTTCTGTCATTTTGGTTGTCTATTATTATGCTGCTGTTACACTGTAATTTCCCAGTTTGGGATCAATAAAGTATATCTGTCTTTCTGTCTTTCTGTCTATCTATCTATCTATCTATCTATCTATCTATCTATCTATCTATGTCCCACTGGTGGGGAAGAGTGTCGCGGAGCCGACATAGCAGAGCTCCATGGGCAGAAGTGGAACGAGGGGGAGTGGAAAGCCAAGGCGCCGGAGCCAGGTATGCTTCCTCATCGGCACAGGCTGTGGCATCGGCAGAGAGCTCCCCTCCAACCCGTGAAGTGGCTACAAAGCTGGGGAGAGGCTGACTGCGGCTGAAGGGTCAGGGGAAACTGCAGACGTTGAGGCCAGGGAACGCTGTCTCGTTGGTACAGTCTCCGGCCTCTTAGGCAAACATTTTCCCTGCTCATGGTGTTGCTGCAATGCTGGTGAGCAGTGAAGAGAAGGAGATGCCGGAGTCATGGGACACTGCATTGTTGGCACAAACTCTGGTGCCTCAGTTAAATTCCTCACCAACCTGCGATAAGTCCTGCAGAGGTTGGAGACAGTGGACAGTAGTCCTGCATGCTTGGGGTAGTTCCACAGACAAGGATTCACCTCTACTATCCCAGTCATGGCGTCCAGGCTGTCCAGGGCTTTCTCCGGAGTGTGGGAGGCATGGGCTTCAGAGACAAAATCCTTAAACTGGGATGCTCAAAGCTCATCCACACTGGGACCACCGGCTGCAAACCTCCTTCTTCCCGCTGAATCCAGGTATGGAGAGGACATACTGTCATGTTCTGCCCACTGGGCAGTTGAGAGTTGAAAGGGAGGACTCGTGCAGGGAGGATCAGGTGCAAAATGATTTAATTAACAAAAACTCAAAGTAGACAAAAGGAGCACGTGGGCTGAGAGTTAACTAAACTTACCATGGCACACACTAAACTAAACTTGGCAAAACTTAGATGGAATAGAGACATGGGCATGGAGATAAGGCTGGATTATGGACACAGAGAAACAACATGGCAGAGCTGCCACAGAGAGCTTGGTATGGGAATGACGCAATGACCTGTCACTGAACAGAACACAGACACATGAATAGGGGAGGGAACAATTAACCAGACACAGGACAGCTGTGGGCAATCAGGAGCAATTGTGGGCACACATGACCATGAGTAAGGAAACATGAGGAGCTGGAGACAATAGGTAAACAGGTACACACACAACTTATTATTATTATTATTATTATTATTATTATTATTATTATTATTATTATTATTATTATTATTAAAGTGTGGAAAAGCAAAGACCAAAATGCACATAAAGTGTGGGCATGGTCCCTGGCCATGCCTTGATCATGGTAGGTATATGCTCCCTGGATGATTTGTTTGGGGACAAAGGTCTCCTTTCTTTTGAGGATCTTTCCAGTAAGTACAGTCTACAATGCTCCCTGTTCTATTTCTACTTACAGTTAAGGATGACAATGAAAACTTATGGAATACCATGGGGGGTTTCACCTGGGAACACTCCCTTTTCTTAGTCAAATGTTGTTCCTTAAGAACTACCGGTATTGTCTCCAAGCTATATGGGTATATTCTTTCTAAATCATATTTCCCATTATCAGTAGATTCATCCTGGAGATCAGATATATTGATTGATTGACTGATTGATTGATTGATTGATTGATTGATTGATTGATTGATTGACTGATTTTATTTGAACATCCAGACAAAAAAAAAATCCCCAAAACAAAAATCAAAACCAAAAAAAGAAAATTAAAAAAGAAAAATGCCTTGTTCAAAAGGAGTGGGAAGAAGCCAGCACTTATATAGTCCCACCTCTTCTCCATACCCAATAAATTATAACATCATTCTAGTCATTATTCATCCCACAATTACATTCATTATACAAAATCATAATATATAATGCATCTTATGATTAAATTATGCTATAGAAATGATACAACAATGATAGTTTATATTGGCAATAATATCAACATCTAATAATAATTGTAATAATAAGTAAATACTTCTGTATGTTTTAACATAATTATAGAGAATATTTGCCTTAAAAACGCACAAAAAATCTCGAAGGACCCCTTTCATCCCGGTCAAGCTCTCTTCCAACTACTACCATCAGGAAGGCGGTTTAGAGCAATTAAAACGAGGACAAAGAGATTCAAAAACAGTTTTTATCCAACCGCAATTACCTCCCTGAACTCTAGCAGAACATGAGGTTTGAAACTGTGAAACTGAGTGTGTGTGATATTTAAAATTAGTAATGCATATATCTTTTTAAGCTTCTTTTTACTTTTAATTCACTGACTGGTTTGCATTTTAATTTCGTTGTACTTGTTATAATGACAAATAAAGTCTATTCTATTCTAATATCATCTTCATAAAAACCCTGAGATAAAAACACTTCTGAGAGAGAAGAAGAGGATCTTCAAGTCGGGGAACAGGGAGATGCTGAAGTCCGTACAGAGGGAGCTGAGGAGAAAGATCAGAGAAGGCAAGGACAGCTTCAGGAGGAAGATGGAGGACAAGCTGCAACAGAGCAACATCAGCGGGGTCTGGAGAAACCTTAAAACCATCTCTGGGCTCCAGAATACCTCCTCCCAGGCCACGGGGGGCAGGGAGTGGACGAACAATCTGAACCTGTTTTTTAATAGGTTTGACCAACCGCCCTCCCCCCTGCCTGCACACCAACCACTGCTACCTCTAAAGTCATCGAGACCTGCTTCCCACACCCCGCTCCACCAACCCCCCCCCCCCCTCGCAGCACACAGCCCCCCAATCTGACCCTCACTAAGACCCAGCTGAGGACGGAGCTGAGGAAGATCAAGAAGAGGAAGGCCTCGGGACCCATGGGACCAGCGATGGATCCACTCCAGTTCGCCTACCAGCATGGCATTGGGGTGGAGGATGCAGTGATCTTCCTCCTTCACCGTTCTCTGTCCCACCTGGAGAAGCCCGGGAATGCGGTGAGGATCATGTTCTTTGACTTCTCCAGTGCTTTCAACACCATCCAACCAATGATCCTGAAGGACAAGCTGCTGTGCGCAGGGGTGACAGGTGGACCACCACCTGTCATCATGGATCCTGGACTACCTCACTAACTGGCTACAGTTTGTGAGAACCCGGGATTGTGTTTCCGACACGATCATCGACAGCATGGGCGCCCCCCAGGGAACGGTTTTGGCTCCCTTCCTGTTCACCCTTTATACTGCGGACTTCTCAGACAACACAACACACTGCCATCTACAGAAGTTCTCTGATGTCTCTGCGATCGTCGGCCTCATCTCCAACGGAGATGAAGCTGAGTACAGAGGACTTATCCAGAACTTCGTGGACTGGTGCCATCGGAACTGCCTCCAGATCAACGCGAGGAAAACTAAGGAGCTGGTGGTGGATTGCCGCAGGCAAGGACAACCCCTCACAGCACCAGTAAACATCCAGGGAACAGACATTGAGATGGTGACATCCTACAAGTACCTGGGTATTCATCTGAACAATAAACTAGACTGGTCACACAATACCGACGCACTCTACAAGAAGGGACAGCGCAGGCTGTTCCTACTGAGGAGGCTCAGGTCTTTAGGTGTACAAGGGGTGCTCTTGAAGACATTCTACGACACGGTGGTGGCATCAGCCATCACTTTTGGAGTGGTCTGCTGGGGCAACGGCATTACAGCAGCCGATAGGAAGAGACTGAACAAACTAATCAAGAAAGCTAGCTCTGTCCTGGGGCAACGCCTTGACCCAGTGGAGGAGATAGGAGAAAGAAGGATGGTGGCTAAACTGTCATCTCTGCTGGAGTCCGAGTCCCACCCTATGCAGGACATACTGAATGCACTGAGGAGCTCATTTAGCAGTAGACTACATCATCCTAGATGCGCAGCCGAGAGGTTTCGCAGGTCCTTCCTACCTATGGCTGTCAGACTGTATAACCTGCAGTTAGGCCCAGAAATATTTGGACAGTGACACAATCTTCATGATTTCGGCTCTGCATGCCACCACATTGGATTTGAAATGAAACAACTACAACGGAATTGAAGTGCAGACTTTAAGGTTTAATTCAAGGGGTTGAACATAAATATATGATTAAACATATAGGAATTGTAGCTATTTTTATACAAACACTCCTCATTTCAGGGGCCCAAAAGTAATTGGACAAATAAACATAACCCTAAGTAAAATGTTACTTTTCAATATTTTGTTGAGAATCCTTTGCCGGCAATGACTGCCTGAAGTCTGGAACCCATGGACATCACCAAACGCTGGGTTTCCTCCTTTGTGATGCTTTGCCAGGCTTTTACTGCAGCTGTCTTCAGTTGTTGCTTGTTTGTGGGTCTTTCTTCCTTAAGTTTTGTCTTGAGCAAGTGAAATGCATGCTCGAATGGGTTGAGAGCTGGTGATTGACTCGGCCATTGCAGAATATTTCATTTCGTTGCTTTAAAAAACTCCTGGGTTGCTTTTGCAGTATGTTTTGGATCATTGGTGAAGCGCCATCCAATCAACTTTGCTGCATTTGGCTGAATCTGAGCAGAAAGTATATCCCTATACACTTCAGAATTCATCCGGCTGCTTCTGTCTTTTGTCACATCATCAATAAACACAAGTGACCCAGTGCCATTGGAAGCCATGCATGCCCATGCCATCACACTGCCTCCACCATGTTTTACAGAAGATGTGGTGTGCTTTGGATCATGAGCTTTTCCAATTCTTCTCCAAACTTTCTTCTTCCCATCATTCTGGTACAGGTTGATCTTAGTCTCGTCTGTCCAAAGAATGCTGTTCCAAGAACTGGGCTGGCTTCTTCAGGTGTTTTTTGGCAAAGTCAATTCTGGCCTTTCTATTTTTGAGGCTGATTCATGGTTTGCACCTTGTGGTGAATCCTTTGTATTTACTCTCATGAAGTCTTCTCTTTATGGTAGACTTAGATACTGATACACCTACTTCCTGGAGAGTGTTCTTCACTTGAGTGGATGTTGTGAAGGGGTTGTTCTTCACCATGGAAAGGATTCTGTGATCATCCACCACTGTTGTCTTCCGTGGACGTCCAGGCCTTTTTGAGTTCCCAAGCTCACCAGTGCACTCTTTTTTCTCAGAATGTACCAAACTGTTGATTTGGCCACTCCTAATATTTTTGCTATCTCTCTGATGGATTTCTTCTTTTTTTTTTTTTCAGCCTCAGGATGGTCTGTTTCACCTCCACTGAGTGCTCCTTTGACCGCATGTTGTGTGTTCACAGCAACAGCTTCCAAATGCAAACGCCACACCTGGAATCAACTCCAGACCTTTTAACTGCTTAATTGGTGACAGGTTAATGAGGGAAGAGCCCATGCAGCCTTGTTATTTATTTATTTATTTTTTTTTTTTTTGCAGCCTTCTGAGTCAATTGTCCAATTACTTTTGGTCCCTTGAAAAAGCGGCGGGTATGTATTAAAGAGCTATAATTCCTAAACCCTTGCTCCAATTTGGATGTGAATACTCTCAAATTACAGCTGAGAGTCTGCACTTTAAGCTCATATTGATTACAGTGATCCCTCACTTATCGCGGTTAATGGGTTCCAGAACCGACCGCAAAAAGTGAAAAACCGCGAAGTAGCGTCACCCCTAATGACGTCATCCATAAATAATACGTACGTTCATTCTCTCACTCTCTCTCTCTCATATGATACGTGTGTGTGTGTGTACGTGTACATACGTAGATGTAAATAAAGTGTACATAAATATGTTTTTAGAACTCTTTTATTCTTATAACAAGATACGTAACTCAAGATGAAGATGATTTACTTCACAGGTTAATGAGAGCTTTACTGCTCCTCTGGTGACGCCTCATCGTCAGGTGCTAGAGGCGCAGGATCGTCGAGGGCAGCTGGAGAAGCTGCAGGAGGCGGCGTAGTGGCTCGACGGGAAGACTATTTCGCACAAAATGGCACAAGAGAACAGCAAAAAGTTCCCTTCATGGACGCTCGGCAGGGAGAGGAGGTGGGTGAAACGTCTCGGCCAATCAGCTTGCGGGGTGAAACGTCTCGGCCAATCAGCTTGCGAGATTTCCGAGCCGAGCCAACACGAGAACAGCGAACAGAGAGGTGGATTTTTTGAGTTGTGCGGCTCTCCGTGTTGATACCTGATGGTCTAATGTAGTCTCCCTGCCTTCTGCTAGCGCCCGCCCATTATTTCTCAATTTTGAATTTTTGATGAATATTTTTGAAAAATCCGCAATGCACTGAGGGCGCGAAAGGTGAAGCGCGAAGTAGCGAGGGATCACTGTATATAATTGTATCCTGAATATGTTTTCGTAAACAGCTAAAATAACAAAACTTGTGTCACTGTCCAAATATTTTTGGGCCTAACTGTAAGCAGGGCTGCTCGCAGAGATAGCAAAAAAAAGTGACAACCTAATAGTATTTTCTTGTGTTTGTGACCAATCGTTTCTTTGGCGCCAGCAGTCAATGCATCACGGAGAGTGGTCCATCTGTCTTCAACTGAGGCATTGTCTGGAAGGCTCAGTTCATTCATGTTTCTACCAATGGCCTCTCTAAAGGACTGCAACATTTGGGGATCGCAGAGCTTGTCACAGTCAAAGCGATGGTGAGGAATGTTTGCCAAAATGTGCTTTGGTGGTCGCCGGATCATAATATTGAGTCGGGAGATCAGGAGGCAGTGAACTGTCCAGCAGTCATCAGCTCCAGGCATGGATCGCGTGATGCGGACATCATTTCGGTCTCTTGTTTTTGTGAGGACATAGTCGAGGGTGTGCCATGTGTGTCTGTGTGTGTGTGTATATATATATTTTATAGTAATATGTACATATGTATATTAGCTGCTCTTGCTTGCTTGTTTTTTTTCTTGCCTTCTGATTGTTGCTCTGAGTGTTGCTATCCCTGTGCTGTTGCAATCCTGGAATTTCCCCGTTGTGGGACTAATAAAGGCTTATCTTATCTTATCTTATCTTAAAAGTTCTCCATTTGCATTGCATTTTCCCATACCATGGTGGCCTATGATGCCTTTCCGCAGCTGGTGGTCACTGCCAACTCTGGCATTGAAGTCACCCAGAATAACAAGCTTGTCGGATTCTGGGACTGTCAGAATGGTATGTGTGAGCTGTTCATAGAAGGAGGTTTTGCTTTCATCTTCAGATGTAAGTATACACTGAGATCAGAGTGAGGAAACGTTTTTGGGTGAGCGGGATTCGGATGGTCATTATTCGCTCATTGATTGCAGTTGGGACAAGGTTGTGTTGGTCCACAAGCTGGCATCGGATGGCAAAGCCTACACCATGGATAAGTGGATCTTCTGTATCCTTTCTCTTCCAGAAAATGATGTAGTTTGATCCAGTTTCCTTGATGTTGCCTTCCTCAGCAAGTCTAGTCTCACTTAGAGCTGCTATGTCGATGTTAAAGCGTGCAAGTTCTTTACATACCAGAGCTGTACGACATTCTGGGCGCTCGCTGCTCCTCGTGTCCTGCAGTGTGCAGATGTTCCAAGCACCCAGGATGAAGGGTTTTGTAATGAGAGATCCAATCGGTGGTTGAGAATCCAGGCGGTGGTCGAGAGCGGTTGAGTTTGAGTTTTTATGGTTTTGATATGTAGGTCGACCGTTGTGATGGGTAATCTGCCAGCCGCGGCATGCTAGCCAGATAAGTCTGCAGTGTCCGATGTTTGCCCCACCTTTTCTAGTGGCCTCCCCATATGGGGTGGGCTGCGGGAGTCCTAAATAGGCCAACCCAGTTGTGGATCCAGCTACCGAAATCCAATGTCACTGCAGAGTTCATTGAAAGGCGATCATCTTAGATCTGCCGCCAATGTGTGGTTGCGAGCTAGAGGCTTCCAGTCATACCAAACCTGCCCCCGTTACTTGCAGTTCCATCGCCATTGGGCTTGAAGGGATTGTCCAAGTTGAAGAGGAAGGCCAATCACTTGTGAATTTGTTTAGGGTGGTCGTGGCTGCACGAAGGCCACGCACACGCTCTTGGCCATCAGCATGTCCAACGCGGTTTGGCAGGCCGAAACGTGCAATTTTCATGAAGTTGACTGCAACGGGCTGCCGGGTGTTTTGTTTATCAAGGCCTGCCTCTCTAGCAACTGCCCGCCAGGCACTGCCCTCATCCGTCGAAGTAGTAGACTACTCGCCGTTGGGGACTTTCCTAACTGACTATGTAGTCCGTATACTATTTAACCCATAGTTGGGGATTTGGTTCATGGGTATCAGGGCATGTCCACACACCGGTGGGCCGTGAGTACCGCAAATCTGGGGGCTAAACCTCCTCCGAGTCCCTGCATTTTACCCTGGGGCCTCACGGTACCCAGTTTCCATCCATTACCACGAGGAGGTACGCATGGGGCTTGCTGTGGAGAGGCTATGTACTAGCAGAGGAGACTTACGCACTCGGCTCCCATTTCGCTTGCTGTAAACAGCAGGCTAGCTAGCAGCGGGACAGAAGTGTACACTTCTATAACGCACTAGACACATCACACAGCCTTTTAATGGACATATACCCCCACATGGCTTACAATACCTAGGCGCAATAAGTAACCATATAATAATAATAACCATAATAATAGGTAGCCATATAGTAGTTACAACAACAACAACAACAACAACAACAACAACAACAACAACGATAATAATAATAATAATACCACCTGGACTATATAATACTTCAAATAATTCCATCCTAACAACAATCCTAATACTATAATACTGTTGTAATATTCTAGTCATAATGATATCAATAATAACAGTACTCAGCATATATATTCAACAATAACAACCTTTCTTCATTGAAGACACATTGTAATATTACTGTCCTTTTTTTTGATATTGCTCAAAAATCATTTCTTTATATGTTGATTTAAATATAAGGATTTGGGGACATTGCCTGTGTTTGTCCCCCAACCCATTACACAATTTTACCCCACACACAGACACAAAAACTTTTCCGAGTAGATCTTACTAGGTGAATTTTAAATTTTGTATTTCCCTGTAAACTGTGTTTCCCTTCTCTCTCACTAAAAAGATTTTGTATATTGTGTGGCAAAAAGTTTTTACTGACTTTAAACATTAACTGTGCTGTATGATAATCAACCAGATCCTGCAATTTCAACAACTAATAATTAACTAATAACTAATCATTTCAATTATTACTACCATGCTCTTATCATAATTATCACCACAATTATCAGTAAAATACTCTGGATATATCATTTTCTTAGTTCCATTTTTCTTTAATTTATTTAATATACCCCAGACTCCTTTTATATTATTTTTAATTTTCATTTAACATTTTCCTATAATATATTTTTTTACTAGTTCGTATTATTTCAGTTAATTTATTTTTATATGTTTTATATCTTTTTTCAGATTCTTTAGGTCTTAATTTAATGAAATTTTTATAGAGATAATTTTCCTTTTTACAAACATTTTGTAGCCCCCTGGTTAACCACGGGGAATTTTTGTATTTATGTTTTTTATTAATTTCTTTAATTGGACAGTTTTTATCATATAATGATTTAAAAATATATATATATATATATATATATATATATATATATATATATATATATATATATATATATATATATATATATATATATATATCAATAAATGTATTGTATGCCAGGTCCACTTCTTTCATTCTATTTCTCTTTTGTTTTCCTGTTGACAAATCGGATGATGATCACTGGTTTTCCTTTACTGTCTTTTCTAGGTAATATAATAATAATAATAATAGTAAGATAAGATAAGATAAGATAAGATAAGATAAGATAAGCCTTTATTAGTCCCACAATGGGGAAATTCCAGGATTGCAACAGCACAGGGATAGCAACACTCAGAGCAACAATCAGAAGACAAGAAAAAACAAGAGCAGCGAGTATACATATTTTTAGATTTTTTTAGATTTAGTATACTTTATTGATCCCCAGAGGGGAAATTGAGGGTCATCCACCACTTGGATGAATGAAGCAGCCACGATACGGTGCTATCCCTTAACCATTCACACACACATTCACACCTAGGGCCACTTTAGAGTCTCCAATTAACCTAACCTGCATGTTTTTGGCATGTGGGAGGTGACCGGAGAAATCCCGGGGTAAACCCACGCATACACAGGGGGAGCATGCAAACTCCACACAGATCCACACAGATTATATAAATATAAATATATAGACACACAGTGCGGAGCATTGTAGCTAGATGGAATGAAACAGCATAACCGTCTACTTAGTTATCCTACATGGTATGATTATGTACCCATACATATTGTCACCCTCCGTAGCGACTGATATTGTCCTATTTGTATACCGGAGGGGACCATTGTGTAAGTCTATTGCGTCTTTTGCATTCAATACTATTAGGTTGTCATGTCTTTTTGCTATCTCTGCAAGCAGCCCTGCTTAGGTTGTACAGTCTGACAGCCGTAGGTAGGAAGGACCTGCGAAACCTCTCGGTTGTGCACCTAGGATGATGTAGTCTACTGCTAAATGAGCTCCTCATAATAATAATATAATAATAATAATATAAGTAATTTTCCTCCTGACTTTGGTTGGGATGTGGTTTGGGGCACAGTGGGGTGTTCGTCTAGAAACACTTACCACCAGCAAATTCATTTGAACTTCATGCACATGACTTATCTGACTCCATGTAGACTCCATGTTATGAAGTTTAGATCTGACCCCTACAGTGATTTTTGTTGACCAGGATCAACTGGTATTTTATATATATATTGACATGATTTACGACCCAAGAGACAGACGCTGACACAAGTGATTACAGACAATTATCTTTTATTGTTAAAGTGTGAGTGTAGTGCGTGAGTGGATTTATGTGTCCTCATATGGTCACTGGAGCTGAGCCCGTCTTGTGGTGACCTGGCAACCCTGGAACACACAAGCACAAAGGTTACTGCTGTACAATAACAATAACGGCGTATATGTTGCAGGTGCTTACTGGCAGGTCCCACAGTGTAAGTCCAGCTGGCTCCTGGTGTCCGTGTGACATAGTGCTCGAGGTGCCCGGCGTTGCGGGGGTGAGGAGGAACTCCGAGGAGGAGGAGGCTGTGCCTCGTCAGCTGAGGAGGATTGTCCGCCGCCTGGGAGGTCCACCTGTGCACAGGGGAAAGAACTTGCAGACGAAGAGTGCTGGGTTTGCTTACATGGCCTGGCTTGACTTGGCGTTCGCTTCTTGACTTGTAGTCGAGATCTCGGCGCATTGCTTGGCAAGGAAGACAGACGACTCCGTGCTGAGGAGTCCGTGCGTCGGGCTTTTAAAGCCCGCTGATTGCCACCTGCTGGAGTGAGCGCAGCTGATGATGATGATGCTGATGACGGCCTAGCGGCCATCATGACAGTACTCCTCCCTCTAGAGGTGCCTCCAGGCACCTGCCCAATCCTACCTGGATGCGCCCGATGGAAATCGCGGACCAACTGCTTATCGAGGATCAACGCAGGGCGTATCCAGGAGCGATGCTCAGGACAAAACCCCTCCCAGTCCACCAAATACTGAAGGCCCCGACCCCTCCTGCGGACATCCAGGATTGCTGTCACTCCCCAGGCCGGGTGGCCATCGATCATCCTCAAGGGGACAGGAGCCACAGGAGGCGGGCACAGCGGGTCAGCGATGTAGGGCTTGACCTGGGAGACGTGGAAAGTGGGGCAGATGTGCATGTGAGGGGGGAGAACAAGACGCACAGACACAGGGTTGACAATGCGGGCAATGACAAAAGGGCCGATGAAGCGCTTGGTCAGTTTACGCTTCTCGGCAGGCACACTGATGTTTTTCGTGGACAACCATACCTTCTGACCCACCTTGTAATCCGGGGCGGGCCTCCTGTGACGGTTGGCCACTTCGATGTTGCGTTCCGTGGTTCTCAGGAGGGCTCTGCGGGTGATGGACCAAATCCGCCGACAACACCTGTTGTGAGCCTGTACAGATGGAACCGCTACCTCTCCCTCCTCCTCAGGGAACACAGGTGGATCGTACCCCAATGATGCCTTAAAGGGGGGCATCCCCGTGGCTGAGGACACCGTGGTGTTGTGAGCGTACTCGATCCAAGGGAGATACGTGCTCCAAGAAGAGGAGTAGGAGGAGATGACGCAGCGCAGCGCAGCCTCCAGCTCCTGATTGGCCCGCTCGCACTGGTCAGTGCTCTGCGGGTGGTATCCAGAGGAGAGACTGGCCGTGGCCCCCAGTACCATGCAGAACGCCTTCCAAACTTGAGACACGAACTGTGGCCCTCGATCCGAAACGATGTCAGCGGGGATCCCGTGAGGATGAACCACGTGAAGGACGAGGAGGTCCGCTGTCTTCCGTGCTGATGGCAACTCCCGGAGAGGCACAAAGTGGGCAGCTTTAGAAAAGCGGTCCACTATTGTCAAAACAGTCGTGAAGTGGCTGGAGGGGGGCAAACCGGTCACGAAGTCCATGGCTACATGGGACCAGGGGCGGGAAGGGACAGGCAGAGGGTGCAGAAGGCCCGCCGGGGCCGACGATGACGTCTTACCAGTAGCGCACTGAGCGCAGGCCCTGACATAGTTGTTAACATCCTTCCGTAGCCCTGGCCACCAAAAGGTCCTCTGGACGAGGTCAGTGGTCCGACTCACACCCGGATGGTACGCCAGTTTAGACGCATGACCCCACTCAATTACCTGGCCTCTGACAGAAAGGGAAACAAATAGATGACCCGGAGGCCCCCCACCCGGATCGGGCTCCACCTCTTGTGCTCTTCTGACCTTGTCGCAGATTCCCCAGGACAACGCACCCACCACACAGGCAGACGGCAGAATAGTCTCCTCCTGCTCGTCAGAGGACGGCACATCAAACTACCTGGAAAGGGCGTCAGGCTTACCATTCTTGCTTCCCGGCCGATAGGTGATCGTGAAATTAAAGTGACCGAAGAAGAGTGACCAGCGGGCCTGACGTGCGTTCAACCGCTTGGCCGTCCTGAGATACTCAAGGCCCCTCCAACCAGTGCCTCCATTCCTCCAGAGCGAGTTTGACGGCCAGCAGCTCCCTGTCACCAATGCTGTAGTTCCTCTCAGCGGGTGTCAGGTGATGAGAGAAGTAAGCGCAGGGTCGGATCTTTCCATCCGCCGGGGAGCGCTGAGAGAGAACAGCCCCAACCCCCGAATCCGAGGCGTGCACCTCCACCAGACACTGTAGTTCCGGGTCCACCTGGGTCAACATACGAGCTGAGGCGAACTCCTCCTTCAGTCTCTCGAATGCCCCATCAGCCTCCTCACTCCAGTGAAAGGGGACCTTCGGGGATGTGAGCGCAGTCAGGGGTCTGGCGATGTTCCCAAAGTTAAGCACAAACCTCCGGTAAAAATTGGCGAAACCCAGAAACCTCTGCAGCTGTTTCCGAGATGTAGGTGTGGGCCAGTCCACCACCGCCTTGACCTTGTCAGGATCGGGAAGCACCTGGTTACGGGTGATGATAAATCCCAGGAAGGAGGTGCGGTCCGTGTGGAATTCACATTTCTCCGCCTTGACGAACAACTGATTCTCCAGGAGGCGCTGCCGAACCCGCCGCACATGCACCTGGTGCTCCTCCAGTGTGCGCGAGAAGATGAGGATATCATTGAGGTACACGAAGACGAAGGAGTTCAGAAAGTCCCAGAGGACGTCACTGATTAGGTGCTGGAACACCGCCGGAGCGTTGGTTAACCCAAACGGCATCACTAAATATTCAAAGTGGCCGTTTGGGGTCCGGAAAGCAGTCTTCCATTCGTCGCCTTCTCGAATACGCACCAGGTGATAGGCGTTCCGCAGATCTAACTTGGTGAACCATGACGCCCCCTGGAGGGAGCCGAAGGCAGTGTTCATCAAGGGGAGTGTGTATTTGTCTTTGATTGTGATATCATTGAGGCCCCGGAAGTCGATGCAGGGGCGCAGCGAGCCATCCTTCTTCCCCACGAAGAAGAACCCTGCGCCTACGGCCGAGGATGATGGACGGATGATACCGGAAGCCAAAGACTCCTTGATATACGTATCCATGGCCTCACGTTCCGGGGCTGACAGGCTATACAGGCAGCTCGCCGGGAGAGGGGCCCCAGCCTTGAGGTTGACTGCACAGTCATACGGACAATGGGGGGGAAGGAACAGCGCCCGTGACTTACTAAACACCGGGCCCAGGTCATGGTAGACGTCAGGTACCTTGGACAGGTCCGGGGGAGGCGTCGAGGGAGGAAGCACTGGAACCAAGGGGGCGCACGCTGCTGACTGAAGACAGGCGCTCAGGCAGAACGAGCTCCATGCCGTGATACTCCCAACTTGCCAGTCGAAAGTGGGGTTATGCAGCCGAAGCCAGGGGTACCCCAGGACAATGGGTGAATAGGAGATGGGCAGAACCAGGAACCGTATTTCCTCTCTGTGATTCCCAGAGACTATTACTGACACAGGGGCCGTCTGGTGGGAAACTGATGTCAGTGACGCCTTGGATAGGGTGACAAGATGAACAGGGGGGCATAAGGGCTGACTGCTGAGGCCCATCAGGGTTGCCAGGTCTCTGGAGATGAAATTCTGCTCAGCTCCAGAGTCAACTAAGGCGTGTGTGGTGTGTTCCTTGTGTTTGTGGAGGAGTCTAATGGGGATATGGCAACTAGTGAGGGGTTTTCCCTGATTTTTGTCCGCGAATCCCCCTACTGTGATCCGTGGACCTCCCCTTTTTAACGGGCAGTCCACTACTCCATGTGACCCATTACCACAGTAGAAACACAACCCCCGCTCCCTGCGGCGCTGTCTTTCAGCCGCTGTAATACCCGATTGCCCAACAATCATATCCTCCTGCTCCGGAAGTTCCTCAGATGAGGGCAGAGTGAGGAGGGAGGACCTAACAGAGCGAGGGCAAGATTTACTCGAACGAGAAGCTGTTCGCCTTTCGGCCGCTCGCTCCCTTAGCCTGCTATCTAGGCTGATGGTGAGGGAAATTAACTCCCCTAACCTGTCTGGTTTATCCCATGCTGCTAGCTCATCCTTCAACTCGGGGCTAAGACTGCGGAGGAAGATTCCACAGAGCGCTGGCTCCCCCCACCCAACCTGAGCAGCTAATACCTGGAAATCAACGGAGTAATCGGTGGCAGACCTACTGCCCTGCTGAAGACCTAGCAGCCGTTCGGTTAGCAATGCGCCCAGGTCAACATGATCGAACACCTCCATGAACTCTGCCACGAACTGCTGGTAAGTCCAAAGTGGATAGCTTGGTTTGGCCATGATGGTATAAGCCCAATCTAAGGCTCTGCCTCCCAGCAAGTTGAAAATGTATCCAATTTTGTTCAAATCAGTGGCAAAGTCCCCCGGGACGCAGAGAAACACAGACTCGCACTGCAGAAAAAAACCCTCGTGTCTCCCCGAGTTTACCATTAAAACGAGCGGGGGTTGGCACGGGAGTGAGGCGATGTGCGGATGGTGGGTTAGTTTGGCTAGTAGCAGTGGCTGCGGGTGCTGAAGGCGCCCCACTGGCCGGGGGAAACGCCTGGTGTCCTTCCAGGCGATCCAGTCGGCTGTTAATTTGTGTCAATTGGTTTAAGATTACCGTCTGTTGATGGGAAATCATGTCAACTCGTGCGCTGAGAGTGTTTAAGCGGCGCGACAGCACGCCGTCTGTTGGGTCATCCTGACGGAGTCGTACTGACATGATTTACGACCCAAGAGACAGACGCTGACACAAGTGATTACAGACAGTTATCTTTTATTGTTAAAGTGTGAGTGTAGTGCGTGAGTGGATGTATGTGTGCTCGTCTGGTCACTGGAGCTGAGCCCGTCTTGTGGTGACCTGGCAACCCTGGAACACACAAGCACAAAGGTTACTGCTGTATATACGTATATATATATATATATATATATATATATATATATATATATATATATATATATATATATATATATATATATATATATATATATATATATATATATATATACTGTATATACTGTATATACTGTATATACTGTATATACTGTATATATATATATATATATATATATATATATATATATATATATATATACACTACTGTTCAAAAGTTTGGGGTCACCCAGACAATTATTTTGTGTTTTCCACGAAAAGTCACACTTATTTACCACCATGAGTTGTAAAATGAATAGAAAATATTGTCAAGACATTGACAAGGTTAGAAATAATGATTTGTATTTGAAATAATAATTTTTTCCAGATACTCAACCTGCTCAAAGGAAGGTCAGTTTTATAGCTTCTCTAACCAGCTAAACTGTTTTCAGCTGTGCTAACATGATTGCACAAGGGTTTTCTAATCATCCATTAGCCTTCTGACGCAATGAGCAAACACATTGTACCATTAGAACACTGGAGTGATAGTTGCTGGAAATGGGCCTCTATACACCTATGTAGATATTGCACCAAAAACCAGACATTTGCAGCTAGAATAGTCATTTACCACATTAGCAATGTATATTAGATATTAGAGTGTATTTCTGATTAGTTTAAAGTTATCTTCATTGAAAAAAACAGTGCTTTTCTTTCAAAAATAAGGAGATTTCTAAGTGAACCCAAACTTTTGAACGGTAGTGTATATATATATATATTGGAGATGCCTTGGTGTAACAAGCTTTTGGGAGATGGTGAGGGATAATTTATCTGCTTTGTTGCATATTTTCATAAATTTGTCCCCTGCACTTTTCCTTCTTGACCATCTCTCACAGCTGCAACTTTGAAGACACCAGGAATGCATATTTTTTGCAGATTTGACCACCGCCAAAAAGATGAGGTGGAAGCTTAGGTGGAAGCCTCCTCATGCACTGATTCAGAGACAGTGGAGTGTCATGTTTATACGTAGATATTGGTTATCTGGAAAAGTCAGTGGCTCAAATACATGGAGCCAAGAAGGATTCAGTCAGATGTTGGGCCCAGACGGTGGATGATTTAAATGGTTTGTTGTCAGGAGATTGCTGTATTTATCTGGGTTTTTTTTGTCCCTTTCTGTGTATGTTGGTCCTGGTTTTATGCTGGTCTATGTTTTTGTTCTCTTTGTTTCTTTGTTTGGTTGCTTGTTTTTGAAAATGTCAAAAATATTTTGATTGAAAAAAATGGAATTGCACTCAAACAGTTTATAACTTGAAAATTATAGTGACTGTCATTTGCATCAATTAATTAGCTAACTAACTACTAACCTGCACTTATATAGCGCTTTTCTAGTCACAAAGACCACTCAAAGCGCTTTCACTAATACTAACCCTCTATTCTAAGGGCCTATAGGAAACAGATATCTAGGGACAATTTAGAACAGCCAATTAACATAACATGCATGTCTTTGGATTGTGGGAGGAAACCGGAGCCCCCGGAGTAAACCCACGCACCACAGGGAGAACATGCAGACTCCACACAGAAAGGCTCCAACCCCTGCCAACCTGGGGATTCAAACCAGGAACCTTCTAGCTGTAAGGCAACAGTGCTAACCACTGCACCACCGTGCTGCCCACCTCAATTAATTAGGAAAATCACAGACAAATATAATTTGCATAATAATTTGGAATGTGGTGTATTCCTGATGTAAATTTGCTTACGCTGGCCTGATGTAAGTGTGCTGTTGCGATAACTGATATTTAAATGCTATATTAGAAGAAGTAGCCAGTCTGTAGGATCCTAATCAAATTTACTGGATAAGGTTCTTGTTCTGGTTTGATAACAAGATCTGACTTAGAAATACTCCTAACTAAGAGTCTTTAGAGGCTGCAGCTCTTATTTCAACTTTAAAAATGGAAAAAGTAGAAGGGTCCTTGGCTGCTGCACCCCAACATCCCTCCAACAGCCCACGCTCATGGGAAAACTAACGCCTCATTTAGTTCCTACCTCCCTCTCTCCATTCTTGTCCCTCCTCATCCTGGGTCTCCAAAGAAGAGGAGTGAAGGGCCCTAACGGTGGCGTGACAGCTCCGTTTGATCCCTGTGTCCTGCAATCTTCAGTCTCCTCCATTCAGCCTGCATGGCTCAGGATCAGCGGTGTGGACCAAAGGGACAAAAGTCTCTGTGCTAATTGCTGCCACATCAAATGGTGAGGGGACATCCCCACTCAGATTGATGAAGGTGGGGGGAGGAAGAAAGCTTTTTAGGGTTTTTCCCTCACATCAGCTGATACTGTTCCTCTATGAGATGTGGATGTGTTAATCACCTTTAGAGAGACCCCATTATGCTGTTTTTCAGGTGTTGATGAAATGTCTGTGGTCATGACTACTGCAGCATTTAATTATTCTTGTCACTTTTTACACAACGGGAAGGAGATCTGGTCAAAACTTCAAAACATCAACATTTCCTCTTTCTGCCACATCCAGGTAGTGTAGCTGGTGTTCCTTTAACTGTGAGCTGTGCTTCCAGCTGTATCTCTAGGAACATCCAGTTCAGTTGGTATATTTTTGGATCTTTTCCTTGTTTGTCCAAGGCAGTGATCTCTTCTCTGAACTTTTTGGACAATTCAAGCATCACCATCAATTGTCCAGGTATTTGAGGCATTCTATCTCAAGCACACCTTATGGAAGTAGTAAAGCCCTTGATTGGTAGCATCAAGTGTGCTTGAGACCACACCTGATTTGCAAAAGTGTGGTTACATATAGATATACATTTCACTTGGTATGTATCACTCCACTTCAAAGGTGTTCGTGTAACCGTTAATTACTAACAGTAATTTACTGTCAACTCTCAGTGAGAATTGCAGTACTGTGTTGGACACCTTAATTTCCACAATGAGGCACTGTTTGACAAGATTTCTTACTTAACCCAGACATCCCACCCTTTTGAAAAAAAAAAATTCTATTCAGTTTGCAAAGTCTGCTCTTGTATAAATATCATTATGTGGCGGTTCGGTTAACCCCCACAACAGATTAAGGGCAGTCAGCTCTCTTCTCTTGGTTTTTCCCGCTGCACTACTGGGATGTAGTAGTAGTAGATTAGTTTATTTGACAGGGACAGTGCAATAAACATAGACAATTAATCAAAGACAATCAATCTGATGTGTTGCACATAGAGTGTATAGCTATTAGCTAATTTGCAACTCTTGTCCCTGGATGGGCTTTAGAAAAAAGAATCAAGATAAAAAATATACACAATAACCACATACATCAATGCAGAAAAATTATAAATACACAATTATAAATATTATATTATAAATACACAAATATAACAGCCTGACTCACATTTAACATAAATATTATAAATATTATAAATACACAAATATAACAGCCTGACTCACATTTAACACATATAACATAACTCACATTTGCCTATTTCAGGCCTTCCTCCCTCCGTCACTCACTATAAACAAACACATTTATTCCTTCCCTTCATTCACTCTCACTTTGCAGACAATTAATTCATACATGAGTACATTCTTGTTTATTTTTCAGACAGTTTTTAACATTTTTAATGAATGTTTTAAAGTCCATTATTATTTTAATTTCATTTGGCATTGTGTTCCAGATGTGACTGCCCTTTATAGAGAAAGCTGTTTGTCCAAATGTGGTTCTGCGGTGGAATATTTTACAGTTATTGTTAACAGAACTCCTGGTGGCTCTGCTGCTGTCCTGTCTTTGGACGAAACCAGCAAGTGGCTCGGGTGCTGATTTATGGAAACATTTGAACGTTAATTTCAGAAGACAGAGGTCAATGAAGCTCTCAAAACTCAATAGGTTGTATTTTTTTAAAACATTACAGTGATGCCACCTAATGGGCTTTTTGTCCAAGATTTTTAGGGTTTGATTATATAATGAACCTATATGTCTTATTGTGGAAGGGGCTGCTTGAGCCCAGACTGTCAAACAGTATGATATATGAGAAAAAACCATAGAATGCATATACAGTGCAGCTGCTTCGTAAGGTATGTAATATCTAATTAATTTAAAGCAGTTCAGATTTTTTTTTACTGTTTTTGAAATTTTCTTTATATGAAGATTAAATTTGAGTTGAGGATCTAGTACAATGCCAAGGTATTTGAATTCTGTAGCTAAACTGATGTCATGATCATGTATATTAACTTTAAAATGTTGCAGGTTACATTTTTTGATTGAAAAGCACATTGAGACTGTTTTCTGAAGGTTCAGCAATAGATGGTTCTTGAGGAGCCACTCTTGGACATCAACCATACTTGTAGACAGTACATCTGCAGCCTGTGCTGGAGTCTTGGCAGCTGTGTAAATAACTGCATCATCTGCATAAAGTTGGCATGTTGCAGCTGAGCAGTGTAACGGCAAGTCATTAATAAAAATGCTGAAAAGTAAAGGACCAAGAATGGACCCTTGTGGGATACCCATGCGGTTGTTTAAAAATGAGGATTTATCCTGGTGAACTTTTACACACTGTTCTCTATTCTGGAGATAAGATGCAAACCATTCTAATGTATTTGGGGAGAAGTTAAAAGATACCATTTTGGATAAAAGCAAACTGTGGTTTACAGTATCGAAAGCCTTTTTGAGATCTAGAAAAACAGCTCCTACCACATTACCCCTGTCCAAGGACTGTTTGACGTTTTCAATAAGGCAACAATTTGCTGTTTCTGTTGAGTATCCTGGTCTAAAACCAAATTGATGTGGATGAAGAAGTTGACTGTCTTGTAAGTAGTCTATCAGCTGTGTAGCTACAACTTTTTCAAGAACCTTAGATAGGACTGGTAAGATAGAGATTGGGCGGTAATTGCATATATCGTCTTTACTGCCTGATTTATGAACTGGTATGACGACAGCTTTTTTCCAGCCAGATGGAAATGTACTAGACCTAATGGAGAGATTAATGAGATGAGTCAGTGGTTTGATTAATATTTTGCTGTGCATTTTGAGAAAGGAGGTGCTCATATTGTAGATATCATTAGTTTTTGAGTTTGACAGTGTTTTAACAACGCCAGCAATTAACTTCTCATTTACCTCATCGATGTGAAAAGTATCTGTTGGAAGTATGGAATTTGTGTTGTTGAGCACATTTGGCAGCACAAAAATTTTTGTTAAGTCTTCCACAGAGCCCACAAAGTGTGAATTAAATTCATTTGTCAAAGTAGCCTTGTCACTGACGGTCTTGCCATTGATTCTAAGTTCCTTTACCCCCTTCTGATCGTTTTTTTTATTAGTTAAGTTATTTAAATGCCTCCATAGGGAACTGTTGTTACCCTTTGCATGATCTATCAGTTTATTGTAATAAGATATTTTTGATTTTCGCAGCTCATGTACCACTTTATTTCTTAAACTTTTGTACACAAGGTGATCATTTTGTAGTTTGGAGGTTAGTGATGTTTTCAGTGCATAGTCTCGCCTCTTCATAAGTTTTCTTAGTTCATTATTTAACCATGGTAGGCTAATCTTCTGTTGTCTACTTTTAATTTGCTTTGAAAATTTTTCTATAGACTTTGTGATTGTTGCAGTTATAAAATTACAACAATCATCTACTTCACATGTTGACATGAGCTGCTCCCAATTTTGATTCTCTAAGTAATGTTCAAACTCCTCATTTTTTGATTTGGGGATAATAAAATTTGATTTGTCAATATCGACTCCCCCAAAATACTGTAGTCGCTTTTTAGTAAGTTTCCTGACAGCAAGAACCATGTTATGATCTGAGAGACCAGTTACAAGATTATAGGTTCTGGTTATTCGTTCTGGTTTATTAGTAAATACCATGTCAATAAGTGTTCTGGATTGTTTGGTTATCCTGGTGGGTCCTTTGATGATTTGCTGGTAATTAAATTTAGTCATGAGGCTTTTCAGTTTTTGTTTGTCTTTTTTATCAGACCAGTTGATATTAAAGTCACCATGAATTATTGTTTCTCTGTTCTTCTCAAGTTGTTTAACCAGATCACTTAATTCATTATAAAAGGAAGAGTTGTGTGAAGGTGGGTTGTACACTACTGCAATGTTGAAATTCATTACCGGAGAGAGACATACATTAACAGCTAAACATTCAAGTGAAGTATTCAAATCAACCAGTTGACATTTATATTTCTCTTTGATGTAAATTAAAACACCTCCTCCCCTCCCTACCTGCCTGTCTTTTCTAAAACACTGGTAGCCCACAATATCGATCATATTAGTGTCTATGTTCCTGTGTATCCAGCTTTCTGAGAGACAAAGGTAGTCCAGATTTGAGTCCAACAGCAACACCGAAATCTCATCTCTTTTGGGGATTATGCTCCGTATGTTTAAATGACCGCCGAGGATCCCCTTTGGTTTAGCCTTGGTGTCCCAAAGAACTCGTGCATGATTAACAGTTTGGAAAAATAAATGTTGTTTTTGCTTTTGTACAGCTCGGTTTTGTGCTAACCCAGTGGTCTGCTGTTTAATAGTGGCAGGTCCAGGGTTAAGGTGAATATCTCCTGCCAGAAGTAGCAGAACTAACAGAACTTTAATTGTATATCCTCTGCCATATTGTGATTTTTGCTTAACAGCCATGTTTGCCTTAATTTGGAAGTTTTTGCTCAGGCCTTTTAAAGACCACATAGAGTGTAGGGTGAGATGTCCAAGCCCAAATCCATACAGATAAAACTTTTTAACTTCACCTTTGGTTGAGTTTGTCGGAAAATCCTTCTTGTTGCAGGTCCAGACACACAAAGACAAAACGAAGAGGAAGTAGAGAAGTAGAGAAGGCTTATTAGTGGTGCCCATCAGCCCACTTTTTAATCCGGTGGCAGCCATCTTCGGTCTTTCTTGGAAAGAAGGAAAAAGAAAATCTGTGGATAGTAAAATAAATTCTGCTTATATCGCCAGAATCTGATCCGATCGTCCTCGAATCCAGCTGGGCCTCAGCTAGCCAACTAGCCCCTTCCGTTGCTGGTCTCGTTGCTCATAGTCGCCGTAACTGGTCTCCCATCCCGCTCCTCCAACCGAGTCTCGTCACACACCGCCGCTGCCACCGAGCTCCGCTGAGGTCACGGTAAGTCCTCCGCTAGGCACCGCCACCTACCGTCGTCTGCCTGGGTGAAATCTCTGCTGAGCCCCGTCAACAAATAGCCGCTTGCCTGGTAGTATCGCCGCTGGGCCTCGCAGCTGGCCCAGACAGGCGCCTCTATGGCTGCCGTGTCATTGGATGCGCCTAATGTGCGCGCCCAATGTCAAGTCAAATTCCTTGTGTGTTTACTTGTAAATATACTTGGCAATAAAGCTGATTCTGATTCTGATTCTGATTCTGAGCTGGGCTTCGATTCAGGCTGGTGTAAGGTGGAATGACTGGCGCCAGCATTAAGCTAACTAGCGTTAGCTTAGCAATCGCTTCGGGTAGTCTCGTCGCACACCGCCGCTGCAGTCACGGTAAGTCCTCCGCTGGGCACCGCCGCCTACCGCCGTCTGCCTGGGTGAAATCTCTGCTGAGCCCCGTCAACAAATAGCCGCCTGCCTGGTAGTATCTCCGCTGGGCCTCGCAGCTGGGCTTTGATTCAGGCTGGTGTTAGGTGGAATGGCTGGCGCCAGCATTAAGCTAACTAGCGTTAGCTTAGCAATCGCTTCAGGTAGGGCACATCAGTTAATCACAAGGAAGCGCTGGAATTGCTGGTCAGTTTACTCACAGTGGCCAGATAAAAGCGATCAAAGGGGTAATCCACCGGAGGTATATCCGATCGCTGTAGGTTAGTTATTTAGAGACTGGCGCCAGCATTAAGCTAACTAGTGTTAGCTTAGCAATCGCTTCAGGTAGCATTAAGCTAACTAGTGTTAGCTTAGCAATCGCTTCAGGAAGGCGCAGGAAGTCGCTGGAGAAAGGCGATTAAAGGGCAATCCAACGGAGGTGGCAATTCAGCCCGTGCGTGTTCGCCACGAGCGCCGATCGCTGCAGGCCAGCTACTTTTAATGGCAAAATCAGTGACTTTGTCTCAGCACTGAAAAAGTGTGACCATCCCGGTCGCCATCTTGAGTCTCTGCTATAATTACCATCACTAGTAATGTGCCATTCATGTATTGTGATGTAATGTGCCATTCATGCATTGTGATGTAATGTGCCATTCATGTATTGTGATGTAATGTGCCATGCATGTATTGTGTTCATGCGTCCTGTCCTTACTGTGACCTAGAGACAGATCAATATGTAGATGTGCCTTGTAACCTCTTTGTCCTGCAAGCTGGAGCAGAGGACAGCAATCTGCCTATTGTTATGTAGGTCTTTCAAATGCAAATATCTCATGCCTGTTCTGCAGTCCCTTTGATCGTACCAACTGCTGTGAATCCGCTTTGATGTATTGTCTGAGTTGGGTATAAATACTGCACAGGTTCTGTAACTCACTCTCTCAATTCCACTTCCTCAACTGCTGCTGCTGGACACAGACTTTGTGTCCTCCTTCTCTGAGAGCCGCTGGGCTCGCTCCTGGCGCGCATGCACGGCGCCGGGAACGGAGCTCGTGACGGCGGTATGATTTAATAAACTCTACTTAAAACTCCATCGCTGCCTTTATTTTATCATGCCACCGCAATTACACTATTTCATGTCTGTTTAAAAAAAAAGGCATTGCTAGAGTTGGCTTTATGGTCTTGATTAACAAACCACAATAGTTTTGTGGTGATGGGCTCTTTATTTTATCTGAAAATGCCAAGAAAAAGAGAGCATAGTGTGCCGAAGCCAAATTGCTAGCATACTAACTAGCCACTGGCATTGGCCACTTTTTGATCTCGGCCCTTGTGCAGTACCAACTCAACAGGTGACCAGTATGTATTACTCCCAGTGCTGTAATGCCACTACTTTTTGCAGTAACGTGGTGTGTAACGGAATTACTGTTTAAAAATTCACTAATGCATTACAGTTTCTTGAAATTTGATGAGATCCGTTGTTCGTTACTTGTTTTATTAATATGGATAGATATTTTAGCACAAATAAATGAATATACAAACAGACCCTACTGTAGCTGACATGTAGCCATCAGTCAATGTGACCTGTTGCAAAGAGCCGAGTCTTCACTACTGAGAGAAGGAAAGATGAAGTTACTTTGTATTTGTGGAAATAGACAGATTATTTTTTTCCTTTCTCGCAATTAATGACAGAAAAATATTGGTGGATTGCAAGCTAAGTGCTGGTTGAGTCCTACTGCCATCTTCAGAAGCCTCTGACAAAGCTAAGTAATGGCTAGCTATGCTAACAACTCTATCTGAACAGCCACAGCTGGATGTAAAGTGGAAATACTTTTTTCTCAACAGCCACGGCTGAATTTCAAGCACAGGTATGCACCTGGACAGTTTGTGACACAGCAAGAATTAAACCGATTGATTGCCATATACGTTGTTACAGACTGAAGACGTGATAACAGTCACTTTCCATCAGACAGCTGAGACTGTGATCCACTGAAGTTACAACACATTTACCCGCTACTTGGATTAAGAGTATTCAAAAATGGATTTTGATGTCCAAAAGAAATTTAAGCGACTGGATCATGTCTCTGTCACAGTAGATGATCGGACTGTGGATAATGGACATTTTCTTTGGATCACTGCACATCGGATTAACCCATAACATAAAGATCAGATAAACATGGACAGCTTTAAGCAGTGTTGCCAACTCTCACTCTTTTAGAGTAAGTCTCACTGCTTTTCCCTCTCTCTCACTCAACAAACCCTATTTCTCACTCCAAAATGAGAAAATTACTGGCAATATTGTATTGATTTTTCTTCACATTTCTCCCAAAATTAGAGCTCTCAAGGCAGGATAAGCCGACTGATCATGTTCTAAAACTTATTCTGAAGTACAGTAAGCATTAAAACAACCGTTTATGTGTATTGTGAACCTGCTTGCTCAGTCCACCCCTGCATGCCCCAGTCTCCTCCTTGCACAATTCCAGTTAAATCTCACTCCAACCTTTTCTGAAAAGTTGGCAACTCTGCTTTATGTCCCACACACTGACACTTGTAGCAACACCAACATTAAAAACTGTCTGTGAAGCGCTGTCTGGAACATTCTGTTTTCAGTCATTAACAAGCCTGTAATGTAATCCATTAATTAAATTATCTTGATATGGGTGCAAGATGATTCAAGTATGCATTTAAACGTATTGTGAAAGTTACTTTTTCAAGAAACTAATTAGTTTAATCATGCAGTAATTGGTAAAGTAATGCAATTACTTTTGAAAAGAAGTAACTAGTAACTGACATGGTTAATTGACCCAGTGAGCAGACTCGGACTCAGAAATAGATACAATTATATTTACTGAATGACAATGAAGGTGTGTGAGTGTGTGGGTGTGTGGTCTTGTGGTAGCTGGGGGAGAGCAGAACACCGTACAACCTGGCAACCCTAGGGACAGACAGAGACAGGGACTGTTAGTGGCAATCACAGGTGGAGATGTACAGTTCAGTCCAGGGCATACTGTTTGTAGACATGTTGGGAGGCTCAGGTTCAGCTCGGTGGCTACCTCCAGGAGGACAGTTTCTGCTGTTCAGGCTGGTGCTGAAGGAGGTTGGTGTGTCTGAGGTGGAGCAGTGCAGCTCGGTCCGCCGCCAGGAAGGGGGGAGGTCCACCGCCACGGGACTCCGCCTGTGCACAGGGGACTGAGAGAGGATTTAAGGAGAATGAGCGAGGGCTTTCTTGAGCTGTGGAGTGATTCTTCCTGACGCCGGCTGGCAGGAGGCTGGATGCCAAGGACGAAGGTAGACTGAGGCTAGGAAGCTCAGGAACAACGATGAAGGAGAGAGAAGGTCTCATAGAGTGTAGACAGACGACTCCGCACTGATCCCAGAGCAGCATGGTTTAAATAACCCTTGCTGTGATGAGGAGCAGGTGTGCGTGCAGCTGAGAAGAACAGGCAGCCATAGCAAACCATTACAGTAACTGTAATTAGTTACTATTTTTAGTAACCCAACAATGGAATTAATAAACACTGACTTTTGCACTTAGCAATATCTAAGTTGTTTACATGTGTGTGAAATGACAATAGACGTCTTCATGCTGAGTGAGATGTTGAGCAAGTTACTGGCTACATTTAGAAGGGACTATTTTTTTTTTCTCAGCTACACAAAATAACTGGTTAAACAAACAAATGATAATATTTTGTCCAGTATTGCTGTCATTTAATAAATTGTGCCTGCCAGAACTGTTGTGTAAATGAAATATTATGCTTGTGGTCATACAGTATCATGAATATAGTGACTGGTGGCGTGATACGTCTAATGCCCGACGCGTGGTGGAGGGAGTATGGTATCATTGATACCGTACTCCCTCTTGTGTAATATTGCTTAATGTAAAGTTTTAGTCATTTTCTGTAACATTTAATTATGATTGCAGAAATATCTCCACAGAAATGCCTGCTCTATTAAGTCTGAACATGACATTAAAAGTTGTAAGACGCCACCATCTTGCCAATCTGCAGCCAACCTCTATAAGATGTATTCCCAATGTAAATTGGTATGTTGGGCCAATGTTGGAGCATTGCACATGTGCCCTTGGGTTTCATTAATCAGTAAATCAGGTTTTACAGTTAGTGGAACTGAAGAGCTGCATCCACTTCTTTGTGTTTTAATGTTTCTTAAAGATGTACTTTTTTCTCTTTGTAGAAGATGTGGAGACATACCCACATTAGTTCTGCCCATGCAACTGCCTGCTATTTCATTGAGAAGCAGACAGTAGCTGACTGCCGGTTTGACTGGCTGCCCCTATTGTCCTCCAGTAACCAGAAAGATCAGTGGACCAGAACCTGGTAACAAAAGGTTTGGAGCGCCGCTCCATGAGTTTGTGAGTTGCTGTCACGGCTCAGTGATATGAGAGTCTCGGGACCCACGGCCACAGGGGGAGAGAAAAAGCTGTCACTTCAGAGGATCTTTTCAAACCGGCCTCACTTTGGTGCGCTGAAAGTTCACAGTTCATCAGGTGGCTTCTGCTCCACTTCTGCATAAAATGATCTGCTTCTCAGCTCCCCCTTTCTTTTTGCTCAACTCATGCATTGCTGTTTTTGTCAGCTGTTTTGTCTTTGTGCCAAAACGAGGCTTTGTCAGGCCTGTGAATATCTTTTCAGACTTTCAAAGTGTTTTGTTGACGAGCAGTCTTCACATGATGTTGGATCATGTTGTCAGAGGTCACAACCTGTTGGTCATTCCATTGTAGCCAAAGTGAGGCTCAGATCTTGAGCCAAGGAAACAGGTCACCCTATGCCTTCTATAACAACAAGGCAAACATCAGCTCATCCATCAAGTCCACCATAGGAGTGTAGCAGCCTAGCATACAGCACCATCACTCACAGGTGGAGGAGCTCTAAGCAGCAGGAAGCAGGGCTGCTGCTGTAGATCTCAGTCAGACCTATGGTCTCCAGCATGAAGACTGGCCACCAACAGCACACATATGTTGGGCTAGTGTCAGCAAGTTTGCATCGTGACTTCATCTTACAGAGGTTGTTTGCACACTGCCAGGAGATTTGCAACTTTTTCCCTGTAAATTGGGAAAAATTGGCTGCACGGTGGCGCAGTGGTTAGCACTGCGGCAGCACAGTTTACCCTTGGCCGGGGGATTGTGGGGATCGTGGGATCGTGGGTTCGATCCCAGCCCCCGACCAACAGTGATCTGTGTGGAGTTTGCATGTTCTCCCCGTGTTGCGTGGGTTTACTCCGGGATTTCTCCGGTTTCCTCCCACATGCCAAAAACATGCATGTTAGGTTAATTGGCTGTTCTAAATTGTCCCTAGATATCTGTTTCCTATAGGCCCTTAGAATAGAGGGTTAGTATTAATGAAAGCGCTTTGAGTGGTCTTTGTGACTAGAAAAGCGCTATATAAGTGCAGGTTAGTTAGTTAGTTAGTTAAATTCTGATCCCTTTTTCTCAAAGTTGCAACTTTTTTCTTGTAAGCTTGCAGCATTCATCTGGATGCTGGTTAAATGTTTATTCTGTGTAATTAAATTCTAATTTAACTTTTTCAATTAGCATCTTTTATCATGTCTTTAATTCTTGCATATTTGTATCTAATTTACATTTATCCATTTGTACCTCATGCTAAATTGGTGAATGCCGCCACTCCCCTTGTTAAAAAAGTAACAAATCACCTGCTGGTTATAGCTGTGGTAAATCTACTTAGAGATTCACTTCAGTGGATATAAATCCCCTATAAAAACAAATCTACATTGTCTAACATGGTGTCTTATGCCCTTTTTTCACAAAAAAACCCCTCTCATTGTTTTCAAGTTTCATATCAAAATCTTTTCAAACCCCCCCCCCCCCCCATCCCTTCAAACGCCAGAATTGATGATTACTAGGTCCAACACACAAGACTAACAGTGGCTAGCCCTACATTAAACAGAATGAATCCTATGATAAAAACACTTACAGGTTGAAGGACATCCTCACTATGGGCATCACTGTGTGGTATGGCAACACCACCCAGGCAGAGAGGAAAGCTCTCCAGAGAGTAGTAAAGACGGCAGAGAGGATCATCAGAACTAAACTGCCATCTATGGAAACTATATACACATACACATAGCCCACACTCTTCTAAGGCATCAACAGACAACATAGAACCTGAGAATAAGTACAGCGGACAGTATTATTGTCATGTACTGGGCCCTATGGGGCAGAGGGACAGACTCAAGCGTTGGATATGTAACATTTATTTACACAAGAACAAAAATACAAAAAATTGTGCAGACAAAACAAAAATGCCAAACCAGGAAAACTTACAGGCAGGAGAAGGCAGGAGTAGATGATCAGTGTAATGATCAAAAGGAGTTATTCAAGAGAGAATTAGTTTCAGATACAATCAATGTTGCCACACTGATACAGAGAAGTGGCAGGCTTAAATAGCCAGGGCAGAATGAGCTGCAGGTGCGAATCGCTGAGTGAGCTGATGACCTAAATACCTGACTGGCCACAGCTGAGTAGACAAGGAGCAGACTGTGGACAGCCAGCGGGAGCGTGTGGAGAGAGAGGGGGCACAGACAACCCAAAATATACACAGAACTAACGCTAACAGTCAAACAGAACTTAGAAATAAATAGAAAGCCTGAGCTCAATAAAACCTTGAGATCAGACATATGACAGAGCCCCTCCTCTAAGGGGTGGATTCCAGACAACCCCAGGTAACACCAAAGAACCCCCCCCACCAAAAAACAAATGAGATGGTACAATAAAACACCAGTCAGGGTGGGAGCGGGGGGGGGGGGCAGGTTAGGGGGGAACAACAACATAAGGCCAACTCAGGACCGATACCGATGCTACATCCAGGACCTGGACCCTCCGGACAGTTCGGGTGGCCAGCCGAAGTCCCAGACCAGCCAGACCACCAGGTGGAATGAGTCAGGTGGCCTGCCAGAGAATAAGGACCACCCGACCCAGTGGCTCAGTCTTTCTGGCAGCCGGCCCGAGTTCTTAAGCCACCAGCCCAGGATAGGTGACCCCGGAGGCATCTTCCTCACCAGAAAGCAGGCTGACGGGAAGCAGACCCGGGGGAGGGGGACCACAACGATGTCCAGTGGCGGAGAAGGGAAGGGAACCCCGACGACATCCAGCAGAGAGGGAAGGGGAATCCCAACAGCGTCAAGCAGCAGAAGGGAGGCCTTGACGTCCTCAGGCTGGCCAGCTGCACCCTCGGTAGTCTTGGAGAGAAATAAAGCTGCACCCGCAGTGGCTCCAGGCTGGAGCTCTGCAGCACCTGTGGTGGCCCCGGGCTGAGGCAACGCTGCACCCTTGGTGGAACCTGGCTGGGTTAACGCTGCACTCTCGGTAGACTCTGGCTGGGCCAATGCTGCACCCTCGGTGGACCCTGGCTGGGACAATGCTGCACCCTCGTGGACCCATGGCAGAGGGGTAGCACCCATGGCTGGCCCAACCCAGAGCCCAACAACCACGTTGGGCTCATGCTGGGATGCAGCACCCACAAGGGTCCCCGGCCGTGACACAGCACCTACGGAGAATCAAGCTAAGGAGGAACCCAGACTATGGCCTGAGGCAGAGGAGGGGCTGCACCCACGGTGGACCCGGCCTTGTCTGAAGCAACACCCACGGCGACCTCCACAGCGGGGGAGGCTGGACCCTCAGCAACCTCAGGCGGTGATCCTGGATCTTTGGAGGCCTCTTGTTGTGCTGGATCATCTCCAGTGACCCTGGGGGAAGGCTCAGAGAAACACACAGAAGGAGAATAAGGGTCACCGGCAGCAGTGGAGCCCGGCAAGATGAGCTGAGGTGCTGCGGGTGGCTGCACCCGGCTCTCCTCCCCAAGAGCCAGGCAAGATTGCTCTAGTACAGACAAGAGAAAAACATAGGAGATCACTTGCCTTAGCTCAAGCTCCACCGCCGTTCAGGACTCCAATGATCCAGGCGATGATGGTTCTACGGGCTCGGCCCTCTGGAGGTCAAGCTTGGTCACTGACTCTGCTACAGCGGTCTCCGCAGCAGGCATGGTGGTTGTTGCAGTCCTTATTTCCCCTGGCAGCATGCGCCAGGCAGGTAGCTCTTCTGGTGTGGCTGCAGGGGTTTGGTCACCACTGGTACTGGAGGTGGACTCTCCAGGAGCACAGGCTCCTCCATCATCCAATGGTTCTGTTGTGGGGCCGGCGGACACTCAGGAACTGGGGAAGAGGACATAGAGAGGGCTGGTGAGCAATTTATTACCACAGCAGAAGGTGGGGGCTCAGGGGACTGCAGGCCCTTAGCCCCATCACCAGGAATCAGGCAAGACATATCACCATTAATTGAAATTGAATGAAATGTAACTTGCCAGTTTTCCCAGACTTTGATGTCGTCAAGGTGTACTGGCAGGCCAAGCGGAGTGCAGCTCGGGTGGTTGCTGAAGCAAAAACTTAGGTATGGGAGGAGTTTGGTGAGGCCATGGAACAAGGCTTTTGGTCGGCCTCAAAAAGATTCTGGCAAACTGTCAGATGGCTCAAGAGGGGGAAGAAGCTCCCTGTCCACACTGTGTATGGTGCGGATGGGGCACTGCTGACTTCAACTGGGCAAATCGTCTGGCGGTGGAAGGAATACTTTGAGGATCTCCTCAAGCCGACTGACACGCCTTCCACAGAGGAAGCAGGGCTTGTGGACGAGGGGGATGACTCACCTATCACAGGGGCTGAGGCCACCAAGGTGGTTAAAAATCTCTTTGGTGGCCGGGCCCCAGGGATGGAGGAGATTCGCCCTCAGTACCTCAAGGCCCTGGATGTTGGAGGGCTGTCATAGTTGACACGCCTCTGCAACATTGCATGGAGATTGGGGCCAGTGCCTTTGGCATGGCAAATCAGGTGGTGGTTCCTCTCTTCAAAAAAGGGGACGGGAGGTTGTGATCCAACTGTAGAGGGATCACACTCCTCAGCATCCCTGTGAAGGTCTATGCCAAGGTACTGGAGACTCCATGTCTCCAGATTCACTCGGAATGTGGTTAAAGTTCTTCTAGAGGAGGGAGTTGAAGACTTCCCGGACAGAAGCCTCTGCCAGACGTTTCCAGCACATCCTCACTATACATTTGGGTCTACTAGGTCTGAATGGCATCCTCCCCTGCCATAAGATCCAACTCACCACCAGGTGGTGATCAGTTGACAGCTTTGCACCTCTCTTTACCAGAGTGTCCAAGACATATGTTCGCAGGTCTGATGACATGATAAGAAAATCAATTATTGACCTGTGACCTAGGGTGTCCTGGTGCCAGGTGCACATTTGGACACCCTTATGCTTGAACATGGTGTTTGTTATGGACAAACTGTGATTAGCACAGAAGTCCAATAACTGAACACCACTCAGGTTCAGCTCAGGAATTCCGCTCCTCCCAGTCGCCCCCCCTCCAGGTTTCACTGCCGTTGCCCACGTGCACATTGAAGTCCCCTAGTAGGACAATAAAGTCTCCAAGATGAGCACTCTCCAGCACCCCAGTCAAAGACTCCAAAAAAGGTGGGTACTCTGAACCATCATTTGGTGCATAGGCACCAAAGTGGGAAGCTTTTTGGGTTGGGAAACAGGTCCTGACCATCCTTAAAAGCAGTTTAATGGTAAAACCCATCTTAATGTGGGTCAAGTATAGCGGGATTGTATGATAAAATATTTGTCATAAGATAGATAGATAGATAGATAGATAGATAGATAGATAGATAGATAGATAGATAGATAGATAGATAGTTTATTTCGAACACAAAAATATAACAAAAAACAGGAATTATTATATAAATTATATATATATATATATATATATATATATATATATATATATATATAATTATTATAAAACAGGAAAGGTACAGGAATTATTTATTTTATTAAATCGTGGGTGTGAAAGGGGGCGGAGTTCAACTGTCACTTCTACACCCGCTAAATCAAATAAATAAGCACTTGTAAAAGGGGGCACCAGTCACAATGGACAATAATATTAACATTAATTTTAATTAATTGTGTACCTTCAATTACTTAATGGATCAGTCTCAAAGTTTAACTGAGTTCTTTTCCTGCCGTGATTAGGAAACAGATATATGCGAAAGGAAAACGCTTCAACTTCTCTCATTCACCCTATCATTAAACTCATTCAGGTTACATGATATGGCATTCAAATGATGGATAAACAGATTCAAATGATAACAGTGTACGATGTCACATCAACTGTTATTGGATTCCTGAACATAAAATCCAGCGTTACACCTCTGTAGAACCAAGGAGGAACCAGACTTATGTTTCAACGGTAAATGAAGGCTGAAATGTCTAACAAAACAACACAATTTTATGGGGAAAATTCATAAGCTAATTATCTAAAAATGACTTCTGAATTAATCTACAAAAATTAAGGGCAGTTACTTAAAAATGACTAAGAGTCTTCCTTCAGTTTATAGCTTTATCCTGTGGCTAAGAGACTAATTGAGCCCTGAAATACGGGCTATATTCAATTGTAATTTAATTGTTCGGACATCACGTTTAACCCAGCAGATAGGAGAAGTAGGAGTTTCATTTACAAAACAGCTGTAGGTCCACGTTTCAGTGGGTCGATACCGGCCGAGTTGGGAGTTAGGACGTCGGAGGAAGCGGCTGCTATGATGCTTCCTCACAGCCGTAGAAGTGCAAACTCAGCTGGGGGCTCTCCAGACAATGTCAGCAGTTGGTGGTCTGTCACCAAGCAGCGTGACAAGTCCTTGGAAAAGAGTCCGAATTTGAGGTCTCTTGTAGCGGGATAGACCAAAAACTGAAGGAGAAACTTTTCAGTCAGGCGGGTATGAGGCCGGAAAGAGAGTCCAAAAAAACACAGTCTCTGTTCACTTTAAATTAGTAAGATTAAAGGTCCACTTTAACGGCGTGAAAAGTCATAAAAAAAACCTGAGAAAAACATTTACTAGGACAAGAATGGCTTCTGAGGTGAAGGAAAAAGTTTGAGAATTTGATTCTCTGAAAAAGCGAGCTCTACAGAAAAAGGTGATTTCTCCTCAGTAACCAAAAACTAAAGCAGGATTTGACAAACTTCACAAAGAACAATTTAGATAGAATAAAACTACACAGGACCTTGAAACGGTGGAATAAAATCTTCCTCTGAGATCTAGATTACTATTCTGCTTCTTTAATCCTAACTTAGTTCCTAATCTTTCTCAAAATCTCTTTCTTCTTTTCTGTGTTAAGTTTTTACTTCTTTCTTTCTTAACTTAATCTGCCTTATTCTCACTCTTAATCTTACATCTTGTTCTCTCTTAATCTGAATCTGTGTGTTTTTCCCTGAATCTCTAACCTACATTTTAACTTAACATTTACTTCTTTCTGTGTGTTTCTTTATCTTTTCTGCTTGTCTTGTTCTAATTCTAACTTGCAGGGCAGCTTCTACTACTTTTTAAATGACCGTGCCTGGGTCATAAACTTGTGATGCTGATCGCAAGACTGACCAATCGACTTTATCAAAAGCAGTTTGAAATGGCTGCTATCCAATGTGAAAGCATTTCTTTGTTTGAGAACAGCCAATCAAACGAAGACACCATCCCATGAAATTGCAGAGAAAAATCAACAGTCAGTTCTTATGATTTTAGGTGCTCAATATAAGATCTAACTAAATTAAATGACTTGGCTAATATTTGGTGATCATGCATTTATACCATTACTCTAATATAACATTTGTTTGAATAACACTCATGAATATAACATTTCTTATACATAATTATAATACATGCATTCATATTTAGATCAAAGCTTAATGTAGTACAGCAAACCATGGTTGGTGATAAAAAGAGATGATTTTCAGTGTCCTTAGGATCCAGGGGAGAAGAGGATAAGCTGAAAGAAACTTAATGTTTAGAACAAATTAAAAAGTCATCCTACATACTGAAACACATTTCGTAGGTATCCGCTAGGAGGTACTGTTGAGCTATAGATGATTTCTTTTAGGTCCATGGTATCTGGAAGAAAATCTGGAAAACATCGGAGGTTATAAACCTGTCTGATTAAGCCGTTTATGACCCTTTTAAGAGCATTGGTTTCCTGTAAAGGAGGATGTTATCCAAATGCAGTGTTCACGTTGGAAGTCTGGTCTCCCGAATTTTATGTTCCTTTGAGCCTTTCAAAGCAAATTCTGATCCTTACCATCTCTGCAAGAGGCAACTGTTTACATTGGGGTCCTGGGAAAACATCTTTGGGTCAGGCCGGGGTGAGTGTAGTCACTATGAAAGCCAGTGATATTCCTGTAGAATGCAGAAAAGTGGTTTTCCTGTAGAAGGAATAAAGTGAAATTCCTGTAGAATGGAGGGAAGTGATCTTCTGTCTTGGTTTGAGGAGACGATGATGCTACACAAGTTATCAAAGCAGTTTGTTCAAAAAATGTAACTAGCCTGGAGGATAACTTCAGTTAGGTCAGAGAGTCCTGAATGGCTCAACACTACCCATGTACCAGCACAACAAATTCCTTTGTCACGGTTAAGTACAAAAGTATATTGATGGGTTTGAAACGAAGTGCAAGTTGAGACTGAGTGCAATCTTCAGAAGTGCCTGAAAACAGCAACAAAGCTCTGGCAAAGCTAGTGCTAAGCTAGTTATGCTAACAACAGGGTGTATGGAGTGTCAGGGAGGGAGAGTACCTCTGACGGGACAACCGTCGCACCTCCAGGTGGTCGGACGTCTTTGGTTCCCACTTGGCACTAAACTGTCACCTGTGGCTCCAAGTAGCTGTTTGTATTCAACAGCGCCCACACCCTGGTAAACTGCTTTGACTGGTGGGCGAAAAGCATTGTGGAGTGCAACTAGGGCACAGTGAGACATGTAGGACACTGCTGGTCATCCACTCCATCCTAACCTATCTCCAGCCATCTTGACTATGTCTTGCCACTGGATCCAGATAGGCTGGGACAAGAGAGTGAGGCTGATGACCCTGCACAACTATCCCTCACTTAAATCAAATTCAAGCTGGAACAGCACTCTGTGTAACAGAACCTGGACAGCAAGCTTAGTCAGCTCAACCTCTGGGTGTACGGAGCAGAAGAAGACTGGGCAGCTTTCAGAGACGTGGCGTACGACACCTCACTCACTCATCTGGGCAAGAACACTCATAAACACCAAGACTGGTTCGATGAAAATGATTAGGACATCCAAAAGCTGCTTGACGAGAAGTATGAAGCCCACAGAGTGTACCAACAAGACAGCAGATCTGCCTCTAAGGAGGCAACCTTCAATTCCATCAACGGAAAAGGTGCAGCCAAAGTTCAGAGAGATGCAGGACTCCTGGCTCAGCAAAAAGGCAGATGAAATACAGCAGTACGCTGACAGCAACAACTCCAAATGCTTCTATGATGCCCTTAAGACCATCTACAGGCCTCAGTCTGCTCAGTGCTGATGGGTCAACTCTCCTCATTGATAAGAATGAATTGAAGAAGAATTTTTTTTTTTTTTCTCCTCTCGGCGCCACACCAGTCGGCTGCCTTTTGCAACAGCGGCTCGATTCCGAGTTTTTTTTCCCTTCCTCTCTCTTTTGATCACTTTTTTTTTTCACCCCACTTATATCACGGACACACAGATCATCCCAAATGTCTCCTGAGCCGGTGGACGGAGCCACTGTTTATAGCAGGATACGATATAACAGGGAAGAGCTGCTAGCATTTAACCGCCACCCGGTCCCACTGGAAAAACTCGACATACCGAGAGAACTGAGGCGAAAACGCCGCGGCTGCCGGGCTGGAGTAAGGCGGAGGACAAAAAATATAAGGTACAGACCCTCCCTTCCATCTGTTGTCATGGGAAATGTACGGTCGATACTGGGAAAGTTAGATGAGCTAGCGGCTATCTCCCGTTATGATAGCACTTACCGGGAGTGCTCTCTCCTTTTGTTTACTGAGACGTGGCTAACTGAACTAGCAGCAGATGCTAACATTGAGCTGGAGGGTTTTCACACGATACGAGCTGACCGAACACCAGAGAGTGGCAAAACTAGGGGCGGTGGAGTGATCATGTATGTTAACAACAACTGGTGCAGACCGGGACATATCACTGTTAAACAACGACACTGCAGCAAAGACATTGAGTTGCTAGCTGTTAGCATGAGGCCTACATATCTCCCGAGAGAACACTCACACGTGATCTGCATTGTTGTTTATGCAAATCCGACGGCGAACGCTGGGACAGCGCGTGACGTCATCCATTCAGTAACCAGCAGGCTGCAGACAGAACACCCAGATGCTCTTCTCCTCATCTCAGGCGATTTCAACCACGTTTCACTGTCTCCCATTCTGCCCACTTTCACCCAGTATGTCACATGCCACACTAGAGACAATAAAACACTGGATTTGTTCTACGCAAACACTAAGGAGGCGTACACCTCATCACAACTCCCCCCACTTGGGAGATCGGATCACAACTTGGTTCATCTCCGACCGGTGTACAAACCCCTAGTGCACAGACAACCTCCGGCCATGCACACTGTGGAGTTATGGTCTGAGGAGACAATGGACACTCTAAAGGACTGTTTTGAAGCCACTGCCTGGAAGCAGCTCTGCGATCCACATGGTGAGGACATCGATGGCCTCATTCACACCTTCACGGGCTACCTCAGCTTCTGTGTGGACAAATCCGTTCCCACCAAGACCATACGGCGTCACTCAAACAACTTGGATCAACCCTGAGATAAAAACACTTCGGAGAGAGAAGAAGAGGATCTTCAGGTCGGGGAACAGGGAGATGCTGAAGTCCGTACAGAGGGAGCTGAGGAGAAAGATCAGAGAAGGCAAGGACAGCTTCAGGAAGAAGATGGAGGACAAGCTGCAACAGAGCGACATCAGCGGGGTCTGGAGAAACCTCAAAACCATCTCGGGGCTCCAGAATACCTCCCCCCAGGCCACGGGGAGCAGGGAGTGGGCGAACAACCTGAATCTGTTTTTCAATAGATTTGACCAACCGCCCTCCCCCCTGTCTGCACAACAACCACTGCTGCCTCTAAGAAATCAAGTCCTGCTACCCACTCCCCACTCCACCGACACCCCCCCACTCCCAACACACAGCCCCCCATCCTGACCCTGACCAAGACCCAGGTGAGGACGGAGCTGAGGAAGATCAAGGCGAGGAAGGCGTCGGGACCGGACGGCATCAGCGCAAAGCTCCTCAAGTCCTGTGCAGACCAGCTGTGTGGGATTGTGACGTATATCTTCAACATGAGCCTGAAACTGGGGAGGGTACCACAGCTGTGGAAAACATCTTGTGTGGTACCTGTACCAAAAACTTCCCACCCCAAAGACCTGAACAGCTTCAGACCGGTGGCCTTGACGTCCCACTTGATGAAGACCCTGGAGAGACTGCTCCTTGCTCATCTCCGCCCCCTGGTGGAACCAGCGATGGATCCACTCCAGTTCGCCTACCAGCATGGCATTGGGGTGGAGGATGCGGTGATCTTCCTCCTTCACCGTTCTCTGTCCCACCTGGAGAAGCCCGGGAATATGGTGAGGATCATGTTCTTTGACTTCTCCAGTGCTTTCAACACCATCCAACCGATGATCCTGAAGGACAAGCTGCTGCGCGCAGGGGTGGACCAGCACCTGTCATCATGGATCCTGGACTACCTCACGAACCGGCCTCAGTTTGTGAGAACCCGGGACTGTGTTTCCGACACGATCATCAGTAGCACGGGGGCCCCCCAGGGAACGGTGCTGGCTCCCTTCTTGTTCACTCTTTATACTGCGGACTTCTCACACAACACAACACATTGCCATCTACAGAAGTTCTCTGATGACTCTGCGATCGTTGGTCTCATCTCCAGCGGAGATGAAGTTGAGTACAGAGGGCTTATCCAGGACTTTGTGGACTGGTGCCATCGGAACTGCCTCCAGATCAACGCGAGGAAAACTAAGGAGCTGGTGGTGGACTGCCGCAGGCATGGGCAGCCCCTCACAGCACCAGTAAATATACAGGGAACAGACATCGAGATGGTGACATCCTACAAGTACCTGGGTATTCATCTGAACAATGAACTAGACTGGTCACACAATACTGACGCACTCTACAAGAAGGGACAGCGCAGGCTGTTCCTGCTGAGGAGACTCAGGTCTTTTGGTGTACAAGGGGCGCTGCTGAAGTCATTCTATGACACGGTGGTGGCATCAGCCATCACTTTTGGAGTGGTCTGCTGGGGCAGTGGCATTACTGCAGCCGATAGGAAGAGACTGAACAAACTGATTAAGAAAGCTAGCTCTGTCCTGGGGCAACGCCTTGATCCGATGGAGGAGATAGGAGAGAGAAGGACGGTGGCTAAACTGTCATCTCTGCTGGAGTCCGAGTTCCAACCTATGCAGGACATACTGGATGCACTGAGGAGCTCATTTAGCAGCAGACTACATCATCCCAGGTGCACAACCGAGAGGTTTCGTAGGTCCTTCCTACCAACGGCTGTCAGACTGTACAACCTAAGCAGGGCTGCTCGCAGAGATAGCAAAAAGACGTAACAAACTAATAGTTTTTTTTGAATGCAAAAGATGCAATAGACTTACACAATGGTCCTCTCCGGCATACAACTAGGAACATACCGGTCGCTATGGAGGGTGAGAATATGTATGGGCACATAATCATACCATGTAGGATAACTAAATAGACGGTTATGCTGTTTCATCCCACCTAGCAACAATGCTCTGCACTGTGTGTGTTTATATATTTACATATTTATTCCATCTAGCTACAATGCTCTGCACTGGGTGTGTTTATATTTATATATCTATATATTTATTCCATCTAGCTACAATGCTCCGCACTGTGTTTTATATATCTACATATTATTCCATCTAGCTACATTGCTCCGCACTGTGTGTGTTTATATACTTGCATATTTATTCCACCTAGCTGCAATGCTCCATACTGTGGGTGTTTATATATTTACATATTTATTCCATCTAGCTACAATGCTCTGCACTGTGTGTTCATATATTCATATATTTATTCCATCCAGCTACAATGCTCTGCACTGTGTGTCTGTGTGTGTGTGTGTGTATATATATATATATTTTATAGTAATATGTACATATGTATATTAGCTGCTCTTGCTTGCTTGTTTTTTCTTGCCTTCTGATTGTTGCTCTGAGTGTTGCTATCCCTGTGCTGTTGCAATCCTGGAATTTCCCCGTTGTGGGACTAATAAAGGCTTATCTTATCTTATCTTATCTTATCTTATCCTGGAAAGATGGGCAGAACATTTCACCAGTGTCCTGAACAGACCTTCGTCCATCAATGCAGAAGTCATCACTTGCATGCCCCAAGTAGAGGTGAACACATCTTTGGCAAAACCTCCAATAGAATCAGAAGTCCAAAAAGTGATCAAATTACTTTCAAACGGCAAAACACCAGGCTCTGACTCCATCCCATCTAAAATCTACAAGGCAGGAGGACCAGTTCTAATACAGAAGCCCACTGAGCTCTTTCAGGCCATGTGGCAGCAGGAAGTTACCCCGCAGGAGCTCAAGGACGCCTCATTGTCCATCTCTAGAAGAGAAAAGGAAACAGGTAGTCCTGCGGCAACCACTGTGGGATCTCTCTCCTTGCCATCGCCGGCAAGATCCTCACAAGAGTCCTTCTAAACCACCTCATTCAGCACATGGAAGGCCATCACCTGCTGGAGAGCCAGTATGGCTTCAGAGAGGGTGGTGGAACTGATGACATGATCTTCGCTGCAAGCAAACTTAAGGATAAGTGTCAAGAGCAGAACAGGTACCTCTACACAACATTTGTAGATCTCACCAAGGCTTTTGATACCATCTGTTGTGAGGGGCCGTGGAAGATCATGGTGAAGTTCAGCTGCCCCGACAAGTTCATCAGCATGGTGTGCCAGTTCCATGATGTCATACTTGCTCGAGTACTGGACGATGGAGACTCTGAAGCTTTCCCGGTAACCAATGGGGTCAAGCGGGGCTGTGTACTCACGCCCACACTTTTCAGCATGATGTTCACAGCCATGCTGTCTGATGCCTTCTGCGACGATGAAAAAAGCGCCATCAGGATAAGGTACAGGATGGACGGCACGCTCTTACACCTGCAGAGGCTCCAAGCCAAAACCAAGGTGGAAGGACACTCAGTGCGCAACTTCCTGTTTGCAGATTACTTCGCACTCAACGCTGCTACAGAGGTTCAGATGCAGCTTCTCCACTGCTTGCGACAACTTTGGGCTCACAATCAGTACAAAGAAAACCGAGGTCCTTCACCTGACTTATGTAGAACCAGCCATCACTATCAACGGGGAGACTCTCAAGGTTGTCGACAAGTTCATGTACCTCGGCAGCACACTCTCCAGGTCTGTCAACATCGACGACGAGGCCGATTCGTCCATTGCCAAGGCAAGCTCAGCATTTGAGCTGCTACGTGCAACAGTGTGGGAAAAGAGATGCATCAGGCTGACCACAAAACTGAAGGTGTGCAAGACACTTGCCCTGCCTTCCCTACCATACACCTGTGAGACCTGGAGAGTCTACGAGTGCCATGCCAGAAAGCTAAACCGCTTCGACCTGAACTGCCTCAGAAAGCTCTTGAAAATCACCTGCAGGACAAAATCCCTAAAACCGAGGTCCTCTCCTGAGCTGAGATGCCTAGCATCCACATCCTGCTAAACAGAGCCCAGATTAGGTGGGCTGGCCGCATTATTCGTATGCCTGACTCACGCCTACCAAAGAGTCTGTCCTATGGCAAACTAGCTGGGGGAAAGCGCTGACAAGGTGGTCAGAAGAAGCGATACAAAGACACTCTTAAGGACTCTCTGAAGAGCTCTGACATCAGTCCTGACTCCTGGGAGACCCTAGCGCTAGACCAACCAGACTGGCGTAGCCATACCAGCAAAGGTGCTGCCTCCTTTGAGATGAACAGGATTGCCAAGGCCCAGAGAAAACATGAGCTTCGCAAGTCCAGAGCCACCCTTGTATCTTCTGTCCACGCAGACCACCTGTGGCCAACCTGCGGCAGAGCCTTCCACGCTCATATTGGACTGATCAGCCACAGCAGGACACACTGCACCCAGTCCTCTTCCCTGTGATGTCCTTGGTCATTGTCCAGAACAGCGGACGAACAACAACAACAGTGGATCTATGCAATCTGAACAACCACGGCTGGATGTAAATTGGAAATACTGTATTCTTGTCTCAGCAGCCGTGCCTGATTAGTACTGCCCTGGTCTGCAATGAGAGAGATGTTAAGATAGTCTCACCTGATACCACCAGACAGCTCAAGGGGTGCCTCCTGGTGTTCTCTTGGGTTTCTATGGGTGGCTTCGATGAAAGGCCCGAACCATCCTGTGGTCAAAGAAGTGGATCGGGGGATCCACGACTGCTCTTCCGGGCAGTATCCCTCCCGATACTGAAGGCCGCGACCGCAGCATCGAACATCCAGGATCCTGCTAATGATGTAGGTGGTGAAACCATCAGTGATCTGGGAGGGGGGTGGGGGTCAAAGGTGGCTTGATCATGGGCTTGATCTGTGATATACGTATTAAAAACTGGATGAATCTTCAGAGACTTGGACTTGGGAAGCTTCAATCTGACCGAGACATTGTTAACTATCTTAGAGATGGGAAATGGACCGATGAAGCGTGTTGAAAGTTTCTTAGAATCTGTTTTCAAAGAGGAGTTTCTTGTGGATAATCAAACCTGCTTACTAACAGAATACTTGGGGGCTATGGACTTCTTGTGATTGGCGAACAAAGTTGAGTTCTGTGGACCTCACCAGAGTGGCTCAAGTCTGTCTCCAGACATGATGCTCAACAGATGGGATAGAAACCTCCCAATCCATCATCAGGAGGAGGGGCAGTGTATAGCCAAGAAAGGCCTCAAACAGGATCTGGCCTGTGGCGGATGAGACGGCGGTGTTGTGCGCGTACTCCACCCATTCCAGCTGAGAGCTCCAGGTAGTGGGATTGCGCGATGTTAAGCAGCGTAATGTTGCCTCCAGGGATTGGTTTGGCATGCTCACACTGCCCGTTGGTATCAGGATGGTAGCCTGAAGACAGGCTCACAGAGGTTCCCAGGGATCTACAGAAGGCACCCCACACCTGTGACACAAATTGTGGCCGTCTGTCTGACACAATGTCTGTAGGGATCCCATGCAGCTGGATGACATGAAGCACTAAGAGGTCAGCAGTCTCTGAGGCGGAGGGGAGCTTGAACAGAGGGACAAAATGCACAGCTTTAGAGAATTGGTCAATAATGGTCAAGATCATATTGTTACCATTTGAAAAGGGCAGTCCAGTGACAAAATTCATGGTGATGTGGGACAAAGGGAGGCTAGGAATAACCAGTGGATGAAGCAGGCCTGTGAGGGGAGAGGATGAGGATTTATTAGCAGAGCAGGTATCCCGTGATTTGACATACTCTCTCACGTCTTTATTCAAAGTTGGGCACCAGAACGAATGCTTAATAAGCTATATTGTTCTTGTACCCCCCAGATGACAAGCAAATTTAGAGGTGTGTTCCCAATGAATGACCTCTCCTCTCAGTCTTGTGGGGACATAGAATCAGAATCAGAATCAGAATCAGAATCAGGTTTATTGCCATTGTTCATGTAGTACACAAACTAGGAATAGAGGCAATTGTCGGGACTTTCCCCCCAGTCCAGTTCAGAGGATTGTGCTTGTCTTACTTTTTGTTCAATATTTCACATGAGCTCTTTTACCATACACTGAGTAGGGATAATGGGCTCCTCCGGTGGAGGCTCAGTGTCAGATGAAAACTGACATGATAACATGTCAGGCTTGATGTTGAGGGATCCTAGCATGTAGGTGATGATAAATGAAAATCACCCAAAAAATAAGGACCATCGGGCCTGGCGTGCATTCAGCCATTTAGCCGACTGGAGGTATTCCAGGTTTTTATGATTGACCCAGACAATAAATGGCTGTTTTGCACCTTCAAGCTAGTGTCTCCACTCCTCCAGGGCTAGTTTAATGGCCAGTAACTCTTGCTTTCCTACATTGTAATTCCTCTTGGTGGGGCTGAGGGGCCGAGAGAAAAATACACAAGTGTGAAGCCTTTTATCTGTGATGAAGCACTGCGAGAGGACTGCCCCCACCCCACAGTTAGATGCATCTACCTCTACCACAAACTGGGCCTCCAGACTGACCTGTGCCAGAACCGGGGTATCTAAAAACTGTTTCTTGAGGGTGGTGAACGCGTCCTGGGCTGACTCGGACCAGGAGAAATGAGTCTTGGTGGACGTTAATTGAGTGAAGGGTTAGGCATTTTTGCTATAGTTCCTCATAAACTGGCGTTAGAAATTAGTAAAACCCAGGAAGCGTTGAATCTTTTTGCGGGTCTGAGGAATGGACCAATCAGTCACCACCTTAATTTTCTCTGGGTCTGCCTTTAATTGACTCACCTGAAACAATGACACCTAGAAAAGTTGTAGTGTCTGAGAAGAATTTGCATTTCTCCGCCTTCTCAAAACGCTGATTTTCAAGAAAGCATTGGAGTGCGGCTCTTACATGGGTGGTGTGTTCATCAGGGATGCGTGAAAATATAAAGGTATCATCCAAGTAAACAAAAGCATAGATGCCAATTCTGTCCCTGAGGATGTCATCGATCAGGCGTTGGAAAATGGCTGGGGCGTTTGTGAGGCCAAAAGGCATGACTAAGTACCCAAAATATCTCAAATGTGTTTTAAAAGCCATTTTCCATTCATGTCCCGAACTCGGATGATATGGTACTTGTTGCATAAGTCCAGTTTGGTAAAATGTGGCCTTTTGGAGGAGTTCAAAGGCTGAGTTCATGAGTGGGAGTGGGTACTTATCCTTGACAGTAATATTGTTCAGTTATCTATAGTCAATACATGGGTGCAAGGAGCCATCCGTTTTCCCAACAAAAAAGAATCCGGCTCCCGTAGGTGAGAACTAGGTCTGAGTTATGGCTTAACATAATTATTCCTAAATGTATTTCTCCATCGCCTCTCTCTCCAGTCCAGAAAAAACTTTAAAGGTGGCTCAATGCAAGCAGTGCAACCAGGAGGAGGTCCACAGCAGTCATAGGGCCGATAAGGGGGTAACGCTAGGGCCTTCGCCTTGCTGAACACCTCCACCAAATCATGAAACACCTTGGGCACACTGCTAAGATCAGGCCTCTGGGCCGGGGAGGGAGTGAGGGAGTGACTAGGCAAGCAAGCAGCCGGGTGTAGACAGGAGGCTCCAAGCAGAGATACTGTGATTTGTCCCGTAAATGGTGGGGCTATGGAACAGTAGCCACAGGAACCCTAGGATGACCGGAAAAGATGAGTCGGGGAGAACATAGAATTGGAGCTGCTCCCAATGATTACCTGACAGTAAAATTGATACGGGAGTAGTATGAACCGAAACCAAAGCTGAGGGATGGCCTAACCAGAGTTATCAACTTTAATGGGGACAAAAGGGAGTGGGTAGAAATGCCTAATTGAGTCACCACAGATTGGGAGGGTAAATTTTGTTCCACCCCTGAGTCGATTAATGCCCCCACCGATAATTCAGAGAGGGGAACCTGAATAAGAGCAGAAACCATGAACTGTTTAGAGGGGTTAGGATCATTATCGCCCAACAGGCCCCCTATAGTTACTATCGGGCTTGCTTTATTGGCAATTTGGGGCAGGAAGAGCGAAAATGGCCCACGGCGCCCCAATAGAAATATTTGTTCAACTCACTCCAGTGGCGGCGTTCCTCCAGAGTGAGGTGAGCCCAACTAAAAACCATCGACTCAGGGGGTGGTTGAGATGAGGGTGTAGAAGACGAGGGAGCGCGTAACATGGACAAGGAGTGGGGTACTGGCATAGTTCTTCGTTCTCTGACTCCTGGAATATGATTGTCTAGACGAATTGTGAGCGAAATTAGGTCATGTAGCGATGTAGGCTTCTCTCGGGCAGCTAACTCAACTTGAAGGGTGGAAATAAGGCCGTTTCTAAAAGCACTACATAGTGCAGTGCCATTCAACTCTGAAATCGGCAACCTGTTGGAGGTTAAATAGGCAAGTGGATTCATTTCCCTCGCTCTCCAAGTGATCAAAGATGCGCTCAAACTCCCTCAAAAACTGGGGGAAGGTATAGGTGTCAAACTCTGGACCCTCCATTAAAGCCTGAGCCCAAGCGAGTTCACAGTCCTTGAGGAGCATGGCTGTTAAGTCAAAGTAGGTTTCTGAAGACTAACTTCTTGAAAAGGGAAACAACTTGCTGAATAAAGTAAACATGAATTAAAGCAGCAAGATGGATGAGAAACAATCTACAGCAGCTCAATAGGTGTGGCCAGAGTAGCTTGCAGCTTGGGTGATGTCAATTTGCCTGAAGTTTGAAAAGGGTGGATGCCAGCAGAGAACAGGAAACAGAAGGAGTCATGCAGATAAACTGCTGAGAGACATTTAAGTTTCTAAGTAGCAGCAGGACTGTAATGTACTTGACTGAAAACATCTACAACAGCCAGAGAGGCAGCCAGTTAGGCGTTAATGTTTAAATTTATGTTGAAACTGCTTCTTATTGATGGCATCGAGTCAGCACAAGTTTGGTTACCACTCTGAGTGATAAGCTGCAGCTGTTCAGCATTAAAGTAATTATGGTTGTAGAAATACATTGAGCTTGCATTAATTTGTGCTTTTCTGACTTTTGGGGGTCACTGGCGGTAGTATTTTAAAATAGTTAATGTATTGATAATTAAATAAATGTATTTTTAAAAATATAACATCAGAAAAAATGGAAAATGTGAAAAGAAAAACATTTTTACTAAAATAAGATTGGTTGTGGTTTTTAGGGTGGTAATTTATATGTTAAGTAATTATGGAATTTATGTTAATGTATTTAAAGGAATTTTGTTTATTTGTTTATTGTTTACTATTTATTGGTATTTAAAGGGTGTATTTGCATTTAAATATTGTATGGGTTTAGACCTTCTTTTTGTTAGGTTTTTCACCACTCACCCTACCATCGGCCAGCCTAAAGGCAAATGTCTATAGATCCAAGAATTCAATTAAGGAGGCAAAAAAGAACAAGTTGTTTGGTTATTTGTGTGGAATCCTGTGGAACGCTCTGAGTAGATGGATCAATCTCTTTCAAGTAGGGAAGCACGAAAATAAAAAAACTTGACAGTGAAAAACCGTTAACACACAAATGTAGCCACACTTACCTTGTCACTTGTGGGCAACCTGCAGAAGTGAGAAAAATGTCAGAGCAAGCTTGAAAGCCTGTCGAACAGCTGAGAATGGAAAGGACTGTTGCAAAGAGAACATTTTCTCATTTGGTGTCATGTCTGCTGCGTAATCAACGCAGCGAACATATAAATTAATACAAGCCCAAACCACAGTATGAGTATAAGTAACGAGTTTATTAACAGAATGGGATAACTCAAAGACACACAAAAAACAGGGAAAATGTTCACTTGTGGAAACACAGTCAGGTACACTGGCACTGGGAGTCCGAGCCCAGTTGGATGTAGGGAAAGCCCCATGCACTCCCAGTCGGAACCGGGCAGTGGAAAAATGGGCAGTTAATAATAAGGAGAGACTTACACAATAGGTCGGACCTCACAGGGCTCTGGAGAAAAACAATACCGTCGTAGTCCAAAGGAAAAGAACCCAACCGCTTCAGGACATCACATAGGCAGGTGACCATGAATCAGACTTTGCTTTGAAGACTGATGCCACGACACTGAATGCCCCCACAGTCACCCAATAAATACCAAGCAGGCTGATGGGTGACAAGTGGGCGCAGGTGTGTGGCAGGAGTCTGTGTAAGAGTGTGTGTGTGTGTGTGTGTGTGTGTGTGTACAGAAACCAATTACAGCTGGTGAGTGCCTGGCAGAGGGAGGGGTGGGGCTGTAGACTGGCGAGGCCCAGGGCTCAGGGCTAACCCACCAGCTGGAACCAATTAGCAACCAATCAGAAGCTACAGCCACAAATCATGAGCTGAAACACCAGCTCCACACATGACAGAGCCCCCCCTCCCCCCCCAAGGGGTGGATACCAGACACCCACGTACTATCACAAAAAGAAAAAAACCACAGGAAAAAACCTGCCCCCCCTCCACCCAGAAGGCAAACTTACCAGGGCGGGAGGTGGGGGGAAACAGGTTAGGATTGATAAACCAAGGAGAACAACAAAACACAAAAAGGCACAATAAACCCAACCCCAAGACTAAACTAACCCATCCCATCCCAAGAGACCCACAGTTCAGGGGGCCAACCAAAGTCCAAGGTCCAGTAGGCGGCCCATGGAATAGTGTCAGGCGGCCTGTCAGGGCACATGGGCCACCCGGCTAGGGAATCCAGTCTTTCGGGCCTCCTGCACACATGATTAGTCCACCAGGACCGGAAGGGCAGATGAGGCGGCGACCTACCCACCAGGAAACTGAGAGGTCGGTGGCCGGGCAGAGGAAGGGAAACCCCTGCAGTCACAGGTGGCGAGGAAAACAGGACCACAATGGTACCCAGCAGAAGGAGGAGGAACACCCACAGGGCCTCAAGAATGAAAGGGATGACCCTGGTGTCCCCAGACTGTCTGGTAGCAACCTTGGTGGTCCCGGCATGGGACTGAAACTCCATAGAACCCGCGGTGGACCCAGGCTGGGTCATGGCTTCATCTGTCGTGGTCCCGGCCTGGGACAACGTTGCACCAGTGTTGGCGCCTTCCCGGGATTTCATTGCTCCCGCGGTGGGCCCCAGCTGGGCCAGTGTTGCACCCATGGTGGACCCCGATCGAGCCATGGTTGCACCCATGGTGGAGTCCAGCTGGACACCTGCTGCACATGCAGTGGGACCTGGCTGGGCCACTGCTGACCCCAGTGCCTTCTTGGCCATGGGCCAGCCAAACCACATGAGCACCCGAGTAAGGAGGCAATCCATTAAGGGCACCCTGGACTGGAAATGGCTACCCCTGATGACCACCTCAGCAGGAACCCCGGTCACCTCCCGTCGCGAAGCTGGATCCCCAGACTTGTCCGGAGATGGTGGACTCTCTCCAGTGACCCTGAAAGAGGACTTGGATACAGGGGAGGAAGGGTCAGAGTAGCTGGCAGCGGCAGAGCCCGGCAAGGTGAGCTCAGGTGCAGCTTATGGCTGCAGCTGGCTCCCCTCACCTAAAGCTAGGCAAAAATGCTCTATTATAGAAAGGAGAAAGACAAAAGAGAGCACTTTCCTTAGCTCAAGCTCTGCCAACATCCAGGACTCCAGCGATCCGGGCAATGTCTCCTCAGGTTCGGCCTCCAAGAGGTTCAGCTCGGGCGCTGACACTGCTGCTGCGGCCTCCGCAGCAGGCATGATCTTAACTGCAGTCTTTATTTCCCCAGCTGCCATGATCCACGCTGGTGACTCCTCCGGTGTGGCGGCTGGGGTCCGGTTCACCATTGCTTCGGGAGGCCAATCCTCCCAGACCTCTGGCTCCTCCTGGTCCTGACTGCTCAGCTCCAGTTCCGGCGGGCAAACAGAGGAAGCAGAAGAAAGTGGAGAGGAGGCTGGTGAACAGTTTTTAACAGCAGCAGGTGGGGAGAGCTCAGTGGACTGCTTTCCCTGAGCTTCCCTACCGGGAATCAGGCAAGACATTTCATTATTAATGGGAGTCAAATGAAAAATAACTTGCCTGTTCTCTTGGATTAAGGTGTTGGCTGCTGCTGTCATTTGGACGTCATCACCCATCCGTCCGGGAAAGGTGGTGCTTGGCCCCTCTGTAGAAAATATGGGAGCCGCCCCTCTCACCACAGGGACGGGAGCCCCCGGTAAGGAAAGCAAGCGCCCCTCTACTGCTTGCGGACTCACCGAGGAAGGAGACCTCACAGCGAATATAGAGGAGGATTCTGCAGACGGGACTGATAGGATACGAAGATGAGAATCTGCTGCGGGAATAACTGGGCTTGGAGTGGGGACAGAAACATTTAGTGGGGCTGGATTGTTTCTCCGAGAATCCAGGGCCGGATGACGTCAATGGTGCCGACCTGGTGGCGGCCATCTTGGAGCGGGAAATAGAGCGGAGGGAAAGATGGCCGCTGATGGAGAAGCGTGTTTCTGCTTCAGCTTGGTCCAGAAAGCCCTTCTCTTCAGGTCGGGAAAAGCCTGTTTGAGAGCGCAGACAGTGGACAGCAATTCAGCATACTGAGGGTAATTCCAGAGGCCCCGATGAGCCCCAGGATCCATAACATTCTGTTGAGGCAGGCCAATCGCTCTCCAGGACTAAAGGCATAATGAGCATCCTCCAGCAACTCCCAAATCAGCCAGGCTGCCTCCTGCTCCTCTGCACTGGGATGTCCCCGCTGCCCATCCACTCTTGCTAATGTGGGAATGGATCGACGAGGACATCATGCTCCAAACAGGTGGGTGGAAAAAAGCACACAAAAATAAAAAAAATCACTCACCACTTTACCGGTTGGGCTCAATTTGATCGTGGCGTACTGTCATGTCCGCTGCGTAATCTTGCAACAAACATATGGATTAATACAAGCCCAGACCGCAGGTGAAGTAAATGAGTTTATTCACCGAATGGGATAACTCAAAGACACACAAAAAACAGGAAAATGTTCACTTGGGGAAACACAGTTAGGTACACCAGCACTGGGAGTCCGAGCCCAGTTGGATATAGGGAAAACCCCACGCACTCCCAGGCAGAACCGGGCAGTGGAAAAAAGGGCAGTTAATAATAAGGAGAGACTTACACAAGGCATCGTAGATCACAGGGCTCTGAAGAAAAACAACACCGTCATAGTCCAAAGGAAAATAACCCAACCGCTTCAGGACGTCACATAGGCAGGTGACCATGAATCAGACTGTGCATTGAAGGCCCAGCAGAGGATGTTCTTCCTGCGGCAGCTGAGGAAGCTCAAGCTACCCACCAAGATGTTGGTGCAGTTCTACATGGCCATCATCGAGTCCATCCTCACCACCTCCATCACCGTGTGGTACGCAGGAGCCACCGCCAGGGACAGACTAAGACTGCAGCGCGTTGTGCGCGCTGCTGAGAAGGTGATCGGCTGCAAGCTCCCATCCCTTCAGGACCTGTACATCTCCAGGACCCGGAGGCGTGCAGGTCGGATCATAGCCGACCCTTCACACCCTGGACATGCACTGTTTGCCCCCCTCCCCTCAGGCAGAAGACTTCGGTCCATTCAGACTAAAACCTCCCACTACATGAACAGCTTCTTCCCCTCTGCCATCAGACTGCTGAACACTAAGTGACTTATTAGACTTTCGTGCACTACGTACAGCAGCTCAACCGGACTCATGACAATTATCACTGTTTTCTTTTTGCACTACCGACTGCACTATGTGGAACTCCACAATATCTGCTGCTTGTTAATATATTTAAAAATTGCATAGATTAGTATTACTTATTCATATTCTACCTTTTATTGCATGCATAGTTTTTTTATTTTTATCTTTAGTGCTACTCCATGTTTAATGTTGCTGCATTGCACCGAGACACATTCCTAGTTTGTGTACTACATATGAACAATGGCAATAAATCTCATTCTGATTCTGATTCTGATTCTGAAGACTGACGCCACGACACTGAATGCCCTCACTGTCACCCAATAAATACCAAGCAGGCTGATGGGTGACAAGTGGACGCAGGTGTGTGGTGAGAGTGTGTGTGTGTGTGTGTGTGTGTGTGTGTGTGTGTGTGTGTGTGTGTGTGTGTGTGTGTGTGTGTGTGTGTGTGTGTGTGTGTGTGTGTGTGTGTGCAAGTGGCAAAAATACATTAGGACAAAATCCACTAAATCCAATGATGTCCGTACTGGATGTGTGGTTTATGGTGATGGAAAGCACAGGAGGAAGCTATACTTCTTTAAGTAGTTTTATACCCTAAAGCCAGCAGAAAGAAAGGCTGCAGTAATGAAGCTCTGGACATGTGAGAGGTGTCTTGAAGTGCATGATAACCTGGCATTTTGCAAACCCGCTTTTTCTGCACACATCCAGACTACAAAGATTGATGTGGCCCTGAACATCACTACTATCTATGCCCTAATGCTGACAAAAGGGGCAGTGCTGGCTACAAAAGAAATGGATGCTATCCTAGGAAAAAAAAGAGAAAGGCACACTGCTAGCCAAGAAAACTTCATAAGCAAACTCCCCCCAGAACTTGCAAAACAGTGTAGAGATGTGTCCTCAAACACCACCTTAAAAACTTTCAATGCAATAACAAGGCCATCAAGCCTCTTCATGGAAAGGGGTTTACAAGAATTGCCAATCATAATGATACTACTTGAGGTTACAGCCAATGCTAGACAAAGGATTGGGACCTTGATAGACCTAGTGTCAGACACGTATTACATCACCCACAAAGGTGCAAGCAAATTAAACCTCAGAAGTGAGAAAATTACACTTGTTCATGATGTCGGGGGAAGGAAGGTCCAAGAGGAGACAAAGAGGTACATGTTAAAGATCAGGGTGAAAACTCCCAAGGGCATTCTTCAGTCTCACCAGTTGGTTTGCTATGGGTTAGAAAATATTGTAGATATCCATGAAGGTGCAATGGCAAGACAGCTGCAAAAGTTATTTCCTGGCATCTCAGCTGATGAACTTGTAAGATCCAAAGAGATCAGCCTGTTGATAAGCCACCGAGAGGGTAAACTGGCACCTCAGTGGATTAGAGTCATTGACGATCTTGTGCTGTGGGATGGACCGCTGCAAAAGTTATTGGAGGCACTCACCAAAACTTGTTTGAGAATATCGTCATGTTAGCCCACACATCAAACGCCTACTTTACCAGGTCAATGAGAACAGCCACTGTAAAGTATGAAGAACTTCCAGCCAGAATTCTAAAATAGCACCCACCAAACAGTTATATCTGCAAAAATGTCCAGGAGTCAACCATCTTCACCACCAGCCAAAACTTCCTGGAATGGCGGAGATGGAACAGTATTGACGCTGCCTGTGAACCATAATGTGGGGGCTGAGAAATGACCCTTGCTGTGGAGCAGTAACTCCAGGTAGTGAGAAACGGGCTCAGATATTTCACAGGTGACTGCAACAGAAAGGATCCACATTGGCATGCCAAGTACCCCTGGCTAGAAGACCCAGTTTCACTCCTAAACAACAGAGGAGCTGTTGACATCATATTCCTCAGAACTGAAAAATATCTTGCAAATGAGCCCAAATGGAAAGCTGCCTATGCTGCCCTAGTGCATGACTTTTTCACCAGAGGAGCTGCAGTCAAGCTGTCTAAGAACATGATCACCAACTGGACTAGACCAGTATGGTATGTCAGTCACCTCATTGCTCCAAATCCACATTCCATCACAACCCCCATGAGGCTTTTCTGGAACAGCAGCCAGAAATTGGGTCCAGACGTCCTCAATCAGATTTGTGCAGTCATTCTGAGATTCCGGGGTGAAGTATATGCTTCTTTGGGATATATAAAAAAAGATGGACAGTGATGTGAAAAAGTGTTTACCCCTTTTGTGAGTTCTCATTTTTTTTTTGTATGTTTGTCACATGTAAATGTTTCAGATCATCAAACAAATGTAAATATTAGACAAAGATAACACATGTAAACACAAAATGCAGTTTTTAAATGGTGTTAATTATTAAGGGTAAAAAAAAATCCAAACCTATAGGGCCCTTTGTGAAAAAGTGACCCCCCCCCCCCCCCCATTAAAACATAACAGTGGTTTATCACGTCTTTGGAAAGCTGAGTTCAATTTCTCAAGCCACACCCAGACCTGATTACTGCCACACCTGTTCTTAATCAATAAATCCGTTAAATAGGACCTGCCTGACAAAGTGAAGTAGGCCAAAAGATCCTCAAAAGCTAGACATAATGCTGTGATCCAAAGAAATTCAGGAACAAATGAGAAACAAAACAATTGAGATCTATCAACCTGGAAAAGGTTATAAAGCAATTTCTAAAGCATTGGGACTCCAGCAAACCACAGTGAGAGCCATTATCTACAAATGACCAAAATATAGAACAGTGGTGAACCTTCCCAGGAGTGGCTGGCTGACCAAAATTACCCCAAGAGCGCAGCAATGACTCATCTAAGAGATCACAAAAGACCCCACAACATCCAAAGAACTGCAGGCCTCACTTGCCTCAGTTAAGGTCAGTGTTCATGATGCCACCATAAGAAAGAGACTGGGAAAAATGGCCTGCATGGCAGAGCTCCAAGACCAAAACCACTGCTGAGCAAAAAGAACATAAAGGCTCATCTCAGTTTTGCCAGAAAATGTCTTGATGATCCCCAAGACTTTTGGGAAAATACTCTGTGGACTGACGAGACAAAGGATGAACTTTTTGGAAGTTGTGTGTCCCATTACATCCAGTGTAAAAGTAAGAAAGCATTTCAGAAAAGGAACATTATACCAACAGTAAAATATGGTGGTGGTAGTGTGATGGTCTGGGGCTGTTTTGCTGCTTCAGGACCTGGAAGACTTGCTGTGGTAAATAGAACCATGAATTCTGCTGTCTACCAAAAAATCCAGAAGGATAATGTCCAGCCATCTGTTTGTGACTTCAAGCTGAAGCACACTTGAGATCTGCAGCAGGACAATGATCCAAAACACACCAGCAAGTCCACCTCTGAATGGCTTAAGAAAAACAAAATGAAGACTTTTGAGTGGCCTAGTCAAAGTCCTGAACTGAATCCGATTAAAATGCTGTGGCATGACCTTAAAAAGGCGGTTCATGCTCGAAAACCCTCCAATGTGGCTGAATTATAATTCAGCCACATATATAATTAATTAATATAATTAATTATATAATTAATTATATAATTATTATAATTATATTTAGTCCATCTAGCTACAATGCTCCGCACTGTGTGTTTATATATCTATATATTTATTCCATCTAGCTGCAATGCTCTGCATCGTGTGTCTATATATTTATGTTTATATGTACATATGTGTACTCGCTGCTCTTGTTTTTTTTCTTGCCTTCTGATTGTTGCTCTGAGTGTTGCTATCCCTGTGCTGTTGCAATCCTGGAATTTCCCCGTTGTGGGACTAATAAAGGCTTATCTTATCTTATCTTAATTACAACAATTCTTCAAAGATGAGCAGGCCAAAATTCCTCCACAGCGTTGTAAAAGACTCATTGCCAGTTATTGCAAACACTTGATTGCAATTATTGCTGCTAAGGGTGGCCCAACCAGTTATTAGGTTTAGGGAGCAATCACTTTTTAACACAGGGCTATGTAGGTTTGGATTTCTTTCCCCTTAATAATAAACACCTTCATTTAAAAATGCATTTTGTGTTTACGTGTGTTATCTTTGTCTAACCCTGATAGCGACAAATGGAGAACTGTCTCGGAAGGTGGATTACATCATGGTCTCGCTTAGGTCTTTCCACGATGGATTTAAAGCCCCGCAATGAAGGATTAAGTACTGAATCTACAGAAGAAATAAAAAGCCTTCTCTGTGATCAGTCCGATTTGGCTCAATTTCCCCATGAAAATTCCTCCTGGCTGTCTGCAGTCTGTGTTTTCAAAATCATCGAGCATAAGGCCTTGGACAGCCATCTGGACAGCCTGCCAAGATAAGGACTCGGTGGCAGCCAGACAAAACATCTCCTGCCAAGTGCCCTTGTGTTCTCTTATTATCATCAACATTGCCTCAACAGCGCACACACATTGATCCATGAACTGAATAAAGATACACACACTGCTCTCTTGTGTCTTTGTCTTGTGAATCCCTGTTTTGCGTATGTGCATCGAGAGCTTTTTTTTTCCTTGTAATCATAATATTGATTGATTATGCAACGAGTATTATGAATCAATGATTTTTTTGCTCCTTCCTATTGTTCCTCATATTATTCTTATTCTTATGCTACCTGTACCCTCTATCCTATGGGCAGGCGCGTCCCCGATGCAGCCGTGTCACTGGAAATGCAGGTTCATTTTCTGTGTCAAGTCAAATTCTCTCGTATGTTATCAGTGATCTGTTAATGTACTTGGCAATAAATTTTTTCTGATTCTGATTCTGATTCTGATTCTAATATTTAAAATTTGTTTGATGATCCGAAACATTTAAGTGTGACAAACATACAAAAAAATGAGAAATCAGGAAGGTGCCAAACACTTTTTCACATGACTGTATGACTGTCTGGCTTAAAGACCTTGAAATTCACTTACATAGATTCCTGTGGTGAGACTCTGAAGATGAGAAGCTGGGAGAATATACACTCACCAGGGTGAACATCGGAGACAAGCCAGCAGGATGCATTGCACAGATAGTGTGAGAGACTTCCACCCTCCCTCAATTCATGCATCTTGAGGAGGAGCGGCAGGTACTCCAGCAAGACAACTATGTTGATGACATCCTGTTGGAAAAATTCCTTATCAAAAACCAGGCAGGATCAAAGTTTCAGCAAATTTAATATGCACTGATCAGCGGAAGACAATACAGAGTACAGCTTTCACAGACTGCTGCAGTGCATTGGCTTAACTAACAGAGAGATTCTGGCTATATATTTCCATGGGGCCGTCGCCATGAGGTCACTTCTTGATAGTTAATTCATGACTCAGTTGGTAAAGTTTTCTAAGCCTCTTGATTATTTCATTCATGACTAAGATTATATCTGTTGGGTCCATGCAGAAAACACTAGTGATAAGCTGGTCAGTTAAAGAACTGAACATTCACAGTCATATCAGCATCCCTCAATCTGTTTTTTCCACTACTCAACAACTCCAAATATGGGAGCAGGATTTCCCAGGTATACACATTAAGCTTTATAAAGAAAAAAATCATATTCATATTCATAAAAATTATATATATATATATATATATATATATATACAGTGGTCCCTCGCTACTTCGCGCTTCACCTTTCGCGCCCTCAGTGCATCGCGGATTTTTCAGAAATATTCATCAAAAATTCAAAATTGAGAAAAAATGGGCGGGCGCTAGCAGAAGGCAGGGAGACTACATTAGAACATCAGGTATCAACACGGACAGCCGCTCAACTCAAAATCCACCTCTCTGACCACCGCTCCACTCCTCACCGCCCACCTCTTCACTGCTCGGGAATCTTGCAAGCTGATTGGCCGAGACGTTTTACCCAGCTTCTCTCCCTGCAGAGCGCCCATACCCACCGAAGGAAGACCGCATTCATTGTTCTTTATCACTAGTCTCGCAGCGTGGAACTTTTCGCTGTTCTCTTGTCCCTTTTTGTGTGAAATAGTCTTCCCGTCGAGCCACTACGCCGCCTCCTGCAGCTGCCCTCGACAATCCTGCGCCTCTAGCACCTGACGATGAGGCGTCACCTGAGGAGCAGTAAAGCTCTCATTAACCTGTGCAGTACGTAAATCATCTTCATCTTGAGTTACGTATCTTGTTATAAAAATAAAAGAGTTCTAAAAACATATTTATGTACACTTTATTTACATCTACGTATGTATGTACACTTACACGCACACACACACGTATCATATGAGAGAGAGTGAGTGAATGAACGTATGTGTTATTTATGGGTGACGTCATTAGGGGTGACGCTACTTCGCGGTTTTTCACTTTTCGTGGTCGGTTCTGGAACCCATTAACCGCGATAAGTGAGGGATCACTGTATATACTGTATATATATATATATATATATATATATATACAGTATATATATATATATATATATATACATATATATATATATATATATATATACCAACACAGGTGCCAAGTTGATCCATAACCCTCTAGTGGTCAAATGAGGTAAAGATTTTTTTTCAACAAAATATTCAGTTCAGATGTCAGAGATTTCCAAAACTAAAACTTGAAAGTGGTAAGAGATAATGGGTTACTGTCAATTAGAAAGATGTAGAATGTGATCCAAAGTTTGAGATAAGTTTGAGAGTAAATCTTCAAAGTATATGAACCAGAAAATCAGTACAATGCAGTACAATGTAGACAAACAGACACTCGTCACTTACCACTGGTGAAGGCGGCTCGCTTCGCCCTTTTTGCAGCATCTTGGTCGTTATTTTCTCTTTTATCGGTCATTTTATTTTACCCCCTCACATCCGGAAACTGTTATGATTATTCCACTTCAATTTTGTTTTTATTCTGCCCCTATTTATCATACATGCCTGGCATGATTGTTGTCTAGTCACGGCGCTGGGGTCGACAGCAGGTGAGCATCAGCCAGCTTTGCTCACCCTCTGTTATAACAAAATGTAAACATTTACCTTTATAACCTAAATAATTTATTTTTAGAATCAAAGTCGGATAATTCAGGAGCAAATGCTTCTTCGGTCTTGCAATCGAGTCAGAGCTAGATTTGTTTACAGACTCTTCTTCTCTAGTGAGGTTCTTTGTCCATCATAATTCCTCCAAGGCAAGACCAGCAAGTTATACGTATCTGCCACCTTGTGAGGTGGAATCGTTTGTACAATTTAAATCAACTGGGGAGTTTTGGGCGTTTTTGGCCACGTCATATAACATCATATGCGTTGTGCCGATAGGGGCGCGATCTGTCCATGAAATCTTGCTGGTTGAAGGGTTTTAAATTAACCTTAATTTTTTGTTTGCTTGCCAAATAATTTAACCTATATCAATAACTGTTTATCCTCAATAACTTTTATTCTTCAAACATTATCTTCTTTTATAACAATATATTTTAAACAAACCAAAATTTATTCAGTTTTGTCTCTAAATTAAAAAGATTTGCCAAACTTAGAATATTGTCTCAGAGTGAATATATAGGGAAAAAGAAAAACAAATCAGGAAACTGTCCATGAAGTATCTTCCAGATGTTGCCCCTCACCCCCTTTTATCTTTTATTTTCTTTTTACATCACCACAAGGGCAGGTAGAAATACGTAGGCCAAATAAATAATTCAGGACAAAACAAAGAGACATCAAACAAAAGAAGAAAGAAGAACAGAAATGGTAGAAGAAGGTAGATTATCAGTGTCATCTGAAGTCATTCTAAATGTAATAATCAGGTCATCTACTGTAAGTCCAGTGTCAAAATGTCAAACTTCAAAACACCAGTAGTCAGTTTACTTTAGAATCAAACTATATTTCATTCAGATTGTCTTGATACCTTCTCCCACTGACAGTATGTCATCAGGGGTGCCTGCATTTTGATTAAGCATGCTGATAGAAAGGATCTGTCGTCAATATTATCTTTACTTAACCATGGTGTCAAAACATCTTGTGAAACATTGAATTTCACTGTCACTTTTTTTTTTTTTTTTTTTTTTTTCCGGTTCCGGTTCCGCCGGACCGGTGGCGCCACACGAGTAGGCTGCCCATTGCAACAGCCTTTTTTTAGCTTCCTTCTTCTTTCTACACCTTTCACTCTGTATATATATCACGGACGCACGGATCGCCCCGGGGGTCTCCCGGGTCGGCGGACGGAGCCACGGTTTGCAGCGGGAGACGCTACAGCGGGGAGGAGCTAGTGCTAGCTAGTACTTGGCCGCCGCCCGGTGCTAATGGGAAACTCGATATACCGGGAGCTGTAGCGAAAACGACGCGGGTGCCGGGCTGGAGTTTAGGCGGCGTGCAAGAAATATAAGACAGAATAATAAAGAGCGATGGCAAGAACCAAGCAGACCGCCCGTAAAATCTACTGGAGGAAGAAGCCCCCCAGGAGACAGCTAGCCACCAGGGCTGCTCGGAGAGGCACTCCGGCCACCGGCAGAGTGAAGAGGCCTCGCCGTCACAGTCCCGTGGCTCTGAGAGAGATCCGTCGCTGCCAGAAATCCACGGAGCTGCTCATCCGTAAGCTGCCCGTCCAGCGCCTGGTGAGGGAGATCGCTCAGGACTTCACGACCATCCTGCATTTCCTGAGCTTCGCCGTCATGGCTCTGCAGGAGACCAGCGAGGCCCACCTGGTGGTCTCTTCTTCGCTAAGGGGGTCACCATCATGTCCAAAGACTTCCAGCTGGCCCGCCGCATCCGCGGAGAGAGAGCTTAGACTTTCTGCTGCACATTCACCAACCAACCATAATGCTCTGCACTGTGTGTCTATATATATACATTTATAGTAATATGGACATATGTTTACTAGATGTTGTTTTTTCTTGCCTTCTGATTGTTGCTCTGAGTGTTGCTATCCCTGTGCTGTTGCAATCCTGGAATTTCCCCATTGTGGGACTAATAAAGGCTTATCTTATCTTATCTTATCTTACTTAGGATGTGAATTCTAATAAAACTAAGGTCTCAGTGTCTCAAAAATAAAAAAGGAAAAAGAAAGGAAAAAAAAACATTGTTATTGCATCCAAGTGTCATACTAGTTGTTGTTATTGTGACGTAATTTTATCTCTCTTAAAGATTTGAAATACAGTCACTTAACAATTGTTCTTTTGAATTTTGTATGTGATCACATAGATCAGATTAATCTTTGCTTTGCAAGCCAAATTATAATTTACTTCTTTCAATTTATGGCCATGTAGTCAAAATACTCTAATTACTCATTAGCCTTAACAGTTTCTATTTTGTTGATCAACATTTTATGAAATCCATTAATCATAGAGTTCACAGGACTGTCTCCTCTGGATGTCAATTTTTCAAGATTTTCTCCATAATCCATGCTCAAGTTTGTCCTGTAATGAGAAAATATCATTTTGATCTCAAAATATATTTATTCCATGCATGGTTTAGATCAAACTTTTAGTAATTATCATTTCCAAATTCAAATAGAAACATATACACTTTTACACTTAAGAAGTATATTTAGATGTTAAAAGGTTAACCACTATCTCAAAATCATTGGCCGCCATTTTAAATAATGTTGCATTTAACTTTTGATTAAAATTTATAAACACCGGAGGTTTAAAAACGTTTCTCTGATTTGCAGTTCGTCAAGCATTTGTTCACTCATTCACACATTCACTCATGAGTCTACTTCAGTTCTGGTCTGTTATCTGGTGTGTAATCAATTAAGCGTATGGACATTATTCCATAAAGGTGAGATTACTTAAGAAATACTTATTACCGTGTGCTAGTGCATTTACTCATAACTGTAAACTATGTCTCAAATGTGTATGTACCTTGCCTGACTATTGTCCTACATGTAAAAATATGATCATGTTGACAGGAAAAACAAACAACAAAACAAACAAAACAAAAAAAATTGTTGGTGTAGGTGCATTTCACTACAGTTTTTTTTTTTTTTTTTTTTTTTTAATCCTATCTGTTGGGCTAGAAAACCATGGCAAACAATGTCCATTCATCCCTCTCTTTGGCACCTAGAGAATGTCCATCTTATCATTGTTATTGTCATTGTCAAACAGTAAAAAAAAATCTGAACTGCTTTAAATTAATTAGATATTACATACCTTACGAAGCTGCTGTACTGTATATGCATTCTATGGTTTTTTCTCATATATCATACTGTTTGACAGTCTGGGCTCAAGCAGCCCCTTCCACAATAAGACATATAGGTTCATTATATTATCAAATCCTAAAAATCTTGGACAAAAAGCCCATTAGCTGGCATCACTGTAATATTTTAAAAAGATACAACCCATTGAGTTTTGAGAGTTTCATTGACCTCTGTTTTCTGAAATTAACTTTCAAATGTTTCCATAAATCAGCACCCGAGCCACTTGCTGGTTTCATCCAAAGACAGGACAGCAGCAGAGCCACCAGGAGTTCTGTTAACAATAACTGTAAAATATTCCACCGCAGAACCACATTTGGACAAACAGCTTTCTCTATAAAGGGCAGTCACATCTGGAACACAATGCCAAATGAAATTAAAATAATAACAGACTTTAAAACATTCACTAAAAAGGTTAAAAACTGGCTGAAAAAGAAACAAGAATGTACCCATGTATGAAATGTTTGTCTGCAGGGTGAGAGTGAATCAAGGGAAGGAATGAATGTGTTTGTTTATAGTGAGTGACGAAGGGAGGGAGGCCTGAAATAGGCAAATGTGTGTCAGGTTGTTATATTTGTGTATTTATAATATTTATAATATTTATAATTGTGTATTTATAATGTATTTATAATCTTTTTTGCATTGATGTATGTGGTTATTGTGTATTTTTTTTATCTTTTCCTTTCCTTCTTTTCTTTTTACTTGTTTCTCCTTTCTAAAGCCCATCCAGGGACAAGAGTTGCAAATTAGCTAATAGCTATGCACTCTTCGTGCAACACATCAGATTGATTGTCATTGATTAATTGTCTATGTTTATTGCACTGTCCCTGTCAAATAAACAAATCTAAGTCTAAATTGTCCATTCTTCGGTTCTCAGCTGTTATCGTATCTTCAGCACACACACATAGAGCAGATAATGTTCATGGCCCACTTACAGAGGTGGGGTTATGTTACTCAGCAGTTCTTGGAGCCGATTGTCACAAACAAAGTACACAGAGGTGGAGTTATGTTTGTCACTCAGCAGTTCTTGGTTACAGGAAATTGTCACGATGGCCCTCACGAGCCACCATAAGACGTCAGCAGTCACCAGTGAGTTGCAGTGATGTTTTATTGAAGGGGTGAAGGAACAGAGGGTAATACACACGACAGTGTGGGTAGGATAATAACAGGATAACTTACAGGGCAGATGTGACATTCTGTCAGGAAGTATCACAGGTAGCATAACAGGAGGTATAACAGTCGGTAGCTTACCGGGAAGTATAACAGACCGAAGTATAACAGAGACTGCTGCATCGGGGTGCATTAAGCGTCCGCTTTTAACACCAGTCACTAATGACCCCGAATGCAGCACAGCTGTGGACTTTGACAGCAGGGAGCTCCACCGGGCGCTGTCACAATAAGAGCCCGGGGAGCTAGAAGGAACCCACTGCTGTCAAAGCCAGGAAAAGATAATGTATGATCCGAGCGCAAACGAGACCAGCACTCAGGTCATGACAGAAATTGCCACAAGCAAAGCAATACTGGCCTGTTGTTGTCTTCAGCCACCTGCCGGTGACTAGCAAGAGAGTTCTTAGTCTGTTGTGCCAGAGAGCTGCTCATTCAGGAAGTGTGCATGCTGGAGGTGGTTGATGTATGGATTTGGTGATGACGTCGGTGTTGACACTGGGTGATGATGCTGGGGTGAGGGAAGCAATGAGACAATAAAGATAGCACTGGTCTACCACAGTTCAGTTCACCCCTTAAAAAAAAAAAACAAAAAAAAACAAAAAAAACAAAGGAGAAAAAGATTCCTGAGACGTATATTCTGTTCATATATCATCCACATGGAAATAAAAACTAGGACTTAAATAAAATGCCACTCTTTCTCTGTTGTGGATGTCAGTCTGTGAGGTTACTGTCTTAACTCAATAACTGCCAGAGGCGCTCTGTTGCATCATAAGTCCCTAGTGGTCAAGATTTTTTTCAAGAAAATATTTCGTTCAGATAAGATAAGATAAGATAAGATAAGCCTTTATTAGTCCCACAACGGGGAAATTCCAGGATTGCAACAGCACAGGGATAGCAACACTCAGAGCAACAATCAGAAGGCAAGAAAAAAAACAAGCAAGCAAGAGCAGCTAATATACATATGTACATATTACTATAAAATATATATATACACACACACACACAGACACACAGTGCAGAGCATTGTAGCTGGATGGAATAAATATATGAATATATGAACACACAGTGCAGAGCATTGTAGCTAGATGGAATAAATATGTAAATATATAAACACCCACAGTACGGAGCATTGCAGCTAGGTGGAATAAATGTGCAAGTATATAAACACCCACAGTACGGAGCAATGTAGCTAGATGGAATAATATGTAGATATATAAAAACACAGTGCGGAGCATTGTAGCTAGATGGAATAAATATATAGATATATAAATATAAACACACCCAGTGCTGAGCATTGTAGCTAGATGGAATAAATATGTAAATATATAAACACACACAGTGCAGAGCATTGTTGCTGTCAGATGTCAGAGATTTCCAAGGCTATAACTTGAAAGTGGTAAGAGAATGGCTTACTGTCAATTAGAAAGATGTAGAATATGATCCAAAATTTGATATAGGAGTAAATTTAGGCATCTAATTTGCATAATGTGATACAGCCATAACAAATTGCATAACTTTTGGTCAAAAATGGACTTTTGGAAATATTTACATAAGCATGGTTTTGTTTTCTTGTCACCAGTTTTGTTTTGGGTTTTTTGTTATCTTTGCTTCAAAGTATATGAACCAGAACATTAGTAGGATGTCAACAAACAAAGAAAATTGTCAGACTTACCGCTGGCCAGGCAACTCTCCCTTCGTCCATTTTCGTCCATCCTGGTGGTTATTTTTTCCTTCTGTCTGTCATTTTTGCTTTCTCTTCCACATCCAGAAACTCTTATGATTATCCCACCTCAATTTTGCTTTTATTCTGCTGCAATTTGTCTTATATATGACGACATGGAACCGGCACAATTGTTGTCTAGCCACATGGTGCTGGGCGCGGCAGTAGGTGAACATCAACCAGCTTCTCCCACCCTCTGTTACAACAAAATGTAAACATTTCCCTTTGTAAGCTAAATAATCTCTTTTTAGAATCAAAGTTGGCAAATTTGGGAGAAAATGGCTCCTCCGTCTGCAATCGAGTACCTCCACAGTGATCAGTAACATCCACATTTGTTTGTCTAAAAATTTCTTATTCTCTGGTGTCCAAAAGGATGCTTCTATGTCCGCCATAAGTCCTCCAAGGCAAGAGCAGTAAGTTATACGTGTCTGCCACTATGTGAGGTGGAATCCTTTGTACAACTTAAATCAACTGGAGAGTTTTTGGCCACGTCATATAACATCACATGACAGGCACAGCACTGCGCCTGTGGCAATGGGAGCGCTATCTGCCCATGAAACCTTGCCACAATAAGGGTTAATACAATAAAAATATGTGATTCCTTGAAAAAAAATGTGTAGAATTATAGATTATCAGTACAATGAAAAAGGTAAATTAGGTTGTAATATATACCTTGACAAATGACATTATTATGTTTGCTTTATGAACCACAAAGAACTAAACTGAACCTAAAATAAAACAAAACAAAATAAAATAAAACATGTTTTCTGCTTAGATATGTAGGGCTATATGAATTTCTGCATCCTTGGATGTTAAATAAAATCACAAGTTCAACAAAAACTGGAAATAAGATGTAAAATGTGAGCCACGGAATTATTACTAAAAATCAAAACTGGCACAAAGGTATGTCAAGAAGAGAAAAATTTTAAAAAATCAAAAGAAGAAAACATTCATTTAAAGAAAAATATTGTGATGGCTCGCTCTCTATCATTATCTCCTGCAGATGCGCGCACACCTGCTCTCCATCCCCCTCGGGCTACTTAACCCACGCTGCCTTCAGATCAGCGCGGAGCCGTCTGTCTCCTTGGGCTGAAGAGTCCTGCTCTTGTCTTCGCCTTCATCAAAGGATCGTCTAGCAATTGCCGGCATTCCTAAGTCTTCCTCGTCTCCTGGCTCTACCTCCTGGAAGGAACTTTTCCTTCATAACAAGTAAGCCATTATTCTCTCACCTTTCTCTGCACTGGTCCCCTGTGCACAGGCGGAGTTCCGTGGCAGCGGAATCCTCTCATTCCTGGAGGTGGACAAAGCTTCATCTCCTGAGTCCTTCACTTCTCCAGCTGCACCGTGACAGCAGGCGCTGTCCTCCTGGCTATAGCCTACTGGCCAACCTGAGCTCGGCACCACCTCTGCAAACAGTAAGCCCCAGTCATTCACATACGTTCCCTCTGGAGGGCTTCAATAACATCTGTTGTCTCTACTCTGTCCATAGGGTTGCCAGGACATACGGCGCTCTGCTCACCCCCAGCTATGACGTCATCTCTGACATTCACACACACATACACGCACCCACACACGCACACTGTCACTATACAAAGAAAATAATTGTATTTATTCCCGAGCCTGTGTTTGTTCTCTGGGTCTGTTAATCATGTCAGTACGGCTCCGCTAAAGTGACCAGGCAGACAGCATGCTAGCGCAAAGAGTTAACAACCTAGAGGCTCGGGTAGATCAGTTAGCTTACCAGCAACAGGTTATCCTTTCACAGCTGGTCCAAATTAACAGTCAGCTGGATCGTCTAGCTGGGCCACAGGTGTTTCCACCAGCTCAAAGTAGCTCCTCTGCTCCCGCTAGCTCACCACCCAGTCAGGCTTCCACATCTCGGCTAACGCCAGTTCCCACTCCCACTCGCTTTAGCAGTAAGCTAGGGAAGGCTAGGGGGCTTTTACTCCAGTGCGAGATAGTGTTCCAGCATGTGCCCAGTGATTTCCCCACAGATCACAGCTGCATAGATTACGTAGCTAACCTTCTGGAAGGGTAAGCGTTAGCCTGGGCTTACGCAGTTATGGCTAGGGCGCGCTATGCTAACTTAACCTACAACCAGTTTGTCAATGAATTCAACAAGGTGTTTGACCACTCCGACCATGTCAGTGTGCTTACCACCCGGCTATTAAACCTAAGACAGGGTAGCAGGTCCATAGCGGACTATGCCATTGATTTCCAGGTGGTGGCTACGGAGGTGGGGTGGGAGGATGCCTCGTTGTGTAGCATATTCGTTAGGAGTCTTAGCCCTAGCCTGTGGGATGAGCTAGCCTGCTTAGAGAAACCCGATAGGTTAACTGAGCTAATTTCCTTAGCCATTAAAGCCATTAGCCTCGATAACAGGCTGAGGGAGCGGGCAGCCGAGCGTAAGACCTCCGGTCGCTCGGGCGCCCAGTTTCACCGCTCCCTACAGTCCCCTCTATTAGCCTTGCCTTCCCTAGATTTGGCGGATGTTCCGGAACCTATGGTAGTAGGGCAGACAAAGCTACCATTAGCAGAGAAACAGCACTGCCATGAGCTAGGGTTATGTCTCTACTGAGGCAGCGAAGAGCATGAGGTAGCGTCCTGCCCCATTCGGCCAAAAGAGGGAGTCCGTGTGTCACAGTAGGGGGACTCACGGACTCGCCTCAGTCTAATCCCCTCTCCAAATTCCTCCTGCCCATTAGGTTCATACACAATCAGACAGAAATAACCACACACGCCTTGACTGACTCCGGGGCTGAGCAGAGCTTCATCTCGGGGGAACTGGCAACCCGACTGGGGCTTCCATGCCAACCACTGAAGACCTCCCTCAAGCTCATTGCCCTGTCGAAAGCCCCCCGTCAGTGGTATCCAAACAAACTGCCCCGGTGTCAGTCATCGTTTCCAGGAACCATCCAGAAGATCTCAGATTGTTTGTGTAACCGGTTTCAGCCTCTCCGGTTATCCTGGGCTACCCCTGGCTTCGGCTACATAACCCCACCACTGACTGGCGCTCTGGCAGTGTGGTTTCATGGAGCTCTTTTTGTCTCAGTGCCTGCCTGCAAGTCGCTGCTTGCTCGCCGTCTGTGCCCCTGACTGCCCCCGTTGCCCGCCCCCCCCCCCCGATCTGTCCAGGGTTCCACCGGAGTATCATGATCTGGGGGCCGTTTTTAGTAAGTCCCAAGGGCTGACCCCCCACCACCACCGCCCGTATGACTGTGCCATTAATCTTCGGGCTGGAGCCCCGCTCCTGTTGAGCCGCCTTTACAGCCTGTCTGCCCCAGGGCAGGAAGCAATGGAGACCTACACTACCGTTCAAAAGTTTGGGGTCACTTAGAAATTTCCTTATTTTTGAAAGAAAAGCACTTTTTTTCAATGAAGATAACTTTAAACTAATCAGAAATACACTCTATACACTGCTAATGTGGTAAATGACTATTATAGCTGCAAATGTCTGGTTTTTGGTGCAATATCTACATAGGTGTATAGAGGCCCATTTCCAGCAACTATCAGTCCAGGGTTCTAATGGTACAATGTGTTTGCTCATTGCGTCAGAAGGCTAATGGATGATTAGAAAACCCTTGTGCAATCATGTTAGGTCTGCAATGCTGTAATTGCTGCAAATGGAGGATTCTTTGACGAAAGCAAAGTTTGAAAGAAAAAATTATTATTTCAAATACAAATCATTATTTCTAACCTTGTCAATGTCTTGACTATATTTTCTATTCATTTTACAACTCATGGTGGTAAATAAGTGTGACTTTTCATGGAAAACACAAAATAATTGTCTGGGTGACCCCAAACTTTTGAACGGTAGTGTATATCAAGGAGTCGCTCAGCTCTGGCATCAGCCGTCCCTCGTCCTTGGCGGTGAGGGATGTTTTTTTTTTTTTTTGTTGGAAAGAAGGATGCCTCCCTGAGGCCGTGCATTGATTTTCGTGCCCTTAATGACATTACCATCAAAGACAAGTATACTCTTCCCCTGATGCACACGGCATTCGACTCTCTCCAGGGGGCCTCCTGGTTCACCAAACTGGACTTCCGCAATGCGTATCATCTGGTGCAGATTTGGGAGGGTGATGAATGGAAGACTGGCTTTCGGACCCCTAGTGGGCATTTCGAGTACTTGATGATGCCGTTTGGGCTGACCAACGCCCCTGCCATCTTCCAGCGCCTGATTAATGACGTCTTACAGGATTTTTTGGGCTTGTTCATCTTTGTGTACCTGGATGACATCCTGATCGTTTCTCGGTCTTTAGACGAGCATCGGGTACACGTGAGGCGAGTACTGCAGCGGCTCTTGGAGAACAAACTCTTCGTGAACGCTAAGAAGTGCGAATTCCACACCTCCAAAATGTCGTTTCTTGGCTTCATTATTTCCCATAATCAGATCATCCCTGATCCTGATAAAGTAAGAGCGGTGGTAGATTGGCCCACCCCTTTCTCCAGGAAGAAGCTCCAACAATTCCTGGGGTTTGCCAACTTCTACCAACGCTTTGTCAAAGATTACAGTATTGTTGCTCTTCCACTGACTCGTCTCACATCCCCCAAGGTGGCCTTCCGGTGGACGGAGGATGCTGAAGCGGAGTTCGTTAAACTCAAGTCTAAGTTCTCTTCCTCTCCTATTCTGACACAGGTGGACCCCGCCCTTCAATGCCTGGTAGAGGTGGACGCCTCGGACTCGGGGGCGGGTGCCGTGCTGTCCCAGCGCTCTCCAGTAGATGGTGTGATCCGTCCTTGTGTGTTTTTCTCCCGCCGTCTGTCCCCAGAGGAGAAGAATTATGACATCGGTGACAGGGAACTCCTGGTGGTTAAGCTCGCACTGGAGGAGTGGCGTCATTGGCTGGAGGGGGCCGCCCAGCCGTTTATCGTCTGGACAAGTATTTGGAGTACCTCAGCACGGCCAAACACCTGAACGCTCGCCAGGCCCGCTGGTACCTGTTCTTTGTACGCTTTAATTGTACTATCACCTACTGCCCCGGGGCCAAGAATGCTCAGCCGGATGCGCTGTCCAGACAGTTCGCCTCGGATGCCACGGAGGTGTCGGACCATCCCATTCTTCCCTCATCGTGCATCGTGGGCGCCCTCTCATGGGGCTTCAAGGAGAGGGTCTTGAGGGTGCAGGAGGCTGAACCGGACATGGGCGGGGGGCCAGCCGAGAGGCTGTTTGTCCCTTCTTCCGTTCGGGGTGAGGTGATTCACTGGGCCCACTCCTCCAGACTCTCATGCCATCTGGAGAGGGCTCGCACGGTGGAGCTTCTCCAGAGGACGTTCTGGTGGCCATCGCTCCGGAGGGACATCGCTGAATACATCTGTGCCTATCCCCAGTGCGCCACCGGCAAGATGTCTTCCTCTCCTCTGGCTGGTTTATTCCACCCTCTTCCCACTCCAGGCAGACCCTGGTCCCAAATTGCTTTGGACTTCATCACTGGCCTCGCACCTTCCAATCATCACACCATCATCCTCACGACCGTCGACCGAGTCTTCATTGGACCCTTTACCATTGCCCGGATTGTTAACCCTGTGGCTGTGCGCCTAGCTCCCCCCCCCCCCCGGCATCTGTCCAACCTTTCATGTCTCCCAAATTAAGCCATTTTTTTCCAGCCCTATGTGTCTCCGTCCCAGGTCTCCACCTCCACCAGTGGTGATCGACGGCGACCCGGTGTGGAGAGTCAACACCATCCTGGACGTCCGCCGTTGGGGTCGCGGCCTGCAGTACCTGGTGGACTGGGAGGGGTATGGCCCCGAATGGAGGTCCTGGGTGCATCCGTCCTTCATGTTGGACAAACAGCTGATCAGGGACTTTCACTGGACACACCCAGGTAGGCTGGATTGCCAGGAGGCGCCTCTTGGGGGGGGGGGTACTGTGATGGCTCGCTCTGTATCACTATCTCCCACAGCTGCACGCACACCTACTCTCCATCACCCTCAGGCTACTTAACCCGTGCTGCCTTCAGATCAGCACGGAGCCGTCTGTCTCCTTGGGTTGAAGAGGCCTGCTCTCGTCTTCGCCTTCATCAAAGGATCGTCTAGCCATTGATGGCATTCCTAAGTCTTCCTCGCTGTATCAAAACCTGGTTAAATGACCATGCCATCACTGTGTTTGATTGGCCAGCAAACTCTCCTGACCTAAACTCCATAGAGAATCTATGGAGTATTGATAAGATAAGATAAGATAAGATAAGCCTTTATTAGTCCCACAACGGGGAAATTCCAGGATTGCAACAGCACATGGATAGCAACACTCAGAGCAACAATCAGAAGGCAAGAAAAAAAGCAAGCAAGCAAGAGCAGCTAATATACATATGTACATATTACTATAAAATATATATATACACACACACAGACACACAGTGAAGAGCATTGTAGCTGGATGGAATAAATATGTAGATATATAAACACCCACAGTACGGAGCATTGTAGCTAGGTGGAATAAATATGTAAATATATAAACCCACACAGTGCGGAGCAATGTAGCTAGATGGAATAATATGTAGATATATAAACACACAGTGCAGAGCATTGTAGCTAGATGGAATAAATATATAGATATATAAATATAAACACACCCAGTGCGGAGCATTGTAGCTAGATGGAATAAATATGTAAATATATAAACACACAGTGCAGAGCATTGTTGCTAGATGGGATGAAACAGCATAACCGTCTACTTAGTTATCCTACATGGTATGATTATGTGCCCATACATATTCTCACCCTCCATAGCGACCGGTATTTTCCTAGTTGTATGCCGGAGGGGACCATTGTGTAAGTCTATTGCATCTTTTGCATTCGAAAAAACTATTAGTTTGTTACGTCTTTTTGCTATCTCTGTGAGCAGCCCTGCTTAGGTTGTACAGTCTGACAGCCGTAGGTAGGAAGGACCTGCGAAACCTCTCGGTTGTGCACCTGGGATGATGTAGTCTGCTGCTAAATGAGCTCCTCAGTGCATTCAGTATGTCCTGCATAGGGTGGAACTCGGACTCCAGCAGAGATGACAGTTTAGCCACCGTCCTTCTCTCTCCTATCTCCTCCACTGGGTCAAGGCGCTGCCCCAGGACAGAGCTAGCTTTCTTGATCAGTTTGTTCAGTCTCTTCCTATCGGCTGCAGTAATGCCACTGCCCCAGCAGACCACTCCAAAAGTGATGGCTGATGCCACCACCGTGTCATAGAATGTCTTCAGCAGTGCCCCTTGTACACCAAAAGACCTGAGTCTCCTCAGCAGGAACAGCCTGCGCTGTCCCTTCTTGTAGAGTGTGTCAGTATTGTGTGACCAGTCTAGTTTATTGTTCAGATGAACTCCCAGGTACTTATAGGATGTCACCATCTCGATGTATGTTCCCTGTATATTTACTGGTGCTGAGAGGGGTTGCCCATGCCTGCGGCAGTCCACCACCAGCTCCTTAGTTTTCCTCGCATTGACCTGGAGGCAGTTCCGATGGCACCAGTCCACGAAGTCCTGGATAAGCCCTCTGTTCTCAGCTTCATCTCCATTGGAGATGAGGTCAACGATCGCAGAGTCATCAGAGAACTTCTGTAGATGGCAGTGTGTTGTGTTGCGTGAGAAGTCCGCAGTATACAGAGTGAACAGGAAGGGAGCCAACACCGTTCAAGAGGAAGATAAGAGGAAGATATTGTCAAGAGGAAGATAAGAGACACCAGACCCAACAATGCAGACGAGCTGAAGGTCACTATCAAAGCAACCTGGACCTTCATAACACCTCAGCAGAGCCACAGGCTGATCACCTCCATGCCACGCCACATTGATACAGTAATTAATCCAAAAGGAGCCCCGACCAAGTATTGAGTGTGTACATGGACATACTTTTCAGTCGGTCCACATTTGTATTAAAAAACTATTTTTTTAAAAATTAATTTTATGCAATATTCTAATTTTTGAGAAACTGAATTTGGGGTTTTCATGGTCTGTAAGCCATAATCATCAAAATTAAAATAAATAAACATTTGAAATATATCACTCTCTGTGTAATGAATCTATAGAATATATGGGTTTCACCTTCTGAAATGAGTGACAAAAAATATTTAATTTTTTCATGATATTCTAATTTTTTGAAATGTACCTGTATATCCAAGGGGCCGTTGGGGTGAAGTCACTTCTTGATAGTTAATTCATGACTCATTTGATACAGTTTGCTGAGCCTCTTGATTATTTCATTCATGACTAAGGTTGTATCTGTTGGGTCCATGCAGAACACACTAGTGATAAGCTGAAGAGTCAGTGATTGAACTGAACATTCACAGTCACATCGGTATCCTTCAATCTGTTTTTTCCACTACTCAACGACTCCAAATATGGTAACAGGATTTTCTAGGTATACACATTAAGCTTTATAATGAAAAATTCATATTCATATTCATAAAAATTCATATAACTAAGAATAACAGAATTTTTCCATCACATCCTTACATCGCATAAAGACCTTGGCCACCTGAAAGTCATCACTGTCAATGTGGAGCACATCCTGAAGGCTGGAGGATTTCAGCTCAAACCAGAGATGTTCTCTGTGCAAAGTGAAAAGAAGGAGTCTGGTGTTAAACCGGACGATAACATGAGAGCCAGAACTTGAAACACGGTCCTGCCAAATCAAATAAGCGATGATGATTAAGTCGCTAAGATGGCGGCGCGTGCACAACGCGAGGCTCAGCGTCTTCTCAGATTTTGTGGATTAGCAGTGTTATTTCTGCTCATTTCGGGTCTGTTCGTTCAGAACAGCTTTGCTTTCATATCTTACACCCGAAATGAGCTTTTGGACATTGGGTTACAAAATAACGATAACGATCTTTTTATCAGCAACCTACGTCTCATCCCTGAGCTCTGGAGAACACCCGACGCTAGGCAAGCTACCTGGCCGACCGGAAGTGCTCGCAGGTGGCGTAGAGACCGTAAACAAAGGCGGGGGAAGCGCGGGGGGCTAAGAGCTAAGCTAAAGCTAACACCGCACTGGCTTTCTCTACCCAGTATTTTCCTCGCTAATGTACAGTCACTGGCGAACAAAATGGATGGGCTACGGCTTTGGATCACCAACAATAAGAGACTTATGAACAGCAATATCATGATTTTCACGGAAACATGGTTACACAGTGGAATACCCGACAATGCTATCGAGCTAGCCGGCCTACACACTCTCCGGGCAGACAGAGCAGCTGATGACTCCGGTAAGACCAGAGGTGGGGGAGTGTGCATTTATATTAACAAGGCTTGGTGCACAAACTCTGTCACTGTTGGGAGACATTGCTCAGCTAACCTGGAGTTTCTCATGGTTAAATGTAGACCTTTCTATCTGCCACGCGAGTTCACTTGTACCATCATAACAGCTGCTTATATCTCTCCGGACGCTAATGCTAAGCTTGCTATGAAAGAACTGCATGCAGCTATTAGCAAACAACAAACTGCACACCCAGAGGCAGCATTTATTGTGGCGGGTGATTTTAACCACTCTAACCTCAAGACAGTGCTTCCTAAATTCTACCAGCATGTCTCCTGTCACACAAAAGGGGACAAAACAGTGGACCACATTTACACCAATATTGTGGGAGCCTACATAGCAACTCCCCTCCCCCACCTAGGTCAGTCTGATCACTTATCCTTGTTCCTCACCCCCAAGTATGTACCGCTCATCAACCGGGTGAAGCCATCAGTGAGGACCATCAAAGTGTGGCCAGAGGGGGTTGACTTTGTACTCCAGGAAAAGTTTAGGAATACAGACTGGAGTATGTTCACCTCTCAGGCTACCTGTGGCTCCCACATAGACATCGACTCTTACACCCACTCAGTCCTGGACCATATCAACACCACTACTGACAGTGTCACCACGGAAAAACAGATCAGCACATACCCAAATCAGAAGCTGTGGATGAACAGAGAATTGCGGCTTCTGCTAAAGGCACGTAACAATGCCTTTAGATCTGGTGATGCATAGGCCTACAGTTCATCCAGGGCAGATCTGAAGAGGGGCATCAAGAAGGCCAAGTACAGCTACAAACTGAAGGTGGAGGAACATTTTGGGGATTCTGACCCCCGACGCATGTGGCAGGGCATTCAAGCTATCTCTGATTATAAGCCCAGCAACTCCATACCTATAGCCATGACTGTGTCCTTTCTCAATGAGCTAAATGACTTCTATGCTCGTTTTGACAAGGACAATAATGAAAAGAATATCAATTTCCCACCCTCTGACGACCTCCACCACCTCACATTCACCCACACCAACGTCCGTAACGCACTGAGTCATATCAACGTACGTAAGGCTGCTGGCCCTGACGGCATTCCTGGGTGTGTGCTGAAGGCATGCGCTGAGCAGCTGGCAGGGGTCTTCACAGACATCTTCAACCTGTCCCTGGCCCAGGCGGTGGTACCAACGTGCTTCAAGACCACTTCTATAGTACCAGTGCCGAAACATTCAACACCATCGTGCCTAAATGATTATCACCTGTGGCACTGACCCCCATAGTCATGAAGTGCTTTGAGCGACTGGTCTTGGCACAGCTCAAAAAATGCCTGGCCCCTACACTGGACCCTCACCAGTTTGCCTACCGGAGCATCAGGAGTACAGAGGATGTGGTTTCTACAGCGCTGCACTGTGTACTCTCACATCTGGATGACAAGAACACATATGCAAGAATGCTGTTTGTTGACTTCAGCTCAGCATTCAACACAGTTATCCCCTCCAAGTTGATCACTAAACTTGAGGACCTGGGAATCAGTACCTCCACCTGCAACTGGATCATGGATTTTCTGACCAACAGACCCCAGCATGTTAGGTCAGGCCCCAACCATTCTTCCATCATCACACTCAACACTGGTGTACCACAGGGCTGTGTGCTCAGCCCATTCCTCTACTCCCTCTTCACCCATGACTGCAGGCCTATGTATGGATCCAATTCCATCATAAAGTTTGCAGATGACACCACGGTGATCGGACTCATCAGGGACAATGATGAGTCAGATTACAGGGCAGAGGTTGAGCACTTGGCTACTCGGTGCGCTGACAATAACCTGCTCCTTAACACCAGCAAAACCAAGGAGCTCATAGTGGACTACAGGAAGGAGAGGGGAGAGACACATGACCCCATCCATATCAATGGCATAGCTGTTGAACGTGTCCCCAGCTTCAAATTCCTGGGGACCCACATCTCGTAGGACCTGTCCTGGTCAGTTAACACCACCAGCCTGATCAAGAAGGCCCATCAGTGCCTCTTCTTCTTGAGGACACTGAAGAAGAACCATCTGTCAACTGACATCCTGGGCAACTTCTACCGCTGCGTGATAGAGAGCACCCTGACCAACTGTGTCACAGTCTGGTATGGGAGCTGCTCTGTCGCTGACCGTAAGGCGCTGCAGCGGGTGGTGAAAGCCGCCCAACGCATCACAGGGACTCCACTTCCAGTTATAGAGGACGTCTACAGGAAAAGATGTCTGCGCTGGGCACGCAGCATTCTTAGGGACTCCAACCATCCTGCTCATGGACTGTTCCAGCTTCTCCCCTCTGGAAGGCGTTTCAGAAGCCTTCGGACTGGAACCAGCAGGTTTAGGAACAGTTTCTTTCCAACAGCTGTCATGTTATTGAACTTAGTTCCCCACAGACTCTCTTACCATCATCTCTTACCATCCTCACCTGTACATAACTGCCCACCTAACTTATTGTACATTATTTGCACATAACAGTACTTTTAACTTTCTGCACTGATGCATATATTTGCTTAAATTGCACATACTGTCAATTACTGTATATACTGCACTGCTGTGCTTTGCACTTCTGATTGGATGCTAAACTGTGTTTCGTTACCTTGTATTCATACGTACATGTGTAATGACAATAAAGTTGAATCTAATCTAATCTAATCTAATGATAATAAAGCGCTTGGTGTGGGCTACATTGTTGAAGAAGATAAGCTCTATGTCATGACTTCAGTTAATTTCTCAAAGAGAAAGAAAAAAGAGCGGGTTGGCCAGAACCTTCTTCAAGAACAAGTTAGGCCTCAGACCTCGAATCCTCTGACAAGAAGGGAACTGCTCAGTCAGGTGGCAAGACTGTATGACCCAAGTGGCCTGGTGACCCCTGCAAACCAGAAGGGAGCCATCCTGGTGCACAGAGCATTCCAGGAAGCCAGAAGCAAAAGATTCCCAGCAAAAAACACATGGGATATACCGCTCTCAGGTGGTCTTAGGGACAATGCAGTTGAGCTTATTGAGGAATATGCCTGGTTTGGTTAAGTCAAGTTCACCAGGGCTCTAAGCCCAATATGCAATGAAGGTGATAAGATAAGATAAGATAAGATAAGCCTTTATTAGTCCCACAATGGGGAAATTCCAGGATTGCAACAGCACAGAGATAGCAACACTCACAGCAACAATCAAGAAGACAAGAAAAAACAAGAGCAGCGAATATACAGTACATATGTACATATAAATATATAAATATATAAACACACACAGTGCGGAACATTGTAGCTAGATGGAAAGAACAGCATAACCGTCTACTTAGTTATCCTACTTGGTATGATTATGTACCCATACATATTGTCACCCTCCGTAGCGACTGGTATTATCCTAGTTGTATACCGGAGGGGACCATTGTGTAAGTCTATTGCGTCTTTTGCATTCAATACTATTAGGTTGTCACGTTTTTGTTTTGTTTTTTTGCTATCTCTGCGAGCAGCCCTGCTTAGGTTATACAGTCTGACAGCCGTAGATAGCAAGGACCTGCGAAACCTCTCGGTTGCGCACCTAGGATGATGTAGTCTGCTGCTAAATGAGCTCCTCAGTGCGTTCAGTATGTCCTGCATAGGGTGGGACTCGGATTCCAGCAGAGATGACAGTTTAGCCACCATCCTTCTCTCTCCCATCTCCTCCACTGGGTCAAGGCGTTGCCCCAGGACAGAGCTAGCTTTTGTTCAGTCTCTTCCTATCAGCTGCTGTAATGCCACTGCCCCAGCAGACCACTCCAAAAGTGATGGCTGATGCCACCACCGTGTCGTAGAATGTCTTCAGCAGTGCCCCTTGTACACCAAAAGACCTGAGTCTCCTCAGTAGGAACAGCCTGCGCTGTCCCTTCTTGTAGAGTGCGTCAGTATTGTGTGACCAGTCTAGTTTATTGTTCAGATGAACACCCAGGTACTTGTAGGATGTCACCATCTCGATGTCTGTTCCCTGTATGTTTACTGGTGCTGTGAGGGGTTGTCCTTGCCTGTGGCAGTCCACCACCAGCTCCTTAGTTTTCCTCGCGTTGATCTGGAGGCAGTTCCGACGGCACCAGTCCACGAAGTCCTGGATAAGTCCTCTGTACTCAGCTTCATCTCCGTTGGAGATGAGGCCAACGATCGCAGAGTCATCAGAGAACTTCTGTAGATGGCAGTGTGTTGTGTTGTGTGAGAAGTCCGCAGTATAAAGGGTGAACAGGAAGGGAGCCAAAACCGTTCCCTGGGGGGCCCCCGTGCTACCGATGATCGTGTCGGACACACAGTCCCGGGTTTTGATAAAATAAGATAAGATAAGATAAGATAAGCCTTTATTAGTCCCACAATGGGGAAATTCCAGGATTGCTACAGCACAGGGATAGCAACACTCAGAGCAACAATCAGAAGGCAAGAAAAAAAGCAAGAGCAGCTAATATACATATGTACATATTACTATATATATATATATATATATATACACACACACAGACACACAGTGCAGAGCATTGTAGCTGGATGAAATAAATATATGAGTATATAAACACACAGTGCGGAGCATTGTAGCTAGATGGGATAAATATGTAGATATACTGTATAAACACCCACAGTACGGAGCATTGCAGCTAGGTGGAATAAATATGTAAATATATAAACACACACAGTGCTGAGCATTGTAGCTAGATGGAATAAATATGTAAATATATAAACACACACAGTGCAGAGCATTGTTGCTAGATGGGATGAAACAGCACAACCGTCTACTTAGTTATCCTACATGGTATGATTATGTGCCCATACATATTCTCACCCTCCATAGCGACCGGTATTTTCCTAGTTGTATGCTGGAGGGGACCATTGTGTAAGTCTATTGCATCTTTTGCATTCAAAAACTATTAGGTTGTTACGTCTTTTTGCTATCTCTGTGAGCAGCCCTGCTTAGGTTGTACAGTCTGACAGCCGTTGGTAGGAAGGACCTGCGAAACCTCTCGGTTGTGCACCTGGGATGATGTAGTCTGCTGCTAAATGAGCTCCTCAGTGCATTCAGTATGTCCTGCATAAGGTGGAACTCGGACTCCAGCAGAGATGACAGTTTAGCCACCGTCCTTCTCTCTCCTATCTCCTCCACCGGGTCAAGGCGCTGCCCCAGGACAGAGCTAGCTTTCTTGATCAGTTTGTTCAGTCTCTTCCTATCGGCTGCGGTAATGCCACTGCCCCAGCAGACCACTCCAAAAGTGATGGCTGATGCCACCACCGTGTCATAGAATGTTTTCAGCAGCACCCCTTGTACACCAAAAGACCTGAGTCTCCTCAGTAGGAACAGCCTGCGCTGTCCCTTCTTGTAGAGTGCGTCAGTATTGTGTGACCAGTCTAGTTTATTGTTCAGATGAACACCCAGGTACTTGTAGGATGTCACCATCTCAATGTCTGATCTATGGGCAATCACATTTTCAGATGGAAGCGAATGTGCCGATGGAGCAGTGATGTACTTGAGATGGCAGTCAGCTCAAAACTCATCAGGCTAGTGGAGTCCAAAGCTAAACTGACCCCCTTGGATCAGAAAGATGATGCCGTGAAAGCAGAGATGTTTGGAGCAGTGTTTGCTTGCAGACTGAAAATGTACTTTAAGATGTATCAAAGTTGAAAGATGATTCCACTTTGTTGACAGCCAGACAGTCCTTGGTGCGATCCAGAGAGAGAGTTATGGCTATCAAACTTTCTTCACCAATCTGATTGGAAAAATCCAAACCAACTCACAAGTCCAAGATTGGTTGTGAATCCCTGGTCCTGAAAATATTGATGACCTAATCACAAGAGGGGGCAGTCCAAAAGACCTGGACGAGGACTCAGAGTGGCAAAATGGTCCAAAGTTCTTGAGCCTGCCATTGAGTGAATTGTCAATTAAATCTGCAAGAGAAATTGCAATTGCAGCCAGAGAAAACATCAACAAGCTGCAAAACAAAACCTTTGTTGCCGTATTGCTAATTTCTTTGTCGCTGCTCGGGCGGTCGACCAGTTGGCTAGTGGAGCAACAATATTTGGTTTTTTTTATCGTCTTTTCTGTTCTTTTTAATTGTTTTGTTCATCCTGCACGTTTTGCACATTGTTCCTTGGTTTTTAAACTCATGGAATATATTCTGGCAATGGATATTACTGGTTTTTTATGGACAATTTTATGGATAACTATATACCTGCAATAGCTCGTTGACCGAGAGTTTGTGTTTGCTGTTGGAAACAATGTTTCTGAAAGTCCACGATTCATCTACACCAGTGATTACCTAATGCAGCGGGGACAACAGGTTCATCAGACTATAAACACAGACAGTTTTCCAGAGGAAATACTCCACAAGGTCTTCTTTAACCAGCATAAATCCACTCACAAGAGACTTAAGGTAACGGGGGGGGGGGGGGGGGGTGTCAAAGCCAGGCTTAAAAGGAAGACTTTTAAACAGCAAGTGCTCCCGTCCATTATTTTGGCCAACGTGCACTCTCTCTGTAATAAAATGGACAAGCTGCAAGCTAGCATTAACCACATGCATGAATATAGGACTGCTTCTATTCTTGCATTTACTGAAACATGGCTAAATGAGAACAACAGTGATGATATGTTGCACATTGATGGCTTTAGCCCCCCGCTACATCTGGACCGAGTCCGTAAGCTCACTGGTAAACATCATGGCAATGGCGTATGTCTTTATATTAACACACGCTAGTGTCCCACAATTGTTGTGAGGGAAAAACTGTGCACTAAAGATATTGAGCTTCTGGCTGTGTCGTTGCACCTTTTCTACCTTCCCACAGAATCTCCACAGTTTTTTTTTTTTTTTTTGTTATTCTGGTGTATATCCACCCCAGGGCCAATGCAACCGCGGCCACTGAACATATCATCAGCACTTTTAAATAAACTGGAACAGTTATCTCCAGACTCTCCTAAGTTTATCCTGGGTGACGTCAATTACTGTTCCCCTAATAGGTTTTTAAAAGGTTTTCAGCAGTATGTCACATGCACCACATGTATGGGGAAGATTCTGGATACATGCTATGGTTCAGTTCCTGATGCATACAGATTGTCCTCCTTCCCACAACTCAACTCTGCTGATCATCACTCAGTCCTGCTTGCTTCAGCTTACACACCAGTCATCAAGAAGGCAAAGGATGTTGTCAAAAACATCAAACAGTAGACAGCAGAAAGCATCCAAACTTTACAAGGGTATTTTGAATCTATAGACTGGGATAATCTTCTTTCCCCCTCTAGTAACATAAATGATTGGGTAGACACAATCTCATCATATATCTCTTTCTGTGTCGATAACATCATTCCATCAAAAACTGTTACCATCTTCCCCAATAACAAACCTTGGATCACAAAGGAGCTCAAGGAAATCCTTAATGGGAAGAAAAGGATTTTCTTTACTGGCTTTGAAACAGATAAGAAGGAGATCAACAGAGAGGATAAACTGACAAGCTTAAGTACAAAAAATAAATGGAGAAGAAATTCACTGAGGGGAACCTCTGCTCTATTTGGCAGGGACTGAAAACCATGGCCTCTATGAATATTGCTGCCTCCAACAGTAGAATCATCCAGGTGGAGGGTAGTAGTCTCACATCCCTCCCTGATGATCTGAACTCCTTCTACACCAGGTTTGAGTCAGACAACACTACCCAGCTCAAGAGGATAAGATCCACACTCAAACCTGGTAACTCTGAATTTACCTTTAACTTACAGGATGTGGTGAGCGCCCTCAGGAGGACCAGGGAGAGAAGTTCACCCAGTCCTAGCCATATCAGTGGCCGTATTTGAAGGCAATCTGCTCAACAGCTAGGGGGAGGGTTTCAGACTCTTTTTCAGAGCTCTATGAACAGTGGCATAGACCCCCAACTGTGGAAACATTCCACAGTCATTCCTGTTCCCAAAAAAGCACAACAAAAGCTCTGAATGACCTTCGGCCTGTAGCTCTTACGTCATTAGTCATGAAAGCCATGGAGAGGGTCTTAAAAATTACATCATCAGAGCTACATACGCCCAGATGGATCCGCTTCAATTTGCATGTGCAAACACATTCATCACAGACACCATGCACAAACATCTGGAGCAGCCCAACTCTTCAGCTAGACTTTTGTTTGCTGATTTCCCCTCAGCTTTTAAAACTCTGTAGTCACATATTTTGGCCACTAAATTTTCCTCCCACTTTCGTCTGAATAACCAGCTAATAGATATTGGAATTTTTAACCAACAGATCACAGAGTACTGATCAACAATATTTTCTCAGACCTCCACTACACCTCATCTGGCTGCCTCCAAGGCTGTGTCTTGTCTGTTTTGCTTTTCATCCTATATACGGATGACTGTAGATCTACGCAGTCCAACTGGCATCTGGTTAAGTATGTTGATGATACTGTGCTCCTGTCCTTGTGGTCTAGTCTCTCACTTAATTATTGACAGGTTCTGCAGGAGTTTGTGGACTGGTGTGACAGCTCATGTCTGGAACTGAACGTCAGCAAAACCAAGGAGATGGTGGTGACCTTTTCTAACAAGCAGAGGGACCTGGCTGTAGCAGTCACCACCACCATCTATGGGAAGCCACTGGAGCTACTTGAGGAGGACAAGTATGGCACCATTTTTAACCACCTACTGAGATTCTCCTCCAATACAGGGGGGGTTCTTTGGAAATGTCAGCAGTGGCAATATCTCCTTAGGTAGCTCAATTCTTTTGGAGTCAGAAAGGATTTCTCATTGATTTTTTACTACTCCTTTATAGAGAGTGTCATTACATTCTCCGTCTCCAGCTGGTCCCACTCCATCAGCCAGCAGCACAGAAACCGTCTACAGAGTACACTTACTGTGTGTTCTAATGTCACTGGATTGCCCGTGAGAACTGTAATAGACACTTGTGATCACCAGACACGTAGGCTAGCACATAAAATCATTAAAGACCCTTCACACCCACTTTATCCTGCTTTTGAATGGCTCCCCTCCAAACGCCAGCTCCGGTGCCCTGGCTGTAGTACCCAGAGGAGGAGGGCCACCTTTGTTTCCAAAACTGTTTTGCACTTAAATTCCTGACCCTTAGATTTGAGCCTTTTTCACTTTTTATTTTCACTAGGTGCTTTACTGCTTTTAGTTTGTTAGGGACTTATTTTTTAGTTTTATTTTATTTAGTTATTTACCTAGTCTATTATTTAGTGATAGTTGCATTGTTTTTGTTGTTATTGTGTTGCTCCACTGTGCCTTTAAAACTGCCCCTCAGGTATAAATAAAATATTTTGAACTGAATTGAATTGAATTAATGAGGGCCCGGGCAATGAAGCCGGCACAAAGCCAAGGCCCCATTCAGACTGAACAGAGACCACCTGCAGGGTCAACAGTCAAGAGTCTTGTGGATGTCAAGCTGTTCAGTGACCTTACCAGTTTTTGTAAGACAATTTCTTCAATTTGGAGGGCAGCAAAAGGGTCCCTTGGACCAAACCGGACCTTAAACAGACCAAAGTGGGAGGTAGTCCCTTTGACCGGAGTCATCTCTGTAGGAGAAAGAGAAGATACTCTGAAAGACTTTTTCGTTGCTGCACAAGAGGGTGCCAAATTCCCAAGCATTACAACAGACAGGCTCATAGCCTATAAAGAATAGGACTCTGGGCTTTTTGTCTGTGGTGGAAGAGTGCAGAGCTCCAAGGAAGACCATGTCACCATTCCCCTTTTGCCTTGTGACTCATGGGTAGCTACATTGTTAGCTCGGGAGTCTCATGGCGAAGGCCATGATGGAGTGGCTGGAACCCTCCTTAAGATGAGAAGAAAGCTCTGGGGCATAAAAGGAAGGAGAATTGCCCAAAAGGTAGTTGACAGCTGCGTGATCTGCAGGATGCCTAAAGCAAAACGTGCCAACAAGTGATCGGTGATCTGCCGCCTGAGAGGACTGAACCTGCAACACCCTTTGAGTTTATCGCCGTTGACCTCTTTGGACTTTACCAGGTGAAGGATAATGTTAAAAGGAAAGTGACTCTCAAAGTCTGGGGTGTTGTTTTTTGCTGTTTGACCAGCAGAGCCATCCACACTGAACGGGCAAATTCTATGTCCACTGAAGCATTCCTGATGGCCTACCAAAGGTTTACAGTGATCTGGGGGCGTCCAAGAAAGATCTGGTCAGACCCAGGTTCTAACTTCATGGAAGCGAAAGCAATCCTGAAAGAACTGTACAGATTCCTGGATAGCCAGAATAAAAATACCTTGGAGGAGACCGCTGCAAGGAATGGGATCGTTTGGGCATGGAAAATCCATCCAGCTGATTCTCCTCACAGAAACACTGCTGCAGAAGCTGCTGTGCACATTGTGAAAAGGGTGCTGCAGGATCTTGGAAAGGAGTCTGCACTGAGTTACAATGAGTGTCATACAGCTCTTTACTTGGCATCCAACCTTGCAAATGAACATCCAGTCGATGCCAGGATGCAGAGTCGGGAAGACTGTATTCACTATGTAGCACCCAATCCCCTCTTGCTTGGCCGAGCTTCTTCAAGTAGAGATGTTAAGACCTTTGATTTCACCAGGTACCCTTACAAGAGGCTTCGAGGACTGCAGTCTGAAGTGACCAAGTTCTAGAGAAGCTGGAGTCAACTGAATGGGCCCCAATCTTTTCATCAGGAGTAAATGGCACACAGTGGAGAGAAACATCGCTGTTGGGGACAACGTCTGGCTGCGTGACCAAAATGCAATGAGGGTACAGTTCAGGCTTGGCAGAGTCATTGGTACCTATCCAGATAGCAAGGGCATTGTAAGGGATGTCGATGTCAGAGTCTTCCCAAGCTACAGTGTCCCTGTAATGGATTCTGTGAGAGCAAAGAAATCAAGACCCAATGGATTAAAGGAGAAGTTAAAATCTACAGACGTGGACAAAATAGTTGGTACCCCTCCGTTAATGAAAGAAAAACCCACAATGGTCACAGAAATAACTTGAATCTGACAAAAGTGGTAATAAATAAAAATTCTATGAAAATTAACCAATGAAAATCAGACAGTGCTTTTTGAGTTGTGGTTCAACAGAATTATTTTAAAAAACAAACTCATGAAACAGGCCTGGACAAAAATGATGGTACCCTTTACTTAATATTTTGTTGCACAACCTTTTGAGTCAATCACTGCAATCAAACGATTTCTGTAACTGTCAGTGAGACTTCTGCACCTCTCAGCAGGTATTTTGGCCCACTCCTCATGAGCAAACTGCTTCAGTTGTCTCAGGTTTGAAGGGTGCCTTCTCCAGACGGCATGTTTCAGCTCCTTCCACAGATGTTCAATAGGATTTAGATCAGGGCTCATAGAAGGCCACTTTAGAATAAATAGGCCAATGTTTCACTCTTAGCCATTCTTCATTCTTGGGTGTTTTTAGCTGTGTGTTTTGGGTCATTATCCTGTTGTGAGACCCATGACCTGTGACTGAGACCAAGCTGTCTGACACTGGCCAGCACATTTCTCTCTAGAATACCTTGATAGTCTTGAGATTTCATTGTACCCTGCACAGATTCAAGACACCCTGTGCCAGATGCAGCAAAGCAGCCCCAGAACACAACAGAACCTCAGGTTCAGGTTCAGGTTCAGGTTCAGGTTCAGGTTACTTTATTTGTACCCGTAGGTAGATTTGTTTTGCAGTCTGGTGACATCCATATTTACAAGCCACTAATTACATTCAACATAGACACAAACACAGGCACACATGAAGCTGACTATAAACATGATAAAAAATACTCAAGGCTAAACTAGTCAAAGAGGTTAAAAAACTCAAAGGTCTAAAACCCAATAAAATATTTAGAACCCAAGTGACATCCTACAAAAATAAGTAAATATAAAATGAAGTTAATAAATAGGTACCTAAATTATGTACAATATTGTAACGTCGGGGCCATGTTAAAGGGGGCAGGGATTTCCCAGCATGCTTTGCCAGTTTGAAACGTTACTGTATGTGTGTTAAATGTGTTATTTCTGAGTTATACTGCTGGGTCATTATAACTGCATTATAATGACCCAGCAGTGTTTAGCAGGATTAGGGCAAGATGTATCATGTGTGTGTAACCATGATTGAAACGGAGGTCTGGGAGAATGACCTCCCCTCCTCTCTGTGCTCAGAAGCAGGTTGGGGGTCGGGGTGTGTAAAATAAATCAGGTTGATCACAACCATCTGCTCCATTGTCTTTGTGTGAACCCTGCAAACGTCACACTGGTGTCAGGAGTGGGATATGGAGCAAGATGAGGATCCAGGCGGAGGTCCAGCAGCCGGAGCGGTTCATCGCTCGGCTGGGAACGGAGTGTAGAGCTGAGACGCCGGCCCCCGGAGAGCCTCGCCGCGATGGACGGAGCAGAGCAAACCAGCCCCGTTTCCCGCCCTTTTCAGGGCAGGACGGGCTGGCAATTCCAGAGCAATTAGGAGCGGCAATCGACCGGGAGATGACCGTCCCATCCATCCAGCAGCAGGCCAAGATTCCCCGCTACAACGGCGAGAACCTGTTGGATGACCGCCTGGCCCAGGTCGAGTTGGCTGCCGCGCTGATCATCGGAAGAAACCACCGTGCTGAGAGCGAGTGGAGGAGGAGCTACGGCAGATCACAGCAGCGCGTGCACGAAGGAGACAGCCGTGGCGACGCGAGGAAGGACGGCTTCCGCTGCACAGAGCCAGGGTACATGGCATGGTACTGCCCTGCACACAGCGCACGACAAACTGGCCCCTCACCGACGTTAAATTAGAGCGAGGTGGCATGGACAGGAAAAAAGCCGCCTCCTGCAGATGCTTCCCCCGGCAGGTGACGTCACAGAGGCCTTTGGAGCGCAGCAGCAGTGGAGCGAGCAGGACAGATCCGGTCTTTTCTCGGGATCGGCAGGGGCTGGACGCCTGGACGCGGGCCAGCGGCCGACTGGGAGGTCCTGGCAGCGGTGGGAGTCATGGGACTCCCGCTGCCAGAGGAGGAACTGTGCCTAGTCCTACCGCCACCTGCAGATGCTTTCCCTTTCGGTGACGTCACAGAGGCCCTCGGTGCAGCAGATGTGCAGCAGCGGAGTGAGCAGGACGAAGATCCGGCCATTTTCCAGGCGCGGCAAGGGCTGGACGCATGGACGCGGGCCAGCGGCTGCCTGGGAGACCTGGCAGCGGTGGGAGTCGGCCGGAGCGGGCCTGGGACTCCCGCTGCCAGGGAAGGGACTGTGCGTGGTCCTACAGAGGCTGTCAGATGTGTCCATCCGCCCGCTGGTGGCCAAACCGGAACTCTACCCCAACCAGATACTCCGACCGAGACTCAGATGGCCCGTGCATGCCGCCCTGGCACTGGGCTGACTCGCACTGGATTTCTGAAAGTGGACTTTGAATTTTCTGGGGACAGAAACCAGTCCGGGGGGGGGGGGGGGGCATTGTAACGTCGGGGCCATGTTAAAGGGGGCAGGGATTTCCCAGCATGCTTTGCCAGTTTGAAACGTTACTGTATGTGTGTTAAATGTGTTATTTCTGAGTTATACTGCTGGGTCATTATAACTGCATTATAATGACCCAGCAGTGTTTAGCAGGATTAGGGCAAGATGTATCATGTGTGTGTAACCATGATTGAAACGGAGGTCTGGGAGAATGACCTCCCCTCCTCTCTGTGCTCAGAAGCAGGTTGGGGGTCGGGGTGTGTAAAATAAATCAGGTTGATCACAACCATCTGCTCCATTGTCTTTGTGTGAACCCTGCAAACGTCACAATATATTTTTACAGCTTGTTCAACTCTTTGACAGCAACAGGGACAAAGCTGTTTTTGTAGCGCTGGGTTTTACTTTTTGGGACAGCAAACCTCCGTCTTGAGGGAAGAAGCTGAAAGTGGCAGTGCAAAGGGTGGGAGTCATCATTTAAAATGGAGGTAGCCATCCTCTGTACTTGTCTGGTGTACAGGGATGTCAGGCTCAGCTGTGGCTCACCAAGCAAATGACTGGACCATCTAACTACCTGATCCAAGGATTTCCTCTGTTTCAGTCTTATCTGACCAAACCATGACACTAAAGAAAAGGATAAAACAGATTCAATAAAAGCCCGATAAAACATTGTCATTATGGTTCGGTCAACTTGGAAGCGTGCAAGTTTTCTCAAGCAATGCAAATGTTGCTGACCCTTTTTGCACACCCTTTCACAGTTCTCTTCAAAGTTTAAATTACTATCAATAATCGTCCCAAGATATTTGTAGGATTGTACACATTCGGTGGTCTGGCCTTTTAGTATGGTGACTTTGTGCCTGGGATATTTCCTCCTAAAGTCAATAATCATGTCTTTAGTTTTTGTCGTATTCAGCTGCAGGTAGGAATCCTCACACCAGTGAACAAAATCATCAACTACTGGGCCGTGGCCACTCTCACCATCCTGGAGGAGACTGACAATAACTGAGTCATCAGCATATTTTATAATGTGTCTGTTGTCATGTCTGCTCCGACACATGTTTGTGTACAGGATGAAGAGTAGTGGTGACAACACACACCCCTGAGGAGAGCCAGTAGAAGAGCACTTTAGGTCAGACAATGTACCATTGACCCTTACTCTCTGAGTCCTGTTGGTTAAGAAATCCAGAATCCAACCCACCAGATTATTGCTAAAATCAAATTGCTGCAGGAGCCTTTCAACTAAGATATGAGGTTCGATTGTATTAAAGGCGGAAGAAAAGTCCACAAATAAAAGCCTGGCATGTGTCCCATTAAGATCCAGATGTTTTAAAAGCATGTTAAACAGAGTGACAGTGGCATCCTCCACTCCTCTGTGAGGCCTATAGGCAAACTGCAGAGGGTCCAATGCCTGCTCAGTCTGCCTTAGGACCTCACATCTGACCAGTTTTTCAAAAATTTTCATTAAAATTGAAGTCAAACCAACTGGTCTAAAGTCGTTTACCGTTTTAGGACAGCTGGATTTTGGAACGGGAACAACCACGGCATCTTTCCAGATCTTAGGCACATGTTGTGTCTGTAAGGACTTATTGAAAATGATAATATGGAATTGGTGAGCTGGGCTTTAAATGCAATTGACACCACTTTTTCAAACAGAAAATCGGGCCCGGGGGAGCCCAAGTGTCCTGCAGGCACTTCGGCTGCAGGTTATGTGAGAGACATTCTTCCTTCTGCCCTCAGAGAGAGCAGTCGCTTTTTCTTTTGCTCCCTCTTTCACCCTCCCTCCCTCCCTCCCTAACTGACTGACTGAATCCCAGCTTGCTATTGTCTGTGTCTGTGCTCTTCTGCTGCTGATTCTGATCCAAACGGAAATTATGGATTTAATAAGCTGGGCTTTGAACGCAATTGACACAGTTTTTTCAATGAGGAAATCGGGTCAGGGGGAGCCCACCTGTCCCGCAGGTACTGCTGCTGCGGGTTATGTAAGGGACACATATAATTGGAAGCTTATGTGTCTGTGCGACCTTTCAATTGAAGATGCAGAAGACATCTATCTTTTTTGCCTCACGATCTCAGGACTGTTTCTGATCGGCTTTGGAATAGTCCTGGTGTATCGAAAATTGAAGAAGATGGATAGAGCTTATCAAAATGCTGACCCAACGAAGCTCTTTCATCAATTCGACCAGCTGGGAAGAACTCTGATCGCGGCCAATGGTGAACTGAACAGAAAAATTGGTAACATCGGGATGGTCCTAGGAGCTCTACAGGAAAAGATTTTAAAGCTTGGCAACGAAGGGAATTATGGATCACTGGATGCATAAGAGAAGTAAAGTTTTACTCTGTGTGCCTGTGCTATTCGACCTTGATCGGCGCCCCAAAGCTTCATTCCTCCTGGATAAATGATAAGCAGCAGGATTGTTGTGCTTCTCTTCACAAACATTCTGGTGTACAGCATCTGAACTCTCAAGGACAGCAAATGTGACTGGCTCAGGAAATTTCCATTTGCCATGCCTCAAGGACATGCTTTCCGAGTTTCAGACAGTAAGACATAACATCTCCGCTGGGAGAGGATTTTGCTGCCTCCAGTAACTGATAAACACCCACCTGCATTCAACATACACGAACACACTAATTCATATACTGAATTACACCCATCCATTCACTGACTCTCTCTGTCTTTGGTTTTTTGTGGTTGATTGTTTGCTCTGTGCTATTGAGAGATTTTTTTTTCATTGTAATCACAATCTGCTTAAATATTCATAAGCTGTATTCTGATAACGAAGTTTTTTTTTCTCCCCCCCCCCCCATTGTGTCGTTCCCCTCCCCTCCCCTCTTTTTCTTATCTATCTCTGTTTGATGAGGCGCCTATCATGGCCGCCGTGTCATTGTGTTGCGCTTACACGCGCACCAATGTCAAGTCAAATTCCTCGTGTGTTTTTTACATGCTTGGCAATAAAGTTTATTCTGATTCTGATTCTGATTCTGAGACTCATGGGACAATTGGAAACTCATGTGTCTGTGTGATCTTTCGGTTGAAGATGTGGAAGACATCTACCTGTTTGGCTTCATGATCACAGGATTTCTGCTGTTTGGCTTTGGAGTTTTCCTGGTGTATCGGAAAATAAAGAAGTTGGAAAGAGCTAATCAAAATGCAGACCCGGCGAAGCTCCTTCAACAATTCGACCAGCTGGGGAGGGCACTGATAGCAGCTAATGGCGAACTGAATCGGAAGGTGGGAAACATCTTGGAGTCGCTGGGTGCTCTCCAGGGAATGATTTTAAAGCCTGTGAATGTTAATGTAAATTGCGATGCACAGAATCGCATGAGAGATGAAAATTCTATGCTCTAAGTGAACTGTGCTTATCTGGCCTTGATTCGGCACCCTTGGAAGAACTCATTCCTCCAGGAGAAAAGATAAGGCAGAAGGGAGTTTTGGCTTTTCTCTAACCCAAACATTCTGATGTGCAGCAATCTGAACTCTCCATGGACAGCGTCATGTGACTAGCATGGAATTTTACCATCTGACATGCACTGAAGAGAGATGAACTCTGTGGACATGTTATCTATGTTTAGAATACCAAGGACATAACATCTAGTCGTTGCCTAGGAGAGGATTTTTGTTGTTCACCAGTAACTGATACTTCACACTGCATTCACACTATCACATAACTGACATACACACACTGGTCTCTCAACTTGCTTTGTTAATGTGTTTAACTGTAACTTGTCTGCTAAGTGTGCAATTAGAGGTTTTTTTTTTCTATGTGATCATAATCTTGCTCACTTGAGCTATATTTTGATAACTATGCTTTTTTCTCTCTGCCCAATGTGTCACCCCTCCCCCTCCCCCTCTTTACCCCCACTGTACAGGCACCTGTTGGCTGCCGCGTCATTAGGGAGCGCTTAACATGAGCGGATCTTAATGTCAAGTAAAATTCCTCGTATGTGTAAAAAGCATGCTTGGCAATAAAGCTCATTCTGATTCTGATTCTGTAACGACTTATTGAAAATGTAATGAAATATAGGACTCAGTTCATGTGCACAAGACCTTACCAAGCACCCACATATATTATCAGGGCCCTGACTTTTGTTCACTTTTACAGCGCAGAACTCCCTTTTAACATCCTGCACCTCAATATTAAAGTGCTGATTGTCTTTGAGTTTCTGTTTCAAATCTTGGATTTCTGTGCTAAAATCAAAGGAGTAAAAACGACCATAAAAACAATTAAGAGCATTAGCCAGCTCTGTGTCTGAATTAAAACCATCTAAAAACACATGATTACTGCGCTCTGTGCTCTGAAGGCCTGCAATGGTTTTCATACAGGCCAAGGCTGAGCCAAGTTTCTTTGTTGTCATCTTGCTTTCCAACTCTGATTTATAATTCTGTTTTGCTCTTAAAATTTCGGCCTTCAGCTCCTTTGTGGCAACCTGTAGCTCAGAAACAGACCCCTGTTTAAAGGCAAGTGCTTTCCTCTGTAAGCAGGATTTAACTGATTTTGTAACCCATGGTTTGTTGTTGGAATATATTTTGACACGTTTACGTGGAACAATCTTATTTTTACAGAAAGACATGTATGAGCATGTGACGTCAACCAGAGAGTCCAAATCATCCCCGCAGGCCAGTGTGAACATCTCCCAGTCCGTACAGTCAAAGCATTCCTGGAGGCTGTGCACTGAATCTTTTATTCACACATCAATGTCTCTCGTCTCCACCTTGCCTCTTCTGAGAGTAGTTTTATATGTGGGCAGCAAATGTACACAGTTGTGATCTGAGGATCCTAAAGGAGGAAGGGGGAGTGATTTATAGGCCCTCTCTATGGATCCATAGCACAGGTCCAATGTCTTTTTTCACCTGGAGACATACTGATAAAAGATTTTAAGTGTCTTCTTTAAAGAACCTCCTCCATGTTTCACAGTAGGGACAGTGTTCTTTTCTTGGTATGCTTCATTTTTGTGTCTGTGAACATAGAGCTGATGTGTCTTGCCAAAAAGTTCCAGTTTTGTCTCGTCTGTCCATAGGACATTCTCCCAGAAGCTTTGTGGCTTGTCAACATTTGGGCGCATGCAACCGGCAGCTGGTGAAAAAGTCTGTCGTCTGTGTGTCTGTTTTTATGCACTTTAATGTGTTATTAACGAAATTCTCTGTGTCGTTTCTGTCCTGGAATGTTTGTGGACTGTATGGCGAAGAACTCTCTGGTTCCATCAATATGGATTTCCTCCCCTTTTTTGCACTGCTGCTATTTTTCCACCGGCTCTTTGTCTCTGAGGTAAGCGCGATCGGGATCATGGCGGGCAGAATACATTATTCCAGGGACATGTTGCTGCATTTAAACATGGTTGATGCAGCATCTGTGATTGAGTCTATGCCGCAACTGCCGGACTTTATTTTGAGAGACGTTCATGGACACAGCGGTGAAAAGAGAGGCGGGAGAAGGAAATGCGGAAAGCGTGGAGGCGTGAAATTATGCCTGAGAAGACGTCAGTTTGGTAACATTCCTCTTCCTTCTATGATTTTTGGGAACGTACAATCTCTGAGGAACAAGGTGGATGAAATTCAAGGGAATGTACGCTACCAGAAGGACTTTAACCCCTTGCACTCCGGTCAATTTCCCTAAAAACGCCAAAAAATAACATGCCTAAATTAAATCCAAAGCTGTTCTTCAACCCTTTGCAGCATCTTCATGGGGTTGGTCTCATTTAAAAGAAATCACTTTGAATTTTTTGGCAAAACAGTCATAATCTCTCTAAGTGCTCCGGCCACTGAGTTACAGTCATCTAAACATAGTGAACTTGAAGAAAATAAATTTGGTCTGGGTGTTTTTTTGGATACAAATGCTTGCAAATAACACACAGCTTCAGATCCGGGCTGGAAAATGCAACAGAAATGTAGAACCAAGTGTTAGCCAGCTGAGGTCAAAATTTTGTAACAATACCACGAAAAATGAATATATTACACAGCTTTTTCCTCAGGTAGTTCCCAGGCGTTTTGGAACCGTGTCAAATTGTGCCAAATGGCACAGTTTGGAAAAACGTCTGTAACTTTTGAATGCTTCAATGTAGAAGCTTCATTTTGGGCTCTAATGAAAGGTCACACTCATGGGTGTGTCTGTGTGTGTGGGGGGGGTGAATTGTCCCCCCTCCCCTCGCTACAGAGGATGGACATCGGCCATCGCTAGATGACGGATTAGCCTCATGTGACGATGTAGGACAGCAGCGCAGTCACCGTGGCTTCCCCCCCCTCGCTACAGAAGAATAGCGGGGGGGCGGCGTTCACGGTCTGGACGCGGCGAACGACCCCTTGTACCGCGGCGCATGAACTTCAGACTTCGTGCGCCGCACAGTTGTAATTTACCGATCGGTCAAAAGTCATTTTGGATTACAATTTTCAGGGATAAAGAATAATGTAGCTTATAACACCTTACCTCTTCACAGCCACATTGTCCTGGTGAACTTCTCTTCCTCATTGTCAGATGAATGCGACGCTGGTCCCCTCGTGGTTCTGGTCTCGCGACCCGATCAAAACATAATTCCATTATTGCAGTTTTGTGCTTCCATGATTACGGTTTTTGGCGAACGATTTTTAAAAACAAATAACAGTAGTAATTAAAAAAAGACTGGCAAACGTGTGTGTGTCACTCAGCATTCGTCGTCAGCCTCCGTCGGTCTATGATGACCATGGAAGAAATCATAACGTCTACTCTGCTGGAACAAAAACAAAATAAGCACCGCCTGTGGCCGAACATGCCGATGCGCGAATGGCAGTCACTGTCACACAGGTTGCATTTGTGGGTGGTCTCCGTGCTGCTGGGTCTGTGACGGTTCTTCCTGCGGGTCCTTTTTTGATCCGCTGCAGCAGTCTGTCTTCACCCAGCCTTAAAAAAACAGCTCGCGAACTTCTCTGCTTCAATTGGCTCACTGCATTCACAGCCTTGGTAGGCGGGTCCTTCTTGCTAGGTTTTCAGTCATTGGTTCTTCAAGGTTTCAGAAACCCAATTCAAGGCTCTTATTAGTCGAATGAGAGGTCAATCATATCCAATCTGTTCGCGGCTGTGTCTGTAGTGGAAGGACTTTTTTTTTTTTTTCAGTGCGCTCTTCTGCGCCCTCGTGCGCTCGAGGACGCACGAGAGCACCCTCGTGTGCTCTGGGACGCAGAGACTTGCCCGCCTGCGGTACAACGGAGTGCAAGAGGTTAAGAACTGCTGTGTCATGGCTTATACCGAGTCTTGGCTTAATGCGCATGACCGGGACGAGGACCTGTGGATTGACGGCTTTGGAGCCCCACTCCACTCTGATCGGCAGGAAGAGGTAACAGGGAAGCGTCAGGGGGGCGGCGTATGTTTATATATTAATAAGCAGTACTGCACATCTGTCACGGTCAGAGAGCACATTTGTACACCCGATGTGAAGCTGCTGTCTGTGTCACTACACCCCTTTTATTTGCCTCGCGAGTTCCCCCAGCTTTTTATCACGACTGTGTACATCCACCCGAGGGCAGACACTGACTCCGCCTCCAGCACCATCTTTGATGTGGTGCAGCGGCTGCAGTCAATTTCTCCAGAGGCGCCAAACTTTATTCTTGGGGATTTTAACCATGTTTCTTTATAGAAGACACTTAAAAACTTTTATCAGTATGTCTCCTGCCCAACCAGGTGAAAAAAGACATTGGACCTGTGTTATGGATCCATAGAGAGGGCCTATAAATCACTCCCCCTTCCTCCTTTAGGATCCTCAGATCACAACTGTGTACATTTGCTGCCCACATATAAAACTGCTCTCAGAAGAGGCAAGGTGGAGACCAAAGACATAGATGTGTGGACAGAGGATTCAGTGCACTGCCTCCAGGAATGCTTTAACTCTATGGACTGGGAGATGTTCACACTGTCCTGCAGGGATGATTTGGACTCTTTGGTGGACGTCACATGCTCATACATGGCTTTCTGTAAAAATACGATCGTTCCACGTAAACGTGTCAAAATATATCCCAACAACAAGCCATGGGTTACAAAATCAGTTAAATCCTGCTTACAGAGGAAAGCACTTGCCTTTAAACAGGGGTCTGTTTCTGAGCTACAGGTTGCCACAAAGGAACTGAAGGCCGAAATTTTAAGAGCAAAACAGAATTATAAATCAGAGTTGGAAAGCAAGATGGCAACAAAGAAACTTGGTTCAGCCTGGGCCAGTATGAAAACTATTGCAGGCCTTCAGAGCACAGAGCGCAGTAATCATGTGTTTTTAGATGGTTTTAATTCAGACACAGAGCTGGCTAATGCTCTTAATTGTTTTTATGGTCGTTTTTACTCCTTTGATTTTAGCACAGAAACCCAAGATTTGAAACAGAAACTCAAAGACAATCAGCACTTTAATATTGAGGTGCAGGATGTTAAAAGGGAGTTCTGCGCTGTAAAAGTGAACAAAAGTCAGGGCCCTGATAATATTAATAATACCACTGTAGTATTCTCTGGGCCCCTCACCAATCTGACCAGTGATGACATGTTTAGCCGCTCGTCATCCCTGAACCGCTGGCTGTCTGTGTGGTGTCCTGCAAATGACGTGGGCCACATTGACAATTGGAGCTCTTTTTGGGGAAAACCTGGTCTTATGAGACGAGACAGCATTCATCCCACTTTGGATGGTGCTTCTCATTTATCTAGCAATCTGGCATCTTTTTTATCCAAATTTCCAAAACATTGACTACTCAGAGTTGGGACCAGGAAGCAGAGTCGCAGTCTTACACGCCTCTCTGCAGCTCCTCTTCATCCGCCACCCCTCAACTTAGCCCCTGTCTTCCCCATCAGAGAATCGTTGTCTGCTCCCTCCAAAGTAAATAAAAATATAATATATAAGCATCCCAAAGTGATTAAGCAAAATATTGGTAAAACTCAGATTAAACGTAAAGCCTCTAAATTGAATGATTTGGCCTCTGTTCCTCCTCATAATTTAAAAATTAAATGTGGTTTATTAAATATTAGGTCTCTTAACTCCCAAGTCTCTGTTAGTCCATGATCTGTTAATTGATCATTAGATTGATTTAATTTCCCTTACAGAGACTTGGTTAGGGCAAGAGGATTATGTTGGTTTAAATAGAGAGAGCAGACGCATTTCTTCTCCTCTCCCTTCTCCTCCTCCCTTTACTGATCCCAGCTTGCTGTGTCCTGTCTGTGTCTCGCTCTTCTTCTGCTGCATCTCGACCCAAACGGAAATTATGGAATTGGTGAGCTGGGCTTTAATGCAATTGACACCACTTTTAAACAGAAAATCGGGCCAGGGGGAGCCCAAGTGGAGAGACTCATGGGACAATTGGAACTCATGTGTCTGTGTGATTCGATTGAAGATGTGGAAGACATCTACCTGTTTTGGCTGTTTGGCTCTGGAGTTTTCCTGGTGTATCGGAAATTAAAGAAGTTGGAAGAGCTAATCAAAATGCGGACCCGGCGAAGCTCCTTCAACAATTCGAATGTGGATGTAGATAGTGACTGCCTTAATGTGGCATTTAATTCAATATTAGACTCGATTGGGTTTTCTCAGAAAGTAGGAAATTCTACTCATTACCTCCACCATACATTGGACCTTGTTCTGACATATGGCATAGAAATAAAAAATCTTGTCGTGTCTCCTCATAACCCTGTACTGTCAGACCATTGTCTGTTAACCTTTGATTTTACTATTTCTGACTATTTGGCTCCTAAAGAAAAATATTATTACAGTAGATGCCTCTCAGATGATGCTGTTACCAAATTTATGCAGATTGTTTCCTCTATGCCATGTGTCAACACAACGGAAATAAGCTATAGACAGCTTGCTCCTTCTGTAATTGATAACATGGTGGATACAGCTTCTCTGCATCAGACACTAGACTTGGTGGCCCCCTTAAAAAAGAAAAAGTCTAATCAGAGATTTCTAACTCCTTGGTTCAACACAGAAACTCGTAGCTTAAAACAGAAGACTCGTCAATTAGAAAGAAAATGGTGCTCCACTAATTTAGATGAAATCTATTTAGCTTGGAGAAATCATCTTTTAATTTATAAAAAATCTCTTAGAAAAGCTAGAACAGGTTATTATTCCGCATTAAAAGAAGAGAACAAGAATAATCCCAGGTTTCTTTTCAGCACTGTAGCCAGGTTGACAAAGAGTCAGGACTCTGTCAATCCTAGCATTCCCTTAAAGCTTACTAGTCAGGACTTTATAAACTTTTTCAATAATAAAATTTCATCCATCAGAGATAAAATCAATCAGATTCTTCCCACAGTTAACTTAAATACTGTAACTACTACAACTCCTTCTATTGATGTCTGTCTTGATGAGTTTACTCCAATCGACCTTTGTGAGTTAGACAAAATAGTTTCCTCATCCAAACCTTCAACTTGTCTTTTAGACCCTATTCCTACCAGGTTATTTAAAGAAGTCTTCCCACTTATTGGTAGCTTTATTCTTCATATAATCAATTCTTCATTAACTTTAAGCCATGTACCACAGGCTTTTAAATGACTTGTAATTTCCTGCTATTAAATTCAGATAAGACTGAAGTCATTCTTGTTGGTCCAAAAAACCTTAGAAATTCCTTTCCAAATCAAACTTTCAGTTTGGATGCTGTTACTCTTTCTCTTAATAGCTCTGTGAGGAACCTTGGAATTATTTTTGATCAAGATCTGTCCTTCAATTCACATATTAAATTTGTTTCTAAGACTGCCTTCTATCATTTGCGTAATATTGCCAAGATTAGGAGCATCTTGTCTCAGAGTGATGCTGAGAAACTGATCCACGCTTTTGTTAGCTCGAGATTAGATTATTGTAATTCTTTATTATCAGGCTGTCCTAAAACATTTTTAAAAAGTCTTCAGCTGATCCAAAATGCTGCAGCAAGAGTTTTAACAGGTACTAGAAAGAGAGATCATATCTCTCCGGTTCTGGCCTCCCTTCATTGGCTTCCCATAGAGTTTAGAATTAAGTTTAAAATCCTTCTTCTTACTTACAAAGCTCTAAACAATCAGGCTCCTTTTTATTTAAAAGATCTGATCCTACCATATTATCCTAACAGAGCACTACGCTCCCAAAATGCAGGATTACTTGTAATACCTAGAATCTCCAAAAGTACAATGGGAGGCAGAGCCTTCAGTTATCAAGCTCCTCTCCTGTGGAACCAGCAGCCAATCTGGATTCGGGAGTCAGACTCGATCTCTGTTTTTAAGAATAGGGCTAAAACCTACCTTTTTTGATATAGCCTACAATTAGGGAGGGATCATGTGTTTCTGAACCCTCCCTTAGTTATGCTGCTAATAGGTTTAGTCAGCCGGGGGACCTCCAGTAATGCACTGGGCCTCACTCCTTTCCTCACTCTCATTGAAATATTTTTTTTTGCTGGTCATTAACATTTGTTTGTTCTCTCCCATAGATTGAGTCCCCATCGTGCTGTTTGCTCTCTACATGTCTGTTCTTTTCATCTTCTCTATCCCCTCACCCCCCCAGTCAGTCGCTGCAGATGACTGCCCCTCCCTGAGCCTGGTTCTGCTGGAGGTTTCTTCCTGTTAAAAGGGAGTTTTTCCTCTCCACCGTCGCCAAGTGCTGCTCACAGGGGATCGCCTGATTGCTGGGGTCTTTCTGCAACTGTGGGAGTTCCCCCTACAGTTGATAGTGCTATGAGGTGACTGTTGTTGTGAAAATGGCGCTATATAAATAAAGTTGAATTGAATTGAATTGAACTGAATTGAATTGAATTGAATTGAATTGAATATGTGTGGGTGCTTGGTAAAGTCCTGTGCACATGAACTGAGTCCTCTATTTCATTACATTTTCAATAAGTCCTTACAGACACAACATGTGCCTAAGATCTGGAAAGATGCCGTGGTTGTTCCCGTTCCAAAATCCAGCTGTCCTAAAACGGTAAACGACTTTAGACCAGTTGCTTTGACTTCAATTTTAATGAAAATTTTTGAAAAACTGGTCAGATGTGAGGTCCTAAGGCAGACTGAACATGCATTGGATCCTCTGCAGTTTGCCTATAGGCCTCACAGAGGAGTGGAGGATGCCACTGTCACTCTGCTTAACATGCTTTTTAAACATCTGGATTTTAATGGGACGCACGCCAGGCTTTTATTTGGACTTTTCCTCGGCCTTTAATACAATCCAACCTCATATTTTAGTTGAAAGGCTCCTGCAACAATTTGATTTGAGCAATAATCTGGTGGGTTGGATTCTGGATTTCTTAACCAACAGGACGCAGAGAGTAAGGGTCAATGGTACATTGTCTGACCTAAAGTGCTCTTCTACTGGCTCTCCTCAGGGGTGTGTGTTGTCACCACTACTCTTCATCCTGTACACAAACATGTGTCGGAGCAGACATGACAACAGACACATTATAAAATATGCTGATGACTCAGTTATTGTCAGTCTCCTCCAGGATGGTGAGAGTGGCCACGGCCCAGTAGTTGATGATTTTGTTCACTGGTGTGAGGATTCCTACCTGCAGCTGAATACGACAAAAACTAAAGATATGATTATTGACTTTAGGAGGAAAGCTCCCAGGCACAAAGTCACTGTACTAAAAGGCCAGACCACCGAATGTGTACAATCCTACAAATATCTTGGGACAATTATTGATAGTAATTTAAACTTTGAAGAGAAGTGTGAAAGGGTGTGCAAAAACGGTCAGCAACATTTGCATTGCTTGAGAAAACTTGCACGCTTCCAAATTGACCGAACCATAATGACAATGTTTTATCGGGCTTTTACTGAATCTGTTTTATCCTTTTCTTTAGTGTCATGGTTTGGTCAGATAAAACTGAAACAGAGGAAATCCTTGGATCAGGTAGTTAGATGGTCCAGTTGTTTGCTTGGTGAGTCACAGCTGAGCCTGACATCCCTGTACACCAGACATGTACAGAGGATGGCTACCTCCATTTTAAATGATGACTCCCACCCTTTGCACTGCCACTTTCAGCTTCTTCCCTCAAGACGGAGGTTTGCTGTCCCAAAAAGTAAAACCCAGCGCTACAAAAACAGCTTTGTCCCTGCTGCTGTCAAAGAGTTGAACAAGTTGTAACAATATATTGCACATAATTTAGGTACCTATTTATTAACTCCATTTTATATTTACCTACTTTTGTAGGATGTTATTTGGGTTCTAAATATTTTATTGGGTTTTAGACCTTTGAGTTTTTAACCTCTTTGACTAGTTTTGAACTTTTTAATATGACCCTTCTCTCTTACCTCTGGTTTTTCTCTCATCTCTTTGTCTTTATACCCTGATTGGTGGAGCCTTGAGTATTTTTATCATGTTTATAGTCAGCTTCATGTGTGCCTGTGTTTGTGTCTATGTTGAATGTAATTGTGGTTTGTAAATATGGATGTCACCAGACTGCAAAACAAATCTACCTACGGGTACAAATAAAGGAACCTGAACCTGAACATGCAGTTTGGCAAATTCCAGTCTGGCATTTTTATGATTTGTTTGGAGTGGTGTCCTCCTTGGTCATCTCCCATGAAGTCCACTTTGGCTCAAACAACGAAGGATGGTGCGATCTGACATTGATGTACCTTGACCTTGGAGTTCACCATGAATGTGTTTAGAGGTTGTTCTGGGCTCTTTTGTTACCATTCGTATTATCCATCTCCTCCTGCGGCCACGTCCAGGGAGGTTGGCTGCAGTCCCGTGGATCTTAAATTTCTGAATAATATGTGCAACTGTAGTCACAGGAACATCAAGCTGCTTGGAGATGGTCTTATAGCCTTTACCTTTAACATATTTGTCTATAATTTTCTTTCTAATCTCCTGAGACAACTCTCTCCTTTGCTTCCTCTGGTCCATGTTTAGTGTGATACACACCATGTCACCAAACAGCACAGTGACTACTTGTCACCCTTTAAATAGGCCGACTGACTGATTACAAGTTTGTAGACATCTGTGATGTTAATTAGAGGACACATCTTGGTTGAACATGTCCCTATGGTCACTGTCATGCGGTGACCCTCGCGGATCACCATAAGACGCCAAGAGTCCACCAGTGAGTTTTGCGAAGATGGTGATTTATTAACACAACGAGACAGGACAAGACTGTGAGCCGCTCATGGCTCACAGTCCCCCAGCCCTACGAGCTACCCCAGCCACTACGAGCTAAACTGTGATATAGCATGAGACAATGAACCTGACATGAAGGTCTAATGACGATCCGACAAGGCTTGACGAGGCTTTGACAATACGTTGACAAGGTGTTGACAATACTCCTGCAACCTTACTGCCACTAGTGCCCGCTTTATGAAGGCGAACACTAACGAGCAGTAATGACACACAGCTGACCAGCCTTGACAGGCGGAAGCCCCACCGAGCACCTTCACAATAAGAGCCCGGTGAGGCCAGAATACAACCCACAGCTGTCAAGGCCGGCAACGAGTAAAGCTTAGCCCGAGCACGAACAGAACCCAGCGCTCGGGTCGTAACAGTACCCTCCCTCCGAGGGCGGGCTCAGAACGCCCCAAGGACCACCCTGCCCCCCCACCCCCACCCCCCAGGGTGGGTGGCTGGGGGTAGGTGCGGAGGGAGAGAGACCAAACCCAGAAACAACAGCGACAAGAACAATTACATACAGGACAATGGCAAGACTAACTACTCAGAATAAATCAAAAAATGCACATGGAGAAAACAAAAAACAGAACTACTGGGTCAGAAATACTAAACACAAGACTATGACAAAATACCAAATATTCAAAAATCAGACAAAATACACAGAAAAACAAGGCAACAGTAGAACATAACACATACTAGGGCAACTGCAAGACATAGCCATAACCCAAAATACACAGGACAGCAAGGACAAGAAAAAAGACAGAACAATCACTGTGACGGATTAACCCAGAAAAACCATTACCCCCCCCCCCCCCCTTCCCGACAGTCTATGCCAACCGGCGGAGACCAAGCGCCACAGGAACAGTTCAGGTGGTCTCCCCGCGTCCAACAGCCGGCGGGTGGTCATAGGATTCAGAACATGACCAGGTGGCTCACCAGAGTCCAACGCCCAGCACGTCCGCTCCTCTGGTGGTCGAACCAGGTCGCCCGAAGACACACACAACACATCAGGTGGCCGACCCGAGGCGCCGAACCGGCGAAACAGTTCCTCAGGCGGCCGACCCGTGTCCCTCAGCCACCAGTCCTGGAGAAAAACAGCCCGCAGCGGCCTCCCTGACGAGGACAAAACTCGGGAGAGCCGGGGCGAGCGAACAGGAGCCCCCATGGCCCCCGGCGATGATGCACAGGGGCGGTGACTCAGTTGAGGGGACAGATGGCCAGGATGAGCCTGTAATCCGTTCGACGGCGAAAGGTCTGCAGCTCCTCCCCCGTCCGCGGACCACGCTGGAGCTGCACCTCCGATGGACCCCGATTGGGTCCCAGCTGCAACCACGTCGGGACCCGATTGGGCCAGAACCGCACCCGCAGTGGACCCCGACTGGGTCGGTGCAGCTCCGCTGACGATCTCCACCCCCAAACCTGGGACCTCCAACACAGTGACGCCGACTCGTTACACACCGGCGACACTGCAACAAGGCTCAGAAACAAGAAACAACAGCGACAAGAACAATTACATACAGGACAATGGCAAGACTAACTACTAACTACTCAGAATAAATCAAAAAATGCACATGGAGAAAACAAAAAAACAGAACTACTGGGTCAGAAATACTAAACACAAGACTATGACAAAATACCAAATATTCAAAAATCAGACAAAATACACAGAAAAACAAGGCAACAGTAGAACATAACACATACTAGGGCAACTGCAAGACATAGCCATAACCCAAAATACATAGGACAGCAAGGACAAGAAAAAAGACAGAACAATCACTGTGACGGATTAACCCAGAAAAACCATCCCCCCCCCCCGACAGTCTATGCCGACCGACGGAGACCAAGCGCCACAGGAACAGTTTAGGTGGTCTCCCCGCGTCCAACAGCCGGCGGGTGGTCATAGGATTCGGAACATGACCAGGCGGCTCACCAGAGTCCAACGTCCAGCACGTCCGCTCCTCTGGTGGTCGAACCAGGTCGCCCGAAGACACACACAACACGTCAGGTGGCCGACCCGAGGCGCCGAACCGGCGAAACAGTTCCTCAGGCGGCCGACCCGTGTCCTTCAGCCACCAGTCCTGGGGAAAAACAGCCTGCAGCAGCCTCCCTGACGAGGACAAAACTCAGGAGAGCCGGGGCGAGCGAACAGGAGCCCCCACGGCCCCCGGCGATGATGCACAGGGGCGGTGACTCAGTTGAGGGGACAGATGGCCAGGATGAGCATGTAATCCGTTCGACGGCGAAAGGTCTGCAGCTCCTCCCCCGTTCGCGGACCACGCTGGCGCTGCACCTCTGCTGGACCCCGATTGGGCCTCCGGCGCACCCACGTCGGACCCCAATTGGGCCACAGCAGCCTCCACGACGGACCCCGACTGGGTCGGTGCAGCTCCGCTGACGATCTCCACCCCCAAACCTGGGACCTCCAACACAGTGACTCTGACTCGTTCCACACCGGCAACACTGCAACAAGGCTCAGAAGCAAGAAAACCGGGATCAGAATCACCGGTAGTAACAGAACCCAGCGAGACGAGCTCGGGCGCAGCAGGCGGCTGCTCCTCACTCGCCTCCCCGAGAGGCAGGCAAAAATGCTCCAACACAGGGGACAGAGACACCAGAGGGAGCACTTGCCTGCACTCGGGTTTTGTTGCCACCTAGGACTCCGACAATCCAGGTTCAGGGCGGCGACTCTCGTCAGCAGGCTCGAACTCAGCTGCGTCGGGCTCCACAGCTGGCAGGATGTCATCTGCAGCCTGAGGTTCCTCCCGCGCTGCTGTCCACGCCGATGACCCGTATGGCGTGGGGGCAGGGGACCCTCGACCCACTGGCTCGGACCGCTCCGGCGAGGAGACCCAGGGATGCTTCTTCGTCGGCTCAGGCTCCGGGCCGCAGTCCGCTCTTCTCCTCCGTCCACGACGTGGCTGCAGGGCTGGATCCAGGCTTTCCAGCACTGCAGGCCCCCTCTTCATCGGACGACGTTGGCCTGGCGTTGTGGACCGCTCGACGGGGGGGGGGGGGGACACAGAGGCAGCAGGTTTAGTTACATTCTCTACAGCAGGTGGAGGAAGCTCGGAGGGCTGCGAACCCCGAACTCCGCCTCCAGGAGTCAGACAAGGCAGATTATAATCAAGATGTAATAACTTATCATGCACTTGCCTTTCTCCCAGGGAAGAGATGGTTCCTGCTGTAGGGGACATTGTTCATCCTTCTCCCCGCTGGATGGCAACAGAGGGCCCCCTGGAAGGACGAGGTGGGGCCGCTCTCGACGGTTCGCTGACGGACTTCGCCAGCAGCAGGTCCAGCCGGGGATTCTGCTGAGGGTGACCTGGGCCGTTGCGCCGACGACGGCCCGGTCGTCGTCAGCCCCCAGATGGCGCGCACTCCTGGACCAGTATCAGGACAGGAACGGGACTCCAACGTGGGGAGTGAGGACGCCTCCTCCTCTGCTTCCTGCTTTCTTCCTCCTCCAGCCCACGAAGTATCTCGCGCTGCGTAGCAAGTTCTTCTCTCCTCATAATCACCTCCGGGTGATGGTCATAATGGAGGGGAAGGTTGTCCAGGAGATCCTCAGCGCAGTCTAGGTGCCACCGCATATAGCTGGAGTTGACGTTGAAGGTAGCGGCGAGGAGCGCCCCGTCGACGTACTCCAGCGCACTCGCTAGCTCTTTGCCCAGGCACCAACCGCGGCCCCTGGGTGACGGCATTCTCCCAGACGTTGACACCCAGACAGGAAAGAACAATTGTCCAATTACTGCAAAAACTCACGGTGAAAGGCGTCTCGGTGTGGAGTCTCCGTTTAGACGTCCTGGCAGGAGTATACTTTCATGCGGTGACCCTCGTGGATCACCATAAGACACCAAGAGTCCACCAGTGAGTTTTGCAAAGATGGTGATTTATTTACACAACGAGACAGGACAAGACTGTGAGCCGCTCTCGGCAAAAAACACACATAAATCAATACATGAGCTTGCAGGGCGAACCCCAGCCACTATGAGCTAAACTGTGATATAGCATGAGACAACAAACCTGACATGAAGGTCTAATGACTCTCCGACAAGGCTTGACGAGGTTTTGACAATATGTTGACAAAGTGTTGACAATACTCCTGCAACCTTACTGCCGCTAGTGCCCGCTTTATGAAGACGAACACTAACGAGCAGTAATGACACACAGCTGACCAGCCTTGACAGGCGGAAGCCCCACCGAGCACCTTCACAATAAGAGCCCGGTGAGGCCAGAATACAACCCACAGCTGTCAAGGCCAGCAGCGAGTAAGGCTTAGCCCGAGCGCGAACAGAACCCAGCGCTTGGGTCGTAACAGTCACATTATTTTCAATCTTTTCTAGGGGTACCATCATTTTTTTCCAGGCCTGAGTTTGTTTTTTAAAATAATTCTGTTGAACCACAATTCAAAAGCACTGTCTAAGTTTCACTGGTTAATTTTCATAGAATTTTTATTTATTACCACTTTTGTCAGATTCAGGTTATTTCTGTGACCATTGTGGGCTTTTCTTTCATTAAGAGAGGGGTGCCAGGGATGTCCGGCGACTCGTTGTTTTGTTACCCACTGAAGAGCAAGTGATCCTTTCAAGTTAGATGGACATCCTAAAAGATTGAGTTTGACTTTAAATCAATCACTCCCTGGTACATCGACCAGAAAGATTGAGTTGGAGGTGTTAAGTCAAACTATGTTTCTGAAGACTAACATCTTGAAAAGGGAAACAACTTGTTGAATAAAGTGAACATGAATGAAAGCAGCAAGATGGATGAGAAAAAATCTACAGCAGCTCAATGGGTGTGGACAGAGCAGCTTGCAGTTTGGGTGGAGTCAATTTGTCTGAGGTTTGAAAAGGGTGGATGCCAGCAGAGAACAGGAAATTGAAGGAGTCATGCAGATAAACTGCTGAGAGACATTTAAGTTTCTTAGTAGCAGCAGGACTGAAAACATCTACAACAACCAGAGAGGCAGCCAGTAAGTCATTAATGTTTAAATTTATATTGAAGCTGCTTCTTATTGATGGCATCGAGTCAACACAAGTTTGGTTACCACTCTGACTGATAAGCTGCAGCTGTTGAGCATTCAAGTAATTATGGTTGTAAAATTCATTGAGATGGATTTAATTTGTGTTTTTCTGACTTTTGGGTTATTTAGTCACTGGTGGTAGTATTTTAACCGTTTGAGTGTGACTGTCGCCAAACTGTGACATAACCCCTAGTGGTCAACAGTGGTAAAGTTTTTTTTCAAGAAACTAGTCAGATCAGATGTGAGAACTTTCCAAGGCTATAACTTTAATGTGGTTACAGATAATAGCTTACTGTCATTTACAAAGATGTTAAATATGACCCAAAGTTTCAGATAGCAGTGAATTTATGCATCTAATTTCCATAATGCCATGGCAGCTATACTGAATTACACAACTCGGTCAAAAGCGGACTTTGGACATATTTACACAAAGAATGGTTCAGTCTTTTGACACCATTTTTTTGTACAGGTGTACGTTGTCATCTTATCTTCAAAGTATATGAACAAGAAAATCAGTACAATGTAAAAAAAACAAAGAAATTTGTCACTTACCGGCTGCGAAGGGGACTCGTTCACTGGCGTGGTTAGTCTGTTTTCATCCATCGTGGTCGTTATTTTCCATTCTGTCTGTCATTTATGCTCTCTCCCACATCTAGACACTATTATGATTATCCCATGTCAATTTCATTTGTATTCCCCAGCAATTTTTTGAGTATGATGCAGTTTTATGTGATGGTACATGACGGTGCATGGTGGCCATATTTGCTTTCTGGGCTCAAAGAAGGAAAACAGGAAAAGGAAATAAGGATTTCTTCTTTTGGGTGTATTACGTGTCATCCATGAGTCCTCCAACGTGTGGCTGCCACTTTCTGAACTGGCACGATCAGTACAAGTCGTCCGTACAACTGGGTACTTAAAGGGATGTCACAATCAGTTGACAAGTGCAGCACCGTGCTCTGCCACTAGGGGCACGCGGAATCTCACACTCAAAGAGTTAAAATAGTTAATGTATTGATAATTAAATAAATATATTTTTAAAAATATAACATTAGAAAAAAAAGGAAAATGGGAAAAGGAAAAAAAAAACATATTTAGTAAAATATGCCATCTTGGATGATCCAAGATGGCGCCCACAGCGGTCGACATGGTGCTTCGCTGCGCTCTTTGTTTGTTTTTGTTTGTCAATTGTGTGTCTGCTTGCACTTATACCCGTGAAGAACTTCTAAATATCAGGACTTTCACCCCCACGGACCTCCTCCCAGTTTTTCTAGCCCCTGCCGCCGATCTGGTTTATTGTTTGGCTTGGAAAGTGAGACGGCGGAAGAGAGGAAGACGAGCGGGCGCTCTCGTACGACTTCGCAGGAGAGGCTCGCGAACGGCGCTGCCTGGCATATTTCTGTCCAATACCAACTCTCTCTCTAACAAGGTAGATGAACTGAGACTGCTGATGCGTTTTAAGGACCTCGCCTCCTCAGCTGTCCTCTGCTTTACTGAGACCTGGCTCCGGGAAAATATACCGGACAGCGCGCTGCGCCTCGACGGCTTCCAGCTCTTCCGTGCTGATCGTGACACAGAGCTTTCCGGCAAGACCACAGGAGGCGGAGTCTGCTTCTACATCAACTGCAGCTGGTGCTCTGATGTAACGGTAATTTCCAAACACTGTTCTCCTGCCTTGGAATTTCTTGTTATCAATTGCAAGCCCTTCTATTCCCCGCGGGAGTTTGCTTCTTTCATAATGATCGCTGTGTACGCCCCTCCCGACGCGGACACGCGCGAAGCTCAGCACGTGCTCGCGGATCACATTCAACACACAGAGCGGAGTTTTCCAGACTCGCTGATTATTGTGGCTGGCGACTTTAATCAGTGCAATCTGAGCCACGATCTCCCCCGCTACAAACAGTTTATTAAATGCCCCACCAGAGGATTAAACACACTGGATCACTGTTACACCACAGTGAAAGACGCATATCGCGCTGTCCCTCGAGCTGCGCTGGGATTATCTGATCACGTGATGGTTCACCTCATTCCCACATACAGACAGAGATTGAAGCTCACTAAACCTGTTGTGAGCACTACGAAGATACGGACCAGTGATGCTGAGGAGAAGCTGGAAACGTGCATGGAAATATCTGACTGGGGCATGCTTAAAGGAGCCACGCATGATCTGGATGAGTACACGGACACTGTGAACTCATATATCCACTTTTGTGAAGAGAACATTCTTCCATCACGCACCAGGGTGAGTTACTCTAATGACAAACCCTGGTTCACAGCTAAGCTCAGACAGATCAGGAAGGAGAAGGAAGCAGCGCTGAAAAGTGGAGACAGGGACTGCTACAGGGAGGTTAAATACCGGTTTAACAGAGAGCTGAAGAGGGCTAAATCTGTGTACTCAGAGAGACTCCAGCAGCAGTTCACTGCTAATGATTCGGCTTCCGTGTGGAGAGGACTGAGGCAGATCACCAACTATCGACCTAAGGCTCCTAAAGGTCAGGATGACAAAGCCCTTTGTCAAAGACTGTCCCAACACTATGCCCGTTTTGACACCTCGTCATCTGTGTCCAACTCCCCCCCTCCCTCCAGCTCCACAGCCTCCACATTCCCTACTTCATTTAAGGCACCCCCCCCTCCTCCCCCCTCCCCTTATCATCAGTGAGCAGGATGTGCTCAAACAGTTCTCCAGACTGAACCCGCGCAAGGCCCCCGGCCCAGACGGCGTGTCTCCCTCCACCCTGAGACTCTGTGCGAAACAGCTGGCTCCTGTATTCACAGACATTTTTAACACCTCCCTTAAGTTATGCCACGTGCCGTCCTGCCTCAAATCCTCCACCATCATCCCTGTCCCCAAGAAGCCACGGATCACTGGACTTAATGACTACAGACCTGTAGCGCTCACCTCTGTAGTCATGAAGTCCTTTGAGCGCCTGGTCCTGTCCCACCTCAAGTCCATCACCACCCCTCTCCTGGACCCGCTGCAGTTTGCCTACCGAGCCAACAGGTCTGTAGACGACGCAGTCAATCTGGCCCTCCACTCCATCCTGCAGCACCTGGACTCCCCGGGAACCTACGCCAGGATCCTGTTTGTGGACTTCAGCTCCGCATTCAACACCATCCGCCCCGCTCTGCTCCGGGACAAGCTGTCCCTGCTCAACGTGCCTGACTCCCTCTGCAGGTGGATCATCGACTTCCTGACGGACCGGAGGCAGCATGTGCGGCTGGGAAAGACTGTATCAGACTATACTAGCATCAGCACCGGATCACCCCAGGGCTGTGTACTTTCCCCCCTACTCTTCTCCCTTTACACCAACTCCTGCACCTCCAGCCACCAGTCTGTCAAGTTGATCAAGTTTGCGGACGACACCACCCTCATCGGGCTCATCTCCAACGGCGACGAGTCCGCCTACAGGAGAGAGGTGGCCCAGCTGGCGTCCTGGTGCAGCAATAACAACCTGCAGCTGAACGCTCTGAAGACAGTGGAGATGATTGTAGACTTCAGGAAAGTCACTACTCCTCTGCCCCCCCTCACCCTCTCAGGCTCTCCCATCACCACTGCTGATTCCTTCCGCTTCCTAGGCACTACCATCACCAGGGACCTCAAATGGGAGCTGACCATCAGCTCACTCATCAAAAAAGCCCAGCAGAGGATGTTCTTCCTGCGGCAGCTGAGGAAGCTCAAGCTACCCACCAAGATGTTAGTGCAGTTCTACACAGCCATCATCGAGTCCATCCTCACCACCTCCATAACCGTGTGGTACGCAGGAGCCACTGCCAGGGACAGACTAAGGCTGCAGCGCGTCGTGCGCACTGCTGAGAAGGTGATCGGCTGCAAGCTCCCATCTCTCCAGGATCTGTACATCTCCAGGACCCGGAGGCGTGCTGGCCGGATCATAGCCGATCCCTCACACCCTGGTCACATACTGTTTGCCCCCCTCCCCTCTGGTAGAAGACTTCGGTCCATCCAGACTAAAACCTCCCGTCACATGAACAGCTTCTTCCCCTCTGCCATTAGACTGCTGAACACTAAGTGACTTATTGACTCTCGTGCACCATGTACAGCAGCTCAACCAGACTCATGTCAATCATCACTGTTTTCTTCCTGCATTACCGACTGCACTATATAGTTCTCCACAGTATCTGCTGCTGGCTAATATATATTTTAACTGTTGACCAGTATCACTTAATCTTATCCTACACTTTATTACATGTATAGTTTATTTCTCTTATCTTATCATGTTTAATGTTGCAGCATTGTACCGAGACAAATTCCTAGTTTGTGTACTACATGAACAATGGCAATAAACCTGATTCTGATTCTGATTCTGATTCTGATATGATTGGTTGTGGTTTTAGGGTTGTAATTTATATAAGTTAATTAATTGTGGAATTTATCTTAATGTATTTAAAGGGATTGTGTTTAATCATTTATTGTTAATTATTTATTGGTATTTAAAGGGTGTATTTGTATTTAAATATTGCATGGTTTTAGTTTGTTTTTTTTTGTTAGGTTTTTCACCACTCACCCTACCATCAGCCAGCATAAAGGCAAATGTCCATAGCTCCAAGAATTAAATAAAGGAGAAAAAAAAGGACAAGATCTTGGGTTATTTCTGTGGAATCCTGTGGAACGCTCTGAGTAGATGGGTCAATCCCTTTTAAGTGGGGAAGCATGAAAAGAAAAAAAAATGACAATGCAATATAAGCTATTTTACGCTTATCATCCGGAAGATCACTTGGAGAGAGCTGGAACACCAGCTTGCATTGGAGGAGGAACCCCTTGCAGCCCCCCCCCCCCATCTGTCCCGCATATGGGATAGGTGTGGGGATCGCAAGGCCCTTACTAGGAGGCGGAGTAGGAGGAGGAGGTGCACCGGAGTCGTTAGTGCTAGCGGAGGTGGTAAGGTGACCTGACTGCTCAGTTAAGGTCATCAACTGTTGGCTTACATAAGGTTGGTGCTGCTCGATGGCATCGAGACATGGTGACTCCCCTCCCATGGCAGCGCTCGCTGGGTCCTGTCCCTGGCAGGATCGATCTGTCATGATTGCTAACTAAAGGACCCAAGTGCAAGATCAACCACAAATGGGAGACAGAGACTTATAAAGTTTTGACAGCATTTTATTACAAATTTCTGGCTGCAGATCCCGAGCGCTCGCCCTCCTCCCTGGGAAGCAGCCTAAGGAAAAAGAGGTAGATGGTAAGTTTGGTTCATGATCACAATGAGCAATTTGGATATGGGGCAATGGCTTACTTGTTGGAAGAGCTGTACTCAGGCAGGTGTGGCAGCTTTACCTGAGGCAGAGCAAAGAAGGTTATCCACAGGCAAAAAAAGAAGATTCTCTAGGCAAGATTCTCTAAGGTTTGACTTCACTGGCAGCTTTACCAAATCAGTCCCACGCCAAACTGCTCTCCACTTGCTCAATGAACATCAGATTTGTTACATTTCCTTTTCTTCTTGGCTTTTTTTTTTTGTTAATTATCATCCAGAATTTCTGTTTGCTCATGATTTTGGTGGAGAGACTTTTAAAAATTAGGTCATCCATCTACTTCTGCTTAATTCTTTTCAGGTCATGCGGGGGGGGGGGGGCACTGGAGCCTATCCCAGCATCTTTGGGTGACAGTCAGGGTACACCCTGGACAGATCGCAAGTTCATTGCAGGGCAGATATAATTTTTTTTTGTAATTTTAATTCTAATATGATAAAACACTGAGTAGCTTTTTGTTTTCATTTGCATGTTCACTTTAAACTGTGAAACTTTTGACTTTGCAGAAATTAATATCCCCCTTCCCTCATGGAAGATTTAGATATAAAGATTCAAAGATTTTATTTGTCAATACTACTATAAGTACAGGCCATACAGGAGAATTGAAATGGTGTTTCTCTCTCTCTTCAGTGATGTGCACAACATAAAAAAGAAAAATAAGGATGGAAAAACAACAACAGCAGTCTATGTACAGTAATGCTAAAAAGATAAACCCAGACATTGCTTAGTGCAAATAAACGGTGAAACCCAGCAATCCCATATACAGAAAAGTAGAGCAGTAATACTCGTAGTTGCAAGTTCAGTGTGGTAGTGTAGGTGCAGACAGTGACAGATAGGACTGCACATGATGAGTGTTGCAATAACAGACAGCAGCAAATATGGCATTTGTGCAAATGGTTGCAGTAGATTGCAGAGACAGCAGCAGATTGCTGGTGTTCCAGTCTTTCTGTGCCAGCGGCTTCCTTCTCCCTTTCGAGCATTGTATACTGTCACTTTTATTGCACTTGTCATTTGTTTTGTTTTTTTACTTTTTTTGTTCAAAATAAACTATATAAAAGATAGATAGATAAGGTGGATTCACACTACAATGTTTGGACTGACTTTTACTGATGTTTTGGCAAACATCTGGCTCTGCTAATAAAAGTTAATGATATTTAGTGTTTGTTTTGTAAACGCTGGCAAAAGTTGTATTCTTTGAAAATTTTCAGTCTGCTGAAAATCTACCCACGTCTGGAAATAAACATTGGTGAAAGCTGTGCTCAGTTTGTAAAAGTTCCTGAGAGCTGGGGTAAGTCATGTAGAGTTTATCTAAGTCAGTCTAAGTTAAAGCTGGGATCACACTATAGAATTTGTATGACTTGTACAGACATTTTGAAAAATCAGAGAAATACTCAGCATAGATAAGCTGACATCAGCGTCAGGCAATGCTCATACTGTATAAAGATCAGCATTTGTAGAGGCTTTCTGCCGTTCTGCTTTTGGAGTGAACACATCTCTCTTGGGCATACATTTCAGTATTTATTTTTGTTTTATACTCCTATGTAGTTACTTCTGCATACCCCTTTTCCCCTGTTAATTCATTCATTCATTCATTCATTCACCTAAAAAAACAGTAAAATAATGCTATAGACTCCAACACTAAGTCTGAAATTAAAATGTAAATGTGGATGGATTAAAAAAAATGTTTAGTGAATCATCATATAAATTAAATGATGGGTGATTATCTTTTGACTATTACAACTCTCGCTATTAAAATAACATAAAATCCCATTAAATGTAATTTACTTTTGGACAACACATCAGCCTTTGTGATTCCCCACAATGGAAGTGAACCAATAAATCCTGGAGAATGATTATGCACGGATTATAATCATTTCTCAATAAGGAGATTTTTTTTTTCTTTTGGCTGTCACATTTTTGGAAACTTATATATATATAAGCTTATATGGGAGCTTATATGGGCTGCACGGTGGGACAGTGCTTAGCACTGTGGCAGCACAGTTTTACCCTCGGCCGGGGGATCGCGGGGACCGTGAGATTGTGGGTTCGATCCCTGCCCCGGCCAACAGTGATCTGTGTGGAGTTTGCATGTTCTCCCCGGGTTTGCATGGGTTTACTCCGGGATTTCTCCAGTTTCCTCCCACATGCCAAAAACATGCAGGTTAGGGAGTTAAGGGGCGCTTGCGCACGCAGTGACCGGCAGCTGGTGGTTTGTCACCAGACTGCAAAACAAATCTACCTACGGGTACAAAATAAGTAATAAAATATATATATATATATATATATATATAGCCGTGGACAAAATTGTTGGTACCCCTCTGTTAATAAAAGAAAAACCCACAATGGTCACATTGAATCTGAATCTAACAAAAGTGGTAATAAATAAAAATTCTATGAAAATTAACCAATGAAAATCAAACAATGCTTTTGAATTGTGGTTCAACAGAATTATTTTAAAAAACAAACTCATGAAACAGGCCTGGACAGAAATGATGGTACCCCTAGAAAAGATTGAAAATAATGTGACCATAGGGACATGTTCAACCAAGATGTGTCCTCTAATTAACATCACAGGTGTCTACAAACTTGTAATCAGTCAGTCGGCCTATTTAAAGGGTGACAAGTAGTCACTGTGCTGTTTGGTGACATGATGTGTACCACACTAAACATGGACCAGAGGAAGCAAAGGAGAGAGTTGTCTCAGGAGATTAGAAAGAAAATTATAGACAAGCATGTTAAAGGTAAAGGCTATAAGACCATCTCCAAGCAGCTTGATGTCCCTGTGACTACAGTTGCACATATTATTCAGAAATTTAAGATCCAAGGGACTGTAGCCAACCTCCCTCGATGTGGCCGCAGGAGGAGACGGATAATACGAATGGTAACAAAAGAGCCCAGAACAACCTCTAAACACATTCATGGTGAACTCCAAGGTCAAGGTAGATCAGTGTCAGATCGCACCATCCGTCATTGTTTGAGCCAAAGTGGACTTCATGGGAGACGACCAAGGAGGACACCACTGTTGAAAACAAATCATAAAAAAGCCAGACTGGAATTTGCCAAACTCCATGGTGACAAACCACAAAGCTTCTGGGAGAATGTCCTATGGACAGACGAGACAAAACTGGAACTTTTTGGCAAGGCACATCAGCTCTATGTTCACAGATGGAAAAATGAAGTATACCAAGAAAAGATCACTGTCCCTACTGTGAAACATGGAGGAGGTTCTGTTATGTTCTGGGGCTGCTTTGCTGCATCTGGCACAGGGTGTCTTGAATCTGTGCAGGGTACAATGAAATCTCAAGACTATCAAGGTATTCTAGAGAGAAATGTGCTGCCCAGTGTCGGACAGCTTGGTCTCAGTCGCAGGTCATGGGTCTTGCAACAGGATAATGACCCAAAACACACAGCTAAAAACACCCAAGAATGGCTAAGAGCAAAACATTGGACTATTCTAAAGTGGCCTTCTATGAGCCCTGATCTAAATCCTATTGAACATCTGTGGAAGGAACTGAAACATGCCGTCTGGAGAAGGCACCCTTCAAACCTGAGACAACTGGAGCAGTTTGCTCATGAGGAGTGGGCCAAAATACCTGCTGAGAGGTGCAGAAGTCTCATTGACAGTTACAGAAATCGTTTGATTGCAGTGATTGCCTCAAAAGGTTGTGCAACAAAATATTAAGTTAAGGGTACCATCATTTTTGTCCAGGCCTGTTTCATGAGTTTGTTTTTTTTATAATAATTCTGTTGAAGCACAATTCAGAAGCATTGTCTGATTTCCACTGGTTAATTTTCATAGAATTTTTATTTATTACCACTTTTGTCAGATTCAAGTTATTTCTGTGACCATTGTGGGTTTTTCTTTGATCAACAGAGGGGTACCAACAATTCTGTTAGTACATTTACATTTCCATGCAGATCCCTTCATTACTCCAGTAAACATACGGAAACAACCCAACTCATGACCTAGTGTGTTATGTCCACAAACCTAGTAATGAAGACAGATGAGTAGGCTGTGCTGGAACTGAACTTTATTACATGAATGCTTAACAATACAGTACATATGACTGAGCCCTGAGCTCCTATGTGTGCCTGAGTGGGAATGCCAGCAGAAAACCCATAACATGGCCGGCTCCTCCCTTATGTATGTCAGCGTGATGACAACACCAACTGGCTACGTCATCACGCTGCTCACTGTTATAAATCCCTTTTATAACATTCACCCTCCCCTTGGAAAAACAAAACCACTTTAATTATTACCCTCCCCAATTTAGCATAACCATTTAACTACTGAACTAGGGTCAGCGGGTGGACCAAAGCTGGACTCGACGCGGTTGAGTGGATTATTCTGCCACTCTTTTCAGCCGTGCTCCTACTTAAACAGTCCTTTTTATCACAGTCTTCCATGGGGAAGGTGGTTCTGCTGGAGGGGCCTTGTAGTGGGCTCGTAGTGGATGCGCCCCTGGAGACGCTGGGACCCTGGAAATAGGACCAATCTTCATAATGGTGGGGCCCAGGTCCCACACTGCATCCGCTGACTCCAGCAAAGCCTCGCCGTCTGGAGCCATCACTTGGACATTCCAGAGATGGTTTGCGTGCGGAACTGAACCATCCATCAACCTGAAGCACCCTGATCCCAGCTCCGCCACAATCCTCAGCCATGTCCGTGGTTCGCTGTGACTTTGTCAGCCGCTGTCCCGGTCTCTCGTCAGTGCGGAGTCGAACCCAGTCCATGACTTTGAGTGGTGCCTTGCTCTCCCTCATATGCCACTGTGATTGCAGTGGCGCTGTGTGTCTATCTGCTTTAGGACCTCTGTCGTGCCATAGCAGTTCTGTCATTGCCGCATTCATCATGAACCCTTCACCCGACTCTACCGTTGTTGTTTCCATAGTTCAAAGCTGGTCATGGGTACCAAAGGTGTCCAGCGTCTCTCCCGTGTCATTTGCTGTTGCAGACTCTTCACCCGTTGGCTCGGTCATAACCCCCGTAGACTGATACTGAGTATGGGTACTGAAGCAGTACAGTTTTTCTTCTCCCATGTCTGATATGCTTTGTTGTTGCTGTTCCATGTTGTGGATAACATTCATGCACGGTTGTTGTGCCCTGAAGTTCTCTGCGTGCACGGGCTCCCTTTCCTGTAACTCCATAGCGGTCTCCGTAGTCTCTGGCTGGGTGAGGATCTGAGGCGAGTCCAGCTGCTTCCTCCCCTCCAGACAGCTCTCCTCCTGCGTGCTCAGGATGGCTTGTTTGGCACCGGTGTCACCCTTTGTAAACACATCCCAATCACCGTAGCTTGACAAGTTGAGCCCGTCGCTGTTGTGACCAGTGAAGCGCAGTTGGTAAAAGAGGTAACCTCCCATAATGTTTTCACCATGTGTAGTCACTTGAAACTTGAAATCATAAGCAATCTTTGGCTTGTAGTATACCGTTAGCTCGATGGTCCCAACATTGCTAACTCTGTGACCACTATATCCATACAGCACCATTGTTTTTTTCTAATCAGGTGGTTGGGGAAAAATTTCTTCACCCTAGCCCAATTCAGCATCGACTTAACCGCTGCAGTATCGAAGAGCAGCGGCACAGTCATGTCATCCAATTCAACCATGCCGTATGCACATGAATTAATTTCAGTGCTTACCATGTGGATGGTGGTCGTGGGTGGGCGGCTTTGCTTGCTTGGCAGGTCCCACAGTGTCGGCGATCGGCACATTTTGGCAAAATGGTTGAACCTCCCACATTTGTTACATCGCTGTCCTCTTGTCGGGCAAAAACATGCTCTCTCGTGGTGCGTGAACCACAGTTACCTCACGGGGGCCTCTCGGAGTGGTCCTCCAGTAAACGGCACTCGCCTCATACTTGTCTACCGTGTCTTCATATTCCTCCATGCCCACTGCATTGGCTAACGTTGTCTGTCCTGGTTGTCTCTGTTGTTGGCGCACACCAATGCTAACCTCTCCACTGATTCCAATTGGAAAGCTAGCTCGACAGTGTTAGCTAGCATCATGTTGTTTGGCACCATTAGCATCTTAGCCCTTAGCCTTGGGTTGTTTGTGTGCTAAACTGGTCCCTTACCATCTCATCTTCTCACAGTCCAAATATGCACATTCTAGCTAGTTGTCTCAAATCAGCAACGAATAGTGGATTCACCAATTCCCTGTAGCCTCTGGTGGAATCTTATATAGCGTGCAAGCATGTTTTCCGACGTAGCAGAGTAGCTACACAGCATCTACATATGAGTCCGTCAGACCAAGCGTGTGAAAAATCCTCTGACCTTCTATGCCTAGGTTATGGACAAGTAGTGCCCGCTTCCTTCCCTTATCCAACTTTCCCCGGTCCAATGCTGCAACGCAGGTCTTGAACGCGTCCAGCCAACGTGGCCATGGGACATACGGTTTGCCTGGGGACTCAAGGAAAGGCCTCAGTGGTCTTAGGCACACTTCCAAAGTTTATTTCTTGTCGCTTAATGCTATGTCCACAAACATGGTAATGAAGGTGGACGAGTAGGCTGTGCTGGGACTGAACTTTATTACATGAATGCTTAACAATACAGTACATATGACTGAGCCCTGAGCTCCTATGTGTGCCTGAGTGGGAGTGCTGGCAGAAAACCCATAACATGGCCGGCTTCTCCCTTATGTATGTGGGAGTGATGACAACACCAGTCGGCGACGTCATCATGCCACTCACTACACCGCATTCCACATTATTATGCAAATGAATTTTGTCTCTGATTTTCCTAAATAGTCTATGCAAATGACAGTCAATATAATTTTCAAGTCATCAGCCGTTGGAGCACAATTCAAAGTTTATTAAACAAACCTCCCAATGATAACTATTTTTTTTGCAAAAATAAAAAAAAAAACTCAAAATGCACTGATCCATATTATTATGCACAACAGAGTTTTAAAATATTTTATTGGTTGCAAAGAACTGAAAATTGTCATTTGTTGAATTTGCAGCATTAGGTCATATTTACTGAACTCAAAAGCTATTTCAATCAAAAACTTCTTAACTGGCCAAGTTACATGTTAACATAGGACCCCTTCTTTGATATAACCTTCACAATTCTTCAGTCCATTGAACTTGTGAGTTTTTTGAGAGTGTCTGCTTGAATTTCTTTGCAAGATGTCAGAATATCCTCCCACAGCTGCTGTTTTGATGTGAACTGCCTCCCACCCTCACAGATCTTTTGCTTCAGGATGCTCCAAAGGTTCTCAATAGAGTTGAGGTCATGGGAGGATGGGGGCCACACCATGAGTTTCTCTCCTTTCCCATAGTATCCAATGATACAGAGGTATTCTTTGCGGCTTAAGATGGTGCATTGTCATGCATGAGGGTGATTTTGCTACGGAAGGCACGGTTCTTGTTTTTGTACCATGGAAGAAAGTGGTCAGTGAGAAACTCTATATACTTTTCCAAGGTCATTTTCACACCTTTAGGGACCCTAAACGGGCCTACCAGCTCTCTCCCCATGATTCTGGCACAAAACATGACTCCGCCACCTCTTTGCTGATGTTGCAGCCTTGTTGGGACATGGTGGCCATCCACCAACCATCCACTACTCCATCCATCTGGACCATCCAGGGTTGCGCAGCACTCATCAGTAGACAAGACTGTTTGAAAATTAGTCTTCATGTATTTCTGGGCCCACTGCAACCTTTTCTGCAAGACCCTGCAGGTTTTGATTCTACCCTGTGTCTTCAGCAGGTGTTTTCACTGATCAGCAATCAGTGGGAAGAAATTCAGTGAAATCACCTGTTGAAGATACTGTGTGGAGGTAAAACCTGCAGGGTCTTGGCCCTCCATGGAATGAGTTTGACACCTGTGCTCTAGAGGATCCTACACCTTGAGGTTTGTTGGGCTCCAGAAGCACCAGTAGCTTCAAATACCTCTTTGCTACTTTGTAATGGCATCTTAGCAGCATCTCTCTTACTCCAATGAATTTGTCTGGCAGAAACCTTCCATATTATGCCTTTATCTGCACAAACCCGCCTGTGCTCTGAATCAGCAACAAATTTCTTCACAGTATGATGATCATGCTTAAGGTTTTGTGAAATATCTAATGTTTTCATTACTTTGTTCAAGTCATTGCACTATTTGATGCTTTTCAGCAGCAGATATATCCTTTTTCTTTCCCATATTGCTTGAAACCTGTGGCATGCTTAATAATGTGGAACATCCATCTAAAGTAGTTTTCCTTTAATTGGGCTCATCTGGCAAACTAATTATGACAGGTGTCAGAGAGTGATATCAGTGATCCAAAGAGCCCTGAGACACATTACCATCCATGAGTTTCACTGAAAAACAAAAAAATTGAATGTTTGACACTAAAATCCTATTTGTATAATAATTTGGAACGTGGTGTATTCTCAGTTCTTCTCTTGCTTTTATTAATGCTAAATTTGAGAGATCTTTGTTTTTAATGTCTGAATCCTCCCATAATCATGAAAATATTTTACTAAATAATAAGAACTCATGAGGCCAAATCTCTGCTGTTGTCAAAATCAAAATAGTTAAGAATTCACTCCATGTTTGAAATTCTCTGGTGAAGGAAGGGGGGTGGACAGACGGGAGGAGGTCAAAGGGAGGGTGGATGTGAGAATTAGGGGCAAGCAACAAGTTAAACAACCTCACTATGGGGGCTAAAGCACCCCCCCCCCAGTGTCCATAATTTGTCTGGACTTTGTGTGTGTGTGTGTGGTAGATGGAGGTGAAGGAGCTCTCCAGAGTGAGTGGAGGACCCTCGCTGTCAGACAGGAATCTGAAGAGACCTCCCAGTAGCCATCAATGATGGACGTTCCAGCGGCCCTCAGTCACAGCCCTGAGTAGCACATGCATCGAGGTCCATTTCCACCTGACTCCACAGTGGTTCTGACCAGCAGGTGATTTATTATTTCTTAACGAGGAAGGTAGGGGGTTTTCATCAGTTTAGCACAAGGTACAGGAATGTATAAATAATAATAATGAATTATGGTTGTCTGTCTCTCTATGTTGGCCCTGCGATGGACTGGTGATCTGTCCAGGGTGGACCCTGCCTCTTGCCCAGTGATGCTGGGATAGGCTCCAGACCCCCCATGACCCAAAAAGCATTAAGCGGATGGATGGATAGATTGATATGGCGCTTTACATGTCAAGTGATATCTCAAAGTGCTTACAGTGAGTCCATTATTCATGCACTCCAGACAGACATTGATAGAGGTAAGCTACTACTGTAGCTACAGCTGCCCTGTAAATTAGATACGTCCCAGCCAACGTGTCCATGTGGAACCCACCAATGGTTAAACTCGCCTGTCTTAACCGGAGTGGTGGCTCAGTTGGTAGAGCATCCGCCCCACACCCAGGAGGCAGGGGTTCAAATCCCGGCCGGGTCATGCCAAAGACCATATAAAAGCAGAACTTCCTGCCATCCAGCTTGGTGCTCAGCAATAATGGAATGGAGGAGGGAAATCTGTGGCGGCGCCTTGCATGGCAGCGGCCCTCTGATTCTATATATGGGGTGTGTGTGATTAACACTGTAGATAGGAAAAACACAGTTTTGTTCTACTGTACATGATTGGTTGAATGACAATAAAGGGTGATTTAATTTATGAGTCCATGTGGGTTTTTCCATTGGCCCCATCTGTGTTTGCCCACAAGGACTTTACCTGTTTACCTATTTTCAACTTATTTTCTCATAAATTTGCTATTTTCTTGTAATTATCTCACTTTTCCCCTAATTTGATACATTTTCTTGAACATTTTAAACTTTCTCATAAAACTGCAACTTTTTCTCCTAAATTTGTTAGTTTTTCTTGTAGAATTTGACTTTTTTTTTTGCACATTTGCTAACTTTTTCTTGTAATTTTGGAACTTTCTCATAAATGTGCCACTTTTTTTTCACTGTAATCTTGTAACTTTTTCACATAGATTTTTTACTTTTTTCTCATAATTTTCAATTTATTTACACGTGTTCATTACTTTTTTGTTAATTTCCAATTTTTTCTGTTTTCCTCATAAAATTGTAACTTTGAATTGCAAGTTTATCACTCTTCAAGTAATTTTATTATTTTCTTCTTTACTTGTTCTATTAAATTTTCACTTTTTTCTCCATAAATTTGTAACTTTTTTCCTCATAAATTTGCTATATTTTTTGTTTTTCTGATACATTTTCACATTTTTTTCTCCTAAATGTGTGACTTTTTCTTGTAATTTTGCCTATGGCGCCAGTGTTGCTGAAACCTGCTCACCCACGTTAAATCTATGTGGGGCCCAGATGGGTTTATAGACAGACGGACGGACAGACAGACAGACAGACAGACAGATAGATAGATAGATGTACTTTATTGATCCCAAACTGGGAAATTCCAGTGTAACAGCAGCATGACAGTAAACAACCAAACAACAGAAACACACACATGACAGACAAAGGGATTACCCATGGAAAGTAAAAACTAACACGACTATAAAACCTATATACATCATAGCTCAATATATGATGACCCGTATAAACACATGAATCATCCCATTGCACAAAGAAGGACTATTAGGAGCAGAGTGAAAAGTGAGGTACCAGTTAATCTGTAAGGTGCAGTGTGGCAGCATAGCTATGACCAGAATACAACATCATAGTGAGTTATTGTACAGTTTAAAGTGGATAAACAGATTACCTGCTCACCTGTACCACGGGTAAAGTCCATGTGGGTAAACACAGATGGGACCAACATGGGCATGCTTGCTGGGAAATTTACAAGAATGTGCATAGTGTTTGGGCATTACGCCATTAGTGTGGTTCTCTGTACCACAGAGTAGACGTTTAGGATTCTCTTCCATGGTCATCATAGACAGACGGAGGCCAACGATGTGGTTCTCTGAGGGTTTTCCCTATTGTCTTGTCTGTTTATGGTGTGTTATTTCGTAGTATTATTTAGTATGCTTTGCTCCAGTCCGGGGCTGCTGTGGATACTTCGCTCCAGTCCGGGGCTGCCGTGGATGCAACGTCTGTGCCATTTGGTTGGGTGGTTCAAGACCCCTGGGAGAACACCTGACGGGCTACGCCAGTTGGTCAGGTGGCCCAAGGTCTCTGGAAGGCCACCGGATGCGTACCACCATGTGATCTGGTGGTCTTGGGACTTTGGTAGGCTACCTGTACTGCCTTGTCTACCTTCCAAGGGGCCTTTGAGTCAGTGCCACAATATCTGTGTTGGGTGTGGGTCATGAGTTTTGTTTTTGTTTGTCTGTGTTTGGTTCGGTCCCTTCGTGCCTGGGTGCTCCCTCCTCCCACCCAGGGTGGATTGTTCTTCTTGTTGGGGGAAGTCTTCTTTTTGTGTGTGTGTGTGTGTGGGGGGGTCTTTTTCTTTTTGATGTTATCCTGGGGTGCCTGGGTCCTCCCCTTGGGGGGGGGAGGGCTCTGTCATGAGCCTGGTCACGGGTGGGGGCCGTGCCTATTCTCCAGTTGGAGTTATGTCATTCTAGAGCATCTGTGAAAGACTTTGTTAGGAAGTTCAGTCTGAAGCTTCCCAATCTGTCAGTGACAGTCCTGTGGTAACGAATCGTCACTTCCTGTGCTGCTGGCTGTCAGTGTGGTTTGTGGTTAGCTCTCCTCACTCTCCTGAGGATTATTGCCTTTAATTAAGATAAGATAAGATAAGATAAGATAAGATGAGCCTTTATTAGTCCCACAATGGGGAAATTCCAGGATTGCAACTGCACAGGGATAGCAACACTCAGAGCAATAATTAAGAAGATACAGAAGATATAAATAAGAGCAGTGGATATACATACATACACCTCAATATATAAGTATATATACAAAGTGCGGAGCATTGTAGCGAGATGGAATAAACAGCATAACCAGCTACTTAGTTATCCTACATAGTATGAATATGTACCCATACATATTGTCACCCTCCTTAGCGACCAATACTGTCCTAGTTGTATATACTGGAGGAGACCATGGTGTAAGTCTATTGCGTCTTTTGCATTCAGTACTATTAGGTCGTCACGTTTTTTTTGCTATCTCTGCGAGCAGCCCTGTTTAGGTTATACAGTCTGACTGCCGTAGGTAGGAAGGACCTGCAAAACCTCTCGGTTGTGCACCTAGGATGATGTTGTCTGCTGCTAAATGAACTCCTCGGTGCGTTCAGTGTGTCCTGCATAGGATGGAACTCGGACTCCAGCAGAGATGACAGTTTAGCCACCATCCTTGGTGCACGGTGGCGCAGTGGTTTAGCACTGTGGCAGCACAGTTTTACCCTCGGCCGGGGGATTGCGGGGATCATGAGATCGTGGGTTCGATCCCAGCCCCCGACCAACAGTGAGCTGTGTGGAGTTTGCATGTTCTCCCCGTGTTGCGTGGGTTTACTCCGGGATTTCTCCGGTTTCCTCCCGCACACCAAAAACATGTAGGTTTAGGGCGCTCGCGCACGCAGCGACCAGCAGCCGGTGGCTTGTCACCAGACTGCAAACCAAGTCTACCTACGGGTACAAATAAGTAACAAAAAAAAAAAAAAAAAAAAAAAAAATCCTTCTCTCTCCTATCTCATCCACTGGGTCAGGGCGCTGCCCCAGGACAGAGCTAGCTTTCTTGATTAGTTTGTTCAGTCTCTTCCTATCGGCTGCTGTAATGCCACTGCCCCAGCAGGCCACTCCAAAAGTGATGGCTGATGCCACCACCGTGTCGTAGAATGTCTTCAGCAGCGCCCCTTGTACACCATAAGACCTGAGTCTCCTCAGTAGGAACAGCCTGCGCTGTCCCTTCTTGTAGAGTGCGTCAGTATTGTGTGACTAGTCTAGTTTATTGTTCAGATGAACACCCAGGTACTTGTAGGATGTCACCATCTCAATGTCTGTTCCCTGTATGTTTACTGGTGCTGTGAGGGGTTGTGGCAGGCTAGGAGTTGGATTTAGTTGTCAGAGGCTTTTACTAATAGGAGAAGGGGCGAGGGCGGATCTCTGGCACCTTAAAACCAGATGCTTCGGGTAGATGGTGGCTCGTCAACCTGGGAAGGTAGCCCATCTAGGGGAAGGTAAACCCTGATTTCAAACCTCCGCTGCCTTGCGGCATACCCAGTCACGGGAAAGGCTTCGGGAGTCAACCCTGAGGAATAATCCGGAGTCGGAGCCCCTAAGGCAGTTCTATGTTGTGCTCAACATCATTCTGGCAGCTCCTGCAACGGCGCTGGTGCCAAACTGTAGCAGCCCTGCTGTTCCTTTGGATTCATCAGTGACGTGGAGAGGGGGGACATGCTGCATGGGCAACATCTTGTCCTCCATATCTTCCTGCCCAGGCTTGAATCCTACCAACGCCCAACGCTGGAAGGTAGAACGCCGGATCACTGGAGAGGACACTCCAGCTTCGCCTTTGGCGTAGACAAAACACGGGGAATGACAGTTACCGGTTATAAGCCACCGCTCAATTGGCGTAGAGCGTGGCGCCAGGGGTTGTTCCTGACGGTGGGAGGGATCATCGGATCTCACTGGACAGCTACCGCCCACCTCAAGCTGAGCAGCCCCCAGCCAATAAGGTGTTGTCCCACCACAGCTTGCTTTCCTCATTGGGTGCATGGAGATGAGGAGAAGTCCGAACAGCAGGCTGAGAACCTTTGCACCAGGCAAGACAAAAAAAACAAAAGAGACCAACTCTAAAACTGGGAACTTGGAACGTCTGCACTATGATGACAGGACTCGCTGCTAAGCTCCAGGACATCGACACCAGGAAGACTGCCATCATCAACAATGAGCTAAAGAGACTGGGAGTGGATATCGCCACTCTCCAGGAAACACGGTTGGCTGACGCAGGCACACTGAGAGAGAAGGACTACACGTTCTACTGGCAGGGAAAGGGCAGTGACGAACACAGGGAACACGGAGTGGGCTTCGCAGTGAAGAACACCTTGCTGAAGATGGTGGAACCGGGCAGCACTGGCTCTGCACGACTCCTCACCCTCCACCTGAACACCACTCAAGGCCCAGTCACCCTCGTCAGTGTGTATGCCCCAACACTGACAGCCACACCAGAGGCAAAAGACGAGTTCTACGAGAATCTCGCAACAACTGTCAGGATCATCCCCAGCTCTGAACAACTCATTCTCCTTGGAGACTTCAATGCCAGAGTGGGTGCTGACCACGACTCCTGGCCATCCTGTCTTGGACCTTTTGGCGTGGGCAGAATGAACGACAATGGACAGCGGCTACTCGAGTTCTGCACATATCACGATCTGTACACCACAAACTCGTTCTTCAAGACCATGCCCCAACACAAGGTTTCCTGGCAACATCCGCGCTCAAAGCACTGGCACCAGCTGGACTTGATCCTGACCAGGCGCACCTCACTGAAGAACGTGCTAATCACCCGTTCGTTCCAGAGTGCAGATTGCGACACAGACCATTCATTGGTGTGTTGCAAGGTCAAGCTGCAGCTGAAGAAATTCCATCGTGCTAGACAGCCTGGAAAGGCACGGATTGACACCAGCAAGATGGCTCAACCAGAACTTGTTGAGCAGTTTGCCTCCACCTTTGAGAAGGAACTTGGTGTACCACAAGAAGGAGAATCTGCAAAGCAGAAGTGGGAAGAGCTGCGAAACACCATCCACCACACAGCCTTGGCTACCTTTGGGAGGAAGACCACGAAGTCACAGGACTGGTTTGATGACAAGTTGACCGTGATGACCCCCGTCATTGAAGCCAAGCGCTCAGCACTCGGCGCTGTGCCAACGAGTACTGGACTCAGCTCAGCCAAGACATTCAAACCGCTGCCATAACAGGGAACATCTGTGGTATGTACAATGGCATCAAGAAAGCACTTGGCCCGGCTCAGAGTAAGACGGCCCCCCTCAAATCCTCCACTGGGGAGATGATCACAGAAAAGAACAAGCAGATGGAGAGATGGATGGAACACTACTCCGACCTCTACTCCAGACAGAACACCGTGACACCGTCAGCCCTTGATGCCATTGACTGCCTGCCATCCATGGACGAACTTGACGCCGAGCCAACCATCGACGAACTCAGCAAGGCCATTGATAGCTTGGCCGCTGGCAAGGCACCCGGCAACGACGGCATACCCCCTGACCTGATCAAGCACTGCAAGACCGCCCTACTGCTGCCATTGCATAACGTCCTCTGCCAGTGTTGGAAGGAAGGTGCCGTACCACAGGACATGAGGGATGCCAAGATCATCACCCTCTACAAAAACAAAGGGGAGAGAAGCGACTGCAACAACTACAGGGGCATCTCCCTCCTCAGCGTTGTTGGCAAAGTCTACGCACGAGTTGTTCTCGTTCATCTACAGAAGCTTGCCGAACGTGTCTACCCCGAGTCTCAGTGTGGCTTCCGCGCTGAGCGATCGACGGTAGACATGATATTCTCCATCCGCCAACTCCAGGAGAAATGCAGAGAACAGAACATGCCCCTGTACGTCGCTTTCATCGACCTCACCAAAGCGTTCAATCTGGTCAGCAGAGAGGGCCTTTTCAAGATCCTGTCAAAGATAGGATGCCCACCAAAGCTGCAAAGCCTTGTCGAATCGTTTCACACCAACATGCAGGATATAGTGCAGCACGATGGCAACGTCTCAGAGCCATTCATCATACACAGCGGAGTGAAACAGGGCTGTGTACTTGCGCCAACCCTCTTTGGGATTTTCTTTGCTATGCTCCTGAGGCATGCCTTCAGCACAGCAACAGAGGGAATCTACCTGCACACAAGATCTGATGGCAGGCTTTTCAACCTCGCCCGCCTGAAAGCCAGAACCAAAGTGCACGAGGCTCTAATCAGAGACATACTGTTCACAGACAACGCTGCAGTCGCAACCCACACACAGCAGGAGCTTCAGACCCTGATGGACCGCTTCTCCCAGGCATGCAAGGACTTCCGGCTTACCATCAGCCTGAAGAAGACTAACGTCTTGGCGCAAGGCACGGAAGCACCACCAACCATCACCATCAACGACTACGAGCTGGAGGTCGTGAATCAGTTCACGTACCTGGGGTCCATGATCAGCAACAACCTCTCCCTTGATACAGAGATCGACAAGAGGATTGGAAAATCAGCCTTCACACTCGCTCGCCTCACCACACGAGTGTGGGAGAATCCCAAACTCTCTGTCAAGACGAAGATGGCAGTGTACAAGGCCTGCGTCATCAGCACACTGCTCTATGGGAGTGAGACGTGGACAACATACGCCCGGCAGGAAAAGAGACTGAACTCCTTCCACTTGCGCTGCATTCGCCACATCCTGGACATATCCTGGCAGGACAAAGTGCCCAACACAGAAGTTCTGTCCCGCGCCAGCCTTCCCTCCATGTTCACTCTACTCAGGCAGCGCAGGCTCCGCTGGCTAGGCCTCGTTCACCGTATGGAGGATGGCAGAATCCCCAAAGACGTCCTCTACGGAGAACTGGCGACTGGCAGGAGAGACGTTGGCCGCCCACAGCTTCGCTTTAGAGACGTCTGCAAGAGAGACATGAAGGCACTGGAGATCAACACAGAGCGCTGGGAGGACCTTGCAACGTACCGCTCCAAATGGAGAGGCACCCTGACCAGACAGCTCAAGGAGGGTGAAGAGAGACTGACTGCTGCAGCAGATGAAAAAAGGACCCGCGGGAAGAACCGCCACAGACCCAGCAGCACGGAGACCACCCACAAGTGCGACCTGTGTGACAGGGACTGCCATTCGCGCATCGGCCTGTTCAGCCACAGGCGGTGCTGTTCCAGCAGAGTAGACGTTTAGGATTCTCTTCCATGGTCATCATAGACCGACGGCGGCCGATGATTTTCTCCAATTGTGTTGTAGTTATTTTGACCATGTCCTGTTGGAGTTGTTATTCTGTTGGCTCATGTTTATTTCTCATTTTTATTTTGTGGGCTGGCAGCTGTCACATTCTGACACATTGAAGCTGATGACTTCCGGGGTTGTGCCTAGCATAGGCATCATCTGTCAAGCTGCCGGATCAGCTGCTCCTCCCTCACCTCTCATTACTGCCAGCTGATTCCAATTGTGTTTCATTTTCTTGCTCATGCGAGCTAACACCAGGGCTCAGTTATGTCATTAATTTCACCTGTATTTAAGCTCTGCCATTTTGTTGTCTTTTGCCGCTTCGTTGGATGTACTCCCTGCATTCCCCTCTGTATCTACAATCATATGTGCTAATTTTCCCTCTGGAGCTTTCCCGCTCCAAGGCACATGTAAGTTTTTCCTCGTTTGTCATCTGGCACTTTTTGGGCACATTTTGACTGTTATGTTTCTTTGTCTATTAAATGCATGAAACCCATCCAGCGCTTGGGCTGTCTCTCTCTCTCTTTGCACCTCACAGAGGTGCACATGACAATAGTAGAGGGGAGAGGGGGCATCCTTGTTTAGTACCATGACGGAAAGCGAATAAGGTGGTCTCACACCATTTGTAAGAATATTGGCAATGGGGGAGTCATATAGCAGTCTGATCCATGCAATAAAATTAGAGCTGAAACCAAATTTTGATAAGAAACAATACAAATATTCCCATTCAACCCTATTGAATGCTTTCTCTGCATCTAGAGAAATCACCACCTCAGACATGACCAGGTATGGGGAACCTATGATGCTCAAAAGTCGTCTAGTGTTGAATGAAGAATTCCCCCCAGCCATACAACCCGTCTGGTCCGTAGAGATCAACATGGGAAGGGTCAATTGCAAGCGTGTGGCTAGTACCTTGGCAAAAATTTCTTGATCCACATTCAAAAGTAACACAAGTCTATAATTACTGCATTCAAGTGGGTCTTTATCTTTTTTTAGTAAAAGAGATATATTTGCTTTAGATAGGTTTGGAGGTAATTTACCTCTATCAAATGATTCATTGTAAACACTGACAAGGCATGGGATGATAAGATTGGAATATGCCTTATAAAATTCTACTACAAACCCATCTGGACCTGGAAATTTGCCATGTTGTAGTTGTCCAATTGCCTCATGTACAGTTTGCGCCTAATCTCTCAGTCAGATCAGTATCAATTTGGGGGTATGGAATCTCCTCTAGTGGATTTTTATTCTTCCAAAATTCTGATGAATACTCTGAGATGTAAAGATTTGAATAGAAATTTAAAAATACCTCATTTATAAACTTTGTGTCAGCAGTTATAACCCCAGATTGTAACTTTATTCTAGGTATCAACCTAGATAAGGCTGCGGCTCTAGTCTGATGCATGAACAATTTACCCACCTTATCCCCCATTTCAAAATATTGTCTTGTTTTTAACAATTGAATTTCAACTTTGGATGTTAACAAAAGCTCAAACTCCGATTGAATTTTGAGACGTTGGTTATCAAGAATAGGGGTAGGGTTGCTAGCATACTGTGTATCAATTTCAAGCAATTTATCTGAAAGCCGGTTTGTCCTCTCCGTTTCCACCCTTTTCTGCTGGGAAGCAAAAGGGATGGCTTGTCCCCTCAGATATGCCTCACATGCCACCCACAGAATAACTCTTGAAACATCTGGAGTATTGTTTACCTTAAAGAAAATTAACAATTTCCTGAAAAAAGAATTTTTTTAAATTGCGGGTTAATTAATATAAAATGAGAGAGCCTCCACTGAGTATGTGAAGAAGTATTGTTGGGGAACTTTAAGACTATCGATGTTGGTGTGTGATCTGAAACAACTATACCGTGGTATTTAGTGTCATTGGCCCACGGTAGCAGTCTGTTATCTGCTAAGAAAAAATCAATCTTCGAGTACGAGTGACGGACCTGTGAAAAAAATGAAAAAAGCTTTGGAAGCTGGATTAAAGACTCTCCAATGGTCACATAAGCCAAGGTGATCCATAAAGGATTTCTCATTGTTGTAGCAGTATTAGACACTGAAAAAAGTCCTGGAGGAAGACCAATCCAATTTAGAGAGCAAAACAAGGTTAAAATTGCCTCCTATAATTGGCTAATGACTCTCTTTATCAGGGAGAGAAAATAAATTTGTCATCATCCCAAACAGGGGCATAAGCACTCACTAAGATGACTGGGATATCATATAATTTACCTGAAACGGCCACAAAACATCCATCAGGGTCTTCAATAGATTTTTTTAACTTCCAGTGTTATATTGTTACTGATAATAATAGCTGCTCCACTTGCCTTTGTTGAGAATTTAGAATGAAATGCATGACTCATCTGTTATGTCCATAACCAATACTTCAATGATGAGGCTGAAGATGCAGTAGAACAGAACTTTATTATACAAACTCACTGAACCCAAAGGCACTCCCGTCAAGGCAAAGGTGCTGGTCGAAAAGAGACCGTGCCTCTTTCAGGTCGACCTTTTATACCATGGGTGGTGGCAGAACCGGAAAGGGGTAGCCGTCACCCATACCACACAATATAATAATAATCATATTCAATACATAACCCCCCCCCCCCCCCCCCGTAGAAAAGTCCAGTGCACACATACCATTAAGGCCCACCCAAATTTATAACCCGAATGACACACCAACAGTAAGTATACCAATGGGGGCTATCCATGCACACAAATAAGTAAAACTAGAGGGGGACAGCTGTGTCATGTGTCTGAGCTCAGGTTTTCTCTGAGCTCAGACCCTCACTTTATTCCTAAGTATTGTATGTCTGATGAGTTTGATTTTTTTTTTCTGTATACATTTTGGGTTTGTTTACACTTGTACCTCCCCTTTCCCAGACGCTCCCTTCCACTGTTCACAGCCTGCCCTCTCGGTGCAGCTGTGGGCAGTTGGTTTAATTAGGCTCCTGCTCGCTCACTGATTCACACCTGCAGCACATTTACCTGTGTGAACTTCAACACTGCCTTTCCCCTTTATTGTTGCGATTACACTAAATGTTCAGTCTGATTTCTCCTCTGGACTTTATCCTGTCATCTTCATTTCCTCCTGAGCAAGGCAGCTCAGGAGAGTATTTCTCTGTAAGTTGTTCTTGTTTTTGCATTTTGTGTGTTGTGCACTATTTTTGGACTTAAGTTACTTTTTTGTTAATAAAATGTCATAAATATCATTCAGCGCCCGGGTTTGTCCTTCTGCCCCGAAGGGGCAAACATGACGAGGTGAACTACTGCACCACCCCCACACGGCCAGATGGATTATTCTGCAGTCTCTACCATCGTACAGTCCATGGGACAAAGAAAGCTGCCGTGGTCCTAATAAAATACGTAAAATAATCCCAAAACATATGTACAACCAAATGTTTTCATTTCACTCATTAGAACAGTTAACATGTACATCCACACCCCGCTGTGCCAGCCCCCCCCCCCACCCCAACACACTCACCCCAAAACTCGGGCAGATTACACATCACTCATGCAGTTAAATGCAATAGTACAAACAGTGTTGGGCTCTTTTTTTTTTAAGAAAAACAAACTGGGCAATAACATAGTAAGTACGTGTGAAACATATCAACTACGTGGCTTGGGAAGTTCACACAGATTAACATTACTGCACAAACACCCCCGATAAAAGCAGCTCTCACTCTTTTCTTTTTTTAAAACATGAGCACTTAACCCAGCCACTTTTATGCATCTACCATGTTGACAAAACAACAACGCTGCCCCGGCAGTGCACACATAAACATTTCAGTCATTAGCATGTTAATAAGTAAACCCCAGAACACATCACTCCCTTGCCACCATACAGTCTCGATGGGAGACCACCCCCCTTGCTTCACCCCTCGAGATGAACCACGTCGGAGCCCCGACACCTCCTTCTCCTCAACGGCGCACCTCAGCTTGTTGGGGTGTCTCCATGAGCATTCAGACATTTGAAGATAACCGTCCTCCCGGACAGCCACCACCTGCAGCCGTCCCTGGTCCTCTCGTCGTTTTCATTTGCCGTGAACCCCTCTTAGCCGAGCCTCCTCCCTGGGTCGAATCACGTCAGCAACCCCTAGGGGAGCTTGACTCAGCTTCAAATGTCAACGACATCTAGACCAGGCTTCCTCTCTGGGTTGAACAGCTCCAGTGACCCCTTGAGAAGCCCGACTTGGCCTCCAGTGTTTCTGTCTGGCACGTCTGTCCGCCGGTCCTGCCCTGCTTTCTTTCATTTTGAACACCAGCAAAGCCAATGTAGTCCCTTCTCGGTACCTCCCAGCTGAGCTCCAGAAGCAGAGGGAGCCATCCTCACAGCTCCACCCGCCGTCACGGGTGTTCCACCGTGCTGTCCGGTTTCCACATCCAGTGTAACTTGGGCCCTGGCACCGGAACCCTGCCATGATGGCCCTGGGTGGGATTTGTCCTGTCCATCTCCCAGAATACTAGGCCAGTAATCATCCCATACCGCATCGTCCACCACTCTCGGAACCGACCGGTCAGTCAGTCACCCCAAACTGGATTTTGGACACCACAGCTGACTTGTATCTCGCCGTCAGCTCCAGCAAACCCACAATGGCTAACCTGGTACCTCCATAGCCACGATACGGCGTTGACAGTCCTCTCACATGGTAATGCGGGAACAAACTCCTCACAGTAGGCCAGTTCAACATGGGTGCTGCTGCACCGTGTCTACCAACAACGGCACTTCCACGCCATCCAGCATCACGTCACAATAAATACGCCCATCTGTGCTTGGTGAGACCGTATGAATAACCATAGGAGTCGTGACGGGGGAATCAGTTCTGCGTCATTGTTCCCCTCACTCAAACATTTTGAAGGCCCTGGCGAAATGATGTAGGAGTCCTCACTTGCCGCAGCATTTGCCCCTCGCTGGATGCTCTCTTGCCTTGTATCAGTGCTTGGTAGACCCGCAGCCCAAACATCTGGGCAACCCCGCGGTGGACCTAATCTTAATAGTGGTAGTGTAGTCCTCTTTATCTTCTGTGCTGTCATCGCTACCCAGGTCCACAGCCTGTGCCACTGATTGTGAGTCAGACTGCCTCAACATTGTACTCTCACCAAGGTCCTTTTATAGCTCAACAGTACGAAGCAGCAGATAAACTATCTCCACAGTTGCATTTAAAACGGCTGTAATTAAACCCTTACTCAAAAAGCCAACGCTAGATACAGGAGCTTTAGCTAACTATAGACCAATCTCTAATCTCCCTTTCATTTCAAAAATCTTAGAAAGAGTTGTTGCTACGCAATTATTTGACCACCTGCAGGGAAATGGTTTACTTGAAGAGTTTCAATCTGGGTTTAGAAACCATCATAGTACTGAAACAGCCTTAGCGAAGGTCACTAACGACCTCCTCATCACATCTGATAATGGACTGGCTTCTGTACTTGTCCTTTTAGACCTTAGTGCAGCTTTCATTTTCATTGTTATGCAGATGACACACAATTATACCTGTCAATGAAGCCAGATGATAATAATCAATTAGCCAAGTTAGAAGCCTGTCTTAAGGAAATCAAAGCTTGGATGACTTGTAATTTCCTGCTATTAAATTCAGATAAGACTGAAGTCATTCTTGTTGGTCCAAAAAAACCTTAGAAATACCTTTCCAAATCAAACTTTCAGTTTGGATGCGGTTACTCTTTCTCTTAATAGCTCTGTGAGGAACCTTGGAATTATTTTTGATCAAGATCTGTCCTTCAATTCACATATTAAATTTGTTTCTAAGACTGCCTTCTATCATTTGCGTAATATTGCCAAGGTTAGGAGCATCTTGTCTCAGAGTGATGCTGAGAAACTGATCCACGCTTTTGTTAGCTCGAGATTAGATTATTGTAATTCTTTATTATCAGGCTGTCCTAAAACATCTTTAAAAAGTCTTCAGCTGATCCAAAATGCTGCAGCAAGAGTTTTAACAGGTACTAGAAAGAGAGATCATATCTCTCCGGTTCTGGCCTTCCTTCATTGGCTTCTCATAGAGTTTAGAATTACGTTTAAAATCCTTCTTCTTACTTACAAAGCTCTAAACAATCAGGCTCCTTTTTATTTAAAAGATCTTATACTACCGTATTATCCTAACAGAGCACTACGCTCCCAAAATGCAGGATTACTTGTAATACCTAGAATCTCCAAAAGTACAATGGGAGGCAGAGCCTTCAGTTATCAAGCTCCTCTCCTGTGGAACCAGCAGCCAATCTGGATTCGGGAGTCAGACTCGATCTCTGTTTTTAAGAATAGGGCTAAAACCTACCTTTTTGATATAGCCTACAATTAGGGAGGGATCATGCGTTTCTGAACCCTCCCTTAGTTATGCTGCTAATAGGTTTAGTCAGCCGGGGGACCTCCAGTAATGCACTGGGCCTCACTCCTTTCTTCACTCTCAATGAAATATTTTTTTTTTTTTTTGGCTGGTCATTAACATCTGTTTGTTCTCTCCCATAGATTGAGTCCCCATCGTGCTGTTTGCTCTCTACATGTCTGTTCTTTTCATCTTCTCTGTCCCCTCACCCCCCAGCCAGTCGCAGCAGATGACTGCCCCTCCCTGAGCCTGGTTCTGCTGGAGGTTTCTTCCTGTTAAAAGGGAGTTTATCCTCTCCACCATCACCAAGTGCTTGCTCACAGGGGATCGCCTGATTGCTGGGGTCTTTCTGCAACTGTGGGGGTTCCCCCTACATGACTGTTGTTGTGAAATGGCGCTATATAAATAAAGTTGAATTGAATTCAATGTCAGTTCAACAGAGTGCGTGAGAAGTCTGGAATGTGCCGCAGAGCATAGCGTGTGCTCCGCTAACTAATCGTGGAGCATTTCTTCCTCCAAAGCCCCAAATTTGCACTTTCCAGCCAGCTAGCACAGGTCCGCAACATACTGTTGCACCGATTCTCCCGGCCGCTGGCATCACTGTCAGAACTGGATCCGCCAGACGATGACATTCTCAGGAGTGCAAAAGTAGCGCGCCATTAGCTCAACCACGTCCTCAAAACTATCTCTGTCTCTCAATGTGCTGAGAATATGTTGCCCTTCCATGCCGAGATTATGGACCAGTATTGCTCGTGCACATAGTTTCTCCAATTCGCCGAGGTTCAATGCCACCAAATAATTTTGGAACGCTGCAAACCACCTCGCCCAGGGAACTGGCGGCTTGCCTCGGAGCTCCAAAAATGTCTGAATACTAGAAATTCCTTTTTCCATAGCTTTATCCTCGTTGCCAAATGTCATGTCCATAACCAATACTTCAGTAATGAGGCTGAAGATGCAGTAGAACGGAACTTTATTATACAAACTCACTGAACCCGAAGGCGCTCCCATCAAGGCAAAGGTGCTGGTTGAAAAGAGACCATGCCTCTTCTGGGTCGGCCTATTATACCCTGGGTGGCGCCGGAACCGGAAAGGAGTAGCCATCACCCTTATGACACAATATAATAACAATCATATTTAATACATTACATCATCCAGGGTCTTTTAATACGCAAGACCTCTGATGTCTTAAGGTGGGTTTCCTGATGAAAATAAATATCCCCATTAAGCTGCCTCAGATGTGAAAGCACTTTGTTCCTTTTAATTATGCCACTGACTCCCCTGTCATATTTGCCCCTACTGGGCAGAAAGACTGACCCAGGCGCTGAATTGCCATAGCAACATTTATTAACAAGAGAACAAAACAGTGCAAAAACACCAAAATAAGAATGAGGAAAAATAACCTACAAAGAGGACCCCCCAGAGCCGGTATCGCTCTGCGAGGGGGGCAGGAGTAGACTTGGAAGGATGAGGTTTACAATTAGTAGTAGAAGAAATCCAATATTGCCGCAATGAGACAATACACAGGCAGTGGTTAAATACCTGAGGATGAATGAGTCGCAGGTGTGAGCCGCTGAGCAAGCAGGTGACCTAATTTGGCCAACTACTCACAGCTGAGATGACCGGGAGCAGACTGTGAGCTGTTAGTGGGAGTGTCTGGGAAAGGGGAGGCTCAGAAGACAACTAACCAAAATATATACAGAAACTAACAAAATCAAGCTAACAGACAAACAATACTAGAAATAAATTAAGAGTCTGAGCTCAGTGAAAATACATGCTGAGACACATGACAGAGCCCCCCCCCCTTCCCTTTAAGGGGTGGAATCCAGACACCCCCAGGTAACACCAAAGAACCCCCCCCCCCCCAAAAAAAAAAGAAAAAGAAATGGTACACTAATACACCAGTCAGGATGGGAGGTGGGTGAAACTGGTTAGCAAAGTTTAGTTAACAAAAATCATAGAGCCCACTAAGGATCCGGACCCATGCTACATCAAAGCCTTGGGCCCCCCAGATAGTTCGGGTGGCTGGCCGAAGTCCCAGGCCAGCCAGACTGCCTGATGGAATGAGTCGGGTGGACTGCCGGAGAATATGGACCACCCGACCCAGCAGCACAGTCTTTCAGGCAGCCGGCCAGAGTCTTTAAGCCACCAGGACCAGAGGGGTGAACCAGGAGGAGGCTCCCCCACGGGAAAACCCAGTAATAGGAAGCAGGCTGTAGGAGGGGAACTACAATGGTGTCAGGCAGTGGAGGAGGACTGGGGACTACAACGGCATCTGGCAGAGGAGGAAGGGAGACCACAACGCTATCGGTGATCTTGGGCTGAGGAATTGTTGCATCCACGGTGGCTCTGGGTTGGAGCATGGCAGCACCTGCGGTGGCTCCAGGCTGGAGCTCTGCAGCACCTGCGGTGGCTCCGGACTGGGTCAATGGTGCACCCTCGGTGGACCCCGGGCTGGGGCGTAGCACCCATGGCGGGCCCAAGCTTGAGTGCAGCACCCATGTTGGGTTAAAACTGGGGCACAGCACCCACAAGGCTCCCCAGCCAGGACCCACCACTCACGGAGACTCAGACCGAGGAGGGACCCATACGACGGCCTCGGGCAGAGGAGGGGATGCACCCACAGTGGAACTGGCCTGGACTGAGGCTGCACCCACGGAGGTCCCGGGCTGGGACTGGGCACCCACGACGACCTCCACTGTGGGGGAAGCTGGACCTTTGGTGACCTCGGGCAGTGAACCTGGACCTACGGAGACCTCTTGCTGTGCTGGAACATCTCCAGTGACCCTGGGAGAAAACTCAGACACACAGAGAAAGGGAGTTAGGGTAACCGGCAGAGGTGGAGCCCTGCGAAGCGAGCTCAGGTGCAGCAATAGGCTGCACCCAGCTATCCTCACCAAGAGCCAGGTAAGATTACTCTAAAACAGATAAGAGGAAAACAAACGAGAACACTTGGTTGAGCTTCACCCCCGTTCAGGACTCCGACGATCCAGGCAATAATGTCACTTCAAGCTCGGACCACTGGATGTCCAGTTTGGTTTCAGCTTCTGCTGCAGTGGCCTCCACAGCAGGCATGATGGTGGTTGCAATCCTTTTGACCCAAGGCAGAGTGACTCACGCAGGAGGCTTGGCCAGCGTGGTGGCTGGGGTCTGGCTCACCGTTGACGCTGGGCTCTGCGTAGTAAGCTCAAGTTCAGCACCTTCCCTCTGTCCACAGTGTAGCTGCTAGGCTTTAGTCAGGTCCTCCAGCTTCACAGGCTCCTCCATCGTCCGGCAGTTCTGATCTGGGACTGGTGGACACTCAGAGGTAAGAGGAGGAGACACGGAGAGGGCAGGTGAGGATTCATTAAGTTCAGCAGGTGGAGAGCACTCATGGGACTGCACATCCTGAGTCTCTCTACCTGGAATTAAGCCAGGCATTTCATCAAAAATTGGAATAGAATGAAATGAAACTTTCCTGTTTTCCGGGGACTCATTGTTTCCTGGTGTAGCGTCGCCCCTCTCCGTGGCTACAGTGAACTTGGGCCCCTCAGTGAATCGTGGAGGACCTGCCTCTGTAGACATGGAAGTGGACAGAGCCGGGGAGGACGCATTGAGCCTCCCAGCAGTGCGAGGAGTCATCAGGAGGAAGCGGGAGGCAGCAGCTGCACTGCGGGGAGAAACTGCGGAAAAGAAAAGTTGGAGAAAAGAGACGCTTAGAGCGCACTTCTGCGAGGGTCTTCCACTTTGGCAAAGGAGGGGCTGCTGGCGAGGAGGAGATAGTGTTCTTCCAGCGGTCCGGAGCTTGACGATGCTGTATGTCGGGGAAGGGGGGAAGGCTGAAAACAAATGAACAAAAAACAAACAAAACAACAAAAAACCCAGAGGAATAACAATAACCCCTTAGAAACCCTATATGGGGTAGCACGGTGGCACGGTTGTTAGCACTGTGTCAGCACAGCAAGAAGGTCACGGGATTGATTCCACCTCTGACCATCGTGGGTTTGATCCCACTCCCTGACCATTGGCGACCCTTCTGTGTGGAGTTTGCATGTTGTCCCCGTGTCTGCGTGGGTTTACCCCGGGTACTCCGGTTTTCTCCCACAGGCCAAAGACATGCAGGTTAGGATAACTGGCATCAACTGGGGATTCTAAATTGTCAGGTTTGAATGTGAGAGTGAATGGTTGTCTGTCTCTCTGTGTTGGCCCTGTGATGGACTGGTGATCTGTCCAGGGTGTACCCTGCCTCACGCCCGAAGATGCTGGGATAGGCTCCAGTCCCCCTGCGTCCCGAAAAGGATTAAGCGGTAGAAGATGGATGGATGGAAACCCTATATAGCTTCCAGTTTTTTGCTCACTAATCTCCTTAACTTCACAGCTCCCACAGAAAGTAATTTAATTCTTCTGAAACAAAACAAAAAAAGATCTATAAAGAAGTAGGTAAATTCTCCTATTCTGTTATGTCTAAATCAAAAATTATACAGTAAAAGTGTAGCCCTTATGTTATGGTCATCCTTGCAACAGTGAAAAATAGAAAATAAGAAAAAGAAATATAATTTTCAGTCCCCTTAGTCTTATAAAACAAATGGAGACACTGTAACCTTGTATACGATTATAAAATGACAACATTATGTGTATTGTGATTTAATATAAGGTCCAAACTGCTAACTGATACAGTAACCCTATAATGCGTAATCATGTCCGATCTTTAGTCTCTCCTAAGTGTGCAACAGATCTCTCCGAATCCAGTATTTAGGACTTGGGATTGCCATCAAAAATAAAAAAAATATATAAATTTGGCCGATAAAATTATGAAAAACTGTTAAGCCAAAACAAACAAAAGTAGAATCCAAATGTAGCACCAGCTCAGATGAGCTAAACCAAAGTTATATATAAAATGGAAAGTTCTATTGTCTTTACTTGGCATCAGTGAATTTTCAGAATCAATATGTATTGAATATTATCATGTAAAAGCCCTCTTACTCATGGCAAGGCCAGTCTTGGCTATCAGACAGTTAACTCATGACCCAGTTACAAAATCAGGGTAATAAAATTGGCTTCATCCAGTATTAGTAGATGCCGACTTCACAAAGTCTTTTGCCCCTTCAACTGTGGAAAATCGTTTCTTATTACCGTTTTTATTGAAGATTTGAAGCTTTGCTGGGTACAGTAGTATTGGTCTGAGGCCTAAATTGTATAACTCAGCCATGACACCCCAGCAGGCCACTCGCTGCTCCAAAATGTCGAGGCAATCATCTTCACAGATGCAAACTGGTGTGTCCTGGTACTTCAAGTCATTCCTCCGCTTGCGGGCTACTTGGATAAAAAGTTCTTTGGTTTGGTGTCAGTGGAAGCAGGCGATCACCGGGCTGGGCTTGTCTCCTTGTCGAGGCTTAACAGCCAATGTATGGTGGGCACGATCCAGCTCCAGCGGGGTTGGTAGTACTTATTCCCTGAGTATATCCAACAGAGCCTCAGAAAAAAAAAACTTGTGGGTTGGGGACCTTCAATAAATTCTGGTAGTCCAATAATCCTGACATTGTTCCTTCTGCTCCATTGTTGCTTCTGCTCCAAGTTGATGGTTTTAGCTTTAAGTTTCACATAGGCTTCTGCTAAGGCAGCGTGTGACGCCTCAAGGGCTTGGATGCGTTCCTCCGCTAAGTTGGCATTTGACTCTAGACTCCTGATCCTTTCCCCAAAATCAGTCACTGTAGCTTGCACTTTATCAGCTTTAGCTTCTAGAGAGGTGAAAGCCGAATTGAGCTCCATAGACAGCTTTGCCAATATAGTTTGACGATGCTCCTCCAGCAAGCTAGTCAGGGCAGACATGATAACCTGATTAGCAGTGGCAGACATGTCGTCTCTTTTAGTGTTTTTTCCTTTGCTTGTCTGGTTCCAGAAGCCATGGTGACTGCTGTGGTTGTTTGTTATTTTTACCTACAAGTCGAGTAAAATATGGGTATCAATAAGTTGTTATTTTCAGGTCAGTGTGGGAGAGCCTAGCATATGCCTCTACTGCATTCTGCTCTCCACCGGAAGTCCCCTAAATGTTGTCTTTTTGAGGCACTCAAGGCGAGGTTCTGTGATTTGGAATCTCGGCTCCACTGCATTGAAATACCGTCAGTGCCAGTTAATAATGATGGACTCCCCTTAGCTGCAGCAGAGCACGCTAGCTTAGGGCAGCCTATTAGCTGTCGTCGGACTTCTACCTCTCCTGAGCAGCCAAGAAAGAATGGGTGGGTGACAGTGAGAAGGAAGCATAGTTGCAAGCCCCTGGTTTAAGACCAACCTGTTCCAGTTTCTATTTGTTTTTCCTCACTCAGTGACACACCCGCTGAGGAAAAAACTCTGATCATTGGCGACTCTATAGTCAGAAATGTGAACCTAGAGACTCTAGCGGCCATAGTCAAATGCATTCCCAGGGCCAGAGCAGGCGTCATTGAGTCAAATTTGAAAATGCTGGCTAAAACTGTAAATACTCCACAATTGTTATCTACACCGCCATTAACAACATCCAACTCCGGCAGTAAAAAGTTATAAAAATGTAATTCAATTCAATTCAAATCAACTTTATTTATATAGCGCCATTTCACAACAACAATCATCTCATAGCACTTTCAAATGTAGGGGAAACCCCCACAATTGCAGAAAGACCCCAGCAATCAGGCGATCCCCTGTGAGCAAGCGCTTGGCGATGGAGAGGAAAAACTCCCTTTTAACAGGAAGAAACCTCTAGCAGAACCAGGCTCAGGGAGGGGCAGTCATCTGTTGCAACTGGCTGGGGGGTGAGGGGATAGAGAAGAAGAAGAAAAGAACAGACATGTAGAGAGCAGACATTAAAGGAGTGAAGCCCAATACATTATTAGAGGTCCCCCAGCTGTCTAAATCTATTCACAGCATAACTAATGGAGGGTTCAGAGACACATGATTCCTCCCTAATTGTAGGCTATATCGAAAAGGAAGGTTTTAACCCTATTCTTAAAAACAGAGATTGAGTCTGACTCCCGAATCCAGATTGGTAACTGGTTCCACAGGAAAGGAGCTTGATAACTGAAGGCTCTGCCTCCCATTGTACTTTTGGAAATTCTAGGTATTACAAGTAATCCAGCATTTTGGGAGTGTAGTGTTCTGTTACGATGATAGCGTAGTATCAGATCTTTTCAGTAAAAAGGGGCCTGAGACTAGCTAGTCCATGATCTGTTAATTGATCATCAGATTGATTTAATATCCCTTACAGAGACTTGGTTAGAGTAAGAGGATTAAGTTGGTTTAAAAGAATCAACTCCCTCTGTTTATTTAAACTGTCAAAATCACAGAAGTTCTGGTCTTGGAGGAAGAGTAGCAACAATTTTCCATTCCAAATTACTAGTTAATGTTCAGAAAAAAAACATATTATAATTCCTTTGAGTGCCTGGTCCTCAGTGTTGGGCATGTTAGCAATTTTAGGTTAAACCCAATTTTATTTGCCATAGTTTATCATCCTCCCTCAGCCTACTCAGTTTTTATCCTAATTTGCCAAATTCTTAGCAGATTCAGTGCTATCATCATCATCATAGCAGTCTGTCATGGTTGACAATGACTGTTTCATTTAGGTCTGATCAGATTCCTCCACACAGCTCTCTTCTTCGCCTTCTGCTGCCAAGAACTCCTGTCTATATCCAACTTCTTCAGGTTTCTTTTCACAGTGTCTTTAAATCTGAGCCTTGGTCTACCCTGATTGTGTTTGCCCTCGCATAACTGTGAGTCGAGTCACTGCTGAGGGAGACGCTAGTGAGCCATCCTCTCAACATGTCCGAGCCATCTCAGGTTCATCTGTATTAGTATGTCCTCCATTGATGGTGGATCAGCTCGTCTCAGCAGTTCTATGTTGGTTATCTTGTCTTTCCATGAGATGTTCATTATGGCTTGAAGGTGTCTCATCATGTATGTGTGGAGTTTCTTTACCTGCACCCTGTAGACAGTCCAAGTTTCAGCACCGTACAATAGAGTAGCCAATACTGTCACTCTGTACACTTTGAATTTCACACGGATGGACACATGTTAATTGTTCCACAGTCTCTCCCTCAAGTTTCCAAATACAGCACTCGTTCTTCCCATTCTGAGAGATAGTTCATCCTCCAGCCTAGCATTCTCTGAAACAGTACTCCTGAGATACTTGAAAGTCTTACACTTGACTAGTGGCTCTGTACCAATGCTGATCTCTTCTGGTAGTGATGTTGATAAATGGAACTTTGGTGGTTGATAAAGGCACTCTGTCTTCTTGATGTTGATTTTGAGGCTGAATTGGCTAGCTGCTCTTGCAAATTTCTCCACTAAAGATTGCATATCTTCCGCACTGTATGCAACTAGAGCACTGTCGTTGGCAAAGAGCATTTCTCTTACTACCTTTATCAATGTCTTACTCTTGGCTTTAAACTTGACCACATTGAACAAGTCTGCTTCTTTCCTTGTTTGAATGTATACTCCTTCTGAAGTGTCCTTGAAGGCCACCTCAAGCATGGCTGCCAGATATAGCAAGAAGAGTGTAGGCGCTAGCACACACCCTTGTTTCACCCCATTGTATCTAAAAGTCTTTAGATAGTGAGCCACTCATTGCCCCGTTTGTTTGCATACCTGTATGGAGTGCCTCGATCAGGTTAACAAACTTCTCTGTACAACCATATTTCTTGAGTATCTGCCAAAGTCCTTGTCGCAATACAGTATTGAAGGCTTTAATGAAGTCAGTGAAGACTACATAAAGCGGCATGTTTTGTTTGATACACTTTCTTGAACCTGTTTCAAGCAGAAAATCATGTCTCTCCTGCAAAACTGTTTCACCATCCATAGCCTTTAGTTGGATCAAACCTCTTGGTTTAGGGCCGTAGATATCTGTTTTGATATGGGCAATAGCCCATATCAAAACAGCGCAGAGATACAGATGATTGTTGCGCAGAGATATGGACGGTTGCCCATATCAAAACAGCGCAGAGAAGCAAGTGTCAAAACTCGCCTGGAAAAGAGTTTATGTAATTGATTTTTTTTTCCACATTAGGCGATTATGATTTTATTACATTTTTTCCACCAAAAGTAAAATCCTCCCCTATAAATTTTGAAGCTGAGTGTTGACTTTACTCCAAATGGAACGACTTTGTGTTAAAAAACGTTATATTACTTTTTTCAGTTTTCATTTTTATAAATCTCTTTACTCTCACAATTCTCCAAAATACTTGAAAAAATCTTCACTAAGAGACTGGATGATTTCATTGAAAAACACAACCTCCTAACAGACAGCCAGTATGGTTTTAGAGCAGATAAAACTACATCTTTGGCATTGATCGAACTTATAGAAGAAATTACTAGTTGTATAGATAAAAAAAAGTTTGCTGTAGAAGTATTTATAGATTTAAAGTAAGCTTTTGACACCATTGACCACAGAATACTACTAAGGAAACTGGAAAGGTATGGGATAAGAGGGGTCAGACTGAGTTGGGTGGAAAGTTATTTAAGTAACAGACAACAATTTGTACAAATTGGTGAGCACAAATTACCCTTCATGGACATCACTTGTGGTGTGCCCCAGGGGTCAGTTTTGGGACCCAAGCTCTTTATTTTGTATAAGAGTTTGGATTGTTATAAGAGTTATTTTATATTTGTTAAAAGAGTTATTTTATATTTGTATATGACAATAAAACACTGGACTTATTCTACGCAAACACTAAGGAGGCGTACACCTCATCACAACTCCCCCCACTCGGGAGATCGGATCACAACTTGGTTCATCTCCGGCCAGTGTACAAACCCCTAGTGCACAGACAACCTCCAGCCATGCGCACAGTGAAGTTATGCTCTGAGGAGGCAATGGACACTCTAAAGGGCTGTTTTGAAACCACCGCCTGGGAGCAGCTCTGCGATCCACATGGTGAGGACATCGATGGCCTCACTCACACCATCACGGACTACATCAGCTTCTGTGTGGACAACACCGTTCCCACCAAGACCATACAGTGTTGCTCGAACAACAAACCCTGGATCAACCCTGAGATAAAAACACTTCTGAGAGAGAAGAAGAGGATCTTCAGGTCGGGGAACAGGAAGATGCTGAAGTCCGTACAGAGGGAGCTGAGGAGAAAGATCAGAGAAGGCAAGGACAGCTTCAGGAAGAAGATGGAGGACAAGCTGCAACAGAGCGACATCAGCGGGGTCTGGAGAAACCTTAAAACCATCTCTGGGCTCCAGAATACCTCCCCCCAGGCCACGGGGGGCAGGGAGTGGGCGAACAATCTGAATCTGTTTTTCAATAGGTTTGACCAACTGCCCCCCCCCCCCCGACTGCACAACAACCACTGCTGCCTCTAAAGACATCAAGTCCTGCTGCCCACTCCCCACTCCACCAACACCCCCCCCACCCACTCCCAACACACAGCCCCCCAACATGACCCTCACTAAGACCCAGGTGAGGATGGAGCTTAGGAAGATCAAGGCGAGGAAGGCGTCGGGACCGGATGGCATCAGCGCAAAGCTCCTCAAGTCCTGTGCAGACCAGCTGTGTGGGATTGTGGAGTATATCTTCAATCTGAGCCTGAAGCTGGGGAGGGTACCACAGCTGTGGAAAACATCTTGTGTGGTACCTGTACCAAAGACTTCCCACCCCAAAGATCTGAACAGCTACAGACCAGTGGCCTTGACGTCCCACATGATGAAGACCCTGGAGAGACTGCTCCTTGCTCACCTCCACCCCCTGGTGGGACCAGCGATGGATCCACTCCAGTTCGCCTACCAGCATGGCATTGGAGTGGAGGATGCGGTGATCTTCCTCCTTCACCGTTCTCTGTCCCACCTAGAGAAACCCGGGAATGTGGTGAGGATCATGTTCTTTGACTTCTCCAGTGCTTTCAACACCATCCAACCGATGATCCTGAAGGACAAGCTGCTGTGCACAGGGGTGGATCAGCACCTGTCATCATGGATCTTGGACTACCTCACAAACCGGCCTCAGTTTGTGAGAACCCGGGACTGTGTGTCCGACACAATCATCGGTAGTACGGGGCCCCCCAGGGAACGGTTTTGGCTCCCTTCCTGTTCACACTTTATACTGTGGACTTCTCACACAACACAACACACTGCCATCTACAGAAGTTCTCTGACGACTCTACGATCGTTGGCCTCATCTCCAACGGAGATGAAGCTGAGTACAGAGGGCTTATCCAGGACTTCGTGGACTGGTGCCATTGGAACTGCCTCCAGATCAACGCGAGGAAAACTAAGGAGCTGGTGGTGGACTGCCACAGGCAAGGACAACCCCTCACAGCACCAGTAAATATACAGGGAACAGACATCGAGATGGTGACATCCTATAAGTACCTGGGTGTTCATCTGAACAATAAACTAGACTGGTCACACAATACTGACGCACTCTACAAGAAGGGACAGCGCAGGCTGTTCCTACTGAGGAGACTCAGGTCTTTTGGTGTACAAGGAGTTGCTGCTGAAGACATTCTATGACACGGTGGTGGCATCAGCCATCACTTTTGGAGTGGTCTGCTGGGGCAGTGGCATTACAGCAGCTGATAGGAAGAGACTGAACAAACTGATCAAGAAAGCTAGCTCTGTCCTGGGGTAGCGCCTTGACCCAGTGGAGGAGATAGGAGAGAGAAGGATGGTGGCTAAACTGTCATCTCTGCTGGAGTCCGAGTTCCACCTTATGCAGGACATACTGAATGCACTGAGGAGCTCATTTAGCAGCAGACTACATCATCCTAGGTGCACAACCGAGAGGTTTCGCAGGTCCTTCCTACCTACGGCTGTCAGACTGTACAACCTAAGCAAGGCTGCTCGCAGAGATAGCAAAAAGACGTGACAATTTAATAGTTTTGAATGCAAAAGACGCAATAGACTTACACAATGGTCCCCTCCGGTATGCAACTAGGAAAATACCAGTCGCTATGGAGGGTGAGAATATGTATGGGTACATAATCATACCATGTAGGATAACTAAGTAGACGGTTGTGCTGTTTCATTCCATCTAGCTACAATGCTCTGCACTGTGTGTGTTTATATATTTACATATTTATTCCATCTAGCTACAATACTCCGCACTGTGTGTTTATATATATATATTTATATTTATATGTACATATGTATACTTGCTGCTCTTTTTTTTTTCTCTTGCCTTCTGATTGTTGCTCTGAGTGTTGCTATCCCTGTGCTGTTGCAATCCCGGAATTTCCCCATTGTGGGACTAATAAAGGCTGATCTTATCTTATCTTAAATGACATATGCCAAGTATCAAAAATTCTGAAATTTATTTTGTTTGCGGATGACACAAATATCCTTTGCACTGGTGAGAATTTGCAGCAGGTTTTAGAGGTGGTCACAACTGAAATGAAAAAGTTAACGTAGTGGTTCAACAAAAATAAATTATCTCTAAATCTAAAAAAACAAAGATTATGTTTTTTTGGAAATTATAAAATAAATCATGAAATAATGGTAACGATAGATGATACCAGAATAGAAACAGTACAGGAAAATAAGTTTCTGGGGGTGACGCTAGACAATAAAATCTGCTGGAAACCTCACATCAGTCACATCCGGGCCAAGTTGGCAAAATGTATAGGCATACTGGGGAAGACAAGACACATCTTGGACTATAAATCATTGGTCTTACTGTACAATTCACTGTTTCTACCTTATCTTAACTACTGTGTAGAAGTCTGGGGAAACACCTACAAGACCAACCTACAGTCAATATGCACATTACAAAAAAGAGCTATAAGGATAACAAATAATGTAGGATATAGAGACCATACCAGTTCGTTGTTTTTAAAGTCACATGTCATAAAGTTCATTGATTTAGTTAAATTTAGGACAGCACAAGTCAGGTACAGGGCAATTAATAATCAACTCCCAACTAATATACAAAAAATATTTTAAAAAAGAGACAATGATCATAATTTGAGAGGAGACTTAAACTTTACAAAACCCAAGATACGAACAACCAAGAAAAGTATGTGCATATCTGTCTGTGGGGTGGATTTGTGGAACAGTCTGGAGCCGGAACTGAAACTATGTACAAACAGAATTCAATTCAAAAAGAGGTACAAACATTATTTGCTGAAAGGATATATGTTAGAAGGGTAGTATTTATATGTACGATTCACTATGCTCACTCTGGGACACTATGGGACACTATGGAATGGTGGGTGGGACAGCACTGTGTATATCTGTGTTGTTTGAGGCTGGTTTTGATGTATGGACATCAATGTATGCTAGGATGGATGGGTGTTAATGTTGATATGTACAAAATACAGTTAATTGTTTACTTGGGGTCTTAAAGGTGTTAATTTGTATATAATTCACATGGGTGTATTTATGGAAAAGAGGAGATGGAATTAATAAGTGTTCACTTCTTCCTTCTCCCTTTCGAATACTGTTACTTTATTGCATTTGTCATTTGTTTTGTTTTTGTTATCCTTTTTTTGTTTGAAATAAAGTATCTATCTTTGCCCACCAAAACTGAATATCTGACAATTTTTTTGTATTTCCCCCCACTCGATCGGGGAAATTTAAATCTATCTGTATATTACCATAGCCCTTCAGCGTCAGATCCTTCATCCTCTGAAGCGTGTGAGTCATCTTCACTTCCTGAATGATATGGTTCAAATAAATTCGGTTGCAGTCCTTCGTTAGAACCAACTCGCTCTTCTTCATCACTCAATCCTGCTTCTTCCTCAAAAACTATTGACAAATTTTTGCTGAAATCACTCACAACTTCCTCCGCTTCAGTGTACTCAGCCATGCTTGTTTACATCTTTGGTTCACCTCATTACGTCACAAAATGGCGGCGGCGTTTGACCCACTTTCGACAAACGAACATTGCAATAGTCTGCATCATGATGTAATTTATGGTAGTATGTGGAAGCAAAATTTTATTGAATATTTTTTTGGCTACACAGAATAAAAACACAGTATTTCTTCTTTCTAATGATGTCTTGGTTGAATTATGTCACAGTCTCTTGAACTACTACAACTCCTTCAATTGATATCTTACAAAAATATACATACAAATGATAAAAATAATGATATAAATGATACATACAAAAATAAGTTAACATATATAATAAGATGTAGTAAAAGAGACTATTACAGTAAAGAACTGGAAAAAAACAAAGACAATATTAAAAATACATGGACAATAATCAACAGTATCCTTGGAAATAAAAGCAGAAATACCAGCTACCCAACTAACACTCCAAAAAATAATAAATCGACTCCGAATGTGAATATAGCTTCACCTGCAGATGAATTTAATAATTTTTTTGTTAACATTGGACCTAAACTGGCCCGAGAAATACCCACTACGGTGCCAACAGGTGATTCAATATGCAATAACACTGCTGTAAAAGACACCATCTTCATAAAGAACACAGACGAAAGAGAGGTCATTGAAATTGTTAAATCGTTCAAAAGTAAAACATCTACTGACTGCGATGGTATTGATATGCTACTAGTCAAAACTGTTATCGAATGCATAGTGAAACCACTGACGTATATCTGTAACCTGTCTCTCCAATCAGGTATATTTCCCAATGCAATAAAAATAGCTAAAGTAATTCCAATTTACAAGACAGGCGACAGAGGGGAACTCTCCAACTACAGACCAATTTCACTATTACCGCAATTTTCCAAGATACTTGAAAAAATATTCTATGAGAGAATTGACAACTTCATACTGAAGAATGATTTATTGTGTGAGCAGCAATATGGGTTCAGACACAAAAGGACAACAGCATATGCCGACTATACTAGTATCAGCACCGGATCACCCCAGGGCTGTGTACTTTCCCCCCTACTCTTCTCCCTTTACACCAACTCCTGCACCTCCAGCCACCAGTCTGTCAAGTTGATCAAGTTTGCGGACGACACCACCCTCATCGGGCTCATCTCCAACGGCGACGAGTCCGCCTACAGGAGAGAGGTGGCCCAGCTGGCGTCCTGGTGCAGCAATAACAACCTGCAGCTGAACGCTCTGAAGACAGTGGAGATGATTGTAGACTTCAGGAAAGTCACTACTCCTCTGCCCCCCCTCACCCTCTCAGGCTCTCCCATCACCACTGCTGATTCCTTCCGCTTCCTAGGCACTACCATCACCAGGGACCTCAAATGGGAGCTGACCATCAGCTCACTCATCAAAAAAGCCCAGCAGAGGATGTTCTTCCTGCGGCAGCTGAGGAAGCTCAAGCTACCCACCAAGATGTTAGTGCAGTTCTACACAGCCATCATCGAGTCCATCCTCACCACCTCCATAACCGTGTGGTACGCAGGAGCCACTGCCAGGGACAGACTAAGGCTGCAGCGCGTCGTGCGCACTGCTGAGAAGGTGATCGGCTGCAAGCTCCCATCTCTCCAGGATCTGTACATCTCCAGGACCCGGAGGCGTGCTGGCCGGATCATAGCCGATCCCTCACACCCTGGTCATGTACTGTTTGCCCCCCTCCCCTCTGGTAGAAGACTTCGGTCCATCCAGACTAAAACCTCCCGTCACATGAACAGCTTCTTCCCCTCTGCCATTAGACTGCTGAACACTAAGTGACTCTCGTGCACCATGTACAGCAGCTCAACCAGACTCATGTCAATCATCACTGTTTTCTTCCTGCATTACCGACTGCACTATATAGTTCTCCACAGTATCTGCTGCTGGCTAATATATATTTTAACTGTTGACCAGTATCACTTAATCTTATCCTACACTTTATTACATGTATAGTTTATTTCTCTTATCTTATCATGTTTAATGTTGCAGCATTGTACCGAGACAAATTCCTAGTTTGTGTACTACATGAACAATGGCAATAAACCTGATTCTGATTCTGATTCTGATTCCTTAATGGAATTTACAGAAAAAATATCAACAGCCATTGAAAATAAAGAGTATTCAGTTGGAGTATTCCTGGATCTTAAAAAAGCATTTGATACAGTAGATCACAATCTATTATTAAAGAAACTACAAAATTGTGGTATCAGAGGGGTAGCACTGTCCTGGTTAAGAAGTTACTTAAAGAATAGATATCAGTTTGTATGTGTTAACAACAAAAACTCAGAGCTACTGAAGGTCACCTGTGGAGTCCCACAGGGTTCAGTTTTGGGACCATTATTATTCAATATGTATATAAATGATATATGTAAAGTTTCAGAAAAAATGGACTTAATATTGTTTGCTGATGACACTAACCTGCTATGCAGTGGAAACAACTTGGAACAACTTCTGGATACACTCGGAAAGGAATTAGGAAAGCTGAAACTGTGGTTTGATTCAAACAAATTAACGCTCAATTTAAGCAAGACAAAATTTATAGTCTTTAACAACCATCACAACTACCCAGTACCCAAACTCAGTGTAAATGGTGTAGAGATTGAAAGGGTATCCGAAACTAAATTCCTTGGAGTAATAATTGATAACAAACTGTGTTGGAAGCCACATATTAATTATATAAAAGGTAAAGTATCCAAATCAATTGCAATATTACACAGAGTGAAAAATCTGCTGAATCAACCCACACTATACACCTTGTATCATTCATTAATACTCCCATACATGACATATTGTAATGAAGTATGGGGAAATACATATAAAACAAACATATATCCACTCTTTATGCTTCAAAAGAGAGCTATTAGAATAATCAACAAAGCAGCTTACAGGGAACCAACAAACCCACTTTTTCTTAAACAAAAAACTCTCAAGTTGAAAGATCTGATCGACTTTAAAACCGCAATAATAATGTTCAAAGTGAAGAATCTATCACTGCCCGCAAATATCCAAAAGTTGTTCCAAACAAGGGAGAAACGATATCACTTCAGAGGAACATGTATATTTCAAAAGCCTACAGTGAGAACAACTACCAAGCAACACTGTATTTCAGTGCAAGGTGTCAGATTATGGAACGATTTTGGACCTGAATTAAAATCATGTACAAAGCTTGGACAATTTAAACAAAAACTAAAGGAAGAAATACTCCAAACATATTTACAAGACGACATGTAAACTCACATAAGGATTGACATTTCCAGCCTGTGTTGTGTTATAGCTTAGTTTTTCTTTTTTCTCTGTGACACTATGTCTTAGATTTGTTTTTGAATAGTAACCGCTTAACTTAGACTAGCTCAGTTTTCTTTTTCTCTCAGTCATATTTTGTCTTAGCCTTGTTTTAAATTGTAATCGCTCTTGTCTTGTTTTCTCTTTTTTCTCCTTTGAATTCTTGGATGGAATATGGGTGGGCAATATAAGCTGCGGCTTCAGCCATCACCCATTTCGGATAACTCACGTGGAATTGTATAGTAGAAGGAGTCTTTGTCTAATTTGACCTTGTTGTTATATTATACAGTTTCTTTTAACCTGTAATGTACTATCCGAAATAAATTCATTCATTCATTCATATCTGGTTGGATGAGTTTACTCCAATTGACCTTTAAGAGTTAGATAAAATAATTTCCTCAGCCTTCATCTTGTCTTTTAGACTCTATTCCTACCAAGTTATTTAAAGAAGTCTTCCCATTTATTGGTAGCTCTATTCTTCAAATAATCAGTTCTTCATTAACATTAGGCCATGTACAGCAGGCTTTTAAGACTGCTATAATTAAGCCCTTACTTTAAAAGCCAACGCTAGATCCAGGAGTTTTAGCTAACTATAGACCAATGTCTAATTTGCCTTTCATTTCAAAAATCTTAGAAAGAGTTGTTGTCGTGCAATTATTTGATCAATTGTAGGGAAATTGTTTATTTGAAATTGTTTATTGTTTATTATATGCCAGCTGCTCAGGTGGCCCAAGGTCTCTAGAAGGCCACCGAACGTGTACCACCGTGTGATCTGGTGTTTTTGGGACTTTGGTAGGTCACCTGAGCTGCCTTGTTTACCTTCCCAGGGGCCTTCGAGTTGGTTCCGCAATATCTGTGTGGGGTGTGGGTCATGAGTTTTGTTTTTGTTTGTCTGTGTTTGCTTCGGTCCCTCCGTGCTTGGGTGCCCCCCCCCCCCCCGGGCTGGGTTGTTCTTCTTTTTTTTGGGGGGGGGGTCTTCTTTGTGTGTGGGGGGGGGGTCTTTTTTCTTTTTGATGTTAGTCTGGGGTGTTTGGGTTCCACCCCTTGGGAAGGGGGGGCTCTTGTCATGATCCTGGTCACGGGTGGGGGCCATGCCCACTCTCCAGGTGGAGTTATGTCTTTTCTGTGTGTTTGTTTCTTTATCATAATCTTTATTTATCATCTTTATTTCTTTATTTATCATATTTATCATAACATGCACAGTCTTCATGGAAGACTGTGCATGTTATCTGTTTATTTTTGGAGTGTGGTTCTCTGGGTGTTGTCCCTATTGTTTTGTCTGTTTATGGTGTGTTATTTTGTCATATTATTTATATTTTTTTGAGATGTATTATTTAGTTCTGGTCTGTACTTTTATTTCTGTCAGTGCTGTGCAGCCTCCAGCTGTCAGATTCTGTTCATGGGCTGCATAGCTGTCTCCTGTTGTTTTGATGGCTTTACCACTCATGTCATCATACCTGATGACCATCTGCACAGTTCTATTTAAGCAGATCGCTGCAGTTGTCCCATTGCAGTGGTCTTGTGTCCAGACGTGGTTCTTATCATCTGTGTATTTATCCCCGGGTGTTCCCTGGCGTCTCTTATAAGCTTTTCGTGTCTTGTATTTTTGGGGTTTTGTTCGTCTTTGTAAATAAACATGCAAACTTACCATTTGCACTTGGTGTCGTCCGTTGCCTGAACTAAGGCACTTATGACAGGCAAGGGTAACAGGAAGACAAGAAGTGTGTTGATCACACACATATGACTAACGACACACATGAAGAGACATATTTGGGCTTGACATAAATAGACACAGGAGTAACCAAACACAATACCGAACAGGTGAGCACAATCAGTGAAAAACAGAGACAGCAGAGATTAATCACAGACACAGGACGGGCAGGGCTACACAGATGATCATCAACAGAGGATGTGTCATGAATCTGGGCATGATCATAGGATCATGCCCACACTTTATGCTCATTTGTGTTTTCTGGGTGCTTCCCTTATTTGGTTATTATAATTATTTATGATTTATCATCTACATTTATTGCCCTCTGTGTTCCCCTGAGTCTGTTGTCATCAGCTTTTGTGTCATCCCTGTTTGGTCCTAGGTCTGTGTGTGCATTTGTTCTATTACCTCTATCTATTGTTCCAGCTCCTCATGTTTTCCGTACCTATAGCCACCACTCTCTCTGTATTTCTCCTGCATTGTTGCCCTGTGCGTTCATTGTCACGTTCACGTTTCCCTTGTCTGTGATTGGCCGTGTGTCCCCGCCCATCCTTTCTCCCTCACCTGCAGTCATTTCCCTGATACCCTTTATTGTGCCCACCTGTTCTCTGTAGTGCTTATTTATCCCCTGTCTATATATGCTGGGTCCTGTCTGTGTCTAGTGTGGCATCACTAATGTCTGCATGTCTATGCCATGTCGTGTTCCCATTCCGGTACCTTCATGTCCTGTACTTTCTCTGTAAGTTAGTTTATCTAGTTATCTCTTGTGTTATCTCCAGCCCCCGAGCTGTGCATTTGTTTCTTTGAGTTTTTGTTTAATAAATTACAGTGGTGTGAAAAAGTGTTTGTCCCCTTCCTGATTTCTCTTTTTTTTATGTTTGTCACACTTTTAAATGTTTCAGATCATCAAACAAATTTAAATATTAGACAAAGATAACACAAGTAAGTGCAAAATGCAGTTTTTAAATGAAGGTGTTTATTATTAATGCTAAAAAAAAATCCAAACCTGAATGGCCCTTTGTGAAAAAGTGATTGCCCCCTCTCCCGCATTAAAACATAAATTGTGACCCGTGCTGGCAAAATGAGTCGAATGTGCACCGCGTCATTACAAGGTACAGGCAGGAGAAGTCATAAATAATGACTCTTTGTTTTCTAGCGGCAAGTCCCAGAAAAACCCCCATGAGTTCCTGGTATCACTGGAAAACTTAGAAATCGTAATTTCTAAAAATGCATATGTTTTGTTGGAAGACGTAACTCCCAACCAATCGAATGCAAGTTTTAAACCTAGCTAAAATAAAAACAAATTGGGTCTTCCGGGTCCGTTCTTGCACCCTTCCTACAAATTAAATATCATTTTGAAGGTCTTTCAATACAGAATATGTAAATAAGGTTACATCAGTTTTGAAAATGTCCTCAAAGTGATTCATTTTGCCAGCATGGGTCACAATTAACTGTGGTTTATCACATCTTTGGAAAGCTCAGTTCAATTTCTCTAGCCACACCCAGGCCTGATTACTACCGCACCCATTCTCAATCAATAAATATCTTAAATAGGACCTGCCTGACAAAGTGAAGTAGACTGAAAGATCCTCAAAAGCTAGACATCATGCTGCAATCCAAAGAAATTCAGGCACAAATGAGAAACAAAGTAATTGAGCTCTATCAGTCTGGAAAAGGTTCTAAAACCATTTCTAAAGCTTTAGGACTCCAGCGAACCACAGTGAGAGCCATTATCCACAAATGGCAAAAACATAGAACAGTGGTGAGCCTTCCCAGGAGTGGCCAGACAACCAAAATTACCCCAAGAGCACAACGACGATTCATCCAAGAAGTCACAAAAGACCCCACAACAACATCCAAAGAACTGCAGGCTTCACTTACCTTAGTTAAGGTCAGTGTTCATGACTTCACCATAAGAAAGAGACTGGGGAAAAATGACCTGCATGGCAGAGTCCCAAGACAAAAACCACTGCTGATCAAAAAGAACATAAAATCTTGTCTCAGTTTTGCCAGAAAACACATTGATGATCCACAAGAAGGTTGGGGAAATACTCTGTGGATTGATGAGACAAAAGTTGAACTTTTTGGAAGGTGTGTGTCCCATTACATCTGGCATAAAAGTAACACAGCATTTCAGAAAAGGAATATCATACCAACAGTAAAATATGGTGGTGGTAGTGTGATTATCTGGGGCTGTTTTGCTACTTCAGGACCTGAAAGACTTGCTGTGGTAAATGGAACCATGAATTCTGCTGTCTACCAAAAAATCCTGCAGAAGAATGTCCGGCCATCTGTTTGTGACCTCAAGCTGAAGCACACTTGGGTTCTGCAGCAGGACAACGATCCAAAGCACACCAGCAAGTCCACCTCTGAATGGCTTAAGAAAAACAAATGAAGACTTTGGAGTGGCCTAGTCAAAGTGTGACCTGAATCCAACTGAGATGCTGTGGTATGACCTTAAAAAGGTGGCTTATGCTTGAAAACCATCCAATGTGGCTGAATTACAACAATTCTTCAAAGATGAGTGGACCAGAATTCCTCCACAGTGTTGTAAAAGACTCATTGCCAGTTATTGCAAAAGCTTGGTTGCAGTTGTTGCTGCTAAGGGTGGCCCAACCAGTTATTAGGTTTAGGGGGCGATCACTTTTTCACACAGGACCATTTAGGTTTGGATTTTTTTTTTTAACTTTAATAATATACACCTTCATTAAAAAGCTGCATTTTGCGTTTACTTGTGTTATCTTTGTCTAATATTTAAATTTGTTTGATGTGAAACATTTAAGTGTGACAAACATCCAAAAAATGAGAAATCAGGAAGGGGGTAAACACTTTTTCACACCACTGTATCTATTTGCATCTAATTGCATATTCAAATGGAGGCGTGTCAAGGGAGGAGTCCGGTATTTCCTCATATGCGTTCAATTTCACGCAGATTGGTATTTACAAAGGAAATGTGCTTGGAGTTTTGCGCACGGACGGTTTCATACATCTGGATTTTGTTTTGCTTACAGCATTTTCTTGATTTAAATGTACGTCATCTTTCAGTAGGAAATCCATGAAAATCTTTGTCATCAACATAAATCAACACAATCCTCTTGCCCTAACCAAGTCTCTGTAAGGGATATTAAATCAATCTGATGATCAACTGCTTTACTTTACTTTGGAGGGAGCAGACAATGACTCTCTGATGGGGAAGACAGGGGCTAAGTTGAGGGGTGGCGGAGGAAGAGGAGCTGCAGAGAGGCGCGTAAGACTGCGACTCTGCTTCCTGGTCCCAACTCTTAGCACTCTTATAGTGCTATGAGATGACTGTTGTTGTGAAATGGCGCTATATAAATAAAGTTGAATTGAATTGAATTGAATTGAATTGAATTGAATTGAATTGAACTCTGAGTAGTCAATGTTTTGGAAATTTGGATAAAAATGGTGCCAGATTGTTTAGTAAAAGAGACCCACCATCTAAAGTGGGATGGACGCCGTCTCGTCTAATAAGACCAGGTTTTCCCCAAAATGAGTTCCAGTTGCCTATGTAGCCCACGTTGTTTGCAGGACACCACACAGACAGCCAGCAGTTGAAGGATGACGAGCGGCTAAACATGTTATCACTTGTCAAACTGGGAAGGGGCCCAGAGAATACTACAGAGGCAGACATTGTTTTGGCAAAGTCACACACCGATTCCAAATTAAGTTTTGTGACTTCCGACTGCCGGAGTCGGATGTCATTAATGCTGGTGTGGATAACAGTTGTGGAGTATTTTCAAACTGTATTTAGAATTGTGGAGCATTTACAGTTACTTTACAAATTTGACTCGATGTCGCCTGCTCTGGCCCCGGGAATGCATTTGACTATGGCCGCTGTAGTCTCTAGACTCACGTGTCTGACTATAGAGTCTCCAATGATCAGTTTTTTCCTCAGCGGGTGTATCGCTGAGTGGGGAATATTGATTAGAAACATGAACAGGTTGGTGGTGAACCAGGGGCTTGGACTATGCTCCCTTCTCACTGTCACTCACCCTGGCTGCTCAGGAGAGATGGATGCCGGGGGACGGCTATCAGGCCCTATGCTAACATCATATGTGTAAATCGTGGCAAAATTGGATTGGGATCAAAAGATAATTTCACTCTTGCCATTCATTTCTTTGTAGACTTTTTTTCTTATTTGAGGTCCCATATGTGGAAGTAGATGGAGCGGGGCTTAGGCTCTGTATTGCATCCAACCCTCAACTGCAGGATGGAACCTCATGATGATGAGTCAATAAATCAAGGTCAGGTTGTGGGAGCTGTTTTAGTGCACCTAAAAAAATTGATGCAGTGAATCATTACATTTCAGTTACAAAAAAAATATTTTGATCAATTTTTCTAAATCTGGCCATGCAGTGTTTTCATGTTATCTGTGTGACAGGCAACAACGTTAATGTGAATAATGAAAGATCTTCTTTCTTAGCCTCTTAAAATTCTAGTTTTCCACCCACAGAATGTTTCACATTGACTGGAAATTGGCAGGAATGCTAAGGAGTTAAGTATGCATTTAAAAGTTACTTTTCCCAGTAACTAGTTATTTTAATCGTGCAGTAATTGATAAAGTAACTGTTACTTTTGAAAAGAAGTAAATAGTAAATGTAATTAGTTCCTATTTTCTTAGTAACTTGCCCAACACTGATAACGACGCAGAGTTAATGATGAAGCCCTGACTGGTGAATATTAAAGTCTGTGAGGTTCCCCAGTGGAAGGCCACAGTAACTCCAGCACAGCTCCATCATGACTCTGCACAGATTCCTGTCATCGTGTGCACGTAAACAGAAGGAAGGGCAGTGTTTGTGTTTCATCTGCCCTTCACCTGGGGTTGGGGCGGTGTGGGTGGGGGCTCCACTATGATATGCCATTGTACATCACAGAACACACATTTCTGATAGGAGCTGCTTTTGAAGTCGAGAGTTTGCTTTGTCCGTCACCTCTGATAACCGCTGTGACACAGGAGGAGGTCATTGTAGTTCAGGCTCAGTGCAGCAGCGCGAGGATGTGGCCACGCATTATTCTGGAATAATGAGGGTAATGAAGAATTGGACAGAGTGAGACTGCTGGTTTGGAGCTCTCTGGCTGTTCAGAAGCAAGTTGGAAACATTAAGGAGAAAAGAACTGACCACCCTCCAGGAGTTTATGCCTCATTTTTATCTGAGTTTAGCGATTTTTTAACTTCTATTATTAAATTTCAGTGGATTTTATTACTTGGAGATTTTAATTTGCATATTAATGATCCCAATGACAGTTTTGCAGTGAATTTCTTGGGTATTATTGAATCATTTAATTTTGTTTTGTGTCTATCTGGCCCTACACATATCAAAGGAAATACACTTGATCTTGTTTTTACACTCGGTCTTAATGTGAATAATGTTCACACTAAGGAGCTTCTTGTGTCAGACCATTTTTGTGTTCTTTTTAATTTATCAGTTAAATCAGTCTGTTACACTGGCAAGCGGGTAAAATGCTCTTGTGTCATTGACCAGTTTTCAGCTGTGAAATTTTCTGCTGCCTTTGACAGCAGTGTGGTTTTATCCTCTGATGACGACACTGAGAGCTTGGTCTGCTCTTTTAACTCACACTGTTCAAGCATCTTAGATGCAGTTGCTCCCTTTAAAACCAGGACTGTCCGTGCTGTTAATTCATCCCCCTGGTTAAATGATGATCTCTGTTGTCCATCCATCCATCCATCTTCTACCACTTTTCCGGAGGTCCGGGTCGCGGAGGCAGCAGTTCAAGCAGAGAAGCCCAGACTTCCCTCTCCCCAGCCACCTGCTCCAGCTCTTCAGAGAGGACACCAAGGCGTTCCAAGACTAGCTGGGAGACATAGTCTTTCCACCGAGTCCTGGGTCTGCCCCGGGGTCTCCTCCCAGTGGGACGTGCCTGAAACACCTCAAGTGGGAGGCGTCCAGGAGGCATCCTAATCAGATGCCCATACCACCTCATCTGACTCCTTTCAATGTGGAGGAGCAGCGGTTCTACTCTGAGCCTCTCCCGGATGACTGAACTCCTCACCCTATCTCTGAGGGTGAATCCAGCAATCCTACGGAGAAAGCTCATTTCAGCCACTTGTATCCGCGATCTTGTTCTTTCGGTCATTACCCAAAGCTCGTGACCATAGGTGAGAGTAGGAACGTAGATTGAGTGGTAAATTGACAGCTTTGCCTTAGAACTAAGCTCCCTCTTCACCACAACAGACCGGTACAACGTCCACATCACTGCAGATGCTGCTCCAATCCGTCTGTCAATCTCTCGCTCCATTTTCCCCTCACTCGTGAACAAGACCCCAAGATACTTAAACTCCTCCACTTGGGGCAGGAGCCTGTCCCCAACCCAGAGAGGACAATCCACCTTTTTCCGGCTGAGGACCATGGACTCGGACTTGGAGGTGCTGATTCTCATCCCAGCCGCTTCACACTCAGCGGCAAACCGTCCCAGCAAGAGCTGTAGGTCATTGCTGGATGAAGCCAACAGGACAACATCATCTGCAAACAACAGAGATGAGATCCTGTGGTCACCAAGCATGACACCCTCCATTCCCTGGCTGCGCCTAGAAATCCTGTCCATAAACATTATGAACAGGATCGGTGACAAAGGGCAGCCCTGGCGGAGTCCAACTCTCACTGGGAATGTCTCCGACTGAGTGTTGGCAATACGAACCAAACTCTCACAACAGTCGTACAGAGACCGAATAGCTCGTAACAACAAGCCCGATACCCCATACTCCCGAAGCACCCCCCACAAAAAACCACGAGGGACGAGGTCAAATGCCTTCTCCAAGTCCACAAAACACATGTAAACTGGTTGGGCAAACTCCCACGAACCCTCGAGAATTCTCGAGAGGGTAAAGAGCTGGTCCGATGTGCCACGGCCAGGACGAAAACCACATTGCTCCTCCTGAATCCGAGGTTCGACCAACGGCCGGACTCTCCTCTCCTCTCCCCTCATGGATCGTCACCTTATCGTGGTGGGGGGGTTTGCGTGCCCCAGTGATCCCAGGAACTATGTTGTCCGGGGCAATTTGCCTCTGATAGGGTCACCCAAGACAAACTGGTCCTGGGTGAAGGGCCAGACTAAGAACGATCCAACAGACTCTCATGATAAATTCTATATCAAGGATTCAGTGTACCCCGCCCGCTGTGGGGTTACCGGGGCCCCACCCTGGAGCCAGGCCTGGGGGAGGGGCTCGAAGGCTAGCGTCTGGTGGCTGGGTTTCCACCCATGGGACCCGGCCGGGCTCAGCCCGAAGGAGTTACATGGGTCCACCCTCCAGTGGGCTCACCACCTGCAGGAGGGATCATGGGGGTCTGGTGCTATGTGGATTAGGTGGCGGTCAAAGGCGGAGACCTTGGCGGACTGATCCCAAGCTTTCTAAACTGGATCTCTGTTGTTTTAGACGTAAATGTCGGAGGGTGGAAAAACTGTGGAAGTCCACTAAACTTGAGGTGCATCGATTGTACCTTAAGGAACTGTTAATTGAATTTAACAATATGATTAAAATGGCAAGAACTTCTTATTTTTCCAACATCATCTCCTCCAATAGTAACAATCCAAAGATCCTCTTCAGCACAATAGACAGTTTAGTTAATCCTGTCAGTTCTGCTCCCCCTGTTTATTCAATTAATGACTGTAACAAGTTTCTTTCCATCTTTGTTGACAAGGTCACTGCTGTTAGGGCTGGTTTTACTCATTCCTTCCCCCTAACCCTTGATTGTTCAAACAGACAGGCCTTTTTAAGTGATTTTACCCCAATTTCTTTTGAGGATTTGTTAGTGTTGGTGAGTTCCATGAAATCCTCCTCCTGCGTTTTAGATATTTTGCCTTCCTCAATGTTAAGAGGTAATTGGCTCAGTGGGTACATCTTTGGTTAATATCATTAACAGTTCACTTGAATCTGGTTGTGTACCCTCGTATTTTAAACATGCAGTTGTGCAGCCACTTTTAAAAAAACTAACCTTGATCCATCTGTTTTTAAAAACTTCAGGCCAATTTTTAAGCTTCCTTTTATTTCTAAGCTTCTAGAAAAAGTTGTTGCCAAGCAGCTCACTGACTTTCTGATTGAAAACAATATTTTTGACAAATTTCAGTCAGGTTTTCGTCAGAAACACTCGACAGAGACCGCTCTTCTCAGGGTGTCAAATGATATTATAATGTCATCAGACTCTGGCAAATGCTCTGTTTTAGTGTTATTAGATCTTACTGGTTCCAAGGTTGTCATAGCCAGGAGCGGCACTGGGGTTAAGCTCCCAGTGCTCATAAAATGCTCCTTATGGCGTGCGTCTCGAAAAGCCTCTGACAACTAAGTCCAACTCCTAGCCTGCCCATGTGGTTTAGTCTCTAGGCCGGGCGGAACTGCTTTTACTAATAGGAGAAGGGGCGAGGGCGGATCTCTGGCGCCTTAAAACCAGATGCTTCGGGTAGATGGTGGCTCGTCAACCTGGGAAGGTAGCCCATCTAGGGGAAGGTAAACCCTGATTTCAAACCTCCGCTGCCTTGCGGCACACCCGGTCATGGGAAAGGCTTCGGGAGTCAACCCTGAGGAAAAATCCGGAGTCGGAGTCCCTAAGGCAGTTCTCTGTTGTGCTCAACATCGTTCTGGCAGCTCCTGCGACGGCGCTGGTGCCAAACTGTAGTAGCCCTGCTGTTCCTTTGGATTCATCAGTGACGTGGAGAGGGGGGACATGCTGCATGGGCAATATCTTGTCCTCCATATCTTCCTGCCCAGGCTTGAATCTTACCAACGCCCAATGCTGGAAGGTAGAACACCAGATCACTGGAGAGGACACTCCAGCTTCACCTTTGGCGTAGACAAAACACGGGGAATGACAGTTACCGGTTATAAGCCACCGGTCAATTAGCGTAGAGCGTGGCACTAGGGGTTGTTCCTGACGGTGGGAGGGATCATTGGATCTCACTGGACAGCTACGGCCCACCTCAAGCTGGGCAGCCCCCAGCCAATAATGTGTTGTCCCGCCACAGCTTGCTTTCCTCATTGGTGGAACCGGGCAGCACTGGCTCTGCACGACTCCTCACCCTCCACCTGAACACCACTCAAGGCCCAGTCACCCTCGTCAGTGTGTATGCCCCAACACTGACAGCCACACCAGAGGCAAAAGACGAGTTCTACGAGAATCTCGCAACAACTGTCAGGATCATCCCCAACTCTGAACAATTCATTCTCCTTGGAGACTTCAATGCCAGAGTGGGTGCTGACCACGACTCCTGGCCCTCCTGTCTTGGACCATTTGGCGTGGGCAGAATGAACGACAACGGACAGTGGCTGCTCGAGTTCTGCACATATCACGATCTGTGCGTCACAAACTCGTTCTTCAAGACCAAGCCCCAACACAAGGTTTCTTGGCGACATCCGCGCTCAAAGCACTGGCACCAGCTGGACTTGATCCTGACCAGGGGCACCTCACTGAAGAACGTGCTAATCACCCGTTTGTTCCAGAGTGCAGATTGCGACACAGACCATTCATTGGTGTGTTGCAAGGTCAAGCTGCAGCTGAAGAAATTCCATCGTGCTAGACAGCCTGGAAAGGCACGGATTGACACCAGCAAGATGGCCCAACTAGAACTTGTTGAGCAGTTTGCCTCCACCTTTGAGACGGAACTTGGTGTACCACAAGAAGGAGAATCTGCAAAGCAGAAGTGGGAAAAGCTGCAAAACACCATCCACCGCACAGCCTTAGCTACCTTTGGGAGGAAGACCTCGAAGTCACAGGAATGGTTTGATGCCAAGTTGACCAAGATGACCCCCGTCATTGAAGCCAAGCGCTCAGCACTTGCTGAGTACAAGAAGTACCCAAACGAGAAGAATCTCCAGATTCTCAGGGCTGCGAGAAGCAAAGTTCAGCAGACTGCTCGGCGCTGTGCCAACGAGTACTGGACTCAGCTCAGCCAAGACATTCAAACCGCTGCCATAACAGGGAACATCCGTGGTATGTAGATAGATAGATAGATAGATAGTTTATTTCACAAAAAAAATATAACAAAGTCAAACAAATGGCAAATGCAATAAAGTAACAGTATACACTGTTCGAAAGGGAGAAGGAAGAAGTGAACACTTATTAATTCCATCTCCTCTTTTCCATAGATACACCCATGTGAATTTTGTACAAATTACCACCTTTGAAACCCCAAGTAAACAATTTACTGTATTTTTTACAAATCAACGTTAACACCCATCCATTCTAACATACATTGATGTCCATACATCAAAAACCTGCCTCAAACAACACAGATATACACAGTGCTGTCCCACCCACCATTCCATCGTGTCCCATAATGTCCCAGAGTGAACATAAAGAATCGTACATATAAATACTGCCCTTCTAACATATATCATTTCAGCAAATGTTGTTTATACCTCTTTTTGAAATGATTTCTGTTTGTACATAGTTTCAGTTCCGGCTCCAGACTGTTCCACAAATCCACCCCACAGACAGATATGCACATACTTTTCTTGGTTGTTCGTATCTTGGGTTTTGTAAAGTTTAAGTCTCCTCTCAAATTATGATCATTGTCTCTTTTTTTAAATATTTTTTGTATATTAGTTGGGAGTTGATTATTAATTGCCCTGTACATTACTTGTGCTGTCTTAAATTTAACTAAATCAATGAACTTTATGACATGTGACTTTAAAAACAACGAACTGGTATGGTTTCTATATCCTACATTGTTTATTATCCTTATAGCTCTTTTTTGTAATGTGCAAATTGACTGTAGGTTGGTCTTGTAGGTGTTTCCCCAGACTTCTACACAATAGTTGAGATAAGGTAAAAACAGTGAATTGTACAATAAGACCAATGATTTATAGTCCAAGATGTGTCTTGTCTTCCCCAGTATGCCTATACATTTTGCTAACTTGTACGATGGCATCAAGAAAGCACTTGGTCCGGCTCAGAGCAAGACGGCCCCCCTCAAATCCTCCACTGGGGAGATGATCACAGAAAAGAACAAGCAGATGGAGAGATGGGTGGAACACTACTCTGACCTCTACTCCAGACAGAACACCGTGACACCATCAACCCTTGATGCCATCGTCTGCCTGCCATCCATGGACAAACTTGACGCCAAGCCAACCATCGACAAACTCAGCAAGGCCATTGATAGCTTGGCCGCTGGCAAGGCACATGGCAACGACGGCATACCCCCCGACCTAATCAAGCACTGCAAAACCGCCCTACTGCTGCCATTGCATGACGTCCTCTACCAGTGCTGGAAGGAAGATGCCGTACCACAGGACATGAGGGACGCCAAGATCATCACCCTCTACAAAAACAAAGGGGAGAGAAGCGACTGCAACAACTACAGGGGCATCTCCCTCCTCAGCATTGTTGGAAAAGTCTACGCACAAGTTGTTCTCGTTCGTCTACAGAAGCTTGCCGAACGTGTCTACCCCGAGTCTCAGTGTGGCTTCCGCGCTGAGCGATCGACGGTAGACATGATATTCTCCATCCGCCAACTCCAGGAGAAATGCAGAGAACAGAACATGCCCCTGTACGTCGCTTTCATCGACCTCACCAAAGCGTTCGATCTGGTCAGCAGAGAGGGCCTTTTCAGTGTGGCTTCCGCGCTGAGCGATCGACGGTAGACATGATATTCTCCATCCGCCAACTCCAGGAGAAAAGCAGAGAACAGAACATGCCCCTGTACGTCGCCTTCATCGACCTCACCAAAGCGTTCGATCTGGTCAGCAGAGAAGGCCTTTTCAAGATCCTGCCAAAGATAGGATGCCCACCAAAGTTGCAAAGCCTCATCGAATCGTTTCACACCAACATGCAGGGGATAGTGCAGCGCAACGGCAACGTCTCAGAGCCATTCAACATATGCAGCAGAGTGAAACAGGGCTGTGTACTTGTGCCAACCCTCTTTGGGATTTTCTTTGCTATGCTCCTGAGGCATGCCTTCAGCACAGCAACAGAGGGAATCTACCTGCACACAAGATCTGACGGCAGGCTTTTCAACCTCACCCGCCTGAAAGCCAGAACCAAAGTACGCAAGGCTCTAATCAGAGACATGCTGTTCGCAGACGACGCTGCAGTCGCAACCCATACACAGCAGGAGCTTCAGACCCTGATGGACCACTTCTCCCAGGCATGCAAGGATTCCGGGCTTACCATCAGCCTGAAGAAGACTAACGTCTTGGCGCAAGGCACGGAAGCACCACCAACCATCACCATCGACGACTACGAGCTGGAGGTCGTGAATCAGTTCACGTACCTGGGGTCCACGATCAGCAACAACCTCTCCCTTGATACAGAGATCGACAAGAGGATTGGAAAATCAGCCTTCACACTCACTCGCCTCACCACACGAGTGTGGGAGAATCCCAAACTCTCTGTCAAGACCAAGATGGCAGTGTACAAGGCCTGCATCATCAGCACACTGCTCTATGGGAGTGAGACGTGGACAACATACACCCGGCAGGAAAAGAGACTGAACTCCTTCCACTTGCGCTGCATTTGCAACATCCTGGACATATCCTGGCAGGACAAAGTGCCCAACACAGAAGTTCTGTCCCGCGCCAGCCTTTCCTCCATGTTCACTCTACTCAGGCAGTGCAGGCTCCGCTGGCTAGGCCACGTTCACCGTATGGAGGATGGCAGAATTCCTAAAGACGTCCTCTACGGAGAACTGGCGACTGGCAGGAGAGACGTTGGCCGCCCACAGCTGCGCTTTAGAGACGTCTGCAAGAGAGACGTGAAGGCCCTGGAGATCAACACAGAGCGCTAGGAGGACCTTGCAACGGACCGCTCCAAATGGAGAGGCACCCTGACCAGACAGCTCAAGGCGGGTGAAGAGAGCCTGACTGCTGCAGCAGATGAAAAAAGGACCCACAGGAAGAACCGCCACAGACCCAGCAGCACTGAGACCATCCACAAGTGCGACCTGTGTGACAGGGACTGCCATTCGCGCATCGGCCTGTTCAGCCACAGACAGTGCTGTTCCAGCAGAGTAGATGTTTAGGATTCTCTTCTATGGTCATCATAGACTGACGGAGGCCAACGATGACGAGATCTTACTGCAGCATTTGATGCTATTGATCATTGTATTTTGTTACAAAGGCTTAGAGATTGGGTAGGTATTTCTGGAAAAGCTCTGGATTGGTTTTTCTCCTACCTTTCTGGTAGGAGTTTTTCCGTGGCTGTTGGCTCTTATTCATCTGACTCTGCTCCTTTCACCTGTGGGGTGCCTCGGGGTTCTATTCTGGGTCCACTTTTATTTGCCCTATATATGCTGCCACTTGGTTCTATCATCAGCAAATTTAAAGGTGTGTCTTATCACTGCTATGCTGACGATTTACAGCTACTTTTCTCTTTTAAGCCTGACCATGTTGACAATTTAAAAATTATTCATGATTGTCTGTCTGCAATTAAGGACTGGATGTCTAGTAACTTTTTGCAACTTAATGCTGATAAAACTGAAGTCCTTATTGTAGCACCTGATAATCTAATTCCTAAGTTGGTTAATAGCATTGGTTCATTAAACTCTAACGTACGGTCTAATCTAAAAAATCTTGGTGTCATTTTCGATCAATCGATGGGTTTTGATCAGCATGTCAAATCTCTGACCCGGAGTTGTTTTTTCCACCTTAGGAATATATCCAAAATTAGGTCATTGGTTTCCTACAGTCAGTTAGAAATCATTATTCATGCCTTTGTTTCTTCACGTTTGGACTACTGTAATGCTCTTTTCACATGTCTTAGCAAATCCTCTTTACACTGCCTACAGTTAGTCCAGAACGCTGCTGCAAGATTACTAACTAGGTCCAGTAGATTCTGTCATATCATTCCTGTTTTGGCCTCCTTGCATTGGCTTCCTGTAAATTATAGAATTGATTTTAAAGTTCTTGTTCTTACTTACAAAGCCATTCATGAAGAGGCACCTTTTTATTTTAGTGACCTGCTCTTTCTACACCAGCCCAGCAGGTCTCTTAGGTCTTCTCATCAGAATCTATTGGTAGTCCCTAGCGCTAGGCTCAGAACCAAAGGCGATAGAGCCTTTGCTGCTGTTGCTCCCAGACTGTGGAACTCTTTACCTTTTGAACTTAGATCTGCACCTTCCATTGGTGTTTTTAAGAAGCAACTAAAGACCCACCTTTTTAGCCTGGCTTTTTAATTAACTGTGTGTTGATTGTATTTTTATGTGCTTTTACTGTCTACTTTGTTTTTTTTTTTTTTACTGTTTTATGTGTCTGTGTTTTTATTTTTTTTTTTTACAATGTTAAGCACTTTGTGACTCTGTCTGTGAAAAGTGCTCTTTAAATAAACTTATTATTATTATTATTATTATTATTATTATTATTAAAAGAACTGAGATGAGGAAGAACAAGAACATGAGAATGACGTGCACCACATTTGGTTTGTGTGCATGTGGAGAACCGAGAACTACCCTTTCTGTGGGGAAGTGACCCATCATAGGCTCACTATAGGGGTGGGAACCTTTGGGGACCTCATGATTCAGTTGGATTCAGAGCGTTCTGGTTCAACTCTAAAATGACTCTCCATGCATCTTTATTTCAATTCAGGCTTCTTTTCCTCCCACTGTTATGGACAGATATTTCATTTTCCTGCTGGAGGGGTACATTTTCTACAGAGTAAATATTAGAGGGACATTGTCAGTCACAAATTTATGAGAAAAATACACTTATGACAAAAAAAAGAAGTTGCAAATTTACAAGAAAAGAGGAGCAGATTTTATAGAAAAAAGTTGTAATTTTACAAATAAATGTAGTGAAGTAATGAGAAAGTTACACATTTATGAAAAAAAGCTGCATGTCATGTGCAGGGTTGATGTTCAGCCCCGTCCATGATTCGTAGCTGTAGCTTTCTGATTTATTGTTAATTGGTCCCAGCTGGCAGGTTGTTAGAGCCCTGAGCAGGGGCTCCTTGCCGGTCTTCAGCCACGCCCCTTTCTCTCTCTCTGCCAGGCACTCACCAGCTGTCTGCCATCATCCCTTTGTGTTTCCACACATGCACACACACACACACACACACACACACACACACACATATTCATCCTTACTCACATGCTCTGACACTCATTCATGCACCTGCTCAGCCACACGCCTGCATCCACTTGACATTATTAGCTCTTGAGTATTTATGTTGGTCAGTGGATGCATTCAGTGTGGCAGCAATAGTCAACTGTTGATGCCCAGACTCACTCCTGTTGGTTGTCCTCTACCAGGACTGTGTATGGAGTTGTTTTCCAGAGCCAGTTGCTCCGACCCTACATGTAAGTCCTCCCTTTCTTTATGTAGCCTTTCTTCTCCACTTCCCAGTTCCGCCCTGGGAGAGCGTGGGCTTGCCAACGGAGTTCGTAGCTGGGCATGTAGCTCTTCTCATCCTGAACAGCATTAGCTGGACATTTTGTGTATTTTGTGTTTTCCCTTTCTGTTTAATAAACACGTCAACTTCACCTGCATTTGGTCTTGCACTTATTCCTTTGTTCACTGTGCACTTACGCAGCAGACATGATACTGCAGATTTGAAAGAAAAAAGTGCTGTTGTGCTTCACTGGTGCCTCAAATGTATTTTATTCAGTTCTATAACCTGATGTAGAAAGGTTTATGATGGTTTGGGGGGGGCAAGGTTATGTCCACAAACCTGGTACAAAAGGAGATGGACGAGGAGGTTGCACTGGAACACAGCTTTCATAATAATATGGTTGCAGGATTCAGGATTTAAGGATTCAAAGATTTTATTGTCAATACTACTACTGTATATGTGCAGGGTATACAGAAGAACTGAAATGGTGTTTCTCTCTCTCTACATTGGTGTGCATTTTATAAAAAGAAAGGAAATTACACAGGATTTAAAAAAAGAAAAGCAATAACAAACAGCGACAGCAGCAGTCTTTGTACAGTCTATATACAGTGATGTAACCCGTGATGCCAGTGGCAGCCCAGAAGGACTCTGACCTCCATAGAGGTAAACGATTAGTTTAGGTAGACGATTAGTGGTAATAAACCCAGCAATCCTATATTCAGACAGCTAGAGATGAATATCTGTAGTGCATTTCAATGTGGTAGTGTAGGTGCAGATAGTGACAGATATGACTGCACATGATCAGAATTGCAGTGATATACAGACAGCAGCTGATATGGCATTTGTGCAAATGGTTGCAGTTAAAGTGCAGAGACATACAGCAGCAAAAGTACAACAGAACAACAATATTATTGTTGGTGTGCCAGTCTTACTGTGCCAACATCTGAGGTAGTTATTATGCAGGTGTTACCGGCTGGGAAGCGGGGGGGGGGGGGGTGAACAGAGTTCAGGGTCCTGATGGCCAGATGAATGAAGCTGTTCAGCAGTCTTGTGGAGCGGACCCGGAGGCTACGGTACCTTTCCCTGATGGCAGGGGGCTGAAGAGGGAGTGTAGGAGATGGGAGGTGTCACCTGTGATGTTGTTGGCACTGCGGGTGAGGCGAGTGGGGTAGTTTTCCAAGGGGGGAGGGGGGGGACAGGGGGCACCGATGATCTTGCTGGCTGCATCCACTATGTGTTGTAGTGTCTTCCGGCAGGTGGCAGTGAGGCTTCCATACCACACTGTGATGCAGTTGGTGAGGATGCTCTCAATGGTGCCCCAGTAGAAAGACTGCATGATGGGGGGTGGCACTCGTGCTCTCCTCAGTCTGCGGAGCAAATGGAGGCAAGTTTTGGTCTTCTTGGACAGTGATGTGGTGTTGTTGGTCCAGGTGAGGTCCTCAAAGATGTGCACCCCCAAGAACTTGGTGCTGCTTACCCTCTCCACAGCTGCACCATTGATGATCATGGGGGGTGCTGTGTGTGACCTCTCCTGATGTCGACCACAATCTCCTTGGTTTTTCCCACGTTCAGGAAGAGGTTGTTGTCTTTACACCACTGGACCAGTTGGTTCACCTCGTTTCTGTAGTTGGCCTCATCGTTGTTGGTGATGAGGCCCACCACCGTTGTCATCTGCAAACTTGACGATGTGGTTGGTGTTGTAGGCTGGCACGCAGTCATAGCTCAGCAGGGTGAAGAGCAGCAAGCTGAGCACGCACCCTTGTGTGGCCCCTGTGCACAGTGTGATGGTCTGGGAGGTGTTGCTGCCAACTCACAAGTTCTGTGGCCTCCCTGTGAGAAAGTCCAGCAACCAGTTACAGAGAGGTTCAGGTTCAGGTTACTTTATTTGTACCCGTAGGTAGATTTGTTTTGCAGTCTGGTGACATCCATATTTACAAGCCACTAATTACATTCAACATAGACACAAACACAGGCACATATGAAGCTGACTATAAACATGATAAAAATACTCAAGGCACCATCAATCAGGGTATAAAAAGACAAAGAGATGAGGGAAAAACCAGAGGTAAGAGAGAAGGGTCATATTAAAAGTTAAAAACTAGTCAAAGAGGTTAAAAAACTCAAAGGTCTAAAACCCAATAAAATATTTAGAACCCAAGTGGCATCCTACAAAAATAAGTAAATATAAAATGGAGTTACTTTTTGGGACAGCAAACCTTCGTCTTGAGGGAAGAAGCTGAAAGTTTCAGTGCAAAGGGTGGGAGTCATCATTTAAAATGGAGGTAGCCATCCTCTGCCCTTGTCTGGTGTACAGGGATGTCAGGCTCAGCTGTGGCTCACCAAGCAAACGACTGGATCATCTAACTACCTGATCCAAGGATTTCCTCTGTTTCAGTTTTATCTGACCAAACCATGACACTAAAGAAAAGGATAAAACAGATTCAATAAAAGCCCGATAAAACATTGTCATTATGGTTCGGTCAACTTGGAAGCGTGCAAGTTTTCTCAAGCAATGCAAATGTTGCTGACCCTTTTTGCACACCCTTTCACAGTTCTCTTCAAAGTTTAAATTACTATCAATAATCGTCCCAAGATATTTGTAGGATTGTACACATTCGGTGGTCTGGCCTTTTAGTATGGTGACTTTGTGCCTGGGATTTTTCCTCCTAAAGTCAATAATCATGTCTTTAGTTTTTGCCAGAGAGAGGTTTTGAGTCCTAAGTGTCTGAGTTTTTGTATCAGGTGCTGGGGGATGATTGTGTTGAATGCTGAGCTGAAGTCCAAGAACAGCATGTGCACGTACTAGTTTTTTGAATCCAGGTGGGTGAGGGCTGGATGGAGAGCAGCAGTGATGGCATCTTCTGTGGATCTGTTCGACCTGTATGCAAACTGGATTGGGTCGAGAGAGGGAGGCAGGGTGGACTTGATGTGCTGCATGACTAGCCGCACAAAGCTCTTCATTATAGTGGGGGTTAGGGCTACGGGCCGATAATCATTGTAGCTGGATGGGACGGGCTTCTTCGGGACTGGTATTATGGTGGCAGTCTTTAAGCATGTGGGGACAACAGCTTGAGACAGGGAGATGTTTAAGTTGTCGGCCAGGACATTCTTAAGCTCCTATGCGCAGTCCTTCAGGACACGACCCGGTATGTTGTCTGGGCCAGCTGCCTTACGTGGGTTGATTCTGCAGAGGATCCTCTTCAAGCTAGCTGGATCCAGACTTAAGGCCAGCTCATCTGGAGGAAGAGTGGTCTGTGCTGGTCTGCTGTTTTGTGCTTCAAATCAGCCAAAGAAGTCATTTAGGTTGTTGAGCAGTGTGATGTCACTCTCACAGGTCTGAGGTGGAGGCTTGTAGTTGGTGAGGGTCTGTTTGCCACGCCAGAGAGAACATGCATCTCTGGTGTTGCTGAAGTGTCCGGATATTTTCTTGCTGTGCTGTCGTTTTGCCTCCTTGATGCCACTGGACAGGTTTGCCCTAGCTGGTGTTAGTCCTGCAGTGTCACCAGCCCTGAAGGCTGCATCCTGAGCCCTCACAAGTCTGTGGACCTCTGCTGTCATTCATGGCTTCTGGTTGCAACTAACATAATGCACGGCTCAGGAGACACACAAGCAGGCTCAGGGTAGATCTAATAGCTTTATTAACAACAAGTGTGTATGAGTGTGTGTCTGCGAGATGTAAATGTGTTGGTGGTGGCGTCTGCGTCGGGCACGGAGGCAGGAGGCCGTACAGCCGGACAACCCTATGGGAGAAGCAAAGGGAGAAGGGTAACGGGCACCACACAAACACAGGAGATATGATAATGATGACTGGCTTACTTGGAAATGGCAGGTGGCTGGCACAGCAAGGGGTGAAGCGCGGAAGACAGCGACCTGGAGCGCCCGGTGCAGCAGCGAGGGAACGGTGGCGGAGAGGATTGGTCCGCCGCCGGGAAATCCACCTGTGCACAGGGGAGCAGACTAGGAGAAGAAGGAGGTAAGAGATTCTTACTTGGATGTTGCTGAGCGGTTGAGATTCCTTACAGCAAGGGAAGCGAGTGAAGACTGACGGCTTCAGGCCGAAGCCCAGGGCGAGGCGGCTTAAATCCCTCGCCGCTGATGAGGTGCAGGTGTGCGTGCAGCTGGCGCCGCAGATGGGCGGCGAGGCGTGACAGTACTCCCCCCTCTAGCAGTGCCTCCTGGAGATGGTTTCTCCGGGTGCGCTCGGTGGAACTCAGTAATGAGGGACGGGTCCAACACAAATGACGAGGGTACCCATTGCCGATGTTCAGGCCCATAACCCTCCCAGTCCACCAAGTACTGCAACCCGCGACCCCGGCGCCGGGAGTCCAGGATAGAGGAGACAGGCCAGGCCGGATGGCCATCAATCATCCGGGGCGTGGGCTGCGCAGCAGGAGGAGGGCAAAGGGGATCGGAGACTGCCGGCTTCACCTTGGAAACGTGGAAGGTGGGATGGATGCGGAGGGAGGGGGGAATAGCTACACGCACAGCCACCGGGTTGATAATCTTAGTGATGGGGTATGGGCCCATAAAACGCTGTGCCAGCTTCCTCCTCTCACCCTTTAAAATGACGTCCTGGGTTGACACATAGACACGCTGGCCCACCTGGTATGCTGGGGCAGGTCTTCTGTGCCGGTCCGCCGTGGATTTGTTGCGCTCCGCCGTGCGTAAAAGCGCAGTGCGTAAAAGCGCAGTGCGCGCCGACGCCCAGATGGAATGGCACTGCCTGAGGTGCGCCCGAACTGAGGGGACAGTTACCTCACTCTCCTGCGCTGGGAACAGAGGGGGGTCATAGCCCAGGGACGCCTTAAAGGGAGACATCCCAGTGGCAGAAGAGCGGGCGGTGTTGTGGGCGTACTCTACCCAGGCGAGATGGTTACTCCAGGATGCAGGCTTGGATGCAGTGACGCAGCGGAGCGCAGCCTCCAGCTCCTGGTTGGTCCGCTCACACTGCCCGTTGGTTTGGGGGTGATGGCCGGAGGAGAGGCTTACCTTGGCTCCCAGGGCGTTGCAAAAGGACCTCCAAACCTCTGAGGAAAATTGGAGCCCCCGGTCCAAGACCACGTCCACCGGGATCTCGTGCAGCCTGACCACGTGTTGGATTAGGAGGTCCGCCGTCTCCAGGGCAGATGGAAGACCTCGTAGCGGGATGAAGTGCGCCGCCTTGGAGAAACGGTCTACGATGGTCAGGACAGTGTCGAAGGTGTTAGAGACTGGGAGTCCGGTGACGAAATCCAGGGCGATATGCGACCAGGGCCTGCCAGGGATGGGCAGAGGCTGGAGCAAACCCGCTGGAGGGGCATTACCTGATTTACTGGTGGCACATACAGGGCAGGCCCGGGCGTAGCGGGCAGCGTCCTTCTGCAGGCCCGGCCACCAGAAGGACCGTTGAAGAAGGTCGATCATCCGGGAGGAACCAGGGTGGCAGGTGAGCTTAGATGTGTGCAGCCAGTGGATGACCTCCCCCCGGACCGTGGATGGCACAAAAAGCCTCCCCTCCGGTCCACCGCCAGGGTCAGGTTCCGATTCCTGCGCCTTCCGGATCTTACTTTCTATGTCCCAAGTGACGGCTCCCACGATGCACGACCTGGGCAGGATGGTGTGGACCGTGTCCTCAGACGCCTCAGGGGCAAATTGCCTGGAGAGGGCGTCGGGCAGGCCGTTCTTGGAGCCAGGCCTGAATGTGATGTTAAAACGGAACCTGGCAAAGAACAAGGACCAACGCACCTGGCGGGCGTTCAGACGCTTGGCAGATCTTAAGTATTCCAAGTTCTTGTGGTCAGTCAGGACCATGAATGGCAGGTCCGCCCCCTCCAGCCAGTGACGCCACTCCTGCAGCGCTAGCTTGAAGGCGAGGAGCTCTCTGTCCCCCATGTCATAGTTCCGTTCCGCCGGGGACAAGCGCCGGGAGAAGAAAGCGCAGGGCCGTTTGACTCCGTCATCAGGTGACCACTGATATAGAACCGCCCCCACCCCCGTGTCTGAAGCATCCACCTCCACGATGCATTGCAGCGAGGGGTCGACCTGGCTGAGGACCCGGGAGGAGGAGAACTCTGCCTTCAGCACCTGGAAAGCAGCTGCGGCCTCTTCGGTCCACCGGAACGGGACCTTAGGGGACGTGAGGCGGGTCAGAGGGCCGACGACGGTGCCAAAATTTGGGACGAAGCGGCGGTAGAAGTTTGCAAATCCAATAAATTGTTGCACCTGTTTCCTTGATGTAGGTGTGGGCCATTCCACCACCGCCTTCACCTTCACTGGGTCCGGAAGCACCTGGTCGTGGGAGATGACGAACCTGAGGAAGGACGTAGTCTTAGTGTAGAATTCACACTTTTCTGCCTTCACATATAACCGGTTCTCCAGCAGCCTTTGGAGGACCCGCCTCACATGGACCCGGTGCTCGTCCCTGGATTTGGAGAAGGTGAGGATGTCATCCAGGTAGACGAACACAAAGAGGCCGATGAAATCCCGGAAGACGTCATTTATTAGGCGCTGAAAGACGGCTGGAGCATTGGTCAACCCGAACGGCATCACCAGGTACTCGAAATGGCCATTCGGGGTACGGAAGGCTGTCTTCCACTCATCTCCCTCCCGGATCCGGACGAGGTGGTATGCGCTGCGTAAATCCAGCTTGGTGAACCAAGTCGCCCCCTGGAGGGAGTGGAAGGCGGTGTCCATTAGTGGCAGGGTGTAGCGATCCTTCTCCGTGATATCATTCAGGGCGCGGTAGTCGATACAAGGACGGAGGGAACCGTCCTTCTTGCCCACGAAGAAGAATCCTGCGCCTAATGGTGATGACGAGGGATGGATAATTCCAGCACTCAGCGATTCCTTGAGGTAGGAATTCATAGCCTCCTTCTCTGGCGCCGACAGGCTGTAGAGTCGCCCAGAAGGTAAGGGTGCCCCCTGGCGGATGTTTATCGCACAGTCGTAGGGCCTGTGTGGAGGAAGAGACATCGCCTAGGACTTGCTGAATACCATACCCAGGTCGTGAAATTCTGATGGCACCAGGGAGAGATCCGGGGGCGCGGCGTCCTTAGGAGTTGGAGAAGAGGACGGAGAGCAGGCAGCGGATTGCAGGCAGGTGCTCATGCAGAAGGAACTCCATGCCGATACCCTGGCGGACTTCCAATCCTGGAGGCGAAGCCAGGGGTATCCCAGGATGACGGTCGACACAGAGTTGGGGAGGACGTAGAAAGTGATTTCCTCCCGGTGGTTCCCAGAGATGATCACAGGGACAGGGACGGTCTGATGTGTGACTCTCCCCAGGGAGACATGGGAGAGGTTGACCAGGGCGAGAGGGGATTTGAGGACTTGGCAACGGATGCCCAATCGGGTTGCCAGGCTTTGTGAAATAAAGCTGCCCTCCGCGCCCGAATCCACCAGTGCGTGGGTGAGGTGCCCAGTGGGGTTGTGACAAAACCGGATGGGCAGCTTCAATTGGGAGAGGGGATTTAACCAATTGACGTCTGTGAGGCCCCCTACAGTGACTCGCGGACCTCCCCGTTTGGCTTCTGTGGGCAAAGCTCCACCGTGTGTTGGCTGTCTCCGCAATACATGCAGAGACCCAACTCACGGCGGCGTTGTTTCTCCGCAGGAGGGAGCTTTTTCCAGCCCGTCACCATCGGCTCCGACTCCTCGGAGTGCGATGGTGGCGGCAACGCCAGGGGGCGAGCTTGGGACAGGCGCAACGAGGCACCACGAGGGCGAGAAGAAGACGACTTCTGCTCCGAGGTGCGCTCGCGCAACCTGTTATCCAGGCTGATAGCTAGGGACGTTAGCTCCGCTAAAGTCTCCGGGATGTCCCGTCCAGCCAGTTCGTCCCTCAGACCATCACTGAGTCTGCGGAGGAAGATGCCGCAGAGAGAACGTTCATCCCAGCCAACCTCCTCCGCCGCTACCCGGAAGTCGATCGCGTAATCAGCTGCCGACCGGCTTCCCTGCTGGAGGCTGAGAAGCCGATCGACCTGAACGCTCTCTGTATGAGAATGATCAAAGACTTCCAGGAACAGTCTCACGAATTGGCCATAGGTGAGGGTGGCGTAACTGGGCTTCGCCATTACGGCGTAAGCCCAAGTAAGCGCTCGCCCCTCCAGGAGATTCCCTATGTAGCCAATTCGGCTATGGTCTGAGGGAAAATCTCTGGGCACACGGTGGAACATGGACTCACACTGCATTATAAACCCCCGTGCTCCGCCGAGCTTACCACTAAAGCGGGCGGGGGTCGGAATGGGTGTGAGCCGAACCGGTGCTGCCGGAGCAGGCTGGACGGCCGCTGGAGCAGCAGGAGCCGCGCCGCCCTGACGAGCCGGGGGGAACGGCTGTTGGGGGTCCAAGCGGTCCAATCGGTTAGTGATGATGGATAATTGATTTAAAATCACCTGTTGCTGGTGGGCTATTAGGTCCACCCGAGCCTCGAGGGTGGAAAGTCGGCGTGTGAGCCCGCCGTCTGCCGAGCCGCTCTGCTGAAGCCGTACTGACATAATGCACGGCTCAGGAGACACACACGCAGGCTCAGGGTAGATCTAATAGCTTTATTAACAACAAGTGTGTATGAGTGTGCGTCTGCGAGATGTAAATGTGTTGGTGGTGGCGTCTGCGTCAGGCACGGAGGCAGGAGGCCGTACAGCCGGACAACCCTATGGGAGAAGCAAAGGGAGAAGGGTAACGGGCACCACACCAACACAGGAGATATGATAATGATGACTGGCTTACTTGGAAATGGCAAGTGGCTGGCACAGCAAGGCGTGAAGCCCGGAAGACAGCGACCTGGAGCGCCCGGTGCAGCAGCGAGGGAACGGTGGCGGAGAGGATTGGTCCGCCGCCGGGAAATCCACCTGTGCACAGGGGAGCAGACTAGGAGAAGAAGGAGGTAAGAGATTCTTACTTGGATGTTGCTGAGCGGTTGAGATTCCTTACAGCAAGGGAAGCGAGTGAAGACTGACGGCGAGGCGGCTTAAATCCCTCGCCGCTGATGAGGTGCAGGTGTGCGTGCAGCTGGCGCCGCAGATGGGCAGCGAGGCGTGACAGCAACGACCAGTGACAGTCTTGCAGTGAGTGAGAACACTACAGGGAACACACCATAGATGGAGTCATCGTGGGCAAAGAGGCAGTCCGAATGGCAGACACTCCTTATTATAGGGCAGTGTGATGACCCAACCGGAAGGCGGCGTCATCACACCACAATTCACAATAAACCCCCATCACATTTTCCCCCCTTTTACAAAATAAGAAAACACATCTAATTAGAACCCACCCAAATTTGGAAACACAGAACCCCAGACACACTAAAGTTAAAACAAACATAAAATCATAAAACTCAAAACACTAAGGCAAACTAAAATAGGACCTGTGGGTAGACTGCCACATGGCCCACATGACGAAGTGGGTTTTTCTTCCACTTAATCCCGGAACAACCGTGCTCCTAACTAAACTGTTTTCAGTCTTTTATTTACTGTTCCCCATGGTAATGGTGGGTAAGGTGGTGAGGGCTTGGGGGGGCCGCAGCAGTCCTGCAACAGATGCTAACCTAGAGGCAGAAAACCACTGGGTCAAGGACCGATCTTTGAGACACAGGAGCTCAGGTCCTACACCACCTTCGCCAGCTCCTGCGCAGCCGTGCCACAAGGACCATCTACCTGGACATGCCGCAGCTTGTTCGCATGCCGAACCGAGCTGCTCATCAGCCAGAAAAACGCCGCTCCCAACTTCGCCACAGTCCTTAGCGGTGGCCGATGTTTCGCCCAGTCCATGACCTGGAGGTACCTTACTCGGTCTGATGTGCTGCTGTGTATGTGGCAGCTCCATGCTTTCATGCTGTCTGGCCCCGTTATTACACTGTGGCAATGGAGCAGTTGCCATCGTTGTAGCAGACCCCTCACCCATCTTTGGCCAAAACCCAACACGGGCGCTGAAGGTGTCCGGTTCCTCCCTGGTGTCGCTCATCAGAACGGATGTTCCATCCACCAACTTGGCCACCTCTACTACCTCCAGCCAAGCGCGTGTACCCATTCCAACACTGAGCTTGAAGTGGGCACCTTGGTTCCGGTCTGTCCGAAAGCCCCTCGTCCAAAACCACGACGTCATCATCCACCGGAACCGGCAAGCTCTAACAATCACACCCAGACCATTCAGTCCCAGAGCTGTCTTTAATGGTGAAACCAAGTCCATAGAACAGGTCACACCCCATGATGTTATCACTATGCGCCGCCACCTGGAAAGTGAAGTTGTGCACTGCTTCAGTCTTGTAGCAAACAGTCAACTCTATAGTCCCGACATTGCACTGTTACCACCGTAGCCGTACAACGGCACTGGGTTTCTCCTGATCCTGTGGTATGGGAAAAATGTTTTCACCATTTTCCCTCCCTTTTTCCCTCTTGCCGGGCACACTCTCGCTTTAAACTGGTGCGTTGGAGACCCACAATCTCCCATAAATGGGGCTTCTCGGGCAGACCTTCAGTCTACCATGTTAGCCTCATAGTCCTCGTACATACTGTCTTCATCCTCTGGGTCCAACACATTCGCTGACGTAGTCGTCTCCGGCAGCTTCTATGACTGATGCCAGTTTAGCTCCAAAGCTAGTTTATCTGAGGCCTCCAACTGGAGAGCTAGTTCGACAGCCATAGCTAATGTCAAGTCATTAGGCACCGTTAGCAACCTAGCACGTAGTCCAACATTACACGTGTGCTCGGCCAATTTGTCCCACACCATCTCATCCTCCAACACCCCAAAATAGCACTCACTAGCTAACTGTCTGAGGTCAGCGACGAACTGTTCAATTGGCTCATCGACCCTTTGACGTCTCTGGTGAAAGCAAATCCGTCATACCGTTATGCCGTCTGGTGTGGTAAAGTGGTTAGCTAGCAGCTCCATGATGTCCTTGTATGAGTCCGTCATGCCGAGTGTCCACAGAATCCTTTGGCCTTTGATACCAAGGTTGTGAACAAGGAGCACTCGCGTCCTCACCTTATTTAGCTTCCCGAGGTCCAAGGCCATGATGTAGTTCTCCAAGGACTCCAACCAGCGAGGCCATGGCCCCAGTGGTTTGCCAGGAAGCTCCAGGAAAGGCTTTAGTGGTGTTAACACACACCTCCATGGTTTAATCCTCAGTCGCCAAATGTTATTTAGGTCCACGAACCTGGTAGAAAAGGAGATGGATGAGGAGGTTGCACTGGAACACAGGATTAATAGTAATGAAGTTGCACTACAGAGACCACACCATAGGCAGAGTCGTCCTGGGCAAAGAGGAAGCCAGAATGGTGGACGCATCTTATTATAGGGTGGTGTGATGACCAGTGTTGGGAGTAACGCGTTACTGTAACGCCACTACTTTTGCAGTAACGTGCCGTGTAACAAAAATACTGTCAGTAATGTGTTGCAGTTGGTTCCAAGGTTGTCATAGCCAGGAGCGGCACTGGGGTTAAGCTCCCAGTGCTCACAAAATGCTCCTTACGGCATGCGTCTTGAAAAGCCTCTGACAACCAAGTCCAACTCCTAGCCTGCCCGTGTGGTTTAGTCTCTAAGCCCGGCGGAACTGCTTTTACTAATAGGAGAAGGGGCGAGGGCAGATCTCTGGCGCCTTAAAACCAGATGCTTCGGGTAGATGATGGCTCGTCAACCTGGGAAGGTAGCCCATCTAGGGGAAGGTAAACCCTGATTTCAAACCTCCGCTGCCTTGCGGCACACCCGGTCACGGGAAAGGCTTCGGGAGTCAACCCTGAGGAAAAATCCGGAGTCGGAGTCCCTAAGGCAGTTCTCTGTTGTGCTCAACATCGTTCTGGCAGCTCCTGCAACGGCGCTGGTGCCAAACTATAGCAGCCCTGCTGTTCCTTTGGATTCATCAGTGACGTGGAGAGGGGGGACATGCTGCATGGGTAACATCTTGTCCTCCATATCTTCCTGCCCAGGCTTGAATCCTACCAACGCCCAACGCTGGAAGGTAGAACACCGGTGCTCATCGGCCTGTTCAGCCACAGGCGGTGCTGTTCCAGCAGAGTAGACATTTAGGATTCTCTTCCATGGTCATCATAGACCGACGGAGGCCGACGATGTGTTGCAGTTACTGAAATTTAATCAGATGCAATACTCACGTTACTTGTTTCATTAATATGGACAGATATTTTAGCGCAAATAAATACAAACTGACCCTATCTAGCTAATAAGCCGTCAGTCAGATAGAGCCTTTTCACTGCTGCAGCCACAAATGGAGCTTGCCCCTTCTGGGAAAAGATGAAGCTACTTTGTTTTTGTGGAAATAGATTATTTTTTCTTTGTTGTGGTTAAAGATAAGTGGGTTAATCCTAAACCCTAACCCTAACCCTAACCCCTCGGAGCTGGGAGTCAGATCGGCTGTGGACCTGGTGGAGAGCATGCTTGCATTGATGGGCACGGACGACGGAGCTTTGCTTTTCGCCCACCTCTTCCTCAGAAACCTACTGGCTTCACCACGAGCGATCTTTGCTAACTCACCACTGCTGGTGGCCAGAGACTACTGCGTGCTAACAGAGGAGGCAGACCACATCTTCCTGGCGATCAAGGCTTTCAGCGTTCAGGCAGTGAGACCAGGATCTCCGGTGGAGTCCGGCGAGGTCTCATAGCTAATGGTGGTGGCCAGGATGGCAGCCAGGAGACACAGGACCGGGACGCTGTGTTTTTATCACCATCATTTTGGCAAGGAAGCGTAACATTGTGCCACTTCAAGAAAACCGGGAAACGGGACATCCAACAGTCAGTAGCAGCTGCAACAGCTGGCAACAGGGAGAAGGTGCTTTTCATTATGGACACATATTCTGGGAGACATTTTTTGGTAGACACGGGCTCCCAGAAGAGCCTCATTTTGCCGGTCAGCATGGACAGGCTGGCAGAAGGTTGCAGCCCATCTTTAACGGCCACCAATAGATCCCACATCAGGACATTTGGAGAAAGGACGGTGACTGTATGTTTACATGGACGCAATTACCAGTGGGACTTTGTGATAGCTGCATGTACGGTCCTCATCTTAGGAGCTGATTTTCTGTGTGCTTATGGTCTCCTGGTTGATGTTGCCAACAGACATTTAGTGGACGCTGTATCTTTTTTTCTCCTTGCCCTGCAAAGCTCGGGGAGTCGGGCCACCAACACATGCACAGGTTCTAGCTCCAGGGGGTAAGTATGAGCGTTTGCTGTACGAGTTGCCAGCACTCACGGTGCCCACTTTTTCTGCTATGGTAACCAAGCATGGGGTCAAGCATTTTATCACCACAAAAGGTCCACCTGTTTTTGCGCGCCCTTGGTGCCTGGATGTGGCTAAACTAGCCATTGCGGGCAAGGAGTTTGCTAACTTAGAACACTTAGGAATTGGAACGGCAGTGGCTCAGGAGGTAGAGCAGGTCGTCTAATAACCCGATAGTTGGCGGTTTGAATCCCGCTCTCCCCAGATATCCTGCCGTTGTGTCCCTGGGCAAGACACTTCACCCGCATTGCCTCCAGTGCCCATAACACTGGGTATGAAAGTGTAAAAATGTTTAAATGTTCGGTGGTGGCCGGAGAGGCCGTTGGCGTGGATTGGCAGCCATGTTTCCATCAGCCTGCCCCAGGACAGCTGTGGCTACAGTAGTAGCTTGCCACTACCATTGTCTGTCTGGAGTGAATGAATAATGTATCTACTTGTAAAGCGTCTTTGAGTGTCTATGATAAAGCGCTATATAAAAATCTGATGCATTATTATTATTATTAGGTGCTCCAGCAGTCCTTGGGCATCCCCGCTGTACATGGTTCCCAAGTCCGATGGGTCGTGGCGGCCGTGCGGTGATTTCCCATGTTTGAACAATGCCACGGAACACGACCGTTACCCCATCTCACACATCCAGGATTTTTCCGTGCACCTGGCCAGGATGCGCATTTTCTCAAAAGTGGATCTAGTCCGTGGTTACCACCAGGTTCCGGTTCATGCAAAGGATGTTCCCAAAATAGCGGTAATAACTCCCTTCGGTTTTTTTGAGTTTTCACGCATGCCGTTCAGGTTAAAAGGAGCAGCCCAAACTTTCCAAAGGATGATGGACACGGTGCTCCGTGACTTGCCGTTCATTTTCGTCTACTTAGACAACATTTTGGTGGCTAGCGCATCAGAGGAGGAGCACCTCGCCCATCTCAAACAAGTCTTCCAATGGTTGGAAGCATACAGGCTGATTGTGAACCCAGCGAAGTGTCAGTTTGGGCTGTCAGTGATTGATTTTTTTGGGCCATCACATCTCACCAGAGGGCGCCATCTCGCTGCCGGAAAAGGTATGCGCGGTGTCAGATTTTCCACGTCCACAGACGTGACAGAGGGCGCTACAGGAATTTTGGGGGATGGTAAATTTCTACAATTGTTTCCTCCCCCGGGCATCCCAGCTACTGCAACTCCTCTACGGCACACTCAAAAAGAAGAAGCCCACAGAGAGCATCAACTAGACCCCAAAGCGCATCCAAGCATTCACAAATGCCAAAACGGCACTCGCTTACGCAGCTTTGCTGTCCCACCCAGCCCCGTCGGCATGGATAGCACTCACCACAGACGTGTCTGACGTCATAGTAGGAGCCGTGGTGGAGCAGTACGTCTCCAGTCCGTGGCAACCCCTTGCCTTTTTCAGCTGTACTTTGCTTGACAATGAGCCTAAATACAGCACTTTTGACAGGGAGTTGTTGGCTCTCCACCTGGATACAGGTCATTTCCACTTCTGGCTCGAGGACTGCGAGTTTACCGTGTTTGTTGATCACAAACCACTAACTTATGCAATGTCCAAAGTTTTGGAACCGTGGTTGGCTCAGCAACAATGGCACTTGGCTGCAATCTCAGAATTCACTACCAACATTCAACATGTAGCCAGTAAGCTTAATGTCGTGGTCAACTGCCTATCATGTGGGCTGGTCTCCCCGGTCTACATGGGAATTGATTTTTCTGCCATGTTTGCCGACCAAACCGGGGACACAGACATATGCACGCTCCAGTCCGCCGCACCCGGATTAAAACTGGAGAGCAGGGTGGTAAAAGAACCCCGCCCCCCCCCCCCGGCTCTGCAACGTCTCTACCAGCCGCCCCCACCCGGTGGTTCCGAGCTCTTAGCACTTCCGCATTTTCGAGTCCGTCCACTCTCCCTTTCATATTCCGGCATGCGAGCTTCGGTTAAGCTGGTGGGGTTCAAATTTGTCTTGCCTTGCTTATGCAGGGATGTGAAAGAATGGGCCACAGCGTGTGTCGTGTACCAACGGGCTCAGGTGTACAAGCACACCAAAGCCCCCCTTAAGCCTTTTCAAATTCCAGCCAGGAGGTTTGACCACGTACATGTGGATTTGGATGGTCCCCTTCCACCATCACAGGAGTTCACACACCTGCTAACAATTGTGGACCGCACTACACGTTGGCCAGATGCAGCTCCTCTGAATTCCACTACGTCTGCTGAGGTAGCCCTCATGTTTTTGTGGGCTTGGGTCGCACGGTTTGGTTCCCCGTCGGGTATCATGTCCAACAGAGGTCCGCAATTTGTTTCAGAACTTTGGTCCACAATGGCCGACAGCCTGGGTAAAATCCACCTGATAGAAAAATTCCATATTATCTACATTATTATTGATATTAATATGCGAAGGGCAGATCCTACCACAAAGTGCTCTTGGGGCTGTTTGCTTTCGGCTTTAGGACTGTGACTAGGATTCTTCTTTGACTTGGCACAGAGGCGTCGTCTCTTCGTCGTCTCTTCGCACAGTAGCCCTAGCCCACTGTGCGCATGTGGAGAGGAGCAAACAATGGAACACATCATAGAGGCTTGCCCGCTCCAAAGACTGGAAGGAGGATTACACACCCTCCATACAGCAAACCAGGAGGCAACTGCTTGGCTTAAGGACTTTGCATTCGCTAAATAAATAAATTGATATTAATAATGTATTATTATTTTTGAGAAGTATCACACCTTTCATATTCCATGTCTAATGTTTATATGTGCATTCCATGTGAAATAAGTTCATATATTCTTGGCATGTTTCTGTGAGCAATTTCAGAGTTCAGACTGAAGATCAGTACAGGATCAGTACATGCATAAGGAATGATCTAAGCCACTTTTTATAATCTCTTTGACATGTCCTGTTTTGGGTCACGGGAATCCACAGGAACTCCTCAGGCTGTATAGGTCAGCTTGTATAGATTAGGTATATAGACATTCTGTTAGTTTTATGGACCTCCATGGCCCCATGTCTCCAGAGCATCTGTGACGTTTCCCCGGATAAGCTTTGATTATCAGGACTGTCCCTTCCCTAATCCTCATCTTCCCTCTCCTTTCTCCTACCTATACATGTCAGACCTAAAGAAATTAATCCTTTAGAGATTCTATGTGTGTCTGAATGCCATGCTTTGTAATCTCTCCCCCAAGTGGCCATTGGGGTGACACCTTATATATTTTTGTAATAAATGTACATAAATCCAACTTTCTGTCTGATTTTTGACTTTGAATAATTTAAGCTCAAAATTATTCTAACATTTTGGCGCTCCGAACAGCGGATCCACATGTCTCCGTCTTTCCGACGCCTCTGCTTGATTTCAGCAAGTGCACAGCTGATTAAAAGATCTTCCCAGGCTGAGTGGAAAAAAAAAAGGCTCAGTGTTACTGCAGTGAAGGCATTTCAGACCGAGGCACTGGAACTGACTGGGTAACAGATCTGAGAATCCTACAGGTGGCTTGGATGTAAGTACATTTGTTGTTGTTGTTTATAGATAAAAGATAGTGAGATTACCCGGACCGATTGAACATCGCGGATGCTGTTTGGGTGCATTATTACGGCTTGAATTTGCTGGGTCATTCCTGCTCACGGTGAATCGATGTTGCAATATTCCCTTGGGGAGAACGAGATTCTTTGCCAACGGTGAGCATTATTGCAAGATCCGGGGAGGCTCCTAGGGTTTTCGCTGTCCTCTTCATCCTGTCAGTGCAGTGGAGGTGCCGGAAGTTGCATGCAAAGAAAAAAGGGAAAGATTTGTGCTCTTTTAACCACGGACGTTGTGTTGTCTAAATAATTAGGCTCTCGACGTCTCGTGGAGGAGTGACGTGATTCCAGAAAAGTAGATTTTCATGGAAGATTCATGCCCTTACCGTGTCTGCTTATTGCCCACGGGATTTGCCTGCTATGGTGAGATATTGCAAGATACCGGGGGAGGAGGTCTTACTGGGGCTTTCAGCACACAGCGGAGGGGTTACGTGACCATTGAAATACTGGTAGATTTTATTTTGAGAATTTGTGGAAGCGCTGGATAAAAGTTACTGCAGTCTGGTTTGTTTTGTCTCTGTGTAATCTGCTCCGGTGTGAAAAAGAGAGAGTTCTCCACAGAGGTGGAAAAAGCAGGTTGTAAAATTGTTGTTTGTGATTTTTTCTGGTATTTGTGGAGCATAAAAGAGTTGGTTAATTACTTATGCTTTTGGGAAATGATTAAAAATTTGTACATTTGCAAATTATACTTTTGGGTGAGAAATTCTATTGTGTTTTCATTGCGGTAGGGGAGAAAAAAAAGAGAACGGTGGGTTGTCACATTTGCTTTTCCAAGCATTTTTGGGGGTTGCCATTTCAAGCTTGTTTTAAGGCTATCATTCTATCACTCTGCTAAACAGCTGCCCGAAAGTAACCTTGGAGAGATAATAGAACTGCGCTGCTAGTGTGTGTGTGTGTGTGTGTTGTATGTGTGGGCCCTTGTGTTTTACAGTGAGTGCGTGAGAAGAAGAGAAAAGAGGAGTGAGAAGAAAAACAAAAATCTATGTATGGGTGTTTTCTGTAAAGTTTGGGGGTTTTACCTTTTTTTCAGTCTAACTTTGTGGTTTTTAACTCTAATGTTGAGTACCGGTACGTGATAAACCATTTACATATTTTTAAAGCCAATATTTTTATTTCCCCCAGTTATTGCTTTATTTCTCTGACTGAAGCATAACAGTGAACTTTACAGGGAAAAAAGGACACATGACTAATGACCAGCCTCTGGGACCCGGCCTCACCACTGTCCATGCCCCCCTTGCCGAGACCACAGGCCCATAGAACATCTAAGTTAAGTACTGTTGCTTGCATCTTAATCACTGCTACCAGCATGACAATGATGAAATTAACTGAATATTACAATATCATGCTGTCACCTAATAATGCCTAATCACTGAAGGCTTTGTGTACCTATTATATTACATGATTCAAAGCACAGAAGAGGTTGATGATTACTGTGTTTGTGCATGTGATTTGCCAGAGTCTGCTAACTATCAAACACAGGTTTTGGTAATTCTATGTCATATTGTTGCTTTGTTTCAATAACACTAAAGTCACTTTTTAATAAATGGCATATGCAATCTTATTTATATTTTGATCCTCAGTCTGTCCATGTAGAAGAGAAAAAAAAAATAATATAGCTTGTGTCAGACTGACCTAGATAAGTTGACGGTAAACAGACAGAATCAGCCTTCAAAGGACTCAGATGTTTGTAATAAAAAGGATGCTCAAGGTCTGACGGGTTTTAGGACATAAAAAAAAAAAAAAACACAGATTGTGGTCCTGTGCCATAAATTCCTGAAAACAGAGATGAGGTCTACACCTGCAGTTACTAATTCTAAATGCTGCATTGGTTTAAGGCTTCTAATATATGACACTGTTTTGTTTAAACTTGATCCTAAACTAGTGATTACCCATGTCAATTGGTAAAACATTTACTGATTCACAGAATATTTAGCGAATACTTGAGGTGAATAGCAAAAACACATTCAAATTGTGGAAACTTTAGGTGTAATTTAAAGGTTTTTTCTGCTATTCTTCATTCTTCGTTTTTCAACAGGAAAAGGAAAGCATTCACAATTTTTTTTAGCTTTCACCAGGAATTAGATTTGCCAAATTAACAAGGAATCATAACATCACCATTACCTTTCAATTTAATAATTCCTTGGTGGCATATGCAATATGTAATAAAATAATAAAAAACAATAATTCACTTGTGTTTCTTAATATTACACGTTATAATAAACAGTGGGATAAACAATTGGGATTAACATTTAAGGGACACAAAATAATGATGATAACTGTAACATTAGTAAAATCAATTTATGAGGTGATAAAATTTGCACTCCTGTTGATGGAAATACTGACGTAAGGACGGGGAAACCATGAGGTTTCCCCAACTTTTTCTTTGCAGGATGGCACTGACATTTGATCTTTGTGGGAGATGGGAGGAGGCCGGACAGTGTGTGTGTGACGGGCTCATTGGCTGGAAAGGGGTGACAGTGACCACAGGGGAAAGGACCTCTCAGTTGACATAAGATAAGATAAGATCTTATCTTATCTTTATTAGTCCCACAATGGGGAAATTCCAGGATTGCAACAGCACAGGGATAGCAACACTCAGAGCAACAATCAGAAGGCAAGAAAAAAACAAGAACAGCTAGTAAACATATGTATATATTACTATAAATATAAATATATATATAGACACACAGTGCGGAGCATTATGGTTGGTGAATGTGCATGCATTTTTTTTAAGCTAAGTAGAACAAATGACATTGCAAATGACATAAAGCATAACAATTTGAATGACTTTGACTTTAAAAATGTAGTGTTCATATGACTTCACACTGCAAGATATATCTGACACATTGCAATGATGCCACTCACTACATAATGGTGTGACAATATCACATTTCAGAAATGTGACAGTAATAAGGAATGTGTTTTCTGTGCTGCTGGTACTTAGCCATGGCCGAGCTAGGCCTCGGGACTACAATCCACCAATAATTTACCAAGGAATATATAAAATGAGGCACTCCTTGTACAAAATTAAGCCAAATTCTAATTAGGCAATATGTCCACTTTTCCATTCACTGAAGGAGTGTGGCACAACCTTTCACAAGGATTCACTTACACAAATTCAACCTGTCTATGTTCAATTGGACAGACAGATGTGAATCTAAGTGACTAACTCAGAATGGTCACTCTAAATTCTAAATCACATCAAATCTGCACAGACAGCTATTTTACTTTTTAGACTAAGTCAAGAGACGACATGCACAGAAGAAGCTATGACTATTGAAACCTCATTTTGAAGGAGCTATACTACTCACAAAGTTTCATCTAAATTAACTGTAACACATAAAAAGTGGTAACATGCTTCCTTCTAGTAAAAAGACACTACCCATCAAGGAAATACCCTGTAACTTTGCTGCATGTGTGTCTCCATGCATCAGAAGGGGGATACCAAAGAAATTAATTAGCAAAAATAATAAGCAATCCTCAGAAAAATAGATAATATATAAAAATTATCAATAGATGATCAATAATGAAGAGAAAAATATGAATGAAACTGCTTGGTAATGAAATCACAGCATTCAATAGGAGAAGTTAAAATTTACATCAATAAATTTTCAGATATTTAAGAAAATATCTGCAGATTATTGTAAAAGAAATATCATGTTTTTAAGACACAAGGTCAACTGATAAGGAAGAAAAACATGCAAATTTATGAGAAAAGTTCCAAATGTCTAAGAAAGGTCCAACTTGTGCTGAATTTATGTTTACTGTGGGACTTAATTTAGAATCTACTACAAGGACAATACAGATTCTTAGACAATAAAGGGAACAATGCTTTAGGGAGCTCAAAGCAAAATAATTTGATCTTCCCTGCATAAACTTAGTCTTTTCAAAACCTTTGCATGGATCTCATTGAACTAAATAAGAGTGAGGTTAAAAATGTTTAGAAATTGTTTACACACTTATTGAATATACAAAGGCTTTACCCTTCACTAATTTAAATATTGCTATGGTGACACTGAAACCCTTAACTGAAACAATATCAAGATTTAATATAGCTGAAATGATTTACTTAGATAATGGAAATGGAATACACTTTGTAAATCAAATCATGTCACATTTAAGTGCAGTTCCTAAATTATTAGTACCAAACATTTACCTAGGAATCCATTTAGCTTACCATCAACAATCGACAGGATTAGTATAATATACAAATAAGAAAAATAGGGAAACTGTGAATGGCAAACCCATTTATTGAAGCCATTTAACTTAGGTGATGAGGAAGGGTTTCTGGGTGATTATATACAAAGAATGACAACTGACAGTGATCTCATCCATACTGCCCTTCCCAGGAGGGACCATGTGATGAAAGAACTGTGGGAGGTGCACCCATCTCTTGAGCAAACCAGAGGATCTGGTCATCACAGGAAACTGGACCAAAACTCCCTGGCGAGGACAGCACAAAGGCTATCTGGCTGGCCTGAACAGCCGCGGGAAGTGAAGGATGTGGCACTTGGGTGCATCTAACGTTTTACCCCACCTGAAACCCTCAGCAAGAAACTGTTATATATATACAGTACAGTACAGTATATATATATATATATAGTATACTTATTTGGGGAAAAAATGACTGTTTAACTGTTTCTCTATGCAAGTGTCAGCTGATGACTTTGGCGTCCAGTAACGACCTCTGCTGATAGAGAAGCAGACTGTTTATCATGACAAGGGATAAAAATACAAGGGAAAGAAAACTGTGGTTAGTGTTGTTACCTTATCATCCTCATCATCCTCTAGTAATACTTAATATTGGTTATTAAGTTGTTCCATTACTTATACACTGTAGAGAATTGTTACATTTGCTCCTTAATAACACTAACAGTTAGGCAAAATATATTTATTGCAAAAATAATGCAGCTACTACAGGCTGTTTGGTTTCTTAAGAAAGGCTATATACAGAAATAACATAGCAAACTTCATTTTGAATCACACCTGACACAACACATCACTCCACTGATTAGAAACATGATGACACTCCTTTACTCTGCAAATGCAAGGTTAATTTCATCAGGGAAATCCTCTTTTTGAAGTGGTGATACCCCCTTACCAATAGCTTAACATTCTCTGAGTATGCAACGGCTTACAGTGCGTCTCTCCCTTGTACTGCTACCCTGCTTGACCAACAAAGCGAGCAAGTGTTATACCAAGGATCTACATTGACAAAGGTCATTGAGTCATTGGGCATATTCGCATTTGGCCAGGACACTGGGCAGATCTGTGTACCCCGTTTTGGCAACTGACCGTACCCTCATCATGTCGGCAGGGCAGGTGGGCAGGGTGAAGAGAGATGCTTTTCTACCACATGATGCCATTTATGAAGCATGAATGCAATTTCCTGTGGAAAGTACAGGAGTGAGGTTTTTGTTCATTGTTTCTTTGAGTGAGAGTGGAAACAAAATACCTTAGGGATTAAAACACTTAATTGTAGACTACAATTATTTACAAAAATTATTACAAAGGATAGAATGGTCCTTGATCGACTAATTACCACCTGTAGGGGTGGAGGCACTATTATAGGAGATTACTGTTTTACTTCTATCCATGAAAATAATGCACATGGTCATATTAATACCTCAGATACTCAAAGAAGTTAGTGTTTCTCTTAATGGAGAAGTCTCATCATAAACTTGGTGATGATTTTTTTAACTTGAGATTTTTCTTGTGTGAGTCCTTAATATGATGATGAGAATGTTTTTGAAGGTTGCAATATAATTTAAGGCCGTTTTTAAGGCTGTTTCATATTATTTTCTATATTCTTATTTGACACTGTCTGAGATTAATTTTGATCACATTACACATATTCACTCTTGATATGTTCTGCACACATTTTAACTTGCAAGGACACATAACAGCATGCAAATTCTTACACATATCCTTATATTAATTCATTCACTGTATTTTACTTTTGTTATTTTTCTTTTAATCCTGATGCTTTATTAAGCATCAAGGGGGGATATAACAGAAAAATTCCATATTATCTACATTATTATTGATATTAATATTGTATTATTATATTTGAGAAGTATCATACCTTTGACATGCCATGTTTAATGTTTATATGTGCATTCCATGTGAAATAAGTTCATATATTCTTGGCATGTTTCTGTGCGCAATTTCAGAGTTCAGACTGAAGATCAGTACAGGATCAAGTGGCCATTGGGGTGACACCTTCTACATTTTTTTTTGTAATAAATGTACATAAATCCAACTTTCTGCCTGATTTTTGACTTTGAATAATTTAAGCTCAAAATTATTCTACCACCACCCAACCACCACATACAACCCGAAGGCTAATGGTTTGTGCGAGCATTTCCGCAAGTCGCTTAAAGCAGTGCTCAGAGCCTTGTTAATGGACTGGAATTAGGTCGACTGCCTTCCTAGGGCCCTATTGGGGTTGCGCTCCGTGCCTATGGAACACTTTGCAGCTTCCCCGGCAGAACTCGTTTTTTCTCAGCCATTGCATCCTGGGGGAATTTTTGCCAGAGAGCCCCACGCCTGGTTCCGACCCACCCATGCGCGTTTTTTCCGGGGCAGAGGTTGGCAGCGTCTCCGGGCCAGCGCACCATTGGTTTTCCCGCACCTTCATTCTAAAATGCTTGGAAAACGCCAAATTTGTTTTCATGAGGCACAACGCCCACAGAACACCACTATGTCCACCGTACAATGGCCCGTTCAGAGTGTTGGAAACGGGGCAAAACATTTTGTGTTTGACTTGCGGGGGGGGGGGGGGTGACGACGGAGTATCGCCACTGTTATGGTCTGTGTAATTGATTATATTATATGTGTAGAAGGATTTATATTTGCAAATGTCAACATGTATTGTATTGTAAAAATGCACATATAATTTCAGGGTCTGTTTGAGTGAATTGAATCCCTTTTTGGAGATAATTGTTAATGTTAATTATGTTGATTGGGTGAGGGAATTGATCAATCTTAAAACCACGTACCTTTGCCAGCATGCTTCCTGGTGATGTCCGGGCAAAAGACTCCTCAGGGGTTTAAGGGCCTTTTAAAGGATACCAGCAGGAGGAAGTATAGGATGGTTGAGTAACGGCGGAACTTAATATGTAAATAGGGGTTTAAATTATTTATTGTATTATTTATGGTGGATTTATGGTGTGCTATTTATTCTGTAAATAGGTGGGAAATTATTTATGTATTTATGTCTCTTTTAGATGTTATTGGGTATTGGGTCATCTGCATTGACAGGCTGAAGCCCGCTTATGTGTTGGCAGATGACCAGGTGGTGTTGGCTCAGGCTCCCCGGTGCGGACGCCCACCTACGGTAGCTCCGCAAGTTGGTGTTCCCCCTACAGAGAACTGTTTGTAGGAGACTAGGGTTTTCCCCTCCTCACCCTTTCCCCCTTCAGAGGATTGCTTGCAAGACACAGAGTTTGTCTCCTACCCATCTCGACAGCAAGGCACTTTGACCAGCCTGGCGGCACCATGTTACAGTCTTCACGGGCACTGGCTCAAGCCCAAAGGACTGGAGGGTTAGAGCCCCTTCTGGGTGTTGGGGGGGGGGGCTGTGTGATGACAAAATAGGAGATGGTACTCCACCCAGGACTTTGGGGCATTGGGGGAAGGAAAGGAGAGATGGTAATGGGGGGGGGGGGGGAAGTGAGACAGATGCCAGAGCACTGGGGGGTAGTGAACTGAATAAAGATGCACCATTGCCCCTGTTGTGCCAGGTGTGGGATCTATTGTGGAGAGGTAAGATGCTGTTCACACCTGTGGACTGCGGGGCACGAAAATATTGTTAGCCATGCTCTGTGACGTGTATATGGATGTGTGCACAATGTCTCTGACGCATGTATCAATATGTTCACCCTGGGAGTCAAAGGCGGGAATAAAGTTACAAAAAGTTCACGTTGGCACCGAGGATTTAGTCTGTCTGTTCTGCTTGTTGGAGGAGAATAAAGTTATGTGTTGTCAGCTCGTGTCTCGTCTGATTCCATCCTCCACAAAGGTAAGGAACTGACAGCTTTATGTAGTGTTGACAACTTACTCTTTTTTCCCTCTCTCACTCCACAAATTCTATTTCACCGCGGTGACGTTAGTTTTACATTTGACATTTGATGTTCGGCTCCATTGGAATTCCCGGTAGCTGATGAGTGTCCGAGAAGCAGACGTTCACGCCCGGACAAGCTTACGCGTATTGCCCAGTCTTCTGCAAGAGGATTTCCCTTTGGGACCATCAACAAACTGATAGCATCATTATGGAATAAAGATGGTTTCTTCAATAGCTTAAACAGCATGTGACCCACTCACTCAAAATCAGTTTAGAAAAATATTAGTAAGTGTGGTGAAAAGGATACACTTTTTTTTATTTGCTATCACTACTGCTTATATTTTATAATATTTTAATGAAAAAATTGATTTTTTTTTTCAATAGCTCTCAGGTCTTGTGACCAAGTCACTCAAAATCAGTCCAGAAAAGTAATGTTTCTTCTGCTGAACAGAGTACCGTTATGTCTATATATGGAGTCAAGGATGAGGTCAGGTGTAAAACTGAACACATGTTTATTAGGGAAGTGCTATACAGTACAGACATCACCATCAGGCAGAAGAGGTGGCAGTGAAACCTCCTGCCCACTGCCCTTATAGAGATGCGTGGTGGCGGAACCAGAGGGCGGAGCCACCACCCGTACCTCACAAATAAAAGCCCAAACTATACATAAAAGTCCAAAACACACATACACTTTTCAGACCCACTCCAATTTAGGACCCGAATCATGCACTAAAATATTGAAAACAATATATCATAAATGGCCTCACACATTCACACCAAAACAATTAAAACTAGGGGGCACAGGTGGACTGCCATCCAACCCCCACACAACCAGGCGGATTATTCTGCAGCAGGTGCTAAATAAACAGTCCATTTACAAACTAAAATAACTGCCATGGTCGTAAACTAAAATAAAATTCACAAAATAATTCCAGACTATATACACGATAATACACCACACACATGCACAATAATTAAACTATATACACATGGCTGAAAGATAAATAAGCCCGTAGGCCCCCCTGGACCATCCTTTTATCAGTCCGCCTCTGGAAGTGGACTGCTTCCCGGGCCGCAGCAAGTTGCCTCGGCACTGGTGCGCCTCCTCTTCTTCACCACCATTTGTCTCACTCGTCCAGGCCCACCACTCACAGTCTCCTCCCAGGCATGCCGCAGCTCATTCGGGTGCCCCCACGCACCGTCTGACAGCTGGGGAAAAGCGTCCTCCCGTCTGGCCATGACACGCAGTCATCCCTGGTGCTCCTCCACCTGCCGTTTGGTCCTGAACTGCTGTGATTCCACCACCCCGCAAGCCCGAATCCAGTCTGTGGCTGCCAGAGGGGTCCTGTTCGGCTTGCAGTGTTTCCGCTTGGCACGTCGTTCTATCGTGCCAGCCAGTTTTGCCCCGACCTCTTTTAACTTTGACACCGCCATTGCTGTTGTGACCCCTTGTTCACCAGTACCTTCCAGCCAAAATCTGGGAACAGATGGAGCCAGCCACCCGCCGTCACAGGCGTCCCGCCGTGCCGCTCAGTTCTCTGATCCAGGGCTACTTGGGCCCTGGCACAGGAACCCTCCTGTAATGGCCCTGGGTGATATTGGTCTTGCTCACTCTCCAGGATGGCAGGCAGTTCCTCATCCAGCACCACACTGTCTACCACTCTCAGGGTCGGACAGTCCCACGTCTCGGCCAATTTGCACTGAACCGTCGGTTCCAACGTTCCCACCATGGCCAGCTGGCCACCTCCACAACCACAAAGCAGCACCAGGTCACTCTCAATTCTGACGTGCGGGGAAAAACATTTCACGGTCATCCAATCTGGCACGGAGCCCACCGCTCCCACATCAATCCACAACAACACTTCCATCCTGTCCAACTCCATATACCGTATGCATGACCATTGGTGCTCGGAGACACAGCATGAACAACCGTGAGGGCGCAAGAGTCCTCCTTGTGCCGCAGACCTCCTCGCTCGGATTTGTGGCATCCCCTGGTGACATGAAGCAAGCAGCCACACGTGCCGCAGCGCTTCGCTCTTGCCGAACAATCTTCATCTTTGAAACAGTGCTTTGTGGACCCACGGCCCTCACCTTTGGGCTTTCCCGGGATGAACCTCACTCTCACAGCGCTAGCGTCATCCTCCACGCTTTCCACGCTGACCGGGTCCACTGCATGCGCGGTCGGCGGTGATCCCAGATATCGGTGTGATAAGCACTCACTCAGCTCCCATGGCAGTTTATCTGCAGCTTCCAGCTGTTGAGCTAACTCGATGGCTGTAGGCAGCGTCAGTTCACCCGAAAACATAGGCAGCTTCGACCCTATCGCAGCGCCGTTGGTAAACTCTGCCAACTGGTCGTGAATCATCCCCTTCTCCAATAATCCAAGCTGACACCCGCTGACCAACAGCTCCAAGTATGTCACAAACCGCTGAGTAGACTCGCCTACTCGTTGGCGGCGCTGTTGACCATGACGTTTTCCAGGGCGCGAAAACAGCGCGCCATGAGCTCAACCACTGCAACCAAGCTATCAGAGTCACTCAGTGTGCTCAGAACACATTGTTCCTCCATTCCAGGATTGTGCACCAACAACTCACATGGCCACAACTTTTCCAGCTTCCCAAGGTCCAGTGCCACCATGTACATCCAGAAACCAACACATCACCTCGGTCAGGGGACCGGTGGCTCGCCAGAGAGCTCCAAAAACGGATGAATTTCAAACCCACACACTTCCATACCTTGTTTTAATCCACTTTTATCCTCGTTGCCAAATGTTATGTCTATATATGGAGCAAAGGATGAGGCCAGGTGTCGAGCTGAACACATGTTTATTAGGGAGGCGCTATACAATACAGACATCACCGTCAGGCAGAAGAGGTGGCAAAAGAGACTGCCCCTCCTGTCCGCTGCCCTCTTATAGCCACGGATGGTGGCGGAACTGTAAGGCAGAGCCGCCACCAGTACCTCACAAATAAGAGCCCCAAACTTTACGCAACAGGAGCACCTTTCTTAGTTGTTTTCATTACTGCATATATTTCATAATATTTTTGTTGAAAAAATTGGATTTTTTTTCAGTAGCTCTCAGGTCATGTGACCAAGTCATTCAAAATCAGTCCAGAAAAGTAATGGTACTTCTGCTGAACAGGGTACACCATTTTTATGTGGTTTCATTTCTGCATATGAAGAGTTTGTTTCCAAAAACCGATAAACGCCACTTTGAAAATTCCCTCTTTACATCAAGCAACTGTTAACATTACCTACTTATAGAAGTTCAGATTATTTTGTCTCAAAAGCCGATATGTCATCGTCACTTCGTCATCGTCATCGTCACTTCCTTGTGGTAACGTATCGTCACTTCCTGTTTTGCTGTCTGCCTGTGTGGTTTGCTTTGTGGTTTGCTCTCTAGCCACTAGCTATGGCTACTAGCTCTCTTTCCTCTCCTCCTCTGGTGTGCTCTCTCTGTCAGATGTTTAGCTACACCTCTGCCTCTTTTAGCGATAACGGTAAATGTAATAAATGTTGTCTTTTTGAGGCGCTCGAGGCGAGGTTGTCTGATTTGGAATCCCGGCTCCGCTGCATTGAAACACCGTCTGCGCCAGTTAATCTTGACGGACGCCCCTTAGCTGCAGCGGAGCTAGCTAGCTTAGGTCCCACTGTCAGCGGTCCCCGGCTCTCCTCAGCAGCGAGGAGACTGTGTGGGTGACGGTGAGAAGGAAGCCTAGTCGCAAAGCCCCGGTACACCACCAACCTGTTCACGTTTCTAATCGTTTTTCCCCGCTCAGCGACACACCCGCTGAGGAAAAAACTCTGATCATTGGCGACTCTGTAGTCAGAAACGTGAACCTAGAGACTCCAGTGGCCATAGTCCAATGCATTCCTGGGGCCAGAGCAGACGACATTGAGTCAAATTTGAAAATGCTGGCTAAAAGTAACTGTAAATACTCCACAATTGTTATTCACGCTGGCATTAATGACATCCGTCTCCGGCAGTCGGAAGTCACGAAACTTAATATAGAATCGGTGTGTGACTTTGCAAAAACGATGTCTGCCACTGTAGTATTCTCTGGGCCCCTCCCCAATCTGACCAGTGATGACATGTTTAGCCGCTCGTCATCCTTGAACCGCTGGCTGTCTGTGTGGTGTCCTAAAAATGACGTGGGCTACATTGACAATTGGAGCTCTTTTTGGGGAAAACCTGGTCTTATGAGACGAGACAGCATTCATCCCACTTTGGATGGTGCTTCTCATTTATCTAACAATCTGGCATCTTTTTTATCCAAATTTCCAAAACCCTGACTACTCAGAGTTGGGACCAGGAAGCAGAGTCGCAGTCTTACATGCCTCTCTGCAGCTCCTCTTCATCCGCCACCCCTCAGCTTAGCCCCTGTCTTCCCCATCAGAGAATCGTTGTCTGCTCCCTCCAAAGTGAAGAAAAATATAATGTATAAGCATCCCAAAGTGATAAAGCAAAATATTGGTAAAACTCAAATTAAACATAAAGCCTCTAAATTGAATGATTTGGCCTCTGTTCCTCCTCATAATTTAAAAATTAAATGTGGTTTATTAAATATTAGGTCTCTAACTCCCAAGTCTCTGTTAGTCGATGATTTGTTAATCGATCATCAGATTGATTTAATTTCCCTTACAGAGACTTGGTTAGGACAAGAGGATTGTGTTGGTTTAAATGAATCAACTCCCTCTGGTTATTTAAACTGTCAAAATCCCAGAAGTTCTGGTCGTGGAGGAGGAGTAGCAACAATTTACCATTCCAAATTACTAGTTAATGTAAAGCAAAAAACATGTTATAATTCCTTTGAGGGCCTGGTCCTCAGTATTGGGCACTTTAGTAATTTTAGGTTAAACCCAATTTTATTTGCCATAGTTTATCGTCCCCCATCAACCTACACAGAATTTTTATCCGAATTTGCTGATTTCTTAGCTGATTTAGTGCTGAAATCTGATAGAATAATTATAGTAGGGGACTTTAATATACATGTGGATGTAGATAGTGACTGCCTTAATGTGGCATTCAATTCAATATTAGATTCGATTGGGTTTTCTCAGAAAGTAGGAAATTCTAATCATTACCTCTACTCATTACCTTGTTTTGACATATGGCATAGAAATAGAAAATCTTGTAGTGTCTCCTCATAACCCTGTACTGTCAGACCATTGTCTGTTAACCTTTGATTTTACTATTTCTGACTATTTGGCTCCTAAAGAAAAATATTATCACAGTAGATGCCTCTCAGATGATGCTGTTTCCAAATTTATGCAGATTGTTTCCTCTATGCCATGTGTCAACACAACGGAAATAAGCTATAGACAGCTTGCTCCTTCTGTAATTGATAACATGGTGGATAGTGTTTCAGCTTCTCTGCATCAGGCTCTAGACTTGTGGCCCCCTTAAAAAAGAAAAAGTCTAATCAGAGATTTTTAACTCCTTGGTTCAACACAGAAACTCGAAGCTTAAAACAGAAGTCTTGTCAATTAGAAAGAAAATGGCGCTCTACTAATTTAGATGAAATCTATTTAGCTTGGAGAAATCATCTTTTAATTTATAAAAAAATCTCTTAGAAAAGCTAGAACGAGTTATTACTCTGCATTAATAGAGGGAGAACAAGAATAATCCCAGGTTTCTTTTCAGTACTGTAGCCAGGTTGACAAAGAGTCAGGACTCTGTCAATCCTAGCATTCCCTTAGAGCTTACTAGTAAGGACTTTATGAACTTTTTCAATAATAAAATTTCATCCATCAGAGATAAAATCAATCAGATTCTTCCCACAGTTAACTTAAATACTGTAACTACTACAACTCCTTCTATTGATGTCTGTCTTGATGAGTTTACTCCAATCGACCTTTGTGAGTTAGACAAAATAGTTTCCTCATCCAAACCTTCAACTTGTCTTTTAGACCCTATTCCTACCAGGTTATTTAAAGAAGTCTTCCCACTTATTGGTAGCTTTATTCTTCATTCAATTCAATTCAATTCAACTTTATTTATATAGCGCCATTTCACAACAACAGTCATCTCATAGCACTATCAACTGTAGGGAGGACCCCCACAGTTGCAGAAAGACCCCAGCAATCCGGCGATCCCCTGTGAGCAAGCACTTGGCGACGGTGGAGAGGAAAAACTCCCTTTTAACAGGAAGAAACCTCCAGCAGAACCAGGCTCAGGGAGGGGCAGTCATCTGCTGCGACTGGCTGGGGGGTGAGGGGACAGAGAAGAAGAAAAGAACAGACATGTAGAGAGCAAACAGCACGATGGGGACTCAATCTATGGGAGAGAACAAACAAATGTTAATGACCAGCAAAAAAAAAATATTTCATAGAGAGTGAGGAAAGGAGTGAGGCCCAGTGCATTACTGGAGGTCCCCCGGCTGACTAAACCTATTAGCAGCATAACTAAGGGAGGGTTCAGAAACACATGATCCCTCCCTAATTGTAGGCTATATCAAAAAGGTAGGTTTTAGCCCTATTCTTAAAAACAGAGATCGAGTCTGACTCCCGAATCCAGATTGGCAGCTGATTCCACAGGAGAGGAGCTTGATAACTGAAGGCTCTGCCTCCCATTGTACTTTTGGAGATTCTAGGTATTACAAGTAAACCTGCATTTTGGGAGCGTAGTGCTCTGTTAGGATGATACGGTAGTATCAGATCTTTTAAATAAAAAGGAGCCTGATTGTTTAGAGCTTTGTAAGTAAGAAGAAGGATTTTAAACTTAATTCTAAACTCTATGGGAAGCCAATGAAGGGAGGCCAGAACCGGAGAGATATGATCTCTCATTCTAGTACCTGTTAAAACTCTTGCTGCAGCATTTTGGATCAGCTGAAGACTTTTTAAAGATGTTTTAGGACAGCCTGATAATAAAGAATTACAATAATCTAATCTCGAGCTAACAAAAGCGTGGATCAGCTTCTCAGCATCACTCTGAGACAAGAGGCTCCTAATCTTGGCAATATTACGCAAATGATAGAAGGCAGTCTTAGAAACAAATTTAATATGTGAATTGAAGGACAAATCCTGATCAAAAATATAATATAATCAATTCATATAATCAATTCTTCATTAACTTTAGGCCATGTACTGCAGGCTTTTAAAATGGCTGTAATTAAACTCTTACTCAAAAAGCCAACGCTAGATCCAGGAGCTTTAGCTAACTATAGACCAATCTCTAATCTCCCTTTCATTTCAAAAATCTTAGAAAGAGTTGTTGCTACGCAATTATTTGACCACCTGCAGGGAAATGGTTTACTTGAAGAGTTTCAATCTGGGTTTAGAATCCATCATAGTACTGAAACAGCCTTAGCGAAGGTCACTAACGACCTCCTCATTGCATCTGATAATGGACTAGTTTCTGTACTTGTCCTTTTAGACCTTAGTGCAGCTTTTGATACTATCGATCATAATATTCTACTTGATAGATTAGAACACTATGTTGGACTTAATGGAACTTCGTTGCAATGGTTTAGATCTTATTTATCTGATAGGTTCCAGTTTGTTCATGTAAATAATGAGTTTTCTTTCAACTCAAAGCTTAGTCATGGAGTTCCACAGGGATCTGTGCTAGGCCCTACTCTTTTTAGTTTATATATGCTTCCGTTAGGCAACATTATTAGAAAGCACTGTATACATTTTCATTGTTATGCAGATGACACACAATTATACCTGTCAGTGAAGCCAGATGATAGTAATCAATTAGCCAAGTTAGAAGCCTGTCTTAAGGAAATCAAAGCTTGGATGACTTGTAATTTCCTGCTATTAAATTCAGATATTTTTATCCAAATTTCCAAAACCCTGACTACTCAGAGTTGGGACCAGGAAGCAGAGTCGTAGTCTTACACGCCTCTCTGCAGCTCCTCTTCATCCGCCACCCCTCAGCTTAGCCCCTGTCTTCCCCATCAGAGAATCGCTGTCTGCTCCCTCCAAAGTAAATAAAAATATAATGTATAAGCATCCCAAAGTGATAAAGCAAAATATTGGTAAAACTCAAATTAAACATAAAGCCTCTAAATTGAATGATTTGGCCTCTGTTCCTCCTCATAATTTAAAAATTAAATGTGGTTTATTAAATATTAGGTCTCTAACTCCCAAGTCTCTGTTAGTCCATGATCTGTTAATTGATCATCAGATTGATTTAATTTCCCTTACAGAGACTTGGTTAGGGCAAGAGGATTATGTTGGTTTAAATGAATCAACTCCCTCTGGTTATTTAAACTGTCAAAATCCCAGAAGTTCTGGTCGTGGAGGAGGAGTAGCAACAATTTACCATTCCAAATTACTAGTTAATGTAAAGCAAAAAACATGTTATAATTCCTTTGAGGGCCTGGTCCTCAGTGTTGGGCACTTTAGCAATTTCAGGTTAAACCCAATTTTATTTGCCATAGTTTATCGTCCCCCATCAACCTATTCAGAATTTTTATCCGAATTTGCTGATTTTTTAGCTGATTTAGTGCTGAAATCTGATAGAATAATTATAGTAGGGGACTTTAATATACATGTGGATGTAGATAGTGACTGCCTTAATGTGGCTTTTAATTCAATATTAGACTCGATTGGGTTTTCTCAGAAAGTAGGAAATTCTACTCATTACCTCCACCATACATTGGACCTTGTTCTGACATATGGCATAGAAATAGAAAATCTTGTAGTGTCTCCTCATAACCCTGTACTGTCAGACCATTGTCTGTTAACCTTTGATTTTACTATTTCTGACTATTTGGCTCCTAAAGAAAAATATTATCACAGTAGATGCCTCTCAGATGATGCTGTTTCCAAATTTATGCAGATTGTTTCCTCTATGCCATGTGTCAACACAACGGAAATAAGCTATAGACAGCTTGCTCCTTCTGTAATTGATAACATGGTGGATAGTGTTTCAGCTTCTCTGCATCAGGCTCTAGACTTGTGGCCCCCTTAAATAAGAAAAAGTCTAATCAGAGATTTTTAACTCCTTGGTTCAACACAGAAACTCGAAGCTTAAAACAGAAGTCTCGTCAATTAGAAAGAAAATGGCGCTCTACTAATTTAGATGAAATCTATTTAGCTTGGAGAAATCATCTTTTAATTTATAAAAAAATCTCTTAGAAAAGCTAGAACGAGTTATTACTCTGCATTAATAGAAGAGAACAAGAATAATCCCAGGTTTCTTTTCAGTACTGTAGCCAGGTTGACAAAGAGTCAGGACTCTGTCAATCCTAGCATTCCCTTAGAGCTTACTAGTAAGGACTTTATGAACTTTTTCAATAATAAAATTTCATCCATCAGAGATAAAATCAATCAGATTCTTCCCACAGTTAACTTAAATACTGTAACTACTACAACTCCTTCTATTGATGTCTGTCTTGATGAGTTTACTCCAATCGACCTTTGTGAGTTAGACAAAATAGTTTCCTCATCCAAACCTTCAACTTGTCTTTTAGACCCTATTCCTACCAGGTTATTTAAAGAAGTCTTCCCACTTATTGGTAGCTTTATTCTTCATATAATCAATTCTTCATTAACTTTAGGCCATGTATTGCAGACTTTTAAAACGGCTGTAATTAAACCCTTACTCAAAAAGCCAACGCTAGATCCAGGAGCTTTAGCTAACTATAGACCAATCTCTAATCTCCCTTTCATTTCAAAAATCTTAGAAAGAGTTGTTGCTACGCAATTATTTGACCACCTGCAGGGAAATGGTTTACTTGAAGAGTTTCAATCTGGGTTTAGAATCCATCATAGTACTGAAACAGCCTTAGCGAAGGTCACTAACGACCTCCTCATTGCATCTGATAATGGACTAGTTTCTGTACTTGTCCTTTTAGATCTTAGTGCAGCTTTTGATACTATTGATCATAATATTCTACTTGATAGATTAGAACACTATGTTGGACTTAATGGAACTTCGTTGCAGTGGTTTAGATCTTATTTATCTGATAGGTTCCAGTTTGTTCATGTAAATGATGAGTTTTCTTTCAGCTCAAAGCTTAGTCATGGAGTTCCACAGGGATCTGTGCTAGGCCCTACTCTTTTTAGTTTATATATGCTTCTGTTAGGCAACATTATTAGAAAGCACTGTATACATTTTCATTGTTATGCAAATGACACACAATTATACCTGTCAATGAAGCCAGATGATACTAATCAATTAGCCAAGTTAGAAGCCTGTCTTAAGGAAATCAAAGCTTGGATGACTTGTAATTTCCTGCTATTAAATTCAGATAAGACTGAAGTCATTCTTGTTGGTCCAAAAAACCTTAGAAATTCCTTTCCAAATCAAACTTTCAGTTTGGATGCAGTTACTCTTTCTCTTAATAGCTCTGTGAGGAACCTTGGAGTTATTTTTGATCAGGATTTGTCCTTCAATTCACATATTAAATTTGTTTCTAAGACTGCCTTCTATCATTTGCGTAATATTGCCAAGATTAGGAGCATCTTGTCTCAGAGTGATGCTGAGAAGCTGATCCACGCTTTTGTTAGCTCGAGATTAGATTATTGTAATTCTTTATTATCAGGCTGTCCTAAAACATCTTTAAAAAGTCTTCAGCTGATCCAAAATGCTGCAGCAAGAGTTTTAACAGGTACTAGAAAGAGAGATCATATCTCTCCGGTTCTGGCCTCCCTTCATTGGCTTCCCATAGAGTTTAGAATTAAGTTTAAAATCCTTCTTCTTACTTACAAAGCTCTAAACAATCAGGCTCCTTTTTATTTAAAAGATCTGATACTACCGTATCATCCTAACAGAGCACTACGCTCCCAAAATGCAGGATTACTTGTAATACCTAGAATCTCCAAAAGTACAATGGGAGGCAGAGCCTTTAGTTATCAAGCTCCTCTCCTGTGGAACCAGCTGCCAATCTGGATTCGGGAGTCAGACTCGATCTCTGTTTTTAAGAATAGGGCTAAAACCTACCTTTTTGATATAGCCTACAATTAGGGAGGGATCATGTGTTTCTGAACCCTCCCTTAGTTATGCTGCTAATAGGTTTAGTCAGCCGGGGGACCTCCAGTAATGCACTGGGCCTCACTCCTTTCCTCACTCTCTATGAAATATTTTTTTTTTGCTGGTCATTAACATTTGTTTGTTCTCTCCCATAGATTGAGTCCCCATCGTGCTGTTTGCTCTCTACATGTCTGTTCTTTTCTTCTTCTCTATCCCCTCACCCCCCAGCCAGTCGCAGCAGATGACTGCCCCTCCCTGAGCCTGGTTCTGCTGGAGGTTTCTTCCTGTTAAAAGGGAGTTTTTCCTCTCCACCGTCGCCAAGTGCTTACTGTCACGCCGTGCCGCTCATCAGCGGCGCCACCTGCACGCACACCTGCACATCATCAGCGGCGAGGAATATAAGCCGCCTCGCCCTGAGCTTCGGCCTGAAGCCATCAGACTTCTCTACTCATCATCGTGAGTCAACTTTTCCTTCAGCACGACGCCTTCGGTAAGAAGCCCTTACCTCCTTTGTTTCCAGTCTGCTCCCCTGTGCACAGGTGGATTCCTCGGCGGCGGACAACGCCTCTCCCTCGCCATTCCTCGCTGCTGCACCGAGTCCTGCAGGTGGCTGTCTCCCGGGTCCCGTCCTTGTAGTGCCAGTCATCTGTCCCTTGCAAGTAAGCTCCTCTCTCGCACATTCTCCTCCTGTGTTGGTGTGTGCCCGTCACCCTGTGTCTTTGTGCTCTTTCCCATAGGGTTGCCGGCTGTACGGTCTCCTGCCCCTGTGCCCGAAGCAGACGCCGCCACCAATACATTTACATCCCGCAGACACACATCCATTCACCCCTGTTGCTAATAAACTATTTGAACTTCTCTGAGCCTGTGTGTGTGCGTCTCCTGAGCCGTGCGTTATGTCAGTACGGCTTCAGCAGAGCGGCTTGGCAGACGGCGGGCTCGCACACCGGCTTACCAACCTCGAGGCTCGGGTGGATCAGATAGCTTATCAGCAACAGGTGATCCTAAATCAATTGATCATTATTAATAACCGATTGGACCGCCTGGACCCCCAGCAGCCGTTTCCCCCGGCTCATCAGGGTGGCGCGGCTCCTGCCGCTCCAGTGGCCGTCCAGCAGGCTCCGGTAGCACCGGTGCGGCTCACACCCATTCCGACCCCCGCCCGCTTTAGCGGAAAGCTCGGCGGAGCGCGAGGGTTCATCATGCAGTATGAGTCCGTATTCCACCGCGTGCCCGGAGACTTTCCCTCGGATCATAGTCGGATTGGTTATATAGGGAATCTCCTGGAGGGGAGAGCATTGACTTGGACCTACGCCGTTATGGCAAGGCCCAGTTACGCCACCCTCACTTATGACCAGTTCGTGAGGCGCTTCCTGGAGGTCTTTGACCATTCACGAACCGAGACGGTCCAGGTCGACTGGCTTCTCGCTCTCCAGCAGGGCAGCCGGTTGGCCGCGGACTATGCGGTCGACTTCCGGGTAGCGGCGGAGGAAGTAGGCTGGGAGGAACGCTCCCTCTGCGGTCTTTTCCTCCGCAGCCTCAATGACGATCTGAGGGATGAACTGGCTGGGCGGGACCTCCCTGAGACGCTAGCGGAGCTGTCTTCCCTTGCCATCAGCTTGAATAACAGGCTGCGCGAGCGTTCCTCGGGGCGGAAGTCGTCATCTTCTCGCCCTCGCGGAGCCTCGTCGCGCCAGCCCCAAGCTCGCTCCCTGGTGACGCCGCCACCGTCGCACTCCGAGGAGTCGGAGCCGATGGTGACGGGTTGGACAAAGCTCTCCCCGGCGGAGAGACAACGCCGCCGTGCGTTGAATCTCTGCATGTATTGCGGAGATGATCAACACACGGTAGAGCTTTGTCCACAGAAGCCAAACGGGGGGGGGTCCGCGAGTCACTGTAGGGGGCCTCGCGGACGTCAATCGGTTAAGTCCCCTCACTCAATTAAAGCTGCCCATCCGTTTCTGCTACAACCCCACTGGGCACCTCACCCACGCACTGGTGGATTCGGGCGCAGAAGGCAGCTTCATTTCACAAAGCCTGGCAACCCGATTGGGCATCCGCTGCCAGGCGCTCAAAGACCCCATCTCCCTGGTCAACCTCTCCCGTGCTTCCCTTGGGAGAGTTACACACCAGACCGTCCCGGTCCCGGTGATCATCTCTGGTAACCACCGGGAGGAGATAACCTTTCTCATCCTGCCCAACTCTGTGTCGCCCGTCATCCTGGGGTATCCCTGGCTACGCCTCCACAACCCTGTCCTGGATTGGAAGTCAGCTGGGGTCTCGGCATGGAGCACGTTCTGCATGGGCACCTGCCTTCAGTCCACTGCCTGCTCTCCGTCCGCTTCTCCCCCCGCTACGGACGCAGCACCCCCGGACCTGTCCCTGGTGCCTCTGGAATTTTACGACCTGGGCATGGTATTCAGTAAGACCAAGGCCATGTCTCTCCCTCCTCATCGGCCCTATGACTGCGCCATCAACCTCCGCCAGGGGGCACCCTTACCTTCTGGTCGGCTCTACAGTCTGTCGGCGCCGGAGAAGGAGACGATGAATTCCTACTTAAAAGAGTCACTGAGTGCTGGGATAATCCGCCCATCATCTTCACCCGTGGGGGCAGGGTTCTTCTTCGTTGGGAAAAAGGACGGATCCCTCCGTCCTTGCATTGACTATCAGGCCCTAAATGACATCACGGAGAGGGATCGTTACACCCTGCCCCTCATGGACACCGCTTTCCACTCCCTTCAGGGGGCGACCTGGTTCACCAAGCTGGATCTACGCAGCGCATACCACCTCGTCCGGATCCGGGAGGGAGATGAGTGGAAAACAGCCTTCCGTACCCCGAACGGCCATTTTGAATACCTGGTAATGCCGTTCGGGTTGACCAACGCTCCTGCTGTCTTTCAGCGCCTCATCAACGACGTCCTCCGGGATTTCATCGGCCTCTTTGTGTTCGTCTACCTGGATGATATACTCATCTTCTCCAAGTCCAGGGAGGATCACCAGGTCCATGTGAGGCGGGTCCTCCAAAGGCTGCTGGAGAACCGGATATACGTGAAGGCTGAGAAGTGCAAATTTTTTGCTAGAACAACCTCCTTCCTGGGATTCGTCATCGCTCACGACCAGGTGCGTCCAGACCCAGAGAAGGTGAAGGTGGTGGTAGAGTGGCCTACACCTGCGTCAAGGAAGCAGGTGCAACAGTCCGTGGGATTCGCGAACTTCTACCGCCGCTTTGTTCCAAACTTCAGCACCATCGTCGGACCGCTGACCCGCCTCACGTCCCCTAAGGTCCCATTCCGGTGGACCGAAGAGGCCGCAGCTGCTTTTCAGGCGCTGAAGGCGGAGTTCTCCTCCTCCCGGGTCCTTCGCCAGGTCGACCCCGCGCTGCAGTGCATCGTGGAGGTGGATGCTTCGGACACGGGAGTGGGGGCGGTGCTATCCCAGCGGTCGCCTGACGACGGCGCCAAAAGGCCCTGCGCCTTCTTCTCCCGGCGCTTGTCCCCGGCGGAGAGAAATTACGACGTGGGGGACAGAGAGCTCCTCGCCATCAAGCTCGCGCTGCAAGAGTGGCGCCACTGGCTAGAGGGGGCGGACCTGCCGTTCGTGGTCCTTACGGACCACAAGAACTTGGAATATCTTCGATCTGCCAAGCGCCTGAACGCCCGCCAGGCGCGCTGGTCCTTGTTCTTTGCCAGGTTCCAGTTCTCCATCACCTTCAGGCCTGGCTCTAAGAACGGCCTGCCCGATGCCCTCTCTAGGCAATTCGCCCCCGAGGAGTCGGAGGACGCGCTCCACACCATCCTGCCCAGGTCGTGCGTCATGGGAGCCATCACCTGGGACATAGAGAGCAAGATCCAGAAGGTGCAGGAGGTGGAACCTGACCCTGGCGGCGGACCAGAGGGAAGACTATTCGTGCCATCAGCGGTTCGAGGAGAGGTCATCCACTGGCTACACACCTCCAGGCTCACCTGTCACCCTGGCTCCTCCCGGATGATAGATCTCCTCCAGCGGTCCTTTTGGTGGCCGGGCCTGCAGAGGGATGCGGCCCGCTACGCCCGGGCTTGTCCAATTTGTACCACCAATAAGTCGGGGAACGCCCCTCCAACGGGTCTGCTCCAGCCCCTGCCCGTCCCTGGCAGGCCCTGGTCGCACATCACCCTGGACTTCGTCACCGGACTCCCAGTTTCCAACTCCTACGACACCATCCTGACCATCGTGGATTGCTTCTCCAAGGCGGTGCACTTCGTTCCCCTGCAAGGTCTCCCTACTGCCCTGGAGATGGCAGACCTCCTCATCCAACACGTGGTCAGGCTGCACGGGATTCCGGTGGACGTGGTCTCGGACCGGGGGCCCCAATTTTCCTCTGAGGTTTGGAAGTCGTTTTGTAACGCCATCGGAGCCAAGGTCAGCCTCTCCTCCGGCCATCACCCCCAATCCAACGGGCAGTGTGAGCGGACCAACCAGGAGCTGGAGGCTGCGCTCCGCTGTGTGACTGCATCCAAACCCACGTCCTGGAGTAACCATCTTGCCTGGGTTGAATACGCCCACAACACCGCTCGCTCTTCTGCTACAGGGATGTCCCCCTTCAAGGCGTCCCTGGGTTACGACCCCCCGCTGTTCCCGGCGCAGGAGAGTGAGGTAACTGTCCCGTCAGTTAGGGCGCATCTCAGGCAGTTCCGCTCCATCTGGGCATCTGCGCGTAATGCGATTTTACGCACGGCGGAGCGCAACAGAACTGTGGCGGACCGGCACAGAAGACCTGCCCCGGCATACAGAGTTGGGCAACAAGTCTACGTGTCGACCCAGGACGTAACATTGAAAGGCGAGAGGAGGAAGCTGGCACAGCGCTTTATGGGACCCTACCCCATCACCCGGATCATCAACCCGGTAGCTGTGCGCGTGGCTATTCCCCCCTCCCTCCGCATCCATCCCACCTTCCACGTGTCTAAGGTGAAGCTGGCAGTCTCCGACCCCCTTTGCCCTCCTCCTGCTGCGCAACTCACGCCCCGGATGGTTGGTGGCCATCTGGCCTGGGCCGTCTCTTCCATCCTGGACTCCCGGCGCCGGGGTCGTGGGTTGCAGTACTTGGTGGACTGGGAGGGCTATGGGCCTGAACATCGACAGTGGGTGCCCCGGTCGTTGGTGTTAGACCCCTCGCTCATCGCTGATTTCCACCGAGCGCACCCAGAGAAGCCATCGCCAGGAGGCGCTGCTAGAGGGGGGAGTACTGTCACGCCGTGCCGCTCATCAGCGGCGCCACCTGCACGCACACCTGCACATCATCAGCGGCGAGGAATATAAGCCGCCTCGCCCTGAGCTTCGGCCTGAAGCCGTCAGACTTCTCTACTCATCATCGTGAGTCAACTTTTCCTTCAGCACGACGCCTTCGGTAAGAAGCCCTTACCTCCTTTGTTTCCAGTCTGCTCCCCTGTGCACAGGTGGATTCCTCGGCGGCGGACAACGCCTCTCCCTCGCCATTCCTCGCTGCTGCACTGAGTCCCGCAGGTGGCTGTCTCCCGGGTCCCGTCCTTGTAGTGCCAGTCATCTGTCCCTTGCAAGTAAGCTCCTCTCTTGTACATTCTCCTCCTGTGTTGGTGTGTGCCCGTCACCCTGTGTCTTTGTGCTCTTTCCCATAGGGTTGCCGGCTGTACGGTCTCCTGCCTCTGTGCCCGAAGCAGACGCCGCCACCAATACATTTACATCCCGCAGACACACATCCATTCACCCCTGTTGCTAATAAACTATTTGAACTTCTCTGAGCCTGTGTGTGTGTGTCTCCTGAGCCGTGCGTTATGTCAATAACTCCACAGGGCAAATCAGCGCTTGGTATTTGGGTCACGTGACTCATTTTGGCTGCCTTCCCGCTCTGCTCGCTCTGACTGGTTTCCCTGGCTGTGTTCGGAATGTTCATTCACTCCCTTCTCGCTTTATAGTGAATTTAGATATAGTGGACTATACAGTAAACTCAATATAACAATAACATTAACCATTTTCGGACACTACTGGGCTTGTTTTCATGGTTAATGATGTCATCACGTGAGAGTAAAATGCAACAGACTAACAGTGGTAAAAAAATGAATACCTGCATGTAATTTGTAGTAAATATGTATTAAATCAAATCGTTTTTGCTGAAATAATAAATATAAATACCTTAAGGTAGTTTATGTTGTGATGTGAAGCTGTTCTCTCACTGCTCCGTTGGCTGCACATTCACTATATAGTTCACTATATACAGTAGTTCACTACATGGGGAAGGAGTTTCTTTATTTTTCCAGCCTTATTCCTTTTCTTTTTATACTGTGTACACCAAGGAAGAGAGAGAAATGCCATTTCAATTCTCCTGAATGGCCTGTACATACAGTGGTATTGACAATAAAATCTTTGAGTCCTGAATCTTGATTTATAGCTTTATTATAGCTATATTACACCATTTTACTGAGTGGATATACCTAAATCAGTGTGTCAATCATACTACATTGATGCTTATAGACATTCAAGTATGTTCCAGACAAACTATCATGGTTTTCGGGACTTGTCTGTTTCTTGCAAAAAAAAAAAAAGTACTAATAAATTGCCAAAAAGTAACAATGAGTTGATGTTTGATTTTTTGCTTTATTATGTCTAACATACTCATATTTCAAGTGCCCATGTCTTAGAAGCTGATTTGGAAATACCAACACGTATAAACCTACAGATGAAAAGGTGTTTTTTTTTTTCTCATTTTGAACTCAACTGGACTTATCTGTTTTACAAAAGAATTCTTCATATGCAGTAATGAAACCAAATAGAAAAAGACATACTCTGTTAAACAGAAGTAACATTACTTTTCTAGACTGATTTTGAGTGACATGATCACATGGATCACATGACCTGAGAGCTATTGAAAAAAAAAAAGCATTTTTTTCATTAAAATAATATTATAAAATATATGCAGTAATGAAACCAAATAGAAAAAAAAAAGGTGTACCCTGTTCAGCAGAAGTAACATTAGTCTTCTGGTCTGATTTTGAATGACTTGGTCACATGACCTGAGAGGTTGTCATAATTGGCCCTTTCAATGCAGAAATTAAGACTCCACTTGCCTGCTGTGAGTTTGTATGTTTAATGTTAACATCCATCCATCCATCTTCTTCCACTTAATCCTTTTCGGGTCACAGGGGGGCCAGAGCCTATCCCAGCATCTTTGGGCGAGAGGCAGGGTACACCCTGGACAGATCACCAATCCATCACAGGGCCAACACAGGGCCAACACAGACAGACAACCATTCACTCTCACAGCCATACCTAAGGACAATTTAGAATCCCCAGTTTGATGCCAATTAACCTAACTTGCATGTTTTTGTGTATTTCAGACTTCATTAGAAATAAATCACAAGGGGTGACATAAAAACAGGTGATAACTGAGAACCACGAAGGGCAACTTACAGAAAAATAACAATCAAAGAGAACCACGAAGGGTAACTTACAATTAGTCAGACGAGGCTGAGTACTGAGTTGAAAATAAACAGGAATCAGCTGAGGGATTCTTGTCTGTGCACAGGGCAAGACAGCAGCGAGGAATAAACCTGGCAAGTGAGCTTAAATAATAAGACAGGGAAAAACCAAATGTGGATCAGGTGTGGATGCATGAGTGAGAAAGTAATGAGAGATAACAAGAAGTAACAGGAAGTAACGCAACGGCGCTGTCAAAACAAAAGCACAAACCATAATGGATGACAAGACATAAACAGAAAATCACCAACGAAACCTAGAGTCCCAAGCATAGCTCTGACCCGTGCTCGGCTTCATGACAGTGCCCCTCCCATAAGGAGTGGATCCAAGACACCCCACCGTAGCATTAAAAAGGGATGAAAGTAACCCCCCCCACCACCACCACCACCCAACAGGACCCCAAAAACAGACCTCGGGATGGTGGCGAGGGGAGGGGGGATCCAGGCCTGGAAGAAGAAACATAACCACAAACAAAACAAAACACACATGACCCACAAAACTGACTGAAAAAGGTGCAAAGGAAACCTTGCAATACTGGGTGACCAAGGGAACAGTTCAGGTGGCCTTCCAAAGGCCTGGCTCCACCCAGCCATCAGGTGGAAAAGGTCGAGCGGACTACCAGTTCTCCCGAGCAACCAAAATGGAGAAGACAGTTCATCAGGTGGTCTTTCAGAATTCTGAAGCCACCCAAGCAAACACGAGAGTTTGTTGGGCAGTCTCCCTGCATCTCTGGGCCAACGGGTTGCGGCACACCACACACCTCCTCCTGGAGGCGGCAGATGGAACCCGTGCTTACCATGGGCCACAGAAGCCAAGAGATGGGCACCTAATAAATGGGATGGTGGACGAAAGGGATGGTTACTGAAACAGCCTTAGTGATGCTCACTAATGACCTTCTGATCACATCTGATAATGGTCTTGTTACTTGTCCTTTTAGACCTGAGTGGAGCTTTTGATACTATCGATCGTAGTATTCTACTTGATAGATTAGAACACTATGTTGGATTTAATGGAACTTCGTTGCAGTGGTTTAGATCTTATTTATCTGATAGGTTCCAGTTTGTTCATGTCAGTAATGAGTTTTCCTTCAACTCAAAGCTCAGTCATGGAGTTCCACAGGGATCTGTGCTAGGCCCTACTCTTTTTAGTTTATATATTCTTCCGTTAGGCAACATTATTAGAAAGAACTGTATACATTTTCATTGTTATGCAGATGACACACAATTGTACCTGTCAATGAAGCCAGATGATAGTAATCAGTTAGCCAAGTTAGAAACCTGTCTTAAGGAAATCAAAGCTTGGATGACTTGTAATTTCCTGCTATTAAATTCAGATAAGACTGAAGTCACTCTTGTTGGTCCCAAAAACCTTAGGAATACCTTTCCAAATAAAACTCTTACTTTGGATGCGGTTACTTTTTCTCTTAATTGTTCTGTGAGGAACCTTGGAATTATTTTTGATCAAGATCTGTTTTTCAATTTACATATTAAATTTGCTTCTATGGCTGCCTTCTATCATTTACGTAATATTGCCAAGATTAGGAGCATCTTGTCTCAGAGTGATGCTGTGAAACTGATCCACGCTTTTGTTTGCTCGAGATTAGATTATTGTAACTCTTTATTATCAGGTTGTCCTAAAACATCTTTAAAAAGCCTTCAGTTGATCCAAAATGCTGCAGCAAGAGTTTTTACAGGTACTAGAAAGAGAGATCATACTTCTCCGGTTCTGGTCTCCCTTCATTAGCTTTCCATAGAGTTTAGAATTAAGTTTAAAATCCTTCTTCTCATTTACAAACCTCTTAACAATCAGGCCCCTTTTTATTTAAAAGATATGATACTACTCTATCATCCTAACAGAGCACTATGCTCCCAAAATGCTGGATTACTTGTAATACCTAGAATCTCCAAAAGTACAATGGGATGCAGAGCCTTCAGTTATCAAGCTCCTCTCCTGTGGAACCAGCTGCCAATCTGGATTCGGGAGTCAGACTCGATCTCTGTTTTTAAGAATAGGGTTAAAACCTTCCTTTTTGATATAGCCTACAATTAGGGAGGGATCATGTGTCTCGGAACCCTCCCTTAGTTATGCTGCTAATAGGTTTAGACAGCCGGGGGACCTCCAATAATGCACTGGGCTTCACTCCTTTCTTCACTCTCAATGATTTTTTTTTTTTTTTTTTTTTTTTTGCTGGTCATTAACATCTGTTTGTTCTCTCCCATAGACTGAGTCCCCATCGTGCTGTTTGCTCTCTACATGTCTTTTCTTTTCATCTTCTCTATTCCCTCACCCCCCAGCCAGTCGCAGCAGATGACTGCCCCTCCCTGAGCCTTGTTCTGCTGGAGGTTTCTTCCTGTTAAAAGGGAGTTTTTCCTCTCCACCATCGCCAAGCACTTGCTCACAGGGGATCGCCTGATTGCTGGGGTCTTTCTGCAACTGTGGGGATTTCCCCTACAGTTGAAAGTACTATGAGACCACTGTTGTTGTGAAATAGCTCTATACAAATAAAGTTGAATTGAATTGAACTGAATTAGAAGGGACCACGATGGAACCAGAAGTAGATTGTGGGCCCGCAGTGACCTTGGGCATAGGCACAGCCCCCTGGTGGCCCTGGACTGGGGCAAAGCAGCACCCCCGGTGGCCCCAGACTGGGGCATAGCAGCACCCCCCATGGTCCCGGACTGGGACGTAGCAGCACCCTCAGTGGCCCCGGACTGAGGCGTAGCGGCACCCTCAGTGGCCCCGGACTGAGGCGTAGCGGCACCCACGGTGGCCCCGGACTGAGGCATAGTAGCATCCTCGGTGGCCTTGGACTGAGGCATAGCTGCACCCACGGTGGACCCAAACTGGAATGCAACTGCACCCACAAAGAACTCAGCTGAAGGAGCAGCACCCACGGAGACCTTGGGCGACGAGGCTGGACCATGGAGACCTCTGGTGATGTTGGATGACCCTCAGTGACCCTGAGGATAGGCTTCGACAAGAAGGACAAAGAAACAGAATCAGGGTCACCAGCGCTTTGGAGCATGGCAAGGTGAGCTCAGGTGCAGCTGATGGCTGCACTTGGCCCTCCCCACCAAGTGCCAGGCAAAATCTCTCCAAAACAGAAGAAGTGAAAACACAGAAGAGCACTTGCCTGAGCTCAAGCTCCACCGCCGTCCAGGATTCTGTTGATCTTGGCGGGAATTTCTCGTGACAGGTCCTCTTGAGGTCCAACTTTGCCTCTGCTACTACGGCCTCAACAACAGGCATCTTGGTAGGTGCAGTCTCCAAACCTCCAGGCAAAGCGACCGACGCACGTGGTTCGTCCGGCTTGGCAGCTGGAGGTTGTTTCACTGCTGGCATGGCATCCTCCATAGCTGAAGACAGGGGATGCTCAGTCATCGGCGCAGGCTTCAAGTCACAGTCAGTGCTTTCCTGTCTGGGCTGTGGCTGCAGGGCTGGGGCCAGGTCCTCCAGGACCGCAGGCTCCTCCATCATCTGGCAGCAGGTGGTGAGGACTCAGTGAACTGCAATGACTGAGCCTCACCCCTTGGACTCAGGCAAGGTAATTCATTTGTTCATGATAAAGAATGAAAAAGCACTTGCCTGTGTTCCCAGGGCACGGTGGTTTCTGCTGCAGCAGGCCCAGTATCATCCCCCTCCGTGGCTACGGTGGTAGTTGGGTTAATTGGCATCAGCTGGGGAGGTATGAATTGAGTTGTCCCTTGTCTGAGGCCATTAATCTGTCCTGCCTGGTAAAACAAATAAAAAACACTGGACTACACAGAAAATGAATAGCCCACAGCAGGAAAAAACGAGTTTGATGGACATGTCCCCTAAAACTTTTTCTGCAGTGTCTGGCTTCTGGGTTGCTGAGGTGCATGGCCCTGTGGCATGACCATGCATGGAACTGAGTGGACACATCTTAAAGGGGCAGTACATGAAAAGTTCCAAATTAATATATAAAATAATATTCAAAAAATTCCTGCATGCACATCATGAGCTGAATCACCACCAAAGTCTAATTGTCTGTCCCCCGTGCGATTACACACCTTTCCTGAAAATTTCATCAAAATCCATTCATAACTTTTGGAATAATGCTGCTAACAGCCAAACCAATCAAACAACAGACAAACCTGAGGTGTTGTGAAACCACAGGTTTAGTCTGGTGATGCGCCCGTTTGGTGACATCATCACGCTTAGCATACAAATGTGAGGAATGGCTACTTTGCGGCCTCCCTTCTCTCTTTTTGTCTCGCAAAAAGAACAGCGCTTTAGGCAGTGCTGAGCCTCCCGTCAATGACCTGTACTGTCACTTTCTGTGTATAGTTTTATAAAGTTCGTGTTCCCATCAAACGCCACTCTCTGTTGGTCTTTCCCCAGTTTTCCAGACACCAAAACCAACCAACGCCACTAAAAACATTACCGCCATCCTCCCTTGACAGAGGTAAAAATAACAAATTTATGAGAAAAAACTCATAACTTTACGAGAAAAGAAAATTAAAATTGATAAGAAAAAAGTTACCAATTTTTTTTAAATAACAAATTTATGAGAAAAAGTGACAATTCGGGAGAAAGACGTTGCAAATTTACAAGAAAAACTTAGCAAAATTTCAAGAAAAAGGTCACAAATTTATGAGAAAAAAATTAAAAAAAGTTGCAAATTAACAAAAAAAAGTAGCAAATGAATCAATTCAAAATTTATGAGAAAAAAAGTCCCAAATTTATGAGGAAAAACTGTAAGTTTACAGAAAAAAGTTGATAATTTATGAAAAGTTCCACATTTAGATGAAAAATGTTGCAAGTTTATGGGAAAAGCTCACAAACTGACAAAAATATTACAAGAAAAAAGTAACAAATTTATAAGGAAAAGTTACGTGTTTACAACAAAAAAGTTGAAAATTTTTGAGAAAGTTTCAGATTTATAAGAAAAATGTTACAAACTTATGGGAAAACTGACAAATGTGCAGCAAAATAGTTTAGTTGAGTTTAATGTTTATTTGCAAGGGACATTACATACTAATGAATATTAATACAAATGTATATGTATGCCAGATTTAGCAATACTGCTAATTTGCATCTGTAGTCCCCCGTCGGGTCACAAAAACACACAAACAAACAATCACACACGAGAAGAACATCTGCAATGAAACTGTACAAAGTGGATATGCTAAAGTGCAAGAGTTAAGGTGCTACAAAACAAAACATTCAGATGTCACATGAGTGAAGTGCTGTGTATGCGTACACACACACATGCACCCAAGCACCTCACAGCAACAACAGACAGCAGCAGACAAGAGGGCGGGCATATGTGTGTGACGCACGGGCACACACAACGTCCTGTTTTCCTGTTTTGGGTGTCTGCTCACATGTGACTTTTTTTCTTTATAAATGTGCAACATTTCTCATGAATTTTGGACTTTTCTTTATAAATTAACAATTTTTGTTTTTTCTTGTAATTGTGCAGTTACTTGGTTAGAGTGACAGTCCTTCAAAAGCCAGAGCCGGTCAGACAAAGGCACTGGTCCTCTCCTGCAAAAGATTCAAGCCAGGAGACATAGTGCCCTCTGCTGGATGAACTGCAGTGCAGCTAATTATAACAGAAAACATCACACCCCCACCTTCAAAATATCAATCTCAGGATATACAGCTAATATGGCAATAAACAAACCATCTAACACTGGTCCCCAAGCACTTGGGCTGTGGACCAGTACCAGTCCATGGGCTGCACAAATAATAATAATAATAATAATAATAATAATAATAATAATAATAATAATAATAATAATAATAATAATAAACCACATACCTCTGCCAAGGTTCCTTCTGTCCCTCATGGATCACCTCTAAAATGTAATGGATTTGTTTTGGAGGATTCTTGCTAACACAGTGTGAGAAGATAAGAGCCTTGGTGGAGGTATGCAGTCTGGAATCATCACCAAAATGTTATTGGTTCCTCTCTAGCCCAAGGACCACCTCTGGTGAGAATTTCATCAAAATCCATCCAGTAGCTTTTGTGCAATCCTGCTAACAGACAAACAAAACAGACGGACGGACAGACAAACCACCCTGATTACATAACGTCCTTGGTGGAGGTAATAATTTTCTTCCACTTTATTGACTATCAGAGTCTGCCAGGTGCATTTATTTTGAAAAGTTACAAAAAAAACCCTGTTGTCTTTAATAGGAATGCAAAGGTGCCCCAACAGCACACATACCTTGGGCTAATGTTGGCAAGTTTTCATTGGGAATACATCTTATAGAAGCCTTTTGCACACTGGAAAGATACAGGCTAGATTTCAGCATTACACTAACAACCGAGGTCTGATAGGGTCCAGCAAGTGCTGGGAAATGAAGAGGCGAGTCACTGGTCTAGACTTAGATCCAGGAACTGTAGAAAAACTCTTAACAGACCTTCACCCTCACCGAGGTTACCCTAGTTTACTTTCATTTTTCATTTCATTTTAGGATTAGGGTTAGGGCTCCTCCCAGAGCATTCTGTCTTGGACTAGGCTGCCATCTGCTGGATAGTTTTTGAACTTGCAGCTGTAAGACTGAGGGCAAAATCAGTGTGCACAGCCATGAAACCAAACCATCAGCTGCTATCATCAGTAAATGTTGATTTTTTTTCCTGATATGCCTAAGAGCAGTAAACCACGTAGCTACTGGCCGATACCAATACTGAGCCGATATATCGGTGCATCCCTAGTTTCTCAGAGACGTTCTTTAGAAAACGAGAGAAAGGCTAGAGATGACACAGCAGACCGTCTCATTGTAAGGGAAATGCTCAGAGATCCACTGATTCTGTAGTTAGGTGAGTTTTTTAATCACACTCTGCTTTATGAGCAGAGCAGCATGGTGGTGAAGTGGTTAGCACTGTGGCAGCACAGCAACTCATCCATGGCCATGGTTCAATCCCACCCCCTGACCAATGGTGATCATTCTGTGTGGCGTTTGCATGTTCTCCTTGTGTCTGTGTGGGTTTACCCTGGGATTTCTCTGGTTTGTTCCCACAGGGCCAAAAACATGCAGGTTGTTAATTGGCATCAACTGGGGAGGTATGAATGTGAGTTGCCCCTTCGCCAGGACACAGTTGTAAATAAGAATGTGATCTTAATCTGTCCTGCCTGGTTAATTTTTTATTTTTTTTTTAAATTCTGATGTAACACCACACACACGCACACACACACACACACACACACACACACACACACACACACACACACAGAGCTTCTGCTTCTGCCAGACCCCAAAAAGTTTGTACTTGTAACTGCTCCTTGAGACAAAAAACAAACCAAAAAGGGTGGAGAGCACTGCTTTAAATGACATAGCTGTTGTAGAAACTGATCTTGACCAAAAGATGGAGCAGTAGAGCAGCGAGTGAACAGGTCTGAGTCTCCAGACAGGATGGTCAGGAGGAGCCCAGATGACGGTGATAATGATGATCAAAGGTCAGCTCTCGTCCTGCAACACCACCAGGTGGAGGAAAAACGTCTGTGAAGCAGTAGAACAGATGGAGTGTGTTATGTCGGTAAATCAGAGACGGAGTCTGTTATGCCACACAGTGAACTCTCCTTTATTAGTCCCACAATGGGGAAATTCCAGGATTGCAACAGCACAGAGATAGCAACACTCAGAGCAATAATTAAGAAGATAAGAAAATAAGAGCAGTGAATATACATATGTACACATAAATATATAAATATATATACACAGTGCGGAACATTGTAGCTAGATGGAATAAACAGCATAACCGTCTACTTAGTTATCCTACATAGTATGAATATGTACCCATACATATTGTCACCCTCCGTAGCGACTGATATTGTCCTAGTTGTATACTGGAGGGGACCATTGTGTAAGTCTATTGTGTCTTTTCCATTCAATACTATTAGGTCGTCACATTTTTTTTGCTATCTCTGCGAGCAGCCCTGCTGAGGTTATACAGTCTGACAGCCGTAGGTAGGAAGGACCTGTGAAACCTCTCGGTTGTGCACCTAGGATGATGTAGTCTGCTGCTAAATGAGCTCCTCGGTGCGTTCAGTATGTCCTGCATAGGGTGGGACTCGGACTCCAGCAGAGATGACAGTTTAGCCACCGTCCTTCTCTCTCCTATCTCCTCCACTGGGTCAAGGCGTTTCCCCAGGACAGAGCTAGCTTTCTTGATCAGTTTGTTCAGTCTCTTCCTATCGGCTGCTGTAATGCCACTGCCCCAGCAGACCACTCCAAAAGAATTAGAAGAACACAGAACTATTTATAGTGGTGCCGCAGCCCACCTGACGTCACACTCAGGGCGGGTACGGCAAGACACACACACTACACACTCACTACACATCATTCCCCTCCCCCTTACAAAAGTGTAAAACACATACACACAATTCAGACCCACCCTAATTTAGGACCCGAATCATGCACTTAGAGAAATAACGGGAAAGAGTGAACAGAATGCCCTAACACATTCATCCAAAAATGACTGAAATCAGCGTGCTTATACAAAATACACAAAATAATCCCGTATCAACACAGTCACATCCAGCACTGTTTTTACATATACACATTAAAATTATTCACAATGACTTCCGGGAAGATGGCGGAGAGACATAACGCTTAAACAGAGAGCTCTCCCTAGCTGGGTTAAAAATCTTTGCTAAATGGCCAACTCGACATAAATAAGTCAGTAAACAAGGGATGAAAACACGAAGAAGCTGGGCACACGGAAAAAAGCAGGGTAAAATTAAGGAATCCCTCTTCAACAACACAGGAGAAATCGCTGAGCACGAGGCCAACAAAAACGAGGAGACTTCAACAGAGAAAATGGAGGACGCCAACCTCGATATTATGAACACTGGCTTCGCCAATATAAGTAAGGATATAAAAGACCTCAAGTGACAACTCCAACAGGCTTTAATGACTCTTAAGGAAGAACTGAAAAAGGAGGTGAAGGAGGAAATTATGGGTCTCCAAAAAGAAATAGACCGCAAGCTAGCAGAAAACAAGGAGGAGCTGCTCACTCAACAGGTGTGTATGGCAGAAACTCAAGTTCGAATATCAGAGGTGGAAGACTGGAAGAACGAGGCAAGCGAGCTGCTACAGACTGGAGGACACTGAAGGCAACTCGATGGCGAAATACATAGAACAATTCTTAAAAAAAGAGCTTGAGCTGCCAGATGAAACAGACCTACAGATCCAACGTGCACACAAAGCCCTGGCACAGAAACTGAACTCAAACTCTGCATCCAGGTCAGTTGTGGTAAACTTCTTAAAATACGACATAAAGGAAAGAATTCTGACACAAGCATGGAAAAAAAAGATACAAGTTGGAGACAAACAGATATTCTTTGACCATGACTACCCGACAGAAATTGTGCAGCAGCAAAAGAAATATGCCAACATTAAAAAAATGCTGAAAGAGAAAAAAATTAGATTTCAAACACCATTAACGAAGATGAGAATTCATTGGGATGATGGCGTGAAAACCTACAACACGGCCAGGGAGGTAACACAGGACATGAAGGAGCGAGGCTTTGTGGTGAGAGTACCCAAGGAAGCGGCTGAAGCAGGGGCGGCACAGAGCGCATCGAGACAGCCGGAGTGGAGGCAAGTGAGCGGCAGAGGACGGGAGATGGACGTGGTGCACCGAGCCCAAGAAAAACGGCAAGGCTTTCAATGGAAAGCTTAGATTATAACAAAGATTATGAAGAATGTAGAATAAATGAAGGCCAAGAAGACAAGGTAAAAGAGAAGTAAATAAACTATGGGAGAGGTTAAAGTAATTTTTGTTGGACATTTCTAGACTAATGTTTATTTCTTGGATAGTAACTACAGGTCTAGGGAGGGCTCCTCACTCGGTGAGGACATTCCCTCCACCCTCCAACAGGGACCAATGGGCAGAAGAAAGATCCAAAGTTCGGAGGTTGAGGTTCTTTAATGTGTTTTTGTACATATATGTTAGTTTTGTTGTTAAGGGGGTTAGGAGCACAAGTTAAAAAAATGGAAAAACATGAATATGGTTAAAAATCTTAAGATAGTGACATTAAAAGGGAATGGTCTGAACTCACCTGTTAAAAGCGAAAGAATAATAAGAAAATTCAAGGAGGAAAGAGCCGAAATTATATTTATGCAAGAGACACATTTGAACAAGACAGAACATGAGAAACTAAAGAGATTTGGAACTCCTACTACAGTTCATTCAAAGGAGGAACTAAAAGCGGGGTTATGATACTAATTTCAAATAAAATACAATTTGACTGTGAACGAGAAATCCAGGATAAAGAAGGCAGATAGTAAAGGGATGAATAGATGGTATGCAGATCACATTAGTGAACATCTATGCTCCACCAGAAAGTGACAAGGGTTTTTTTCAACAATCAGAATCAGAATCAGAATCAGCTTTATTGCCAAGTATATTTACAAGTAAACACACAAGGAATTTGACTTGACATTGGGCGCGCACGTTAGGCGCATCCAATGACGCGGCAGCCATGAAGGCGCCTGTCATGCAGTGAGGGTAAAGAGGGGAAGGGAGGGGGAAACACAATAGGCAGAGAGAAAAAACATAGTTATCAGAATAACGCTCGTATAAGCTCATATAAGCTCAATGAGCCAAATTTTGATTACACAGAAAAAAACCCTCTATGCACATTAGCAGACAATAGATACAATCACACAGCAGAGGGAGGGAGAGCAGTGTGTGTATATTTGCATGTCATTGTGTAGTGTAAATGTAACAGTTGTTAGTGAGCAGCAGAGGGCGCCTCCTGGCAGTGGATAGATGTTATAATCATGTGACTTATAAACAAGTCCAGAGTTCAGAGTCTATCTCTCTTTCTCTCTTGCTTGCAGAAGGCACATGGGCATTGTCCTTGAGAGTCCGATCCTCTGACGACAACAACTGATTGTTGATTGTATGGGTAGACATAAGAGCCGGTTCTTCCGCTAATCTCAGTCAGGAGGAATGTAAACACGGGGCAAACAAGGTCAAATCAAATCAAATCAGCACAGTGCACTCAGAGAGTAGAATTTTGTCCTCACCCGTGCTGTGCTTCCATTATATATGCAGGCTTAAACTGTTTTTCCATAGAGGGCACAGGGCTTCAGATGTAATCCTTCACTGAAACACTGTCATTCAGTTCACCGTTTGCCGCTACTCGTGCCCTCCCCAACTGGTCGAATTTGATGAAGGAGCTGGCTGGGTCCGCTTGATCCGCTCTCTCACCTTCCTTCAATTTCTATTGAATGTTATGCTATGAGATCAAACAACTGTTTGATCTCATAGCAACACACAGTGAAGGAGTCGTAATTTGTGGAGGAGACTTAAATGCTGTCATGGATCATGAGGTTGACACAACAAGTGTTAAGAAGACAAAAAAAAAAAACATATGACAAAGTTCATAAGAACCTCACTGGCAGAAATGGGTATGGTAGACATATGGAGAGACCTGCACCCACTGGAAAAAGACTATACACATTATTCAGCAGTCCATAAAGTACACTCTAGAATAGATTACTTCCTTATGAATGAAGGTGACAGACACAGGGTGAGAAACTGTCGGATTGGAGGGGCAGAAATATCAGATCATAATCCTATATACATGGAAATATATTTAAACTAGAAAAAGCACTCGGAGAGCGCAGACCTCCGCCAAGCCCCACAGTTCCCCCCCATACAGTGTTTGTGTGTACGTTTTCAGATTCCTTGACCATGAAAACATATGACTAGCAATTGGATTCACAATGATAGGATTAGTGGTTCAGTAGTTATTCACAAAAATGGCATTTTCCGTAATGGCGGTTTTCTTCTGGACGGTGATCCGGATCACCACCAAAATGTAATCATCTCTAGGATACCCTATTTCAGACAATCTGTGAAAATTTCATGAAGATCCGTCCATAACTTTTTGAGTTATCTTGCTAACAAACAGACAAACAGACAGACCAACCAGTGCCGATGATCACGTAACCTCCTTGGCGGAGGTAACAATAGAAAACGACAAACAACATGGAAACTTAATGTAGGACTATTAAATGATGAGAAAATGAAAGAAAGAATAAAGTTAAACATAAATGAGTATATCGAGGAGAATGATAATGAAGAAGTGGACCCAGCAATACTATGTGATGCATTAAAAGCCGTGTTAAGAGGTAAATTAATTGTCGAATCAGGAAAAGCAAAAAAGTTTAAACTAGAATCATATAAACAAAGATGTGACAGACTGAAGGAATTAGAACGTAAACATCAAAGCACAAATGACCCAAAGATGTATCAAGAAATTAAGGAAGAAAAAAATAAAGATAAAAGAAATACAAATAGATGAAACTGAAAAGAAAAATAGATTTTTAAAACAAGAATATTATGAAACGGGGCCAAAGACCACAAAACTGTTGGCAAAACGGTTAAGAAAACAACAAACAATGAATAATGTATATAAGATTATGGACCCCAACACAAATAAATCAACAGTTATCCCAGAAAACATTAAAGAAATATTCCATAAATTTTATCAAGAACTATACTCGCAACTCAAAGAGACAAATGTCAGGGATATAAAAAAAAATTTCTATACACATTGGACTTGCCATCAATAGGAAACCAACAAAATGAAAAGCTAACAGCAGAAATAACAACACAAGAGATTAAAGATGTGATTAAGTCATTAACCCTTTAAGGTTCTGCGCAACTGTTTGGTCGACCACACTTTGAGTGACAATATCTCATTGAATAATGCATTGAGCTTAACTCAACCTGAATGAGCCATCTCTGCCACTTGGGTTAGTTGCGCTATGCTAAAAAAATCCTCTAGATGGCACTGCGTGTTTGAGCAGACCCTAACCCATGAGCAAATTCTACTCATTTGTTGAAGAAAATTAGCAATTTATTTGACTTGTTCTCAATGTTTTTTTGTATGCATTTAAAGGTACAGTATATAATACTTTTACTATGAACAGACCTCTCAACCGTTTGGTAGAGGCCTATATTTAAAAAACTGTGGGGTCTGATTTTGGAAAAACAGTTGATTGTTGTTATTGCTATCCTAAGTGAGTAAAAAATGCAAAGAAAATTTTTTTTCCATTGCTTTTTTCTTGGTGTGGACCTTAAAGGGTTAAAAAATGATAAATCAGCAGGTAGCGACGGATACTCGTCTGAGTTCTATAGATTGTTTATACAACTCACGCCGCAGCTCCTGAACTCATTTAATTGGACATTAAACAACAACAAAATACCTCCATCATGGAACGAAGCCATTATTTCAGTTGTTTTAGGTTAACTGGAGACTCTAAAGTGGCCCTAGGTGTGAATGTGTGTGTGAATGGTTAAGGAATAGCGCCATATCGTGGCTGCTTCATCCATCCAGGTGGATGCCCTCAATTTCCCCTCTGGGGATCAATAAACTATACAAAATCAAAATTAAAAAAAAAAAAAAAATTAAAGCCAGGAAAAGATAGGGAACAATGTGGAAATTATAGGCCAATCTCTTTATTAAATGTGGATTATAAAATACTATATACTGACATATTTACTGGACCCAGGGAACACACACACAGGCTTGAGTGAATACAATTATCTTTATTTGTACAGTGAGGGTGTGTGGATGCGTGTATGTGTGGTGTGTATGTGGTGATGGTAGAGATGATGTGGCCGGGGGAGAAGCAGAGCGCCGTTCAGCCTGGCAACCCTATAACAGAGCCAGAACACAGGTGTTAGAGTCTTCCACCACTGAATGAACGAAGTAATGACTGGGCCTTACTTGCAGGTGGAACAATGAGAGCTCAGGTTGGCTCGGAGGCTCCAGCCAGGAGGACAGCGTCTGCTATGCGCTTCCAGAGGTGAGCAGGTTGGCCTGTAGAAGCGAGGAGAGGTTGTTCCGCCGCCGAGGGGAACGGGTTCCACCGCCGGAGGAATCTACCTGTTCACAGGGGAGAAACTGAGAGGAAGGTGAGTAGCACACTGCTTACTTGAGACGGGAAGATGATTCAATTCAATTCAATTCAATTCAATTCAACTTTATTTACACTACCGTTCAAAAGTTTGGGGTCACCCAGACAATTATTTTGTGTTTTCCATGAAAAGTCACACTTATTTACCACCATGAGTTGTAAAATGAATAGAAAATATAGTCAAGATATTGGCAAGGTTAGAAATAATGATTTGTATTTGAAATAATAATTTTTTCCTTCAAACTTTGCTTTCGTCAAAGAATCCTCCATTTGCAGCAATTACAGCATTGCAGACCTAACATGATTGCACAAGGGTTTTCTAATCATCCATTAGCCTTCTGACGCAATGAGCAAACACATTGTACCATTAGAACACTGGAGTGATAGTTGCTGGAAATGGGCCTCTATACACCTATGTAGATATTGCACCAAAAACCAGACATTTGCAGCTAGAATAGTCATTTACCACATTAGCAATGTATAGAGTGTATTTCTGATTAGTTTAAAGTTATCTTCATTGAAAAAAAGTGCTTTTCTTTCAAAAATAAGGAAATTTCTAAGTGACCCCAAACTTTTGAACGGTAGTGTATATAGCGCCATTTCACAACAACAGTCATCTCATAGCACTGTCAACTGTAGGGGGAACCCCCACAGTTGCAGAAAGACCCCAGCAATCAGGCGATCCCCTGTGAGCAAGCACTTGGCGATGGTGGAGAGGAAAAACTCCCTTTTAACAGGAAGAAACCTCCAGCAGAACCAGGCTCAGGGAGGGGCAGTCATCTGCTGCGACTGGCTGGGGGGTGAGGGGACAGAGAAGAAGAAAAGAACAGACATGTAGAGAGCAAACAGCACGATGGGGACTCAATCTATGGGAGAGAACAAACAGATGTTAATGACCAGCAAAAAAAATATTTCATTGAGAGTGAAGAAAGGAGTGAGGCCCAGTTCATTATTGGAGGTCCCCCGGCTGACTAAACCTATTAGCAGCATAACTAAGGGAGGGTTCAGAAACACATGATACCTCCTTAATTGTAGGCTATATCAAAAAGATAGGTTTTAGCCCTATTCTCAAAAAAAGAGATCGAGTCTGACTCCCGAATCCAGATTGGCAGCTGGTTCCACAGGAGAGGAGCTTGATAACTGAAGGCTCTGCCTCCCATTGTACTTTTGGAGATTCTAGATATTACAAGCAATCCTGCATTTTGGGAGCATAGTGCTCTGTTAGGATAATGCGGTAGTATCAGATCTTTTAAATAAAAAGGAGCCTGATTGTTTAGAGCTTTGTAAGTAAGAAGAAGGAGGCAGGGGTTCAAATCCCGGCCGGGTCATACCAAAGACCATATAAAAAAATGGTACTTTCTGCCTTCTAGCGTGGTGCTCAGCATAATAGAATGGGGAAAGTAAAGTTATGCACAGAGCTACCAGAGGACTGACCCCCCCACTGTAGCTTTCACTACTTGCAGTAGCTGTGTGGCCTAGGGTCAGAGAAACGAAGATAGGCACCGCCCCATACACCAATTGGTGTTCCACATGTTGTGGAAGGGAAATTAACTAACTAAGTAAGAAGAAGGATTTTAAACTTAATTCTAAACTCTATGGGAAGCCAATGAAGGGAGGCCAGAACCGGAGAGATATGATCTCTCTTTCTAGTACCTGTTAAAACTCTTGCTGCAGCATTTTGGATCAGCTGAAGACTTTTTAAAGATGTTTTAGGACAGCCTGATAATAAAGAATTACAATAATCTAATCTCGAGCTAACAAAAGCGTGGATCAGTTTCTCAGCATCACTCTTAGACAAGATGCTCCTAATCTTGGCAATATTATGCAAATGATAGAAGGCAGTCTTAGAAACAAATTTAATATGTGAATTGAAGGACAGATCTTGATCAAAAATAATTCCAAGGTTCCTCACAGAGCTATTAAGAGAAAGAGTAACTGCATCCAAGCTGAAAGTTTGATTTGGAAAGGTATTTCTAAGGTTTATTGGACCAACAAGAATGACTTCAGTCTTATCTGAATTTAATAGCAGGAAATTACAAGTCATCCAAGCTTTGATTTCCTTAAGACAGGCTTCTAACTTGGCTAATTGATTACTATCATCTGGCTTCATTGACAGGTATAATTATGTGTCATCTGCATAACAATGAAAATGTATACAGTGCTTTCTAATAATGTTGCCTAACGGAAGCATATATAAACTAAAACGAGTAGGGCCTAGCACAGATCCCTGTGGAACTCCATGACTAAGCTTTGAGTTGAAAGAAAACTCATTATTTAGAATCAGAATCAGAATCAGAATGAGATTTATTGCCATTGTTCATGTAGTACACAAACTAGGAATTTGTCTCGGTGCAATGCTGCAACATTAAACATGAGTAGCACTAAAGATAAAAAATAAAGAACTGTGCATGCAATAAAATGTAGAATATGAATGAGTAGTACTAATCTATGCAATTTTTAAATATATTAACAAGCAGCAGATATTGTGGAATTTGGTAGTGCAAAAGAAAACAGTGATAATTATCATGAGTCCGGTTGAGCTGCTGTACGTAGTGCACGAGAGTCTAATAAGTCACTTAGTGTTCAGCAGTCTGATGGCAGAGGGGAAGAAGCTGTTCATGTAGCATTTAAATGAACAAACTGGAACCTATCAGATAAATAAGATCTAAACCACTGCAACGAAGTTCCATTAAGTCCAACATAGTGTTCTAATCTATCAAGTAGAATATTATGATCGATAGTATCAAAAGCTGCACTAAGGTCTAAAAGGACAAGTACAGAAACCAGGCCATTATCACATGCGATGAGGAGGTCGTTAGTGACCTTCGCTAAGGCTGTTTGAGTACTATGATGGATTCTAAACCCAGATTGAAACTCTACAAGTAAACCATTTCCCTGCAGGTGGTCAAATAATTGCGTAGCAACAACTCTTTCTAAGATTTTTGAAATGAAAGGGAGATTAGAGATTAGTCTATAGTTAGCTAAAGCTCCTGGATCTAGCGTTGGCTTTTTGAGTAAGGGTTTAATTACAGCCATTTTAAAAGCCTGCGGTACATGGCCTAAAGTTAATGAAGAATTGATTATATGAAGAATAAAGCTACCAATAAGTGGGAAGTCTTCTTTAAATAACCTGGTAGGAATAGGGTCTAAAAGACAAGTTGAAGGTTTGGATGAGGAAACTATTTTGTCTAACTTACAAAGGTCGATTGGAGTAAACTCATCAAGACAGACATCAATTGAAGGAGTTGTAGTAGTTACAGTATTTAAGTTAACTGTGGGAAGAATCTGATTGATTTTATCTCTGATGGATGAAATTTTATTATTGAAAAAGTTCATAAAGTCCTGACTAGTAAGCTCTAAGGGAATGCTAGGATTGACAGAGTCCTGACTCTTTGTCAACCTGGCTACAGTGCTGAAAAGAAACCTGGGATTATTCTTGTTCTCTTCTATTAATACAGAATAATAACTCGTTCTAGCTTTTCTAAGAGATTTTTTATAAATTAAAAGATGATTTCTCCAAACTAAATAGATTTCATCTAAATTAGTGGAGCGCCATTTTCTTTCTAATTGACGAGTCTTCTGTTTTAAGCTACGAGTTTCTGTGTTGAACCAAGGAGTTAGAAATCTCTGATTAGACTTTTTCTTTTTTAAGGGGGCCACCAAGTCTAGAGTCTGATGCAGAGAAGCTGTAACACTATCCACCATGTTATCAATTACAGAAGGAGCAAGCTGTCTATAGCTTATTTCCGTTGTGTTGACACATGGCATAGAGGAAACAATCTGCATAAATTTGGTAACAGCATCATCTGAGAGGCATCTACTGTAATAATATTTTTCTTTTGGAGCCAAATAGTCAGAAATAGTAAAATCAAAGGTTAACAGGCAATGGTCTGACAGTACAGGGTTATGAGGAGACACTACAAGATTTTCTGTTTCTATGCCATATGTCAGAACAAGGTCCAATGTATGGTGGAGATAATGAGTAGAATTTCCTACTTTCTGAGAAAACCCAATCGAGTCTAATATTGAATTAAATGCCACATTAAGGCAGTCACTATCTACATCCACATGTATATTAAAGTCCCCTACTATAATTATTCTATCAGATTTCAGCACTAAATCAGCTAAGAAATCAGCAAATTCGGATAAAAATTCTGAGTAGGTTGATGGGGGACGATAAACTATGGCAAATAAAATTGGGTTTAACCTAAAATTGCTAAAGTGCCCAATACTGAGGACCAGGCCCTCAAAGGAATTATAACATGTTTTTTGCTTTACATTGACTAGTAATTTGGAATGGTAAATTGTTGCTACTCCTCCTCCACGACCAGAACTTCTGGGATTTTGACAGTTTAAATAACCAGAGGGAGTTGATTCATTTAAACCAACATAATCCTCTTGCCCTAACCAAGTCTCTGTAAGGGATATTAAATCAATCTGATGATCAATTAACAGATCATGGACTAACAGAGACTTGGGAGTTAACTAACTAACTAACTAACCTGCACTTATATAGCGCTTTTCTAGTCACAAAGACCACTCAAAGCGCTTTCATTAATACTAACCCTCTATTCTAAGGGCCTATAGGAAACAAATATCTAGGGACAATTTAGAACAGCCAATTAACCTAACATGCATGTAGGTAAGTTAGAGACCTAATAATTAATAAACCACATTTAATTTTTAAATTATGAGGAGGAACAGAGGCCAAATCATTCAATTCCAAAAAAGAGTTGAGACCTGGACATAGGCAGTCAGGCGAGAAATGTAACTCTTGGGAGAATGACAGACGGCTCCGTGCCGGATCCCAGGCAGAGCAGGCTATAAAGCCCATGGGCGATTGGCAGCAGGTGTGCGCACAGCTGAAGCAGGTGATGGCCCAGAGTGAGTCATGACATATACAACAATTATCTGAAAACGACTAAAGACATTCTTGACAGAATTGATAGAGGATGATCAAACTGGTTTCATAGAGGGACACCAAACATATGATAATATCAGGAGAACAATACATATAATCAAATGCATAAAAAAAAGAAAAGCGCAGTAATAATGAGTTTAGATGCAGAAAAAGCATTCAATAGGGTTAATTGGATGTTTCTATATACTGTGCTGGAACACTTTGGATTTAATGAAAAGTCAGTGCAATGCATAAAGACACTGTATCAAAAACCTGTGGCAAGAATCAAGATAAATGGTAGCTTAACGGAAAAGGTAAATATCCAAAGATCAACTAAACAGGGATGCTGCCTATCGCCCACCTTGTTTGCTCTGTTCATAGAGCCACTGGCTCAAGTGGTGCGTCAAAATAAGAAATTAAAAGGTGTAACAATAAAGGGAGCAGAACACAAGATTGGGCTGTTTGCAGATGATATTACAGTTTATCTTGAACAACCGGATGCATCAATAACAGAAATGATGGATTTGATAGAAATTTTTGGAAAATTATTAGGATACAAGATGAACATACCAAAAACACAAATACTGACATTCCACTATAACCCTTTAAACCAGATAACCAATAAGATCAACCTAAACTGGAAGCAAAAAGAAATAAAATACCTTGGAGTGAATATACCCTAAGATTTAAGTAAACTCTACAAAGCAAACTATGATAGGTTAGAACAAGAAATAAAAAAAAGATATCGATAGGTGGTCAATCTTAAACATGGATATGAATTCAAAAATTAAGACAGTCAAAATCAGCATACAACCTAGACTGCTTTACCTCTTCCGGGCTCTACCAACAGAGATTCCTGGTGCCCAGTTCTCAAAGTAGGACAGGATGATATCAAGATTTGTTTGGGGAGGTAAAAAGCCAAGAGTGAGGTATAAAACTCTCCAGTTACCAAAACAGAAAGGCGGCATGGGTCTACCGAGTCTAAAAGAATATTACTACTCAGCACAAATAAGATATATCATATGTTGGTGTGACAGAGGATACGAGGCAAAATGGAAAGAAATGAAAATGGAAACTGAGGGACTCCTAGTGCATAGCATAATGGGAGATAAGGATGCATATAAGCAAATCAACAAATAGACCCAATCACTAAATTTACTTTGGAACTGTGGTATAAAATAGTACAAAAGTACAATATAAAAGCAGACATAAAACTATTGAAATGGGTAACATTTGACAGTCAGTTTGAACCAGCAAAGCAAGATAGGGGATACAAAAATCTGGTGAACAAGGGAATCACAGCATGGGGCACTATGGGGAAAAAAGATTTCAAGAGTTTTGTAAGCATGAGAAGAAAATTTAAACTAGAAAACTCTGAATTCTTCAGATATCTGCAGATGAGAGATTACTATAGGAGAAGGATTAGGCATAACCTCCACACAGATGTGAGTGAGGTTCTACAATCTATTTTAAGCTCGTATGCAGGAAATAAAATAAGAATTATTTCAAAACTATATCAGAAACTTATGGCAAACAAACATTCAAGTAACTATATAAAGGAGAAATGGGAGAAAGAGCTAAATTTAAAGGCCAAATTTCACGTAATTTTTTTTTCTAAATGACAACGAATTTAGATAAAATACACATAGCTTAAACCAAATATTCATACCGGAGACCATATCACCCACCTGTATTTACATAATTGCACAAAATACACCAGGTGAAGGCCCCACCTTGCTTGCTGGCTTGTGACAGCCAGTCCAGACCACGCCCATGTTTTTGACATCACCAGTTGTACCCTGGCTGCCCTGCCTATCCACATTCACACTTATCAACATTGGACAATCATGACGGAAAGTGACAGCGATTGTGAACAAATTAGTTTAGTTTTGTCTTTTTTTTTTTGTCTTTTTTTTTGTCAGTGGTTCAGACAGTGACAGAGGCATAGAACCTTACCGGTTCGAGCCGTCCGAGACGGAATCAGATGCTTTGTCTGATGACAACAGTTCCAACGATGACCAGAGAGCAGAACCAGTGGAAAATGTCATTGAACTGGACATTAATTAAGATAAGATAAGATAAGATAAGATAAGCCTTTATTAGTCCCACAACGGGGAAATTCCAGGATTGCAACAGCACAGGGATAGCAACACTCAGAGCAACAATCAGAAGGCAAGAAAAAAACAAGCAAGCAAGAGCAGCTAATATACATATGTACATATTACTATAAAATAAATATATACACACACACACAGACACACAGTGCAGATTGCCTCCAGAATTGCGAAGCCGTAGGGGGTCTGTCGAGGGCGCCCCATAAATATTGATTTTTCGGAAGCCATTATTATTACAGTGGAGGAGAGCCGCTGCTGTCAAGAAATTGACCAGATCAATATGAAAATGGAGGCGCATACCTGTCAAGTGAGACATTTTCGCCGTATTTTGGTGCCAAGCGCGGCTGTGGGGGACACTTTTCTGGGAAATGTTTTAAATGTAGTTCGTGTTGTTATTGTCAAATATTTTAAGGAAAATACGGGGAAAATGCAATTTTAGCAAAAACGGGCGTATTGCCATTTCTGTACGCCCAAAAGAAAAATATACTGGAAAAAAAATTGAGTGTTTTGAGGAGCACTCCTGTGTGTGATCCCCCACAGCTCGTGCTGGCAGATTGCTCAGCGTGAGCTATTATCACTACTGTTCGAAGTGTGGAGTCAATCATTAGTTTAATTGTCGGGGCGGGCTGATCGCTCAGCGTGAGATATTATCACTACAATGAGAAGTCATTAGGACAATGGTTTAACACGTTCAGCTGTGCAGCGGTTGCGGAGCAGAGAGAGATCGCCTGACAAATACAGAATTCTGCTTTTTTTTTTTATTTTGCGCCGGACGCTGAGTTGTGTTGTTATTGTCAAATATCCATGAATCCTTAAAATATTTGACAATAACAACACGAGTTGCATTTGGGGCATTTCCCAGAGAGGTGTCCCTTGTTGCTCCGCCGTCCCTTATAGCCGCTTTTTACGGTGTTGAAGTACGGCGAAAACGTCTCACTTGACAGGTATGAAAACATTTCCCAGAGAAGTGTCCCTTATTACCCAGCTGTCCCTGATAGTCCCGTTTTAAGGTATGGGTGAAATATCCAGTTTTTTCTTTCTTGTTGCTCACTTCAACCTTCCAGTCTCCATATAAACAATCAATTGAAATACCCCAAGCATCAAACTAGGGTACAATCGATTTCGTCACTTCCGCCTTCTTCCCCAGGCGATTCCAGGGGCCGTGTCAGGCCAAGCGCGGCAGTTTTAAATTAATGAATATTCCGTTGTTACTGAAGCATATGCACCAAGACCCGAACGGATCGGTTCCCTTTTATATCTAGTTTAAAGATATTTAAAGTACCCTGTTACGTGACATTTGGCCTTTAAACATAACAGAAGAAAACTGGCACGAAATATGGAAAACACAACACATATCAACAAGTTCAAGGACATGGAGGGAATTTGGATGGAAAAACCTGATTCGCTATTTCATTACACTACAGATCCAAAGAAAATACACAAATACCAAATCTATGTGCTGGAGGGGCTGTGGGGCTCAAAATGCAGACCACTCGCATTTGTTTTGGAAATGCAGCAAAACCTCATCATTCTGGAAATCTATTCATGTGACAATACAGAGGATAATAGGATATAGTATACCATTAAACTGTAACTTGATGTATTTATGTGATCTTAAAAGAGACAATGTAATACAGGCTGAGGACAGATATTTAGTTAAAATCATGCTGATTGCATGTAAAAAAACAATCACAAGAAAATGGCTATCAGAAGTTCTTCCTGACCAAGAACAATGGACAGGTACTGTTGAGAATATACGTCTAATGGAAAAACTAACATATCGACAGAGAATGCAAGAAGGACAATATGAAAAAAAATGGTGGAAATGGACACACTACAAAGTGCAACAGCGAGACAGAAATTGAAAGAATAACCAAAGACACTGAAGAAGTCAGAAAAACGTAGAGATAGAAAGTAAAAACTTAATGCTCCTACATTTGTCCTCCCCACCCCCTGCTTTTTTTTTTGTTTTTGTTTTTTTGTTTGGATGTTTTGTTCCTTCTTTAAATATACACTACCGTTCAAAAGTTTGGGGTCACCCAGACAATTATTTTGTGTTTTCCATGAAAAGTCACACTTATTTGCCACCATGAGTTGTAAAATGAATAGAAAATATAGTCAAGACATTGACAAGGTTAGAAATAATGATTTGTATTTGAAATAACAATTTTTTCCTTCAAACTTTGCTTTCGTCAAAGAATCCTCCATTTGCAGCAATTACAGCATTGCAGACCTAACATGATTGCACAAGGGTTTTCTAATCATCCATTAGCCTTCTGACGCAATGAGCAAACACATTGTACCATTAGAACACTGGAGTGATAGTTGCTGGAAATGGGCCTCTATACACCTATGTAGATATTGCACCAAAAACCAGACATTTGCAGCTAGAATAGTCATTTACCACATTAGCAATGCATAGAGTGTATTTCTGATTAGTTTAAAGTTATCTTCATTGAAAAAAGTGCTTTTCTTTCAAAAATAAGGAAATTTCTAAGTGACCCCAAACTTTTGAACGGTAGTGTATGTATAGAGAAAATGTTATTGTTTAAAGAGTTTTGGTCTATGTCCTGAATGTAATACAGTATGTACTATGAAAAATGAATTTAAAAAAAAGTTACAAAAAAAAATTATTCACATTTCACCAATATCCACAGGCAGCCAAGAGAAAAACCGGATCGAGGGTCCAGGGCAGCCCCACGGTGTGCGCGCCCTTGGCAGCCACCTGTCCCGGCAGTCAAAGCTGACCATCCCGACAAGAATGTCTCTTCTCATGTCCCCGGGGTCAAAGTGCCTCTGCGCCTGGCTGTCGCTGCTCTCTCCCAGGACTCCCAGTGTCACTCTCATCAGCGTCACCCATCGATCCAGGCACTTTGCAGCTGTGCCCAGCACCCTTGTCTAAGGCACTTCGCTGCGCTGCCTCTGCACCTGGCTTTCACTGCTGCTTCCCGGGGTTTTCAGCCCTCTTGCTCCCACTCTCCTGCTGCATGGAAGACTTCGGTCGCTGCTCTCCTTCTCTGCTGTTGCTGCTCACTGCACCGTCAACAACACTGCCACTATGGTCACACACCGTGCTGAGCTCCTCGGCTGGCTCGCTGTTGTCGGTAACTAGGGGCTCTGGTCCCCCAGGATACCCAGCTGGTAGCTTGTAGCTTGGTTTTGGTGCGCACCTAGCATCGTGGCTAACCGTCCCGTTGCCACAGACTGAGCTTTTAGCTCCTCCAAGCTAACTAGCTAAACTCCTCTTGGCACCAACAGTCTCGCTACCCACAGTCTCAGCTTCTTGTCCCTTGGACGTTTGGCAAAATCTCCAGCCAACCACCCGACAGCATCTGCGTCATGCTCCGCCTCTCCCAACATGCCGAGAATTCTCCAACCATCTGCGCCGAGACGATGGATCTGAAGCACCCATCCTCAAACTCCATCGAGTCTACCCAGGCCAAGCCCAGCGATGCATCCCCCAAGCACCACTATCCAATCTGACCACAGGATCGCTGGTTCCCTGGGACACTCCAGAAACAACGGCGGAGGTGGAGGTAGCTCACATGCCTGCATGATTTTTCTCTTGTTGCCAAAATATTATGTTGGTAAATCAGAGACTGGAGTCTGTTATGCCATGCAGCGAACTCTCCTTTATTACAAGAACACAGAACTATTTATAGTGGTGCCACAGCCCGCCTGACATCACACCCAGGGCGGGTAAGGCAAGACACACACACTAAACTGTCATGACTCGCCGCTCATCAGCGGCACCAGCTGCGCGCACACCTGCTCCTCGTCAGCGGCGAGGTATTTAATCCACTCTGCCCTGGGCTTCGGCCTGAAGCCGTCTCTCAACTTCGGCATCATTTGCTACTACGGAACTCAAGCCTTCTAGCAAAATTATCTGGGTAAGCTCCCCTTACCTCTTTCCTCCAGCCTTCTCCCCTGTGCACAGGTGGACTTCCCCGGCGGCGGACTTCCTCATCTCGCCGCTGTCTCTACACTGCTGCCACAGGCACTGCAGGTCGCTGTCTCCCGGGCTCCGCCCTTGTCAACGCCAGCCACCTGTCGTAACCAAGTAAGCCAGCAAAACCATTATTATCCTCTGTGTTGGTGTGGTGCCCGTTACCCTTCTTCCTCTGCTTCCTCCCATAGGGTTGTCCGGCTGTACGGCCTCCTGCCCCCGTGCCTGACGCAGATGCCACCACCAATACATTCTTATTCCACAGACACGCAGCCACACATCCCTGTTGGTCAATAAAGCTGTTAAATCTACCCTGAGCCTGTGTGTGTGTCTCCTGAGCCGTGCATTATGTCAGTACGGCTTCAGCAGAGCAGCTCAGCAGACAGCGGGCTCGCACGCCGTCTTTCCACCCTCGAGGCTCGGGTGGATTTAATAGCCCATCAACAACAGGTGATATTAAACCAATTGACTATCATTACTAAGCGATTAGACCGCTTGGACCCCCAGCAGCCGTTCCCCTCGGCTCGTCCGGGTGGCGCAGCTCCCACTGCTCCAGCGGCTGTCCAGCTTACTCCGGGTGCGCCGGCACGGCTCACACCAATCCCCACTCCTGCTCGCTTTAGCGGTAAGCTTGGTGGAGCTCGGGGTTTCATCATGTAGTGTGAGTCCGTGTTCCTTCGCGTTCCCGGAGACTTCCCCTCAGACCACAGCAGGATTGGCTATACTGGTAATCTCCTGGAGGGTCGTGCGCTTACCTGGGCTTACGCCATCATGGCGAAGCCCAGCTATGCCGCCCTTACCTATGGCCAATTCGTGCGACAATTTCTGGAAGTGTTTGATCATTCGCGTTTGGACAGTGTCCAGGTCGACCGTCTTCTCGGCCTCCAACAGGGGAGCCGGTCGGCGGCCGAATACGCAATCGACTTCCGGGTTACCACGGAGGAAGTTGGCTGGGAAGAGCGTGCGCTCTGCGGCATCTTCCTCCGCAGCCTAAACTCTGGTCTGAGAGATGAGCTGGCCGGCCGGGATATCCCGGAGACGCTGGCGGAGCTGATTTCCCTAGCCATCAGCTTGGATAACAGGCTGCGTGAGCGCGCCTCAGAGCGGAAGCAGTCTTCTCGCTCGCGGGGCGCCTCTGCGTGCTTGTCCCAAGCTCGCCACCTGGCGTTGCCGCCGCCGGAGGTCTCTGAGGAGTCAGAGCTGGTGACGGGCCGGACAAAGCTCCCCCTGGCGGAGAAACAACGCCGCTGTGATCTGGGCCTTTGCATGTATTGCGGGGGTAGCCAGCACACGGTGGAGCATTGTCCGGAGAAGCCAAACGAGGAGGTCCGTGAGTCACTGTAGGGGGCCTCGCGGACGCTAATCAGTTAAATCCCCTCACACATTTGACGCTGCCCATCCGCTTCTGTCACAACCTCACAGGGCACCTCACACATGCACTGGTGGATTCAGGCGCGGAGGCCTATATGTCAAGGCGGAGAAGTGTGAATTCTACGCCAAAACAACTTCCTTCCTGGGGTTTGTCATCTCCCATGACCAGGTGCTCCCGGACCCAGTGAAGATTAAAGCGGTGGTGGATTGGCCCACACCTACCTCTAGGAAACAGGTTCAGCAGTTCGTCGGGTTCGCCAACTTCTACCGCCGCTTTGTCCCAAACTTTGGAGCCATCGTCGGGCCTCTGACCCGCCTCACCTCTCCTAAGACCCCGTTCCGGTGGACTGAAGAGGCCGCAACGGCCTTCCAGGCGCTGAAGACGGAGTTTTCCTCCTCCCGGGTCCTCAGCCAGGTCGATCCCGCGCTGCAGTGCATAGTGGAGGTGGACGCTTTGGACACGGGGGTGGGGGCGGTGCTGTCCCAGCGGTCTCCAGCCGACGGAGTCAAGCGACCCTGCACCTTCTTCTCTCGACGCCTGTCCCCGGCGGAGCATAATTATGACGTGGGGGACAGAGAGCTTCTGGCCATCAAGCTTGCGCTTCAGGAGTGGCGTCATTGGCTGGAGGGGGCCGCCTTGCCTTTCGGGGTCCTAACTGACCACAAGAACTTGGAATACCTAAGATCTGCCAAGCGTCTGAACGCCCGCCAGGCGTGCTGGTCCCTGTTCTTCGCAAGGTTTAAATTTAACATCACCTACAGGCCTGGCTCCAAGAACGGCCTGCCCGATGCCCTCTCCAGGCAATTTGCCCCGGAGGCCACGGAAGACGCTGTTCACACCATCCTACCCAGGTCGTGCGTCATGGGGGCTGTTTCCTGGGACATAGAGGATAAGATCCGGAGGGCACAGGAGTCGGAACCGGACCCTGGCGGCGGACCGGAGGGGAGGCTCTTCGTGCCATCTGCCTTGCGGGGGGACGTTATTCACTGGCTCCACCCCTCTAAGCTCACCTGCCATCCTGGAGCTTCACGGATGATCGACATCCTCCAGCGATCCTTTTGGTGGCCAGGTCTGCGGAAGGATGCCGCCCGTTACGCCCGGGCCTGCCCCGTCTGCGCCACCAGTAAGTCAGGTAACGCTCCCCCTGCGGGCCTGCTCCAGCCCCTGCCCGTCCCTGGCAGGCCCTGGTCGCACATCGCCCTAGACTTCGTCACCGGGCTTCCTGTCTCCAACAACTTCGACACAGTTCTGACCATCGTAGAACCCCTCCCTTTGGACTACGGCGTGCAATGCGCTTTTACGCACGGCGGAGCGCAATAAATCCACGGCGGACCGGCACAGGAGACCTGCCCCTGCCTACCAGGTGGGACAACAAGTCTGGGTATCCACACAGGACGTCAACCTAAAGGGTGAGAGGAGGAAGCTGGCTCAACGATTCATCGGCCCATTTCCCATAACTAGGATTATCAACCCGGTGGCTGTGCGTGTGGCTATTCCCTCCTCCCTCCGCATCCATCCCACCTTCCATGTCTCCAAAGTCAAACCGGTGGTCTCTGACCCCCTCTGCCCTCCACCTGCAGCGCACCCCGCTCCCCGGATGATTGGTGGCCATCCAGCCTGGACTGTCTCTGAGATCTTGGACGCCCGGCGCCGGGGGTCGCGGGTTGCAGTATTTGGTGGACTGGGAGGGCTATGGACCCGAGTGGAGACAATGGGTGCCTTCCTCGCTGGTGTTGGACCGGTCCCTCATCACTGAGTTCCATCGAGCGCACCTGGAGAAACCATCGCCAGGAGGCGCTGCTAGAGGGGGGAGTACTGTTATGATTCGCCGCTCATCAGCGGCGCCAGCTGCGCGCACACCTGCTCCTCGTCAGCGGCGAGGTATTTAATCCACTCTGCCCTGGGCTTCGGCCTGACGCTGTCTCTCAACTTTGGCATTGTTTGCTACTACTCAAGCCTTCTAGCAAAATTATCTGGGTAAGCTCCCCTTACCTCTTTCCTCCAGCCTTCTCCCCTGTGCACAGGTGGACTTCCCCGGCGGCGGACTTCCTCATCTCGCCGCTGTCTCTACGCTGCTGCCACAGGCACTGCAGGTCGCTGTCTCCCGGGCTCCGCCCTTGTCAACGCCAGCCACCTGTCGTAACCAAGTAAGCCAGCAAAACCATTATTATCCTCTGTGTTGGTGTGGTGCCCGTTACCCTTCTTCCTCTGCTTCCTCCCATAGGGTTGTCCGGCTGTACGGCCTCCTGCCCCCGTGCCTGACGCAGACGCCACCACCAATACATTCTTATTCCACAGACACGCAGCCACACATCCCTGTTGGTCAATAAAGCTGTTAAATCTACCCTGAGCCTGTGTGTGTGTCTCCTGAGCCGTGCATTATGTCATAAACACTCACTACACTTCAGAGTGGCCCCTCATTTTTGGTAGCTGTGTTCTTGGAAAGCTTCAGCTCCTGTTTCCACTGGCGAGAAACGACCAGGATTTAGGAGGATCTTTTAGCAGAAATGAAAACAGTTATTAATAAACATATTTTTATGGTATCTAACCATTAATTATTTTTTTTTTTTAAAAATCATTGTTTGACACCTGACCTTACCTTAGAATAAACTGCTTAACCCCTTGTGAGTCATAGCCAGTGTTGAGAATAGCATTACTGTAACGCCACTGCTTTTGCAGTAACATGCTGTGTAACGAAGTTCGTGTTTAAAAATTCAGTAATGCGTTACAGTTACTGAAATTTGATCAGATGTGTTACTCGTTACTCATTTTATTAATATGGAGAGATATTTTTAGCACCAATAAATACAAACTGACCCTACCATAGCTGACGCAGCGATCAGTCAACGTGACCTGTTGCAAAGAGCCTTTCCACTGCTGCAGTCAGCAGCCACAAATGGAGCTTTCTCCTGCTGGGATAAGATGAAGCTACTTTGTTTTTGTGGAAATAGATTATTTTTCCTTTGTCATAGTTAAGGACTAAAGCATATTGGTGGGTTGCTAGCAATGCTAACAACACCGTGACGGGGATCTACTGTATTCTGAACAGCCACAGCTGGATTTCAAGCACAGGTATGCATCTGGACAGTTTGTGACTCAGCAAGAATTAAACCGACTGATTGCCAGATACGTCATTACAAACTGAAGACAAAAAGTTTTTCCAAGATGGTGACCGGGATGGCCACACTTTCTCAGTGCTGAGACTAAGCCACTGCTTTTGCCATTAAAGTGACCAGCCTACAGCGATCGGCGCTCGTGGCGGACACCCACGGGCTGAATTCCCACCACTGTAAGAGAACCGCTGGAATACCCCCTTTAATCGGGTAGAGCTGCTGCTGCTACCCGGAGCGATTGCAAGGCTAACGCTAAAGCTAGCTAATGCTAGTTAGCTTAGCGCTGGCCCAGTTGTGCCACCTAACTCGGACATGAAGTGACTCAGCCACCGATGAGGACCTACCGGAGGAACTAGCCGAGGCAGCAGCTGGGCGCGAGCGCGGGCCGGATCGAGGCTCGGGGGCGACGTTGGTGAGAGACGGGGGCCACCTGGACCACCCAGGCAGACGGCGGCAGGCGGCGGTGATCAGCGGCGGTGATCAGCGGCGGTGATCAGTGGAGTTCGGCTGCGCCGGCGGTGTGTGGCATAACAGGCCAGGCAGACGGCGGCAGGCGGCGGCGATCGACGGCGGTGATCTGCGGAGCTGTGCAGCGTTACTCGGCAGAGGAGCTATGCAGGAGCTCGGTTGCGGCGGGTCCAGCAGCGGCCGGGCTAGTTGAGGCCTAGCCAGATTCTCTGTTTATTTCTATCCACAGGTCAGTAAAATGCCACCAAAAAAAGAGGAAATGGAAGAAATTAAAAAATCTCTGAACTTTATGTCAGAAGAATTGGCCAAATTGACTAGCCAGCAGGCCAAAATAATAGGCCTAATAGAAGAGGTACAAGCCCTAGATTTAATAATTCAAGAAAAAGACAAAAAAATTATGGACCTGGAGCAACACGGGCGTCTTTTGGAGCAACGCGTCGAGGATCTTGAACAAGGTTCTCGTATTGATGACCTAGTTATAAGTGGACTAGACATCAGATATCAGTCATACGCCCATGCCACAACAGGACTGAATGGTGAAGATGCTCCCATGAGTGAATCAGTCTCCTTAGTAAATCAAGTGCTTCAGTTCCTTAATAATAGAGACATTAAGGTAGAAGCCAATGCAATTTCAGCCTGTTATGCTCTACCGAAGAAAGATCCCAAAACAAAGAAATCAATTGTGATGCGCTTTGTGAACAGAAGGGTAAAGAATGACATACTGAGGCAGGCCAAAAAGCTACAGGGAACTCAAGTTTGCCTAAATGAACACCTGACAAAAAAAAAACGCTGAATTAGCACGGCAGGCACGGATGCTGAAAAAACAAAATAAGACACAGGCAACCTGGACAAGAAATTGTAGAATTTGGATTAAACTAAATGGAACACCTGAGCAAGCAAGGAGTATAATGATCAGAGATGCTACTGACTTGAATAAATACAGATGAACACCGATTAAAAAAATTATGAGTCAATGATAATCCATATTCATACACACGATAAGAATAGTTCTTTTGATACACCATGCCAAAGTACTTTAAAAAAAATAAGCAAAATAAACAAAAACTTATGACCGACTCGAGTAGACATCAATTATCCCCAGCTGGAGGAAGTCATCTGACACAGAGTGAGGAAACTCAAACTCTGAAAATATGCCACTATGCTGAACATAAACCACAAGAGATGGAGAATGATATTGATCCTGATAACCACTTTTTCAATAATATTCATAACCACTGTGAATATTACACTGAAAAGCAATTCAAAAGTCAAGTGCAACTAGATGGTAAACTGTCAATAATACACTTCAATAGCAGAAGTCTTAACAAAAACTTTCCACAGATTCAGGACTATTTAAAACAGCTAGACAGAAAATTTACAGCTATTGCAGTCTCTAAAACCTGGCTTAATGAAGAGCAGGCTCCCCTGATGGCAATAGAGGGATATCAGATGTTTTATATTAACAGAACTCAAAAAAAGGGTGGTGGTGTTGCACTGTATATTGATGACCTGTACAGGTGTAAGCTTGTAAATGGAATGTCCTTTGCACTACCAGGGATCTTGGAATGTGTTACTGTTGAGATTGACCAAGATAAAACAAAAAATCTAATCATAAGCTGCATATATAGAACACCGGGAACTTGCATTGAGACATTCAGAAATAAATTAGTCGAGCTGTACAATAATATTACTAGTAAGAAAATGGTAGCAATTTGTGGAGATTTCAATATTGATTTACTAAATCCACATCAACAAAATGTAGTTACAGAGTTCATGAACTCTATGTACAGCATGAGTCTATATCCCACAATAACACATCCCAGTAGAATCACAGTTCACTCTGCTACACTTATTGACAACCTGTTTGTCAATGTTATCGATAAGAAAATAGAAAGTGGATTATTGATAAATGATATAAGTGACCACTTGCCAACCTTTGCACTTATCCATGGCCACACGGGGCCCAACGCAGAAAAAATTTCAAAATCGTTCAGATACAAATCACCAAACGCAATCAGTTCTTTTAAAGAGGACTTGCTGAAGCAAGACTGGACAGAAGTCTATGTATCAGATGTAAATGAAGCCTATGACACATTTATAAACATTGTAACCACTCTTTATGAAAAAAACTGCCCATTAGTAAAAAAAAAAAGCTTAAACACAAATTTGCTGATAAGCCATGGTTAACCAAAGGACTACAAAAGGCGTGTAAAAAGAAAAATTTATTATATAAAGCTTTCCTAAAGAAAAGGACAAAAGAAGCAGAGCAGCGGTATAAAACATACAAAAATAAGTTAACATATATAATAAGATGTAGTAAAAGAGACTATTACAGTAAAGAACTGGAGAAAAACAAAGACAATATTAAAAATACATGGACAATACTCAACAGTATCCTTGGAAATAAAAGCAGAAATACAAGCAACCCAACTAATATTCCAAAAATAATAAAACGACTCAGAGTGTGAATATAGCTTCACCTGCAGATGAATTTAATAATTTTTTTGTTAACATTGGACCTAAACTGGCCCGAGAAATACCCACTACGGTGCCTACAGGTGATACAATATGCAATAACACTGCTGTAAAAGACTTCATCTTCATAAAGAACACAGACGAAAGAGAGGTCATTGAAATTGTTAAATCGTTCAAAAGTAAAACATCTACGGACTGTGATGGTATTGACATGCTCTTAGTCAAAACTGTTATCAAATGCATAGTAAAACCACTGACATATATCTGTAACCTGTCTCTCCAATCAGGTATATTTCCCAATGCAATGAAAATAGCTAAAGTAATTCCGATACACAAGATGGGCGACAGAGGGGAATTCTCAAACTATAGACCAATTTCACTATTACCGCAATTCTCCAAGATACTTGAAAAAATATTCTATGAGAGAATTGACAACTTCATACTGAAGAATGATTTATTGTGTGAGCAGCAATATGGGTTCAGACACAAAAGGACAACAGCATATGCCTTAATGGAATTTACAGAAAAAATATCAACAGCCATTGAAAATAAAGAGTATTCAGTTGGAGTATTCCTAGATCTTAAAAAAGCATTTGATACAGTAGATCACAATTTATTATTAAAGAAACTACAAAATTGTGGTATTAGACGGGTAGCACTGTCCTGGTTAAGTAGTTACTTAAAGAATAGATATCAGTATGTATGTGTTAGTAACAAAAACTCAGAGTTTCTGAAGGTCACCTGTGGAGTCCCACAGAGTTCAGTTTTGGGACCATTATTATTCAATATGTATATAAACGACATATGTAAAGTTTCAGAAAAAATGGACTTAATACTGTTTGTCGATGACACTAATCTGCTATGCAGTGGAAACAATTTGGAACAACTTCTAGATACACTCGGAAAGGAATTAGGAAAGCTTAAACTGTGGTTTGATTCAAACAAATTAATGCTCAGTTTAAGTAAGACAAAATTTATAGTCTTTAACAACCATCACAACAACCCAGTACCCAAACTCAGTGTAAATGGTGTAGAGATTGAAAGGGTATCTGAAACTAAATTTCTTGGAGTAATAATTGATAAAAAACTGTGTTGGAAGTCACATATTAATTATATTAAAGGTAAAGTATCCAAATCAATTGCAATATTACACAGAGTGAAATATTTGCTGAATCAGCCGACACTATACACCTTGTATCATTCATTAATACTCCCATACATGAAATATTGTAATGAAGTATGGGGAAATACATATAAAACAAACATATATCCACTCTTTATGCTTCAAAAGAGAGCTATTAGAATAATAAACAAAGCAGCTTACAGGGAACCAATAAACCCACTTTTTCTTAAACAAAAAACTCTCAAGTTGAAAGATCTGGTTGACTTTAAAACCGCAATAATAATGTTAAAAGTGAAGAATTTATCACTGCCCGCAAATATCCAAAAGTTGTTCCAAACAAGGGAGAAACGATATCACTTCAAAGGAACATGTATATTTCAAAAGCCTACAGTGAGAACTACCACCAAGCAACACTGTGTTTCAGTGCAAGGAGTCAGATTATGGAACGATTTTGGACCTGAATTAAAATCATGTACAACACTTGGACAATTTAAACAAAAACTAAAGGAAGAAATACTCCAAACATATTTACAAGACGACATGTAAACTCACATAAGGATTGACATTTCCAGCCTGTGTTGTGTTGTAGCTTAGTTTTTTTTTCTTTTTTTTTCTTTTTTTTTCTCTGTGACATTTTGTCTTAGATTTGTTTTTGAATAGTAACCACTTAACTTAGCCTAGCTTAGTTTTCTTTTTTCTCTCAGTCACATTTTGTCTTAGCTTTGTTTTAAATTGTAATCGCTCTTGTCTTGTTTTTCTCTTTTTTCTCTTTTGAATTCTTGGATGGAATATGGGTGGGCAATATAAGCTGCGGCTTCAGCCATCACCCATTTCGGATAACTCACGTGGAATTGTATAGTAGGAGGAGTCTTTGTCTAATTTGACCTTGTTGTTATATTATACAGTTTCTTTTAACCTGTACTGTACTATCTGAAATAAATTCATTCATTCATTCATTCAAGACATGATAACAGTCATTTGCCATCAGACAGCTGAGACTGATCCACTGAAGTTAAAAAACATTTACTTGCTACCTGGATAAAGATTATTCAAAAATTGATTTGGTCTCGAACAGGAATTTGAGGGACTGGATCATGTCACTAGCCATGTTTACATGGACACAAGTAACCGGATTAAAAGTCTGATCGGAGTAAAAATGCTTCATGTAAACATGCCAATCTGAATATTCTGACCCAATCATGCTCATTATGATCAAAATTTCATTCCGATTGAGACAGGTGGGTTATGCCAATTGTTAATCTGAATAGTGCGCATGAAAACGCTTATTCCAAAGGTTGAGCAGAAAATATGTTTACTGCACATGTGTGTACGTCAGCCACACATCGACGTGACATATTTCCACCTTTACAGCAGCTAGCAGAAGATATAGCGGGTGTAAAACAAAACTGGTCTGTATCGTCCTGCTGTCTCTCTCTGTTCGTCATATGCAGAAGTATGTACAGTACTTGTAGCTTCATTACGGAGACCAACAAAAGCAAAAGTACAGTCTGAAAAGCACAATACAGGTCAATTTAAAAAAGAGAAAGACACAAAGAGGGGTTGTTTAAACTGGAAGTTGCTTCTACTTTTTTCGGAATCTCAAAATGTCGACGTGCGCATGTCAAAATGATTTTGTCCGTTCAAATGTGTTACACATGGAAATGCACGTCCTTATCGGATCAGCTTTTTCAGGATCCATGTAAACAGTAAAGTTCTGATGTGAATCGTAATCAGATTGAAGAAATTTTGCCCATATAACCTTAGCTAGAGTCACAGCAGACATTTGGACTGTGAATAATGTACATTTTCTTTGGATCACTGCACATTGCATTAAATCCATAATATAAAGATAAGGTAACATGGACAGTTTGACGCAGTGTTGCCAATTCACTCTTTTGGAGTGATTCTTACTCTTTTTCCCTCTCTCTTGCCACAAACCCTATTTCTCACTCCAAAATGAGGAAATTACTGGCAATTTTGTGTTGATTTTCTTCAGATTTTTCCAACAAAAAGAGCTTTGAAGCCAGGATAAAGCAGACTGAACATGTTCTAAAAGCTCTGTCTGAAACAGTCTGTTTTAAGCCTGACATTAATAAGCCCCTAATGTAATCCAATAATTAAATTATCTTACTATGTGTGCAAGATGATTTAAGTACGCATTTAAAAGTAACGTGAAAGTTACTTTTCCAAGTAACTAGTTACAGTGCTGTGGAAAAGTATTTGCCACTTTCTGATTTCTTATATTTTTGCATATTTGTTTCATCTAAATGTTTCAGATCATCAAACAAATTTTAATATTAGACAAAGATAACCTGAGTAAATTCAAATGTAATTTTTAGATGATTTCATTTATTAAGGGAAAAAAAAATATTCAACCCTACCTGGCCCTATGTGAAAAAGTAACTGTGCCCTAAACCTAATAACTGGTTGTGCCACCATTGGTGCCAACAACTGGCAATGAGTCTTTTACATTGCTGTTGAGGAATTTTGACCCACTCTTTTGTGCAGAATTGTTTAAATTCAGTCCCGTGGGAGGGCTTCATGAACTGATGGCAAGACATTCGCCGTCAGGATTTTTGGTAGAGAGCAGAATTCATGGTTCTGTCAATTAGGGCAAGTTGTCCAGGTTCTAAAGCAGCAAAGCAGCCCCAGACAATAACACTACCACCACCATGTTTTACTGTTGATACAATGTTCTTTTTTATGAAATTCTGTGTTAGTTTTTGCCAGATAAAACAGGCCATGTCTTCCAAAAAGTTCAGCTTTTGTCTCGTCAGTCCCCAGAATATTTTCCCAAAAGTCTTGATTATCATCGAGATGTTTTCTGGCAAATGTGAGATAAATCTTTGTGTTCTTTTTGTCCAGCAGTGTTTTTGTCTTGGAACTCTCCCATGGCATTTTTGTCCAGTCCCTTTCTTATTGTTCCATCATGGACTAGTGTCCAAAATGAGGCAAGTGAGGCCTGCAGTTCTTTAAACGTTGTTCTGGGTTTTTGTTTCTCACCTTGAATTTCTTTAGATCACAGTGAGGTGTGTTGCCTTTTGATATCTTTTAGATTACTTCAGGTTATCAGAAAGGTTATATTTAAGTGATTTCTTGATTCAACAAGTCTGGTAGTAATCATGCTTGGGTGTAGCTACTGAAACTGAACTCAGCTTTCCAAAAAATATAGTTAATCACAGTTAATTCATGATGTAACAAGAGGGGCAATTACCTTTTCACATAGGGACAGGGAGGTTTGGATAGTTTTTCCTTTGATAAATGAAATCATCATTTGAAAGTCCTATGTGTGAATGCTGTTCTTGAACTTCAGATCAACATTCAATACAATCATTACCCAGCACCTGATACAAAAACTCAGACAACTTGGACTCAAAACCTCGTTCTGTAACTGGTTGCTGGACTTTCTCAAAAGGAGGCCACAGCATGTGCAGGTTGGTAGCAACACCTCCCAGACCATCACAATGAGCACAGGGGCCCCACAAGGGTGTGTGCACAGCCCGCTGCTCTTCACCCTGCTGACCAATGACTGCATACCAGCCTACGCCACCAACCACATCATCAAGTCTGTGGACGACACGGTGATGGTGGGCCTCATCACCAACAACGAGGAGGCCAACTACAGAAATGAGGTGAGCCAACTGGTCCAGTGGTGTAAAGACAATAACCTTTTCCTGAACATTGGAAAAACCAAGGAGATTGTGTTTGACTTCAGGAGGGGTCACACACAGCAGCCCCCCTCTGATCATTGATGGTGCAGCTGTGGAGAGGGTGAGCAGCAGCAAGTTCCTGGGGGTGCACATCTCTAAGGGCCTCACTTGGTCAAACAACACCACATCACTGGCCAAGAAGGCTCAAATTCACCTCCATTTCCTCGGCAAACTGAGGAAAGCAGGAGTCTCACCCCCCATCATGCAGTCTTTCTACTGGGGCACCACTGAGAAGCTGCACTGCCACCTGCCGGAAGACACTATAACGCATAGTGGAAGCAACCATCAAGATCATTGGTACCTCCCTGGCCCTGCCCATGAACCCCCTCTCTGACATCTACCCCACCTGCCTCATCCACACAGCCATCAGCATCACAGGCGACACCTCGCACCCCCTACACTCCCTCTTCAGTCCCCTGTCCTCAGTATAAGGTACCGATGCCTCTGGGCCAGCTCCACAAGACTGCTGAACAGCTTTATTCATCGGGCCGTAAGGACCCTGAACTCTGTTCACCCCCCCCCCCCAAATACCCGGAAGGTAACACAATCACCCGCACAATAACTACCTCAGCTGTTGGCACAAAAAGATTGTCACACCAAAAGTAATACTGTTGTTTGTTGTACTTTTTCTGCTGTATGTCTCTGTACATTAACTGCAACCATTTGCACAAATGTAATATCTGTTGCTGTCTGTCTGTCACTGCAATACTGACCACATGAGATAAGATAAGATAAGATAAGCCTTTATTAGTCCCACAATGGGGAAATTCCAGGATTGCAACAGCACAGGGATAGCAACACTCGGAGCAATAATCAGAAGGCAAGAAAAAAAACAAGAACATCTAGTAAACATATGTACATATTACGATAAATATATATATATAGGCACACAGTGCGGCGCATTATGGTTGGTGAATGTGCAGCAGAAAGTCTAAGTTCTCTCTCCGCGGATGCGGCTGGCCAGCTGGAAGTCTTTGGGCATGATGGTGACCCTCTTGGCGAAGAAGAGACCCACCAGGTAGGCCTCTCTGGTCTCCTGCAGAGCCATGACGGCGAAGCTCAGGAAGCGCAGGTGGGTCTTGAAGTCCTGAGCGATCTCCCTCACCAGGCGCTGGACGGGCAGCTTACGGATGAGCAGCTCCGTGGATTTCTGGTAGTGACTGATCTCTCTCAGAGCCACGGGCCTGTAACGGCGAGGCCTCTTCACTCCGCCGGTGGCTGGAGCGCCTTTCCGAGCAGCCCTGGTGGCTAGCTGCCTCCTGGGGGGCTTCTTCCTCCAGTAGATGTTACGGGCGGTCTGCTTGGTTCTTGCCATCGCTCATGCACATGCAATCATATCTGTCACTATCTGCACCTACACTTCCGCACTGAACTACAACTACCGGTGTTCATCTCTAGCTGTCTGTATATAGGATTGCTGGGTTTATTATTTTCTATAGCTAATCATTTATCTCTATGGAGATCAGGGTCCTTCTGGCTTCCATTGGCACCATGGGTTGCATTACTGTACATAGACTGTGCATGGACTGCTGCTGTTGCTGTTTGATTTTTCTTTTTTCCTGTCACAAGCTGGGTCCGATGTTCTGCCAGACTCAGCCTCGTGGCTCCTTTCTTATATCCATACATATTTATCTGTTATATTTTTGGTACCCTTCTGGGTTATCACTGCCTTCTATTTTGTCTGTTTATGTTTCAGTTTGTGTTGGCTTTATCTTGCTTCATTTGTAGTTATTTTCTAGTCTGTATTTGGTTTTGTTTATATTTTACTCTGTGGGTTGACAGCTGTCAGGTTGCATTTCCGGGTTGTGTGGCATCGCCTGTCAAGCTGTCAGCTGCCCCTCCCTCACCTCCCTTTACTGCCAAGCTGATCCCAATTATTGTTCCCTTCTCCTGCTCCTGTTATCACTTATGTGGTTGGTTCATTCACTATTTAAGCTCAGTCTGTTCACTTTGTCATTGCCACTACCATGAATGTTCTTCCTGTAATTCCCCGGATGTTTAATGGTTAAATTCCGCTGAGGTGCTGAGGTGCTGATTTCCTCTCCAGGGCTTTTTTTTTTTTTTTGACTTATTTTGTACCCGTAGATAGATTTGTTCTGCAGTCCGTTGACAAGCCACCAGCTGCCGGTCGCTGCATGCGCAAGCGCCCCTTAACTCCCTAACCTGCATATTTTTGGCATGTGGGAGGAAACCGGAGAAATCCCGGAGTAAACCCACACAAACACGGGGAGAACATGCAAACTCCACACAGATCACTGTTGGCTGGGGGCAGGGATCGAACCCATGATCCCCGCAATCCCCCGGCCGAGGGTAAACTGTGCTGCCGCGGTGCTAACCACTGCGCCACCGTGCAGCCTGAGCTTTTCCCCACTCTTAGGCACTAAATGTAAGTTTTCACTTGTTTGGCATTTTTGTTGTTATGGATGCCCCTTACAGGGTCATCAGTGAGACACTATAGGCAACCGATGAGTTTGCATCTTTATTAACACAAGACATGAATAACAAAGGATGACAAAATAATGAGCCGCGAGGGGCAAAACACGCACCTAAACTCTGACACAAGAACTCTGACTCTGGAGATAGACTAGGGAAGGCAGCGAGGATGGAGCCTACGATGAACAGTAAACACTTAAGAGAGGATGAATAACAGAATCACAAGAGAGACTGGAGTTGAGCGTAGGAACTCCAGCCACGTACACGGTGGTGCACGATGTCGTTAGGTGTAGGTCTCAGCGAGGAGTAAGCCCCAGCTGCACCCTTAAATGGAAAACAAAACCCAATCAGGAAAAGGGGAAAGTAAAGGCCCTTTTCCATTAGCCTCACTTAGCCCTACACCGCACCACTCAGCCCGCTTTAGGCGCTTTTCCACTAGCCCCAGCACCGGTTAGCAGGTACTTTTTTCGTACCTGATCCAGGGCAGGGTCTAACCGAGCTGAGTAGGGCTGAGTATGGCTGTGATATGACTTTAAGAGACTGGTCGCCGCTGATTGGTCAGGTTGCAACGTCATGAAAGCGACTTTTTCTGCTGAATTTATTCCACGACCGCCATTTGTAATTGTTCAGCAGTGAACACAGTGCGCCCCTTTAATACGGTATATTATATTAATATACTGTATAATATACTTATATAATAATATACTCCTAATATTATATATTAGGAGGTGCGCAATTTTCTTTCTGTATTAGGCGACGATCGCATCCAGCGCGAGTTGGACGGATCTACTTGAAATGCAGGTGTCCGAGCAGATGGCTTCCCAAGGGCACATCCGTACTGCCAAACAGTGTCGGGAGAAGCTGAAAAAGCTGAAAAGCGATTACCGAGCAGTGAAGGACCACAATGGTCGAAGTTCAGCGGATCGGAAGGAGTGGAAGTGGTTCGCTGAGAGACATTGGGCTCGACACGGTCACTGTCACGGTCACGCCCTTGGAAACCGTGGATGGTGAGTGTTTATTTGATATTGCGCATTTTTTCGCCACTTGATCCTTTCTGCGCCAAGCTCACTGTTTTTAAGAAATAGGAAGGTTGTTAGATTGTGGGTAATGGTTGTTACTGAGGCTTGCCTATTGTTTTGCAGCCAACTGCAGATTCACGCTTGCTTTGTGTTAAGTATTAGCGCGAACAAAACGCTGAATTATGCTTATTGTATTCCGGTTAAAAACTATAGAGTGTTGTGTACATGTTGCACTTGGGTGTTAAGTTTTAAATTGCGTGCATTTTCTTTCTAGAATCGCATTTCATATCACAGGGGTCCACCTCAGTGGACAGACACAGCGGACTCTCCTGGCGCTGCGTCTGCGTGTGCGTCTGGCTGAGCGCCAGCTGGATCAGCTCCACATCACCAGCTCCATCTGGATCACGTTCAAGTGCCGGTAAGGCACAATAACCACGATTTTTTTTTTGGGGTTGAAACAGGTCCAGCAGCGGAAACCAGGGTCGAAAATCCATCCATCCATCCATCCATCTTCTACCGCTTAATCCTTTACAGGTCGCGGGGGGGCTGGAGCCTAACAAGTTATGTACCAAATTGATTAATGCAATTTCCTGTAGCTGCATATTAATTAATTGAAAATGTCTTTTTAAATGTACAAAAAGGTTATTCTTTGGTCTTCACTTATCGGTGTTCCACAACCCGGTCCCATTTTTAGGTGTGGTGATTGGTGCTGTTGTAACTCCTGTTATATAAAAACAACTAAAGCTGATGAACTGCCGTTGAAATCAACATGCTTCATTGAAATGCTTCGCGTCAGCTGACTGTATTAACCCATTCAGATTTCTGCAGCCACACTACAAGCAACTAGTTTAAACATTACCCATCCATCCATCCATCCATATTCTTAATCTTAATCCTTTTTAGTTTTGCAGGGGGGCTGCAGCCGAAGACAGCACCCTGCGTGTTGCAAAATCTGCTCTACTGAGGGGCAGCAACATGACAGTTCAGCTTATATACAGCAATGAAGCATAATATAATAGTGACATTCCACCACAGACTTTCACCTGTGTAATTCCATAATATATGTAGTGATCCAGCTTTAACGACCATGCCTTTCTGTCTTTCCATCTAGGCAAGACGAAAACAGACAACTCCCATCGCTGACCTTACATTAGCGATGGTCAACATGCATGACGAAGAGATGCGGCTCTTGGAACGGCAACATGACCAGCGGCAAGAATCAGGAGTACATGCAGCATTTGCAACAGGTGGCCGCAGATGTGCGGGCAGATGCGCGTGAAGCCCTGGAGCAGGAAGCTGCGTTACGAAGGGAAGAGCTCGCAGAGATGTCATCGCCCAGTCTGTTTTTTTGTTTGTAAATTTTGCTTCTGGAATAAAATTGTATTGTTTGCATCAAAAGTCTGGTTTATCTGTTATGACACCGTATGAGAAAAGCCAATAATTACATACACATTCCATTCTCTGTTCACTCCACATGCTGCTGTTCATCAGGTCAGGTGTATAGCCTTCTAATGGTAATTTAATTTTTAACAACACAACGAAACGTAATGTCTTAGTAGGTTTTTTTTTTCTATTTTAAACAAATTTGCAATGCTGAATCCATTTCTCTTGAACGGGTACATTTTTTAGGTTATAAGCAGTTGTACAGGTGTGCTTGAACTTGTAGATACTGATAAAGGTAAATACGTGTAAGTTGAATGTTGCATCACCAGTCAAAATTTAATAAATTAAGAAGGAATCTAGCAAAAATTTGGCACTAATAACAGTAGACAAATCGGACAAGGATACACAACTGTGTTTTTGTTGCACACAACTGTTGTTACCAACAAGTGCAAAATTTATATTCCCTTTTCCCAAAAATTAAAAATCAATTTGTAAGTAAAAGTGGGAGACCTTTACATGGGAAAATATGACATGTATCAGCACATGATTTATAGTTCAATTTGCATTTCCACCTAAGCAAAAGTGGCTTGTCGAGCTGGATTTTTGTGAAGATGGCCTGTGCGGTGTTTCTGCATGTGATTACATACCTGTCAAGTGATACGGTTTCGCCATATTTTAATACGGGGAAAATGCAATTTTAGCAAATACGGGCATATTGCCATTTCTGTACGCCAAAGAGAAAAATATACGGGAAAAAAATTGAGAGTGTGGGGAGGAACACGTCGTGTGTGTGACCCCCACAGCGTACGGGGCTGTCAGAGCGCTCAGCGTGAGCAATTATCACAACAGAAGTGTGGACTCATCATTAGGCTGATGGCTTCACACCTTCTTAACAGATAAGCGTTACGAACAAGAGGACAGGTAGATGGACCATGCACAACATTTTATTTACAAAAAACATTTTTGAAATATGTATGCACATAAATGTGGACGAAATAGACAAGACAGCATCTCGTATTATATTGTAACGTGCAGCTCGACATGGCGACGTCCCACCGGGAGGTTTGAACTCACGCCTCCCGCTCCGGAGTCCCGCACTCTACCTGTGTCGCCAATAGGGTCAACCCATTTGTCAAGCCAAGTAGGGTACTTATATTGAGTTCGCTACAATATCACCACCCTGCTCCTCTGCTCTCTGTGCCGCTGCCACCACTGGTTCATCTACTGCATCATCCAATGTAGTGTCAAACATCTCTCCATGACTCTCACACAGATTGTGCAGAGCACAACAAGTCAGCACCATAGATTTAACCAGTTTCATGTCACAGTCATTCCTCTGTCCTTCCTCCTTCCTTCTCTCCGTGTCATCAGCCATTTTGTTTGTTGTGGAGGATTCGGTCGCATGTTTCACGTCACGAGGGTGTGGCGCCGCCTGCTGTTCAACAAATCCCACCCACAGCAGGTGTGCCAGCAGGTGCGCCAGCAGTAGTTGAAAAGCAACTGAGGCTGAACCGAACCGAAGTGAGTAGAGCCGGGTTTTCAATCGGGGTTGAGCGGGGCTAGTGGAAAAGGGCCTTAATTAATAACAATACCATACAGCTGTCCCGGAGCGGCTTGGCTTTGACAGATGGAAGTCCACCAAGACGCTGTCAAAATAAAAGCCTCTGAGGAGGCCCTAAGACAAGACTCGGAATAGGATAGAACCGGGGAAATACTGGGCAACCTGAGCATGGACGGAATCGGTGCTCAGACCATCACATCTGTATTATTTGGGCACTTTTTTGGACTGTTATGTTTCTTTATTTAATAAATGCCCAAAATCATCCAGCGCTTGGGTTCGTCTCTCCTGTCTTGTAGAGGCGAACATGACAGATAGTAGCAGCCAGTAACAGAATCCAGCTGTGATTTTGTGCATTTTGCTTTTCACAGTTTCTGTGTTTTTTCACCCACCTGTTTTGGAGCTCACCATGTCTAACCTGACCAACATGGAGCAGCGGGTGGTGTGTATTCTGGAGGATATTTGGTTATGGACACAGGCTTCCTGTACTCCCGAGATGGTCCGAGAGGGTCGGGTGATGGAGACATGCCCTAGTCTATGGAATCACCCGGAGGCAACCGGCATACTCCTTTCCATATGCTCCCTCCCGTGTACGAGTGATGAGCCTTGAGAAGCTGCTCCGATGCAGGAGCAGACCCAAACAAAGAGTATGTGCTGGTGCAGAAGGAAGCCTCCAGCCTCTCCCACAGCAGCTCCGTCTCCTCCTCCTGAGCCCTGGCCCACTCCATCAGCCGAGGAGCTGGAGGAGCGCCGACAGGCAGTGTTGGCTGACACTGACCTCCTCCTGGAAGTGAAGCCGTGGCTTCTCCCAGATTTGGCCTTGGAATTGGAGGAGTTTTCTCTGAAGGAACCTGAATTAGTGCTAATGATCGAGCATTGACAGACCTTGGAGCCTCCTCATCTCCACGACGAGCCCACGCCTTCGTCTCCCACTCGTCGCCGCCGATCCCGGAAATCTCAGCAGAAAGACATCACCACATCTCAGCCAGAAACACCTCACAGAGGGAGGAGATTTCTGCTGCAGACCCTCTTCAACAATTTTCCTTCCTCGCCAGCACCTATTCCCTCCGCAGCTGTTGCCTCTTCCTTCTCCTCCGCATATTCATCCACTGTTATGGGTTTTGCCGTTACTCCCCCAGCTCCACTAGCCTCCATATCTGCTGAGGCGGCTCCTCCACAATCTAGAGAGGGGCTCAAGCCCGCCATGGACACAGAGAGGGTTGGATGTGCACCTGACGCATCAGGCAACACCACACACCAGGACAACAGGAAAGTTCCATTTCATTCTAATTCAATTTTTGGTGATTTGACTTGCCTGATCCCTGGTAAAGAGAGTCAGGTTTCACAGTCCCCTGAATTCTCTTCACCAGTTGCAAATAATGATTCCTCACCTGCCCTGTCCATGTTTCCTCCTCTTGCCCCTGAGTGTTCACCGGCTCCGAAACCCAGCCACTGGATGATGGAGGGGCCCATGGCACCGGAGGACTCAATTCCAGCCCCACAGTCGCCTTATGGACAGAGGGAAGGTGCTGAACCCGAGCCTGCCACACCGAGTCCAGCACCAACAGTGAGTCCTACCCCAGCTGCAGCGTTGGAAGCACCACAAGCATGGGTAACGTCGCCTGGGGAAACGTGGACTGCAATTGCCATCATGCCTGCTGTGGAGGACATCGCAGCAGAGTTGGAGCCCGAGCTGGTTCTCCTGAGGGCTGGGCCCAAAGAGCTATCTTCACCTGGATCGTCGCAGTCCTGGACGGTGGTAGAGCTTGAGCTCATGCAAGAGCTCTCTTTTGTTTTTTCCTCTCTGCCCTTGAGCAATCTTGCCTGGCTCGCCTCGCCGGGCTCCGCCGCTGCTGGCGACCCTGACCCCTCTTCTTTTTGTGTTGTATCTGAGCTCTCTCCCATGGTCACCGGAGAGGATCCGACACTGCCAGATGCCTCCGTAGATCCAGGTTCACCACCAGAAGTCGCCCAGGGTCCAGCTTCTCCTGTGGAGGTTGTCGCGGGCATCCCGTCCCAGCCTGGGGCCTCTGAAGGTGCAGCTACAGCCCAGGCTGGGTCTACTGAGGTTGCAGCATTGTTCCTGCCTGGAGCCACCCAGGGTGCAGCATTGCTCCTGCCCAGAGCCACCAAGGGTGCAGCGTTGCTCCTGCCTGGAGCCACTAAGGGTTCAGCGTTGCTCCTTCCTAGAGCCACCAAGGGTGCAGCATTGCTCCTGCCCGAGCTCACTGAGGGTGTAACATTTGCCCAATTGGGCTCCACCAAGGGTGCTGCTGTGTTCCAGCCCTGAGCCACTGCGGGTGCTTCAGTGCTCCAGCCCAGAGCCACCACAGGTGCTGCAGTGCTCCAGCCCAGAGCCACCGCAGGTGCTGCAGTGCTCCAGCCCGGGGCCACCGTGGGTGCTGCAGTGCTCCAGCCAGGAGCCATCACATGTGTTGCAGTGCTCCAGCCCGGACCCACCACAGGTACAGCTAAGCTCCAGTCCAGAGCCACTGCAGGTGTTACTTTGCCTCCTTCCGAGACCATCGAGGGCATCAGTATCCCCCTTACTTCTCCACCAGATGCTGTTGGTGTCCCCTATCCTTCTCAGCCTGATGCCGTCAGGGTTTTCCTTCCTTTTCTTCCTGATGACGTCATGGTTCCCCTTCCTCGGCTCTCCTATGAATTTTTAGGTCTCCCAGTGGGGGAGCCACCTCCCGGGCCACCTCTCATGTTCAGGTGGCTAAAGAACTCGGGCTGGCCACCTGAAAGACTGAGCCGCCAGTTCGGGTAGTCATTATTCTCTGTCAGGCCACCCGACTTGTTCCATCTGGCTGTCTGGCTGGCCTGGGACTCTGGCAGGTCACCTGACTTGCTTCACCTTGCTATCCACTGGGCCTGGGACTTTGGTCGGCATCCCAAACACTAGAACTCCTTGGGCCGGGGGGTAGGGGGGTAACTCTGTGTTTTTCTGGTGTGGATCCTGAGCGAGCTTTTTGTTTCATGCCCTCCTAGCCTGTTCCCCCCACCACCCACCCTGGGTGGGTTATTGTTGTGTTCTGCCCGGGGAGGCGGGGGGAGTTTTTTTTTTCTTTTTTCTTTTGGTGTTATGTTGGGGTGTCTGGACCCCACCCCTTGAGGGGGATGGGGGGGGCTCTGTCACGAGCTGGTTCCGATGTTCTGCCGGACTCAGCCTCGTGGCTCTTTTGTTATTTCCATAAATATTTATCTGCTGTATTTTTGGTGCCCTTTTGAATTGTCACTGCCTTCTATTTTGTCTGTTTGTGTTTCCGTTTGTGTTGGCTTTATCTTGCATCATTTGTAGTTATTTTCTAGTCTGTATTTAGTTTTGTTTATATTTTACTCTGTGGGTTGACAGCTGTCAGGTTGCATTTCCGGGTTGTTTGGCACCACCTGTCAACTGCCAGCCGCCCCTCCCTCACCTCCCTTTAACTGCCAAGCTGATCCCAATTATTGTTCCCTTCTCCTGCTCAGGTGAACCCACACCTGTTATCACTTATGTGGTTGGTCATTCACTATTTAAGCTTAGTCTGTTCACTTCGTCATTGCCACTAAGTTGAATGTTCTTTCTGTAATTCCCTGGATGTTTAATGGTTAAATTCCGCTGAAGTGCTGAGTTCCTCTCCAGAGCTTTTCCCCACTATTAGGCATTATATGTAAGTTTTCTCTTGTTTGGCATTTTTGTATTATTTGTGCACTTTTTGGACTGTTATGTTTCTTTATTTAATAAATACACAAAATCATTCAGCGCTTGGGTTCGACTCTCCTGCCTCGTAGAGGCGAGCATGACATTTCCAGCCTTATTCCTTTTCTTTTTTTTAATAAAATGCACACCAATGAAGAGAGAGATAAACACCATTTCACTTCTCCTGTATGTAGTACACGTATAGTGGTACTGGCAATTAAAATCTTTTAATCTTGAATCTCTTGAAAACTGCATTTTGTATTTATTCGGGTTATCTTTGTCTGATATTAAAATTTGTTTGATGATGTGAAACATTTAAGTGTTACAAATATGCAAAAGTATAAGAAATTAGGAAGGGGGTAAATACTTTTTCACAGCACTGTACTTTAATGATGCAGTAATTGGTACAGTGGGGCAAAAAAATATTTAGTCAGCCACCAATTGTGCAAGTTCTCCCACTTAAAAGATGAGAGAGGTCTCCAATTTTCATCATAGGTATACCTCAACTATGAGAGACAAAATGAGGAAAAAAAATCCAGAAAATCACATTGAAGGATTTTTAATGAATTAATTGGTAAAGTCCTCAGTAAAATAAGTATTTGGTCACCCACAAATAAGCAAGATTTCTGGCTCTCACAGACCTGTAACTTCTTTAAGAGGCTCTTCTGTCCTCCACTCGTTACCTGTATTAATGGCACCTGTTTGAACTCGTTATCAGTATAAAAGACACCTGTCCACAACCTCAAACAGTCAGACTCCAAACTCCACTATGGCCAAGACCAAAGAGCTGTCAAAGGACACCAGAAACAAAATTGTCCTGCACCAGGCTGGGAAGACTGAATCTGCAATAGGTAAGCAGCTTGGTGTGAAGAAATCAACTGTGGGAGCAATTATTAGAAAATGGAAGACATACAAGACCACTGATAATCTCCCTCGATCTGGGGCTCCACACAAGATCTCACCCCATGGGGTCAAAATGATCACGAGAACGGTGAGCAAAAATCTCAGAACCACATGGGGGGACCTAGTGAATGACCTGCAGAGAGCTGGGACCAAAGTAACAAAGACTACATCAGAAACACACTACGCCGCCAGGGACTCAAATCCTGCAGTGCCAGACGTGTCCCCCTGCTTAAGCCAGTACATGTCCAGGCCCGTCTGAAGTTTGCTAGAGAGCATTTGGATGATCCAGAAGAGGATTGGGAGAATGTCATATGGTCAGATGAAACCAAAATAGAACTTTTTGGTAAAAACTCAACTTGTCATGTTTGGAGGAGAAAGAACACCATACCTACTGTGAAGCATGGGGGTGGAAACATCATGCTTTGGGGCTGTTTTTCTGCAAAGGGGCCAGGACGACTGATCCGTGTAAAGGAAAGAATGAATGGGGCCATGTATCGTGAGATTTTGAGTGAAAACCTCCTTCCATCAGCAAGGGCATTGAAGATGAAACGTGGCTGGGTCTTTCAGCATGACAATGATCCCAAACACACCGCCCAGGCAATGAAGGAGTGGCTTCGTAAGAAGCATTTCAAGGTCCTGGAGTGGCCTAGCCAGTCTCCAGATCTCAACCCCATAGAAAATCTTTGGAGGGAGTTGAAAGTCTGTGTTGCCCAGCGACAGCCCCAAAACATCACTGCTCTAGAGGAGATCTGCATGGAGGAATGGGCCAAAATACCAGCAACAGTGTGTGAAAACCTTGTGAAAACTTGCAGAAAACGTTTGACCTCTGTCATTGCCAACAAAGGGTATATAACAAAGTATTGAGATGAACTTTTGTTATTGACCAAATACTTATTTTAACGAGGAATTTACCAATTAATTCATTAAAAATCCTTCAATGTGATTTTCTGGATTTTTTTTTTTTTATTTTGTCTCTCATAATTGAGGTATACCTATGATGAAAATTGGAGACCTCTCTCATCTTTTAAGTGGGAGAATTTGCGCAATTGGTGGCTGACTAAATACTTTTTTACCCCACTGTATGTAGCTCAGTTTTGAAAAGAAGTAGCTAGTAACTGTAATTATTTACTATTTTTTAGTAACTTGCCCTTCACCTGCTTCACCTGGGTATTTAAGTGGCTGAATTCATATGTTCACTCTCTTTCTGCTTCTGACTACAGCTCATGAGAGCCTGAGAGCTTCGCTCCAGCATGCTTATGCAGCAGCTGGGGTGAGCTCCGTGATGGCGATGATTTGATCAATAAACTTCATTAAAACTCCAGACGCCGTGTCTTATTTTAACATCGCCACACTGGTCGCAGGTCCACCTTCACCAGGTGGACCTGCGAGGCCCACCTGGTGGGTCTCTTCTTCGCTAAGGGGGTCACCATCATGCCCAAAGACTTCCAGCTGGCCCGCTGCATCCGCGGAGAGAGAGCTTAGACTTTCTGCTGCACATTCACCAGCCATAATGCTCTGCACTGTGTGTCTATATATATACATTTATAGTAATATGGACATATGTTTACTAGATGTTGTTTTTTTCTTGCCTTCTGATTGTTGCTCTGAGTGTTGCTATCCCTATGCTGTTGCAATCCTGGAATTTCCCCATTGTGGGACTAATAAAGGCTTATCTTATCTTATCTTATCTTATCTTCACTGGTCATAACCAGGTGGAGGTGTTTGTGTGCCGTAGTGATACCAGAAGCTGTTGTGTTGGGGGCAACTTTTCCCTGGTATGGTCAAGGTCAAAACAAACTTGCCCTGGGTGAAGGGCCTGACTAAGAGAGGTCCAGTAGATCCCCATGAGAGAACTATACCCCACCTGAGCCCAGGCCCCAAGATAAATGATAAAAGATGGATAGACGGATGGGTGGATGGATGATGGGTGGATGGCTAGATGATGGTTGGATGATGGATTAATGGATGGATGAATGAATTATTGGTGGATGATGGATGGATGGATGGATGGATGGATGGATGGATGGGTGGATGATGGATGTTGAATGGATGAATAATGGTTAGATGAATGTATGATTGATGAATGACTGATGGAAGGATGCATCAGTGATTGATGGATGACTGATGGATGATGGATGGATGATGATGAATGGATTACTGATGAATAGATGAATGGATGATGGATAGATGACTGATGGAATGATGATAGATGAAAGGATGGATGGATGATGGATGATGATGGATGGATGACTGGTGACTGATGGATCATGGATGGATCATGGACTGATGACTGATGGGTAGATGAATGGATGATGGATGGATGACTGATGAATGATGGATGGATGGATGATGGATGGGTGACTGATGGATAGATGAATGGATGATGGATGACTGATTGATGATGATTGGATGATAAATGGATGATGGATAATGGATGGATGATTGATAGATGAATGGATGACGGATGGATGACTGATGATTGATGGATGGATGATGGATGGATGACTGTTGGATAGATGAATAGATGTTGTATGGATGGCTGATGAAAGATGGATGGATGACTTATGGATGGTGGATGGATGATGGATAGACGAATGGATGATGGATGATGGATGGATGGATGACTGATGGATAGATGAATAGATGCTGTATGGATGGCTGATGAATGATGGATGGATGACTGGTGGATAGATGAATGGGTGATGGATGAGGTTTTATACTGAAAGCCACTAGGCAGATTTCTTTGACCCCGGCACATGATGGCTTCAGTCTGATTGAACAAAAACTGCATCATATGCTACACTACTGAAATGCTACAACCAAGAGGAAACATGACATGAAATGTGCAGACTACTGGAACATCTAATCCATCCTCATGGAACAGATATAAGAATGTAGGGTATCAAGTAGGTTGGTGATGGTGATCCAGCAGAGAAGGTCTTGATGGTCCTGATGGACCATCAAGGATTATTTAGAGAAAGAAAACAGTGAAGGAGGTGTCCCCACTCACTCCTCCGTTCTGAGGTTACAGTTCACTTTCCTTCCACATGCAGTGCAGTAACAACTTATCATTATCATGTCATAATGATGCTTTTACTCCCCCTGTCATTCTCACAAGAGTTTTTCCTCCATCTCCACATGATGGCAATGTCCTGCAGACGTGTCTCTGTTGTCTCTGGTGGCGGGAACAGTCAGTGGGTGAGTAATAGGTGTAGTATTGCACCATGGAGTGCTGATGGTCCACACCCACACATCACATCTAAAACCCACCTGTCTGGTTTGCTCTGACTGGATGGAGCTGATCCTGAAGGCTTGTAGTTTTCCACTGGAAGGGAAAAGAGCAATTCCCTAATTCCTCTGTCAATACTGACAGAACCAGACAACATGTCTGTGCACGTGTGACAAGAGTTTCCGTCAGGTCACAGGCTTTTCTGTCTGTGGGACTGGAAACTAAATTCATTCATGTTTTCATGTGTTTCATTGTAAACTAGAAAAGCACTCGGAGAGCGCAGACTTCCGCCAAGCGCCACAGTTCCCCCCATACAGTGTTTGTGTGTACGTTGTCAGATTCCTTGATCATGAAAACATCTGAGTAGCAATTGGATTCACAATGATAGGGTTAGTGGTTCAGTAGTAAAAGCATTACCTCCTTGGCGGAAGTAATAAACTGAAGTGTTGGTGTTGTGTCCATGTCCTGCATCTGCAAACTCCCAGGCTGGGGGTGTTGCAATTGAATGAACGAATGAATTAATCTTTATTTCGAATAGATTAAGAGTACAGGTTAAAAGAAAGTGAATAATATAACAAAGGGGGTAATAAAATCCAACAAGGTGAAATTAGACAATAGCTCCTCTGATTATACAGTTCAACATAAGTTATCTGAAATATGTGATGGCTGAATCCGCAGCTTATATTGCCCACCCATGTTCCATCCAAGAATTCAAAAGAAAAAACAAAAGAAGTCATGACACAACTGCGTACAACCCACAGGCCAATGGGTTATGTGAGCGTTTTAGATCACTGAAAGCAGCACTGAGGGCTTCACTGACGGATGCCAATTAGGTAGACGGGTTGGTGTGGGTTTTATTCAAAAATCAAACGTTTATTTCAAACTCAGGGTTCATATTAAATGCAGAACTAAAAGGAGTAGAAAATAAATAAATAAATAAATAAAAGTATATACAGATCAGCAGACAGTCGGCGGTCTTGTAACAACAATAACATACAATATTGGACTCAGTCTAAAATGGAACGCCACCACTTCCAAATGCTGAAGTGTGAGTGACAAGATGATTGTTACATGGCAGCAACCTTGTCATCAAACTGTAAACATCGTTACGTATCAACTCGCCAAAAGACGGAATGTTCACAGACACAAACATCTTGCTTGCAGTCGACCTTCGTGGTACATCTAATCTTTATCTTTATTGGGGTTGCGCTCCGCGGCCAAAGATGATTTGGAAACTTGGCCGGCAGAGAGCTTCTTTTTGCGGAGCTACTATGGCTGACCGGGGAATTTCTGCCAAATAATCCAGCGGCGGACAGCTGGCCGTCTGAGCTTTTGCAGCGTTGCGCAAACACAGGCACACAGCACGCTGCCGAGCAGCTGGTTTTTGCGCAGCGCCTATGGCTGCCCGGGGAATTTCTGCCAAATAATCCGGCGGCGGACAGCTGCCCGTCTCAGCTTTTGCAGCGTCGCGCAAACACAGGCACGGTGTTTTCTGCGTGCTTTTGTGCCTAAAATGTTGAAGAAGGCGGAGTTTATGTTGGTCAGACACGATGACCAGCGCCCTCCATTGCGCCTGCGCACATGTTGAAAATAGTCGTATGTCACAGTGTTAAAGAATGCTTTAAAAAATTCCTGTATCCAGACGGTGATCCGGATCATCCCCAAAATTTAATCAGTTCTTCCTTGTACCATTTCCAACAACGCCTGAAAGTTTCATGGAAATCCGTCCAAGACTTTTTGAGTTATCTTGCTAACCAACAGACAGACAGACAGACAAACAGACAAACCCCGGCAAAAACATAACCTCCTCCTGGCCTTTTCGGCCTGGCGGAGGTAATAACTAAGAAGATGGGGGAGGGTTAGGGTTAGGATTAGGTGACACACAGCAATCCTGTCTATGAACATGCTGACATAGCCACGCTGTTATCATGAGGAAACAGTGACAACACAGACAATCATTTACACTGAGCAGAATTTAAAAGGAAAAGTCATCAAACTGAATGTAAAAGTTGACATTATGGACTGGTAAAATAACTTTTACTATTCCATTATAATAATAATAATAACTTTGTGATGTGTGTCTGTGATAAGTGCATTACATAAAATAAAACAGAAACAAGAGATTAAATAACAAAGATTCAGAAATTATTAATACAAAACTAACAAAATAAAACAAATCAAACCGTAAAGTAATCACCCTCCCAGTAATACCCTCTCTAAACAACAGAGTTTTAATTTGCTTCCTAGAAGTGACCTCAGAATTAATTAAATGGACTGAAGAGTTTAGAGAGTTCCACAGTTTGGGTACTACAGCTCTGAAAGCTCGATCAATGCATGTTTTAAAATAATAGAATAGAATGCAATGCAATAGAATAGAATAGAATAGAATAGAATAGAATAGGCTTTATTTTCATTGTACAGTTCTACAGCAAAACAAGATTGTGGGTGCTCCACCAGGCTACTGCACAATAAAGTAAGTGAGAAGAATTTGAAAATAAAACAGTTACAGGACACAGAGTTAACCATCTGACTGAAGTAAAAATAACAGTAAAAATAATAAATGTCCCATTGGTATATACACAGGTACGGTAGTGGCTTCACAGGTGGAACTATGTACATAAGAGTTTGGAGTGCAGAACACATAATTGCCATGATTTGGCCCTTCAGGGCAGGATGAAGACCCACGCGCTGAGCTGTGACTTATGCTTGATTTTAATAAAGAACACAAAAATATACAAAGCACAAAAACACTTACAAAAAGCAGGAGTAGGAGGAGACAGGCGTGGCATAACCATCTGAACTTAGTATTAGGACGGATCAGGTGGAGACACTGCCGCCCTTAAATAGGACAAGAGGGATAATTACAACTGAAGACAGGTGTGAGCTACCAAAGCAGGGAGAAATCAGTCCAAGCTAATGACAGCTGTGCTGAAAGTGGACTTGAGCAGATAATGAAAGCAATCCAGCACACCGTCAAAACAAAAGCACAGGAGGAACATAAATACAAAATGAGAAATACTAAAGGTGCTGGAAATAAACAAATATCACAACTAGGACGGTGGACAGAATATACAAAAATAACTATAGACTATCATGGCCAATAAAAGATACAAAACCCAGACGACTTAAAACAGAAACAAAAAGCAAAGTCATATGGCATCCAAAATATTAAATACTAAACAGAAGTGGCGAAATGCAGAAAATAACCAGAAATAACCAAAGAAGTGTGAGCACGGTTCCTCAACCGTGGTCTGTATCCTAACACATAGAGTAAAATGGCCGAAGGATTATGAAAAATTCAGACCTGGTAGACCCAAACGTATAGTGAGGGTGTGACGTCTTCAACTCCCACCTCCGGAAGAACTTGAACCACATTCCAAGGGAGTCTGGAGACATGGAGTCTGAATGGGCCATGTTCTCCACCTCCATTGTCAAAGCGGCCGCCCAGAGCTGAGGGCGCAAGGTTGTCAACGAATCTCATGGTGGCGACCCTCGAACCAAGAAGTGGACACCAGTGGTGCAGAGGGTCATTAAGTTGAAGGAGTCCTATCAAGCCTGGTTAGCTTGTGGGACTCCTGAAGCAGCTGAGGTGTACCGGCAGGCCAAGCGCAGTGCGGCTCAGGTGGTTGCTGAAGCAAAAAACGGGAGTGGGAGGAGTTTGGTGAGGCCATGGAATAAGACTTTCAGTCAGCCTCGAAGAGATTCTAGCAAACTGTCCGGCGGTTCAGAAGGGGGAAGCAGCTCCCTTTCCATACTGTGTATGGTGCGGCTAGGGCGTTGTTGACTTTGACTGGGGATATCGTAGGGCAGTGGAAAGAATATGTCGAGGATTTCCTCAATCCCACTGACACGCCTTCCACAGAGGAAGCAGGGCTTGTGGATGAGGGGGATGACTCACACATCACTGGGGCTGAGGTTGCCAAGGTGGTTAAAAACCTCCTTGGTTGCCAGGCCCCGGGGGCAGATTAGCCCTGAGTACCTCAAGGTCATGGGTGTTGTAGGGCTGTCATGGTTGACATGCCTCTGCAACATTGCGTGGAGGTCGGGGGCAGTGCGTTTTGTATGGAAAACCGGGGTTGTGATTCCTCTCTTCAAAAAGGGGGCCAGAGGGTGTGCTCCAACTGTAGAGGGATCACACTCCACAGTGTCCCTGGGAAGGTATATGACAAGGTACTGGAGAGGAGAAGTCCGGCTGTTGGTCAAACCTCGGATTCAGGAGGAGCAATGTGGTTTTCGTCCTGGCTGTTGCACATCGGACCAGGTCTTTACCCTCTCGAGAATTCTTAAGGGTTCGTGGGAGTTTGCCCAACCAGTTTACATGTGTTTTGTGGACTTCGAGAAGGCATTTGACCGCGTCTCTCGTCTTTTTGTGTGTGTGTGTGTGGGGGGGCTGCTTCAGGAGTCTCTATACGACCGTTGTGAAAGTTGGGTTCGTATTGCCAACACTCGGTCGGACTCATTCCCAGTGAGAGGTGGACTCTGCCAGGACTGCCTTTTGTTACCGATCCTGTCCATAATTTTTATGGACAGGATTTTTAGGCACAGTCAGGGAATGGAGGGTGTTGTGCTTGGTGACTACAGGATCTCATCTCTGTTTTATGCAGATGATGTTGTCCTGTTGGCTTCATCCAACAATAACCTACAGGTCTTACTGGGACAGTTTGCCACTGAGTGTGAAGCAGCTGGGATGAGAATCAGCACCTCCAAGTCCGAGTCCATGGTTATCAGCCAGAAAAAGGTGGATTGTCCTCGCCGGGTTGGGGACAAGCTCCTATCCCAAGTGAAGGAGTTTAAGTATCTTGGAGTCTTATTTACGAGTGAGCGGAGAATGGAGCAACAGATTGACAGATGGCTCGGAGCAGCATCTGCAATGATGCGGACATTGTACCGGTCTGTTGTGGTGAAGAGGGAGCTAAGCTCTAAGACAAAGCTGTCAACTTACCAGAAAATCTACATTCCTACCCTTACCTATGGTCGTGAGCTTTGGGTAATGACTGAAAGAATGAGATTGCGGATACAAGAGGCTGAAATGAGCTTTCTTCATACAATTGCTGGACTCACCCTTAGAGATAGGGTGAGGAGCTCAGTCATCCGGGAGAGGCTTAGAGTAGAACCGCTGCTCCTCCACATTGAAAAGAGCCAGTTGAGGTGGTTTGGGCATCTGATCAGGATTCCTCCTGGACGCCTCCCACTTGAGGTGTTTCAGGCACATCCCACTGAGTGGAGACCCCGGGGCAGACCCAGGACTCACTGGAGAGACTATGTCTCCCAGCTGGTTTGGGAATGCCTTGGTATCCTCTCTGAAGAGCTGAGACAGGTGGCTGGGGAGAGAAAAATCTGGGCTTCTCTCCTTGAACTGCTGCCTCCGTTATTCGGACCTCCGGAAAAGCAGTAGAAGATGGATGGATGGATGGATGGATGGATGGATGGATGGATTATGAAAAATATGTACAGTAGTGATTTCACAGATGGGTCAATATACATGAAAGTGAGGAGTGCAAAGACAGGTGAGTTATTGTGATAATTAAAAGGTCCTCAGTTCTTTGCATGTGAGCGTTCAGAGGGAGGAGGGTGAGGCCTCTGTTTGCAGTTTGGATGGTCCAGGGGAAGAAACTGTTCATCAGTCTGGAGGTGTGGGACCTGATCGATCTGAACCATCATCAAGAGGGAAGCAGGTCAAACAAGTGGTGGGCGGGATGTGAGAGGTCTCCTGTGATGGCTTTGGTCCTTCTGAGACAGGAGGATCTGGAGATTTTGTTCCAGGGAGGGCAGAGGGCTGCCGATGATTTTTTGAGCAGTGTTGATGACCCTCTGCACAGCCTTCTGATGTCAGCCGTGGAGCTGGCGTACAACACACCAAGGTAGTAGGTGAGCACGCTCTCCACTGAGCAGCGATAGAAGACCAGCAGCAGCATCTGGTCCAGGTTGTGCTTCCTCAGGACATGGAGGAAGTGCAGCCGCTGCTGGGCTTTCTTCACCAGGGCCTTGGTGTTGACAGTCCAGGAGAGGTCAGAGGAGATGTGGGTGCCCAGGAACCTGAAGGTGGGGACAGTTTCCACACGGTCACCACTTTTATTTATTTATTTTTTTTTTTGGGGGGGGGGGGTTATGTCTGTTCTCTTTGAAGTCCAGAATGAGTTCTTTGGTTTTTTGGACATTCAGTTTCACATCGTTTGCTTGGCACCACAGCAGCAGATTTTCTACCTCCACCCTGTATGCCTTCTCATGGTCGTCGATGATAAGAATCAGAATCAGAATCAGAATCAGAATCAGGTTTATTGCCATTGTTCATGTAGTACACAAACTAGGAATTTGTCTCGGTGCAATGCTGCAACATTAAACATGATAAAATAAAAGAAATAAACTATACATGCAATAAAGTGTAGAATAAGAGTGAGTGATACTGGTCAGCAGTTAAAATATATTAGCGAGCAGCAGATACTGTGGAGAACCATATAGTGCAGTCGGTAATGCAGGAAGAAAACAGTGATGATTGACATGAGTCTGGTTGAGCTGCTGTACATAGTGCACGAGAGTCAATAAGTCACTTAGTGTTCAGCAGTCTGATGGCAGAGGGGAAGAAGCTGTTCATGTGACGGGAGGTTTTAGTCTGGATGGACCGAAGTCTTCTACCAGAGGGGAGGGGGGCAAACAGTACGTGACCAGGGTGTGAGGGATCGGCTATTATCCGGCCAGCACGCCTCCGGGTCCTGGAGATGTACAGATCCTGGAGAGATGGGAGCTTGCAGCCGATCACCTTCTCAGCAGTGCGCACGACGCGCTGCAGCCTTAGTGTGTCCCTGGCAGTGGCTCCTGCGTACCACACGGTTATGGAGGTGGTGAGGATGGACTCGATGATGGCTGTGTAGAACTGCACTAACATCTTGGTGGTTAGCTTGAGCTTCCTCAGCTGCCGCAGGAAGAACATCCTCTGCTGGGCTTTTTTGATGAGTGAGCTGATGGTCGGCTCCCACTTGAGGTCCCTGGTGATGGTAGTGCCTAGGAAGCGGAAGGAATCAGCAGTGGTGATGGGAGAGCCTGTGAGGGTGAGGGGGGGCAGATGGGTTGTGACTTTCCTGAAGTCCACAATCATCTCCACTGTCTTCAGAGCGTTCAGCTGCAGGTTGTTGTTGTTGCACCAGGACGCCAGCTGGGCCACCTCTCTCCTGTAGGCGGACTCGTCGCCGTTGGAGATGAGCCCGATGAGGGTGGTGTCATCCGCAAACTTGATCAACTTGACAGACTGGTGGCTGGAGGTGCAGGAGTTGGTATAAAGGGAGAAGAGTAGGGGGGAAAGTACACAGCCCTGGGGTGATCCGGTGCTGATGCTAGTAGAGTCTGAGACAGTCTTTCCCAGACGCACATGCTGCCTCCGGTCCGTCAGGAAGTCGGTGATCCACCTGCAGAGGGAGTCAGGCACGTTGAGCAGGGACAGCTTGTCCCGGAGCAGAGCGGGGCGGATGGTGTTGAATGCGGAGCTGAAGTCCACAAACAGGATCCTGGCGTAGGTTCCCGGGGAGTCCAGGTGCTGCAGGATGGAGTGGAGGGCCAGGTTGACTGCGTCGTCTACAGACCTGTTGGCTCGGTAGGCAAACTGCAGTGGGTCCAGGAGAGGGGTGGTGATGGACTTGAGATGGGGCAGGACCAGGCGCTCAAAGGACTTCATGACTACAGAGGTGAGCGCTACAGGTCTGTAGTCATTAAGTCCAGTGATCCGTGGCTTCTTGGGGACAGGGATGATGGTGGAGGATTTGAGGCAGGTTGGCACGTGACATAGCTTAAGGGAGTTAAAAATGTCTGTGAAGACAGGAGCCAGCTGTTTCGCACAGTGTCTCAGGGTGGAGGGAGACACGCCGTCCGGACCGGGGGCCTTGCGCGGGTTCAGTCTGGAGAACTGTTTGAGCACGTCCCGCTCACTGATGATAAGGGCAGGGGGGGGAGGAGGGGGGGTGCCTTTGATGAAGTAGGGATTGTGGAGGCTGTGGAGCTGGAGAGAGGGGGGGAGTTGGACACAGATGACGAGGTGTCAAAACGGGCATAGTGTTGGGACAGTCTTTGACAAAGGGCTTTGTCATCCTGACCTTTAGGAGCCTGAGGCCGATAGTTGGTGATCTGCCTCAGTCCTCTCCACACAGAAGCCGAGTCATTAGCAGTGAACTGCTGCTGGAGTCTCTCAGAATACACAGATTTAGCTCTCTTCAGCTCTCTATTAAACCAATATTTAACCTCCCTGTAGCAGTCCCTGTCTCCACTTTTCAGCGCTGCTTCCTTCTCCTTCCTGATCTGTCTGAGCTTAGCTGTGAACCAGGGCTTGTCATTAGAGAATCTCACCCTGGTGCGTGATGGAAGAATAGATAAGATAAGTCCGAAGTACCTCTAATAAAAGCTGATCAGAGGACCTGAGGGGCCAAGAGGAGGAGTATGGCTGAATGACATCTTCAGTGTAGCGAGGTGTGAAACCATACAAGGCTGTAAAAGTTAATACCAGAATTTTAAATTACCTCTACAGGGAGCCAGTGAAGATCAGATAAAATAGGGCTGATGTGAGATCTCTAGTTAGATTTAGCTGAACCATCTTGAGATGATTTAAGAATGTTTTGTTAAGAACATTAAAAAGTGAATTACAATAGTCTAAATGAGAAGAGATAAAAGCATTAATAACAATTTCCAATTCAGCCATAGACACCATGCCTCTCAGTTTGGCAATGTTTCTCAGGTGAAAAAAGCAGCACGAGTCAGCTGATTGACATGAACATCTATGGATAAAGAGCTGTCAAGAACTACTCAAAGATTACCTACAGAGAATTTGCTGGAGGAAGAAAGTGGCCCAAGAGATTCTTTAATAGTATTAGAATCTCTGTTGTAATGTCATTTAACTGTAGTTTGCAGAAAGCCAGTTCTTGACAGCAGTCATACAATCTGTTAGAGCTGAAAGTTTATGTGTCATGTTCAGGTGAGCACATGTCCCCTCCTTCCTGTTAAAGATTCCCAGACTCCTCAGGCAATCATTACACCTGCGTGAGTGAATGCACCTGCCGCTCCTGCCTCACCAGAGCATAAAAGGACCATCAAGCAAAGGCTTCAGCGCTGGCTCGTTGGGTATACTGCCCATGCAACGAGCAAGTGAATTAAAATTATATTCAGAGGATTTCTGCCTAATTCCTCTCCTCTCTGTTCTTCCCAGGTTGCTGCCATTGGTGCGGTGCATCTCCAGGGATTGTTGTGCGCTCACCTGCTCCATCATCCTCACCCCGCCTAAGCTACCTGTTTCCACCCGGTCAGACACCATCCAGTTCCATCCCTTTCCTGCTCCCTGCCAGCTCCATTCTGCTGGTTCGTCTATTCCTGCTGGGTCTCTCTGTTGGGCTCTCTGCTCAGCTCACGTAAGTGGCAAATTTGTCTTCACCACTTCCCTGCCTTCCACCTCTTATTAATTAGCTCTCGTCTCTCCCCACAGGCTGAGTCTTCCTCTGGCGAGTGACGTTTTCCATAACAGTGCTCTTTATTTTGAAATTGATCAATTGTTTAAACGTAGCTTCTCTGTTTCCCGTGAGTTTTCTCTGGCGTGGATCCCTGCACGTGAGTTGACCCTTCAATCATTATGACATTATGAAGTTCTTGTGGTCTAAAAGAAAAATACAGCTGAATATCATCAGCATAAAAATGATAAGAAACATCATTAAAATTATCAATTAACTGACCAAGTGAAAGAAGGTATAAAGAAAATAAAAACAGGATCCAAGACTGAGCCCAGACGAACCCCGTATGACAAGGCTGCAGTATGGGACATATAAACTGGTTGACAGAGACAGAACAACACCTGTCAGGTAAATATGAAGAAAACCAGATCAGAACTGTTACACTACCACAAACAGAGTATAGTCTGTCAGCAAGGATTTTATGGTCAACTGTACCAAAAGCAGAGCTAAGATCCAATAAAACCAAAACAGTAAAAATCAGCATCATCAGCCATTAAAATGTCATTAGTAACTTTAAAGAAAGAAGCTTCAGTGGAATGTATTTTATGAAAACCAGACTGAAATTTATCTAAAAGATTACGTGTTGCTAAAAATGACAAAAGCTTATTAGAAACTACCTTCTCCAAAATCTCTGATAAAACAAAAGCAACAACAAGCAGGCCATTAATTTTCTGACAAAAAGGGGTTCCATAATATCATGCTTAAAATATTTACGAATGCAACCATTTAAAAGTGACACATTTATCAGTGTAAAAACACTGGGCCCAAAGGAGTTAAAAACTTTTAAAAACAGAGTAAGTGGTAAAATGTCTAAAGGACTGGATGATGACTTGTGACCAGCAAGTGATGACCAGTGATTGGCCAGACATTAGGCCCTTTTCCATTAGTACCTACTTAGCCCTGCTTGCCTCGATTCTACTGGGTTTGTAGGGTTTTCCATTAGTACCTTGTACCAGGTACTTTTTAGGGACCTACTTCAGTGAGGTTCGAACTGTGCTGAGTTGAGCTGAAAATGTGACATCAACAGATTGCAGGCCACTGATTGGCCAGGGCGTAACGTCAGTGTATGAGAGCGACATCTTCACAAGATTCAAAGCCGTCATTTGTAAATTCAGCCATGAGTTTTTATTATTTCTGTGATAATCAACTAAATAAATGGCTACACACAAATCAGCACGGTCACAAAACATGCACCATCTTCCCCATGAGCAGCCATCAGCTCAGAGACCTCCTGGTATTTCATTTCGAAACGCTCCACAGGTGCCGGGGCTGAAAAGTTGACCAAATGTGGTTATTTTTCAACAGTCTGCCCATCAGTGCGCACAGTTCTTCCATCAATGTTGCAGCGCTTGGATCCCTGCCCTTGATAAATAAACTACATTTGGTCAAGTTTGACATATATCCTACAATCCTACAAATATCTTGGAACGATCATTGATAGTAATTTAAACTTTGAAGAGAACTGTGAAAGGGTGTGCAAAAAGGGTCAGCAACATTTGCATTGTTTAAGGAAACTTGCACACTTCCAAATTGACTGAACCATAATGACAATGTTTTATCGGGCTTTTATTGAATCTGTTTTATCCTTTTCTTTAGTGTCATGGTTTGGTCAGATAAAACTGAAACAGAGGAAATCCTTGGATCAGGTAGTTAGATGGTCCAGTCGTTTGCTTGGAGAGTCACAGCTGAGCCTGACATCCCTGTACACCAGACAAGTACAGAGGATGGCTACCTCCATTTTAAATGATGACTCCCACCCTTTGCACTGCAACTTTCAGCTTCTTCCCTCCAGACGGAGGTTTGCTGTCCCAAAAAGTAAAACCAGCACTACAAAAACAGTTTTGTTCCTGCTGCTGTCAAAGAGTTGAACAAGATGTAACAATATTCATTCATTCATTAATCTTCTTCCGCTTAATCCTTTTCGGGTTGCGGGGGGGCTGGAGCTTATCCCAGCATCTTTGGGTGAGAGGCAGGGTCCACCCTGGACAGATCGCCAGTCCATCGCAGGGCCAACACAAAGAGACAGAGAACTATTCACTCTCACAGTCAGACCTAAGGACAATTTAGAATCCCCAGTTTTATTGCACATAATTTAGTTACCTATTTATTAATTTTATTTTATATTTACTTATTTTTGTAGGTTTTTTTGGGGGGGATTCTAAATCTTAATTGGGTTTTAGACTTTTGAGTTTTTAACCTCTTTGACTAGTCTTTAACTTTTTAATATGACCCTTCTCTCTTATCTCTTTGTTTTTTCTCGTATCTCTTTGTCTTATGTCCTGATTGATGGAGCCTTGAGAACTTTTATCATGTTTATAGTCAGCTTCATGTGTGCCTGTGTTTGTGTTCATGTTGAATGTAATTGTGGTTTGTAAATATGGATGTCACCTGACTGCAAAACAAATCTACCTACGGGTACAAATAAAGGAACCTGAACCTGAACCTGATATATGAACTTTTCAGCCCCGTTGGCCCTGCTGTGATAGAGCAATCCAAAATCAGTAGGGTTCCGTGCTGATGGCTGCTCACAGGAAAGATGGTGAGTGTTTTGTGATTTTAAGCATTTTTTGTTATTTATCAGTGAAAACGTCAGCAAGCCAGTTTAGAAAGCTTGGGCTTTCTAAACTGACACCCTCCATTCCCTGGCACAGCCAGGGAATGGAGGGTGTCATGCTTGGTGACCACAGGATCTCATTTCTGTTGTTTGCAGATGATGTTGTCCTGCTGGCTTCATCCAGCAATGACCTACAGCTCTTGCTGGGACGGTTTGCCGCTGAGTGTGAAGCGGCTGGGATGAGAATCAGCACCTCCAAGTTCGAGTCCATGGCCCTCAGCCGGAAAAAGGTGGATTCTCCTCTTCCGGGTTGGGGACAGGCTCCTGCCCCAAGTGGAGGAGTTTAAGTATCTTGGGGTCTTGTTCACGAGTGAGGGGAGAATGGAGCGAGAGATCGACAGACAGATTGGAGCAGCATCTGCAGTGATGCGGACGTTGTACCGGTCTGTTGTGGTGAAGAGGGAGCTTAGTTCTAAGGCAAAGCTGTCGATTTATCAGTCAATCTATGTTCCTACTCTCACCTATGGTCACGAGCTTTGGGTAATGACCGAAAGAACGAGATCGCAGATACAAGCAGCTGAAATGAGCTTTCTCTGTAGGATTGCTGGACTCACCCTCAGAGATAGGGTGAGGAGCTCAGTCATCCGGGAGAGGCTCAGAGTAGAACCGCTGCTCCTCCACATTGAAAGGAGTCAGTTGAGGTGATATGGGCATCTGATTAGGATGCCTCCTGGACGCCTCCCACTTGAGGTGTTTCAGGCACGTCCCGCTGGGAGGAGACCCTGGGGCAGACCCAGGACTCGGTGGAGAGACTATGTCTCCCAGCTGGTCTGGGAGCGCCTTGGTATCCTCTCTGAAGAGCTGGAGCAGGTGGCTGGGGAGAGGGAAGTCTGGGCTTCTCTGCTTGAACTGCTGCCTCCGCGACCCGGACCTCCAGAAAAGCGGTAGAAGATGGATGGATGGATGGATGGAACGTCAGCAAGCAACATAACAGGGTAACAGGCAGCCTTCCTGTAATAAACCCACCCACTTGAGGTGGTACTCAATTGTAATGGAAAACCAGCCACACTGTGTCGAGATGAGTAGCATCCAGGCGAGTTGGGCTGAGAAGGTGCTAGTGGAAAAGGGGCTATTGGCTAGATGTAGGCATAACACCGACATCTAGCCAGTCTTGCCAATGTGCACATGATCTCTATAAGATGTATTCCCATGTAAACTTGGTACAACGTAAGTGTGCTGTTGGGGACAGTATAACATACGAAAACATAGCATGTATGGATTCTGTCCACTCAGCAATTGAAGCAGGGGTTTTCAGTCATCAGTAATCAGTGGAAAGGAATTAATCCACTCACCTGTTGAAGAACATGGTAGGAGAGAAAAGCTGCATGGTCCCAGCCCTCCATTGTACCAGTCTGATCCTTCCTCAGTTCAGGAGCAACATTAGAAGACAGTTTAATCACAACTTTTGTCAACATATAATTACAAGGAATTTAGGGATTTCATCATCTACAGTCCATAATATCATCAAGAGATTCAGAGAATCTGGAGAAATTTCTGCATGTAAGCAGCAAGGCTGAAAACCAACATCCAATACATTTGACCTTTTATCCCTCAGGTGGCACTGCATTAAAATCAACATAATTCTGTAAAGAATATTACCATGATGGCTCAAGAACACTTCAGAGAACCATTGTCAGGTTAACACAGTTCGTCACTACATCTACAAGTTAAATTTCTATCATGCAGAGCCAAAGTCATACACCAACAACACCCAGAAACATCGTCAGTTGTTCTGAGCCTGAGCCCATCTGAGATGGACTGATGCAAAGTGGAGACGTGTGCTGTGGTTTGATGAGTCCACATTTCAGATTGTTTTTGGAAATCAAAATGGTAAATGGCATTCACTTATATAGCGCTTTTATTCTCATCTCTTGATGACCAAAGCGCTTTACAGATCCTGCTATCCACACATTCACACACTGATGAATTCAGTGTGTGATTCAAATCCCGGACATCATATCCTCTGAGCTAAAGAGGAAAAGGCTCATCCAGACTGTTGTCAGCGTTAAGTTCCAAAGCCAGCATCTATGGGGGTAGTGGTGTTGGGGTGCACTCATGCCTGCCACATCTGTGCCGAGGCCACCCCAACCGATAAGGGTGAATGAGTGTGGGTCAGTGTGTGGGGGAGAGCACGAGTAGACGTGAATGAGTTGGAGCGCGAGTGAGAGTGTGTGTGTGGGTGTGTATGAGAGCATGAGGGCGTGAGTGCGTGGGAATGAGTGTGTGTGCTGGTCGGAGGGTGCTGGACTAAGGAGGTGGCGCCTCCTGACACCTCCTAGCCATGTGGGCTCCCTTAGACTGGGGAGGCTGGCCCCCCGTGGGGCTCTTGTGCCTTGTTGCCACCTTCCTTTGGTGAGGGGGTGTGGGGGTTCCCGTAGTGAGTGTCGTGGTACTGGGGTGGGTTGGGCTCACTGTGGGGGTGTCTGTGTGAGCTCACATTGGGGGCGCAGGATGGTCCCCGGCCTGGGGGGGGGGGGCATTGGCCTCTCAGCGCCAGGGGCCCTTGGGCTGCCATTGGCCCCACTGGGGGGGTGGGGGGGGCTGGCCGGTCCAGGGACAGGGTACACACACTTACTTTGCATGCGCTCTCATGCACACACACACAGACACACACACACATGTCTCTCCTTTAATAGGTGCAGATACCAGACTTGTGATGAGAGCTTTTCAGCAGAAGAAACGGTCTTCTTTTGTTTGTTTCAGTTGTGTTAGTCTGTTTGTCTTCTCTGTTTGTTCCTTTCCCTTTTCTTCTTTCATGGTCCTGAGCACAGGTGGGGGCTGTGCTCAGTCGTTTAGTTATGTTAGTTATTTTTGGCATTTTGCATCTCTATTTGTTATGTCTTGATTATGGTTATCTGATTTTGGGGTTTTCATGCTTTGCTGCATTTTGTCTTTTGAGTTTTCTATTTATTTTTGTTTATTTATGAGTTAGTTAGTAAGTTAGTTAGTTAATTCCTTTCACACCATGTTGGTGTATGGGGTGGCGCCTATCTCCGTTTCTCTGACCCTAGGCCACACAGCTACTGTAAGTAGTGAAAGCTACAGCGGGGGGTCAGTCCTCTGGTAGCTCTGTGCGTAACTTTACTTTCCCCATTCCATTATGCGGAGCACCACGCTAGAAGACAGAAAGTACCATTTTTATATGGTCTTTGGTATGACCCGGCCGGGATTTGAACCCCTGCCTCCCGGGTGTGGGGTGGATGGTCTACCAACTGAGCCACCACTTATTTATGAGTTGCCACGTATTTATTGTGTCATCTGTTATTATGTCCTCACTTTAGTTCCCTTCTGCTGTACATTTAGTAGTCTGATCATTTGTAGTTTCCTGGTCTTTGTTTCAGGGTCACTAGTTGTTATTATTTCTCTCTGTGTGACAGCTGCCGTGCTCACTTCCTGCTGTCAGAACTGTTCACAGGCATTGACAGCTGTCACCAGTTAAGTTGATTATTTCTGCACTCATGTGAGCCACACCTGCCAATCATCTGTTCATTATCATCTGTACCTATTTAACTCCCGGTGCAGCGCTGTCTCGTTGCAGCGGTCAACTGATCCCTAGTTTGTGTTACACGGTCTCCTCCGACAGGTATCCCCTGTTTCTCCTCCTCCGCAGATGAGCTCCATCCGGCAGTCTTGTTTTTTCTCCCAGCGTGCTTGGACGCCTCAGCTTGAGTGTGACTGTGCTCTTGGTTTTTTTTTCTCCTGATCATGAGCCCCGCATTCTCCTCCTGTATCCTAGTGTTTTGTGTGTCTTGTTTTTGTGTCATTAAATATGCAAACTCACAGTCCTGCATATGGTGTCTTCAGTCAGCCCTTAAAAAGGGTGGTTTATGACAGATGACCACTGCCAGTCTAGATGCCAGCGGCCTGTGAGTTTTCTTTTTTTCTCTCTTCTCCTTCTTTTTTGTTAAAGTCCTTTTTTGCCAGTATGTCTGTTTGCATGGACTTTAGTGCTTTTGGGCTAGACGAGGTGGAATGTTGGGCAGCTGAATTAGTGATGGACATTATTTCAGACGCTCGCGCTGACCACACCCCCCGAGGAGCTTCTGCGAGTTTTTAACAGTGCAGCTGACGTCATGGAGGCATACCCCAGTCTGTGGAGATATCCGGAATTCACGTCCCTCCTTGTGTCAGTTTCAGACACCCAATGCATGCTTCGCAGGCTGGAGGGAGGCTCACTAAGGTCTGTACCTGAGCCGACAAGGGAACGTCCCCAGGTGCAGATGCCTCCAGAATTTGCTTCCGCTCCACATTGTGTCCAGTCCCTGCCTGTTTCTATGAGGAAATGTTCCTGGGTACGGAAGCCTCGCCCTCCTCGCCAGACGAACTCTGCAGTTCCTGGATGCACCTCGTCTGGACCTGCAGCTGCAGTAACCATCGCACCATGGGAATTAAGGCAAGTTTCTTTTCATTCCCTTTCATTTAACAATAAATTACCTTGCCTTATTCCCAGTGGTGAGGCTAAGCAGCAGCTATCCATTTTACCTGAGTCCTCACCGCCTGCTGCTGCCACTTTTCCCTCACCTGATACTGTTGTGTCTCCTCCAGTATCTCCTGAGGGGCCGCTGGTCCTGGGATGAAGCCGCCGGATGACAGAGTAGCCTGTGGCCCTGGAGAGCTCCGTGTCAGCCCAGCAGCCAAGTCCGGGATAGGAGAAGAGCAGGGCCGAGGTCCTGAAACCTGTGCTGACAAGGGAGTGTCCCCTGATTTCAGCTACTCGGGACTCAGCGCCAGTGGTGAGGCAACCCCCAGTCCCAGCCGCTATGCCGAGAGGTCCATCTGTGCTGGTCGCTGCGCCTAGAGGTCCTTTAGCTGCATCCACCATCATGCCTGCTGCCAGGATTGTCGCAGCAGTTTCACCGGAGTCCTGGACAGTGGTGGAGCTCAAGTCCAGGCAAGTGCTCTGTTCTGTCATTACATTTACAGATATGGCGAAATCTTGTCTGGCTTATGGTGGGGAGAGTCAGGTTCAGATGTCCTCTGCTCCTGAGCTCTCCTCGCAGAGCTCCACTGCTGCCGGTGATTCTTCTCTGGTGTTTTTCCCTTTTTCTTCTTCGGAGGTGGTCGTGTCGGGAGTGGATGCCCAGGCGGTCGGAGTCGAGACGTCCCAGCTGGAGTCGCCGGAGTCCTGGACAGCGATGGAGCTCGAGCTAAGGCAAGTTCTCTTTTTTCTCTTTACATTAGCTGTATTAGAGAAATCTTGCTTAGCTCTTGGTGAGGAGAACCAGTTGCAGCTACCAGCTGCTTCTGAATTCTCCTCGCCGGGCTCCACTGTTGCCGGTGGTAGTAACCTGGTGCATGTTTCTTCTCCCCTGCTTGAGTTCTCGTCTGGGTCTGCTGATGGTCATCCTCCGTCTCCGCCTGAGGTCATCAAGGGTTCTCGTTCTCCACCTGAAGCCATCGTGGGTTCTCCTTCTCCGCCCGAGGCCGTCATGATCCCTTCTTCCTCGCCCTCATCTGGTGCCCTGCTGATTGATTGCCTCCTATGCCTGGTTCTTTCATGGGTCAGTAGGTTCTTTGTGGGTGCTCCGCCTCAGTCTGAGGCTACCATGGGTGCTACGCCTCAGTCTGATGCCCCCGTGGGTGCTACGCCATCTCTGGTCGCCGTGGGTCCTCTCCCTCTGTCTGTGGTCGCTGAAGATCATCATTCTTCATTTGAGGTCGTTGTTTGTCAGTCATCTTCATCATCAGGTTTCCTCCCCTCAGCCCATGCGGTCCGTGGAAGGCACAGGTTCCAGCTACTGCCTCCAGGAGGGGAAAGTGAGGCCGTGCCTTGTGGTCCGATGGTCCTGGAATCCTGGAAGGCCACCCAATGAGCTGCTCCATCTGCTTTGGTGGCTCCGGAGTTCTGGAAGACCACCCGACCTATTCCACCATGGGGTCGGGTGGTTCTGGGACTCTGGGAGACCTTCTGAACTGCCTCATTTGTTTAATCCACTTCTCTAGAGTTTTGTCACCATCGTTTTTCTTCTCTCTGTTGGTCATGAGTGGTTTTTTTGTTTTTTTCTTGTTTTATCTTGGTCCCTCCATGCCTGGGTTCCCCCTCCTTCCCTCCAGGGTTGGTTGTTTTTTCTTGTTGGTGGGGGTCTTCTTTGTGGGGGGGGTTCTTTTCTTTTTTTGATGTTGCCCTGGGTGTCTGGGATCCACCACTTGAAGGGAGGGGGGCACTGTCATGGTCCTGAGCACAGGTGAGCATCTCTGTTTATTATATATTGATTGTGGTTGTTTAAGTTTTGGGTTTTCATGCTTTGCTGTATTTTGTCTTTGTTGTTATTTGTTTTTGTCAATTTATGAGTTGCTGTGTATTTATTGTGTCATCTGTTATTTTGTCCTTACTTTAGTTTCCTTCTGTTGTACATTTAATAGTCTGATCATTTATAGTTGCCTAGTTTTTGTTTCGGGTTCGCTGGTTGTTATTATTTCTGTCACAGAGAAATAATGCTGTCAGACCTGTTCGCGGGGGTTGACAGCTGTCACCAGTTTAGTTGATTATTTCCACACTCATGTGATCCCCACCTGCCAATCATTTGTTCATTATCATCTGTACCTTTAACTCCTGATGCAATGCTATCTCACAGCAGCGGTCAACTGATTTCTAATGTGTTACACCGTCTTCTCCAACAGGTATCCCCTGTTTTTCCCTCCTTTGTGGATGAGCTCCATCCGGCTCCCTTGTTTTTTCTCCTGGCGTGTTTGGGCGCCTCAGCCTGAGTGTGACTATTCCCTTGTTTTGTTTTTCTCCCGGTCGTGAGCCCCACATTTTCCTCCCGTATCCTACCTTTGTGTAAGTGTAGTGTTTTGTGTGTCTTGGTTTTGTGTCATTAAATATGCAAACTCACAGTCCTGCATATGGCGTCTTCAGTCAGCCCTTAAAAAGGGCAGTTTATGACATCTTTCCCCCCCCCCACCCCTCCTTTCCTCATTCAACCCCGATTGCTGGGGTCTTTCTGCAATTGTGGGGTTTTCCCCTACAGTTGAAAGTGCTATGAGATGACTGTTGTTGTGAAATGGTGCTATATAAATAAAGTTGAATTGAATTGAATCCTTTTTTCCACGTACCGTAGCTTCTGGTACGTGGAATGTCACCTCTCTGGTGGGGAAGGAGCCTGAGCTGGTGTACGAGGTTGAGAGATACGGTCTAGATATAGTCGGCCTCACTTCAACACACAGCTCCGGTTCCGGAACCAGTCTCCTGGAGAGGGGCTGGAGCTTGGCCTTTTCTGGAGTTGCCCCGGGTGAGAGGCGACGAGCAGGGGTGGGTATTCTTGTATCGCCCCACCTTGCTGCCTCTATATTGGAGTTTTCCCCGGTGGACGAAAGGGTTGCTTCCCTGCACCTTCGGGTTGGGAAACGGGTCCTGACCATCATTTGTGCCTATGCACCAAATGATGTTTCAGAGTACCCACCCTTTTTGGAGTCTGTGACTGGGGTGCTGGAGGGTGCTCCTCTTGGAGACTCCATTGTCCTACTGGGGGACTTCAATGCGCACGTGGGCAACGACAGTGAAACCTGGAGGGGGGTGATTGGGAGGAACGGCCTGCCCGATCTGAACCCGAGTGGTGTTCAGTTATTGGACTTCTGTGCTAACCACAATCTGTCCATAACGAACACCATGTTCAAGCATAAGGGTGTCCATATGTGCACCTGGCACCAGGACACCCTAGGTCACAGGTCGATGATCGATTTTGTTATCGTATCATCAGACCTGTGACCGTATGTCTTGGACACCCGAGTAAAGAGAGGTGCAGAGCTGTCAACTGATCACCACCTGGTGGTGAGTTGGATCTGATGGCAGGGGAGGAAGCCATTCAGACCTGGTAGACCCAAACGTATAGTGAGGGTGTGCTGGGAGCGTCTGGCTGAGGCCCCTGTCCGGGAGGTCTTCAACTCCCACCTCCGGAAGAACTTCAACCACATTCCGAGGGAGTCTGGAGACATGGAGTCTGAATGGGCCATGTTCTCCACCTCTGTTGTTGAAGCGGCGGCCCAGAGCTGCAGCCGCAAGGTGGTCGGTGCATCTCGTGGTGGCAACCCCCGAACCAAGTGGTGGACACCAGTGGTGAGGGGGGCCATTAAGCTGAAGAAGGAGTCCTATCAAGCTTGGTTGGCTTGTGGGACTCCCAAAGCAGCTGAGGTGTACCGGCAGGCCAAGCGGAGTGCAGTTCGGGTGGTTGCTGAAGCAAAAACCCGGGTATGGGAGGAGTTCGGTGAGGCCGTGGAACAAGACTTTCGGTCGGCCTCAAAGAGATTCTGGCAAACTGTCCGGCGGCTAAGGAGGGGAAAGCAGCTCCCCATCCACACTGTGTATGGTGCGGATGGGACACTGTTGACTTCGACTGGGGACATCGTCGGGCGGTGGAAGGAATACTTCGAGGATCTCCTCAATCCCACTGATACGCCTTCCACAGTGGAAGCAGGGTTTTGGGACGAGGGGGATGACTCGCCTATCACAGGGGCTGAGGTCGCCAAGGTGGTTAAAAATCTCCTTGGTGGCCGGGCCCCCGGGGTGGACGAGATTCGCCCTGAGTACCTCAAGGCCCTAGATGTTGTTGGGTTGTCATGGTTGACACGCCTCTGCAACATTGCGTGGAGGTCGGGGGCAGTGCCTTTGGCATGGCAAACTGGGGTGGTGGTTCCTCTCTTTAAAAAAGGGGACCGGAGGGTGTGCTCCAACTTTAGAGGGATCACTCTCCTCAGCCTCCCTGGGAAGGTCTATGCCAAGGTACTGGAGAGGAGAGTCCGGCCGTTGGTCGAACCTCGGATTCAGGGGGAGCAATGTGGTTTTCGTCCTGGCCGTGGCACATCGGACCAGCTCTTTACCCTCTCGAGAATTCTCGAGGGTTCGTGGGAGTTTGCCCAAACAGTTTACATGTGTTTTGTGGACTTGGAGAAGGCATTTGACCGCGTCCCTCGTGGATTTTTGTGGGGGGTGCTTCGGGAGTATGGGGTATCGGGCTTGTTGTTACGAGCTATTCGGTCTCTGTACGACCGTTGTGAGAGTTTGGTTCGTATTGCCAACACTCGGTCGGAGTCATTCCCAGTGAGAGTTGGACTCCGCCAGGGCTGCCCTTTGTCACCGATCCTGTTCATAATTTTTATGGACAGGATTTCTAGGCGCAGCCAGGGAACGGAGGGTGTCATGCTTGGTGACCACAGGATCTCATCTCTGTTGTTTGCAGATGATGTTGTCCTGTTGGCTTCATCCAGCAATGACCTACAGCTCTTGCTGGGATGGTTTGCCGCTGAGTGTGAAGCAGCTGGGATGAGAATCAGCACCTCCAAGTCCGAGTCCATGGTCCTCAGCCGGAAAAAAGTGGATTGTCCTCTCCGGGTTGGGGACAGGCTCCTGTCCCAAGTGGAGGAGTTTAAGTGTCTTGGGGTCTTGTTCACGAGTGAGGGGAGAATGGAGCGAGAGATCGACAGACGGATTGGAGCAGCATCTGCAGTGATGCGGACGTTGTACCGGTCTGTTGTGGTGAAGAGGGAGCTTAGTTCTAAGGCAAAGCTGTCGATTTACCAGACAATCTACGTTCCTACTTTCACCTATGGTCACGAGCTTTGGGTAATGACCGAAAGAACGAGATTGCGGATACAAGCGGCTGAAATGAGCTTTCTCCGTAGGATTGCTGGACTCACCCTCAGAGATAGGGTGAGGAGCTCAGTCATCCGGGAGAGGCTCAGAGTAGAACCGCTGCTCCTCCACATTGAAAGGAGTCAGTTGAGGTGGTACGGGCATCTGATTAGGATGCCTCCTGGATGCCTCCCACTTGAGGTGTTTCAGGAACGTCCCACTGGGAGGAGACCCCGGGGCAGACCCAGGACTCGGTGGAGAGACTATGTCTCCCAGCTGGTCTGGGAACGCCTTGGTATCCCCTCTGAAGAGCTGGAGCAGGTGGCTGGGGACAGGGAAGTCTGGGCTTCTCTGCTTGAACTGCTGCCTCCGCGACCCGGACCTCCGGAAAAGCGGTAGAAGATGGATGGATGGATGGATGTGCTGCCATCAAAGCAACGTCTTTTTCAGGGACGTTCCTGCTTATTTCAGCAAGACAACGCCAAGCCACATTCTGCACGTGTTACAACAGCGTGGTTTTGTAGTGAAACAATGGCGGTACTAGACTGACCTGCCTGCAGTCCAGACCTGTCTCCCACTGAAAATGTATGGAGCATTAGGAAACACAAAATATGACAACAGAGACCCCAGACTGTTGAGCAACTGAAGTCGTGCATCAAGCAAGAACAGGAAAGAATTACACCTACAAAGCTTCAATAACCAGTGTCCTCAGTTCCTAAAACCTTACTGTGTGTAAAAAGGAAAGGTGATGTAAGACAGTGGTAAACATCACCCTGTCTCTGCTTTTTTGACACGTGTTGCGGGAATTAAATTCAAAATGAGGAACTATTTGCAAGTTTATCAGTCTGAACAAAGAGGGGCAAGGTTTATTAAGGCAGTACAAATTAGGCAGAGTGCCTCAAGGAGTGGCCAGTTTTTGCCAGTGATCTACTAACATGCAAAATTATGAACACAGACACAGTCACTTCATTTCAATAATGCCCACCCATCCACCAAGAGCACCACAAAATTGCACACAGGCACACCTGAGGAAGCGGGTCATCAACAAAGGCACAGCAAGTTCAGAGGAGCATGAAATGGTTTTTTAATACCTATCGACTACATACCTCCAGGTTTAAGCTACAGACAATGGGAGACGCAGCTTTCCAGGCAGCAGCTCCAGGGCTGTGGAAAGCTCTGCCTGATTACATGAGAGCGCCACAGACAGCGGAGTCCTTCAAGAAATCTTTAAAATCTCTTCTTTTAAAAAGTATATCAACAGTCACCTATGTGATTCCAGCACTGTTTTTACTATTCTTACTTTTTAATTATCTTTTGTTAACAGCTTTTACTGTGTGGCACTTTGAGATTATTTCCTTTTCAAATGTAAAGTGCAATATAAATAAAATTCATTATTATTATTATTATTATTTCATTATTATTATTATTATTATTATTATGATAATAAGAAGAAAAAACTTCTTCTTGCTCTGAGAGAGAGCAGTCGCATTTTTCTTCCCTCCTCCTGTCTGCCTTCCTGACCTATTCCCAGCTTTGCAATGTTGCGTTTTTGTCTGTGTTTAGTCGCTCTTCTTCTGCTGAATCTTAATCTAAACGGAAATTATGGATTTGGAAGTGGCTTAAATGTGCTATTGTCACTATTTTTCAACAAGAATCGGGCCAAGGGGGAGCCCAAGAATTGGAACCTGCGAGGAGACTCATGGACATTGGAATTCATGCGTCTGTGGAAACATTATTGGTTATGATCTCAGGACTTCTATTTTTGGCTGTGAAGTTCCCTGATGTATCAGAAATTGAAGGAAGGTGAGAGAGCTGATCAAAGCGGACCCGGCAAGCTCCTTCATCAAATTCAACCAGTTGGGGAGGGCACGAGTAGCGGCAAACTGTGAACTGAATGACAGTGATTCAGCGGAAGAATACATCTGGAGCCCTGTGCTCTCCATGGAATAAAGTTTAAGCCTGCACATGGAAATTATGAAAGCACAGAATTGCACGAGTGAGGAAAAATCTATTCTCTGAGTGCACTGTGCAGATTTGATTTGACCTTGTCTTTGGTGCCCTGTATTTACATTCCTCCTGATGAAGATAAGCGGAAGGAGCGGCTCTGCCTGCTAACCCAAACAATCGACACAGTTGTTGTTGTTTCAGCAGATGAACGCTCAAGGACAGTGCACCATGTGACAATTGTGCCCTTCAGAGGTAAAGTGGGCTATCCCACAAAACCATTATTTTGAGAAAATGAGCTCTAAAGTTGAAATATTCTCAAAAAATCAGTGTGCCTATATCATTAAAAAGTTACCCCCTATAATTATTATAGGGGGTAACTATAGGCACACTGATTTTTTGAGAATATTTCAACTTTAGAGCTCATTTTCTCAAAATAATGGTTTTGTGGGATAGCCCACTTTACCTCTGAAGGGCACAATTTACCATCTGCAAGCAAGAGCGAGAGACTCTAGACTGCTTAGATCACATGACTTTAACATCTATCCACTGCCAGGAGGCGCCCTCTGCTGTTCAATAGCAATTGACACACCTACACTTGCATTCAACATTACACTACTGATACAATTACTGATATATATTCACAATACACTGACTCTCTCAACTGCTGCTTTGTCATTGTGTGATCTATTGTCTGCTAATTGTGCATTTGAGTTTTTTTCTTGTAATCAAAATTTTGGTCATAAAATGAGCTCTATTTTGATCAACAATGCTTTTTTCTCTCTCCAATTGTGTTTTTCCCTATCCTTCCCCCCCTCCCCCCTCTTCACCCCCCCCCCCCTATATGACAGGCGCCTCGTCATGGCTGCCGTGTCATTGGGATGCGCCTTTCGTGCGCGCCCAATGTCAAGTCAAATTCCTCGTATGTTTAGTTGTTTACTTGTAAATGTGCTTGGCAATAAATCTGATTCTGATTCTGATTCTGATTATTATTCTGGGCACATGTGCATGCAGCGGCCAGCAGCTGGGGAAATAGTTCATCGTCTGTGTGTGTGTGTTTTTATGTACTTTTATATGTTTTTACAAAATCCTCTGTGTCGTTTCTGCCCTGAAATGTTTGTGGACTATATGGCAAAGAGCTCCCTGATTCCAACAACATGGACTTCCTCCCCTTTCTTGCACTGCTGCTACTTTTCCTCCGGCTCTTTGTCTCTGAAGTAAATGCGTTCGGCATCATGGCGAGCAGGATACATTATTCCAGGGACATGTTGCTGCATTTAAACACGGTTGATGCAGCAGCTGTGATTGAGCCTAAGCCGCAACTGCCGGACTTTATTTTGAGAGATGGACATAGCGGTGAAAAGAGAGATGGCAGAAGGAAGCGCGGAAGGCGTGGAGGTGTGAAATTGCGCCTGAGGAGACGTCAGTTTGGTAACATTCCTCTTCCTTCAATAATTTTTGGGAACGTACAGTCTGTGAAAAACAAGGTGGATGAAATTCAAGGGAATGTACGCTACCAGAAGGACTTTAAGAATTGCTGTGTCATGGCTTTCACGGAATCTTGGCTTACTGCACATGACCGAGACACAGACCTGTGGATTGACGGCTTTGGAGCCCCGCTGCGCTCGGATCAGCAGGAAGAGGTAACGGGGAAGCATCAGGGGGGCGGCGTATGTTTATATATTAATAAGCAGTACTGCACATCTGTCACAGTCAGAGAGCGCATCTGTACACCCGATGTGGAGCTGCTGTCTGTGTCACTACACCCCTTTTATTTGCCTAGCGAGTTCCCTCAACTTTTCATCACAATTGTGTACATTCACCCGAGGGCAGACACTGACTCCGCCTGCAGCACAATCTTTGATGTGATCCAGCAGCTGCAATCAATCTCTCCAGAGGCGCCAAACTTCATTCTTGGGGATTTTAACCATGTTTCTTTAAAGAAGACACTTAAAAACTTTTATCAGTATGTCTCCTGCCCAATCAGGCGAAAAAAGACATTGGACCTGTGCTATGGATCCATAGAGAGGGCCTATAAATCACTCCCCCTTCCTCCTTTAGATCTTCAGATCACAACTGTGTACATTTGCTGCCCACATATAAAACTGCTCTCAGAAGAGGCAAGGTGGAGACGAGAGACATTGATGTGTGGACAGAAGATTCAGTGCACAGCCTCCAGGAATGCTTTGACTGTACAAACTGGGAGATGTTCACACTGGACTGCGGGGATGATTTGGACTCTCTGGTGGACATCACATGCTCATACACGGCTTTCTGTAAAAATAAGATTGTTCCAGGTAAACGTGTCAAAATATATCCCAACAACAAACCATGGGTTACAAAATCAGTTAAATCCTGCCTACAGAGGAAAGCCTTTAAACAGGGGTCTGTTTCTGAGCTGCAGGTTGCCACAAAAGAGCTGAAGTCTGAAATTTTAAGAGCAAAACAGAATTATAAATCAGAATTGGAAAGCAAGATGGCAACAAAGAAACTTGGTTCAGCCTTGGCCAGTATGAAAACTGTTGCAGGCCTTCAGAACACAGAGCGCAGTAATCGTGTGTTTTTAGATGGTTTTAATTCAGACACAGAGCTGGCTAATGCTCTTAATTGTTTTATGGTTGTTTTGACTCCTTTGATTTCAGCACAGAAACCCAAGATTTGAAACAGAAACTCAAAGACAATCAGCACTTTAATATTGAGGTGCAGGATGTTAAAAGGGAGTTCTGGACTGTAAAAGTGAACAAAAGTCAGGGCCCTGATAATATATGGGTGCTTGGTAAAGTCCTGTGCACATGAACTGAGTCCTCTATTTCATTACATTTTCAATAAGTCCTTACAGACACAACATGTGCCTAAGATCTGGAAAGAAGCCGTGGTTGTTCCCGTTCCAAAATCCAGCTGTCCTAAAACGGTAAACAACTTTAGACCAGTCGCTTTGACTTCAATTTTAATGAAAATTTTTGAAAAACTGGTCAGATGTGAGGTCCTAAAGCAGACTGAGCATGCATTGGATCCTCTGCAGTTTGCCTATAGGCCTCACAGAGGAGTGGAGGATGCCACTGTCACTCTGTTTAACATGCTTTTTAAACATCTGGATTTTAATGGGACACACGCCAGGCTTTTATTTGTGGACTTTTCCTCGGCCTTTAATACAATCCAACCTCATAGTTGAAAGGCTCCTGCAACAATTTGATTTGAGCAATAATCTGGTGGGTTGGATTCTGGATTTCTTAACCAACAGGACACAGAGAGTAAGGGTCAATGGTACATTGTCTGACCTAAAGTGCTCTTCTACTGGCTCTCCTCAGGGGTGTGTGTTGTCACCACTACTCTTCATCCTGTACACAAACATGTGTCGGGGCAGATATGACAACAGACACATTATAAAGTATGCTGATGATTCCGTTATTGTCAGTCTCCTCCAGGATGGTGAGAGTGGCCACGGCCCAGTAGTTGATGATTTTGTTCACTGGTGTGAGGATTCCTACCTGCAGCTGAATACAACAAAAACTAAAGACATGATTATTGACTTTAGGCGGAAAAATCCCAGGCACAAAGTCACCGTACTAAAAGGCCAGACCACCAAATGTGTACAATCCTACAAATATCTTGGGACGATTATTATTGATTGATTATTTAAACTTTGAAGAGAACTGTGAAAGGGTGTGCAAAAAGGGTCAGCAACATTTGCATTGCTTGAGAAAACTTGCACGCTTCCAAGTAAACCGTACCATAATGACAATGTTTTATCGGGCTTTTACAGTACTCTTAACTTTCTGCACTGCTGCATATATTTGCATATATTTGCTTAAATTGCACATACTGTTAATTACCGTATATACTGCACTGCTGTCCTTTGCACTTCTGATTGGATGCTAAACTGTGTTTCGTTACCTTGTATCCATACATGTGTAATGACAATAAAGTTGAATCTAATCTAATCTAATCTTATTGAATCTGTTTTATCCTTTTCTTTAGTGTCATGGTTTGGTCAGATAAAACTGAAGCAGAGGAAATCCTTGGATCAGGTAGTCAGATGGTCCAGTCGTTTGCTTGGTGAGTCACAGCTGAGCCTGACATCCCTGTACACCAGACAAGTACAGAGGATGGCTGCCTCCATTTTAAATGATGACTCCCACCCTTTGCACTGCAACTTTCAGCTTCTTCCCTCCAGACGGAGGTTTGCTGTCCCAAAAAGTAAAACCCAGTGCTACAAAAACAGCTTTGTTCCTGCTGCTGTCAAAGAGTTGAACAAGCTGAAACAATATATTGGACATAATTTAGGTACCTATTTATTAACTCCATTTTATATTTACTTATTTTTAAATAAATTTAAAAATAAAATAAATTTAATTAATAAATTTAATTTATTATTTTATATTTTATATTTACTTATTTTTGTAGGATGTTACTTGGGTTCTAAATATTTTATTGGGTTTTAGACCTTTGAGTTTTTAACCTCTTTAAGATAAGATAAGATAAGCCTTTATTAGTCCCACAATGGGGAAATTCCAGGATTGCAACAGCACAGGGATAGCAACACTCAGAGCAACAATCAGAAGGAAAGAAAAAAAAAGCAAGAGCAGCTAATATACATATGTACATATTACTATATATATATATATATATATATATATATATATATATATATATATATATTACTATATATATATATATATATATATATATATATATATATATATATATATATATATATATATATATATATATATATATATATATATATATATATATATATATATATATATATATATATATATATATATATTACTATATATATATATTACTATATATATATATATATATATATATATATATATATATATATATATATATATATATATTACTATATATATATATATATATATATATATATATAGGGCTGCACGGTGGCGCAGTGGTTTAGCACTGTGGCAGCACACTTTTACCCTCGGCCGGGGGATCGCGGGGGATCATGAGATCGTGGGTTCGATCCCAGCCCCCGACCAACAGTGAGCTGTGTGGAGTTTGCATGTTCTCCCCATGTTGCGCGGGTTTACTCCGGGATTTCTCCGGTTTCCTCCCGCACACCAAAAGCATGTAGGTTTAGGGCGCTCGCGCACGCAGCGACCAGCAGCTGGTGGCTTGTCACCAGACTGCAAACCAAGTCTACCTACGGGTACAAAGAAGTAACAAAAAAAATAAATAAATAAATAAAAAAAAAAAATATATATATATATATATATATATATATACTGTGTGTATATACTGTATATATATATATATATATATATATATATATATATATATATATATATATATATATATATATATACACACAGACACACAGTACGGAGCATTGCAGCTAGATGGAATAAATATGTAAATATATAAACACACGCAGTGCAGAGCATTGTTGCTAGATGGGATGAAACAGCACAACCGTCTACTTAGTTATCCTACATGGTATGATTATGTGCCCATACATATTCTCACCCTCCATAGCGACCGGTATTTTCCTAGTTGTATGCCGGAGGGGACCATTGTGTAAGTCTATTGCATCTTTTGCATTCAAAAACTATTAGGTTGTCACATCTTTTTGCTATCTCTGTGAGCAGCCCTGCTTAGGTTGTACAGTCTGACAGCTGTTGGTAGGAAGGACCTGCAAAACCTCTCGGTTGTGCACCTGGGATGATGTAGTCTGCTGCTAAATGAGCTCCTCAGTGCATTCAGTATGTCCTGCATAGGGTGGAACTCAGACTCCAGCAGAGATGACAGTTTAGCCACCGTCCTTCTCTCTCCTATCTCCTCCACTGGGTCAAGGCGCTGCCCCAGGACAGAGCTAGCTTTCTTAATCAGTTTGTTCAGTCTCTTCCTATCGGCTGCAGTAATGCCACTGCCCCAGCAGACCACTCCAAAAGTGATGGCTGATGCCACCACCGTGTTGTAGAATGTCTTCATCAGCGCCCCTTGTACACCAAAAGACCTGAGTCTCCTCAGTAGGAACAGCCTGCGCTGTCCCTTCTTGTAGAGTGTGTCAGTATTGTGTGACCAGTCTACTTTATTGTTCAGATGAACACCCAGGTACTTGTAGGATGTCACCATCTCGATGTCTGTTCCCTGTATATTTACTGGTGCTGTGAGGGGTTGACTCACAAAACTTTGACTAGTTTTTAACTTTTTAATATGACTCTTCTCTCTTACCTCTGGTTTTTCTCTCATCTCTTTGTCTTCTTATACCCTGATTGATGGAGCCTTGAGTATTTTTATCATGTTTCTAGTCAGCTTCATGTGTGCCTGTGTTTGTGTCTATGTTGAATGTAATTGTGGTTTGTATATATGGATGTCACCAGACTGCAAAACAAATCTACCTACAGGTACAAATAAAGGAACCTGAACCTGAACCTGAACCTATTATTATTATTATTAGAATTATTTTAAACTTTTGTTTAAGCGCAAACCTCAATAAAATAGTTTATATTTGTTCGTCATATATCAAAGTTTTGATTTTCATTTCACGTGGCAGACTCCTTTGTTTAATATGTATAAATTAAGGACTACTCATGAATAAATTGATTATTGACCACTGTGTTTATTTTATTAACACAAGAGCTATCAAGATGGTCTGATTGAGACTCTGTGTCATGCACGCCCCTCCGGGGCAGAAAACAAACTTATGCGCTTAACTACAGCGACGTAATTTATTGGTGCAAACAAACATGACAGTCCAAAATTAACTGTGCAGGCTGACGTAGACAAAAATGCAACAAAGAAAACTTACACAGAGGTGGTAGAGCTGAGAGCACTCTGGAGAGACGGAGGGGGAGACAGACTGTGGAATGTCGTCTAATCTGAACATTAGCGAGGCTGCGACAAATACCGGGTGAACAGACCGGGTTTAAATACATAACCGTGATGGGACGCAGGTGCGCGGATCGAGGTGGGGAGCACAGATTTCTAACTGCCCTCAGCTGCTGGAAGAGAGACACAGAGGCTGAAGAGCTGAAGGCAGAGAGAGAGAGGAAAAAGAAAAGGAACATAATTACTCACAGCTGATACCAAACACAGACTGCGAGGGAAGACGGCAGAAGAAGGGAAGGTCTGGGGAGAAACGGGACGACTCTGTCACACCCCAAACACGTACAAACACTAACAAACAGTGAAACTTGGAAATAAAGTGAGGATCTGAACTCAGAGAAATTCTGAGTTCAGATCCATGAAACTCTGAGGTTTTATTATGTGAATAACTTTGTTTTAACAAAATCTGCAGGTCTCCCAGTCCATGACTTTTCATAAATACTGTATGTGTGTTTTATCTTTTCTGAAGTCTGGAACATAATAAAATTAAACACACATGATTTCTCTTTTTCTTGGGACAGGAATGAGTGAGAGGCTGCTGTCATCGAGTTACTACGATGTAATGTCGGGGACGTACATGGATCTGGGCTCTTTTTGTTCACTCCACGTAGGAAGGGCTGTACTGTTTTATGGATATGAATTCATTGCTTAGGAAAACTTTTTCATTTTATTTATATGACCTTTATTTTACCAGGTAAAATACTTGAGAGCAATTCTCACCAGGGATGTCCTGCTGTGTCATCGTATGGACTTAATGTTCACTTTTATTTTTGTATTTAATCTTGTTAGGGAGAGATTTTGCCCTGAGATGTAAAGAGCATTATAAATTGTTATTATTATTATTATTATTATTATTATTATCGTTATTATTATTATTATTATTATTGTTGTTGTTGTTAGGTTATATATAAACAAATGAAAATTTAAAAAAAATCTCCTGCTGGCTGGTGTCCAGTTCAGCACAACACCGATCTCTGTAAGATTGTTTCTGTTCATATTAATCTGCTCTGTCATGACAAATCAAGTCACGGGCGGAGAGAAGCTTGTCTCTCTCTGGCCACACGCCCTCGATTCGAGAGACACCAGCAAACATTTATGAGACATTTTTGTCTCATCAAAAGTGTTTGATGTTAAATTCGTCAGACATTCATAATGTTTGATGAATTAAACTTAGCAGATGAATTAAGACAAGCTTTTTTTGGACGTTAAATCCTGGTGCATTCAGCAGCAGACTGACAACTGCAGACCTCAGTAAATCACCTTGTTCCAGTTATTTAAACACTCTCCTCCCTCAAATTTGCGTGTTGACATGACAACCCCCACAAATTCCTATGTAATGAGGCCAGGCACAAAATTAACATAGCCCACGCCTTTCCACCGCTTTCTTTGCCCTGTGCTCTTTAGTAAATCTCAGCAGTAGTTTTTTAATGCCAAAACAGGGTTTTGCAACGGTGCAGCACATTAGTAAATCTGCCCCTAAATATCTTGTCTTTGCAGTGGATTAAACTGAATATAGGTTGGAAAGGATTATAAATCATTTTGTTTTCATTTATGTGTTACACAATGTCCCAACTTCACTGGAACTGGGGTTTGTACATGTATTACAGAAATGAAGCAAAATACAGTAAAGAACGACACAGCATTAGATGTTAGTAGTCTACAGCAAATTATACACACCCATCTCTGTTCCATACGTCATCAGTTACTCAACAGTTCTGAGTTCTTATTCATGTAATCACAACAAAAATTAAAAAACAGAAACAAAAAAAAAAAAAGATATTACTCTACTTTTACAATCACACAAAACTCCACAGTATGCAACAATGCATACATGATATACCGTAGATGTTAATAACTTGTAATTCAACATCCACACCACATGAACACACAGTTCCAATTTAAGATGCTAATTCAGCTTGACTCCTCCTTCACCTTCTTCTAGTTCTGTGATAATAAGCTGGCCTGTTTACTGCTACCTGTCTCAGGTGCGGCGCCCTCAGAAGGAGGAGGACAGTGGTCGCATGATGTCACTGTTATGTATGAAATGAGCGAGCGGTGAGCCATCTTATGCCGAGCAACCGGATGAACTTTATTACAGACAAGATGGCGATATGTACAGCAGCCGCAGCCTGCCTGGCGTCATCCCATCAGACTGCTACGGCAAGCCCCAGGGGCCAGACCCACAAGCAACACCCCCCACCTTTACAAAACACACCGAATTAAGACCCTCCCCAATTTGATAAAGCAGAACCCCCAGAAAACACAAACCAAAATAATAAGAAGAACAGTGAACACTAAAACTCGGACTGGTGGGTAGACGGCCACACGGCCCCCACAGCCAACTGGTTTATTCTGCTACTTTTGGTTGGTCCGGCCGTGCTCCTACCTAAACAGTCTGTAACTTTGCTTTTTACAGTCTCCCATGGTAAGGGTGGGTCAACCGGGGGAAACAGTTCTGCCTGCAGAGCTTTGAGGTGGCCCCGTGGTGGCCCCCTCCTTTGACCTTTGAAGCAGGCCTGTGGCAGCACCCCCTGGAGCTGTCTGCCCCTCGGGGCCAATCTTCATGACACCAGGACCTGGGTCCCATACTGCGGTAGCTGACTCCCACGGAGCTGCCTGGAGCTGCCATCCAGAAACACCGTAGTCTGTTCGTGTGCCGAACCGAACCATCCTTTTGCCGAAAGCATGTTGTCCTCAGCCTCGCCACAATCCTCAGCAGCACCCGTGGTTTTGCTGGCTGCGGCCCAGTCAGTCGCCGTCCCGGTCTCCCACCGGCATGAACCCAAACCCGGTCCTTAACATGGAGTGGCACCTTACTTGTTTCTTGCATTGTCGCAGTGCTCGCAGTGACTCTGCGTGCTTGCTCAGCCTGGGACCTCCGTCATGCTGCAGTGGTTCCATCGTCGCCGTGCTCACTGCACAGCCTTCATCCGCTGTCTCTGTTGTCGACCGAAACTCAACCTGAGAACTGAAAATGTCCGGTGCCTCATCGATGTCATTCACTGAAGCGGACTCCTCACCCGTCCACTCGGTCGTAACCTTCGCTGCTTGTTGGGTGAGGGCACAGGAGCAGTCCGGTCCCTCCTCTTTGTCGTCTGAAGTTCTCTGCTGTGCCGCGCCGTGTGTTGTGTCTGTGTCCAGCTGCTGTTGCCATTCTTCGGGGTTCTCTGCATGCTCGGGCTCCCTCTCTGTGTGGCTCTCCTCCCGAGAGCACGGAGTGTGCTCTGTGGTGTCAGCGTCGTTCATAATTACCTCGCCGGTGTCATCCTTAATTATCTCATCCCACTCCACTTTCCCCTGCCGTCTGCTGACTTTGGTGAAGGATCCCGCCGCTGAATTCATTGAAGACGCAGCTGGTCATGTAAGCTAGGCTCCAATTTCTATCTGCTAGGCTAAATGTGATGTCTATTTTTTTAATTGATTTTGACAAAATTTCTCATCTTAAAAGCTAGTCCCTAGGCTACAATTAGGAGCTATAAAACTGAAGGAAAGTAATATTTTTCATTTCATTAACCTCCGTTCTTTTTAGAGTAACCCAGAATTTCTTTTTTCATATAATCAGCTTTTATCATTTTCTTCATAAAAATTGCATCTAATTTTCTGCATATTTTTGTTAGTTATTTCACAGTCTCCCGTTTCATCACAGTTACAAATTCAAACTAGGATTTCCCGTAGTTCCACAGATGTTTGACTTTATACTTTATGCTCAGTAATCCATTACAAATTAATGTGATGCTTGATGCTTGATGGTTGTTACGTGTGGCCCTCACGAGCCACACATTGAGAGCCGAGGGCGAGCCGGTGAGTTTGCGATGTTTTATTATGCTAGGGAACCGGGGATAAAGAACACGGCCTCGTGGGGCCAAAAAGCACAAATAACAACACAAGTAGAACACTCACATATAATGCAGAACGAAGGGCAGGAGGCTAGCGCCGGGCAAAGGGGTTCCAGCCTATGGTGAGCAGAGTCACAGCCCCGAATGATCGGAGCTGCTCCTTTTATACCCATTAGCAGCGCCTCAGCTGATGAGGGTTAATTGGGCTCCAGCCGTCGGGTAACACTGACAGCTGGGAGCCCGCTGAGACGCTGTCATAGAGAGAACCGGGCTGAGGGGGAATATGGTCTGAGCGCCGGATGACACGGCGTCTCATCCCATGTGACAGAGCCTCCTCCTCACGGTCGGACTACGAACGACCCGTAACATCTGAGCCCCCCCCCCCACACACACACACACACACACACCTAGGGTGGGTGGATGGGGCGCAGGACAGGAGGGAGAGAGTCAAAGAAAAAAAAGAAGAAGAAAATCGACAATCAACCAATACAGAGTACCAGGGGAAAAAAACCCAAACATCATACTCCATCAAATACAACATGAAAACCCAGAGAAAAGGGAGGAAAAAAAAGACAATAAACCAGTATAGAGTACAAGGCAAAAACCCAAACACAATACTCCATAAAATACAACGAGAGAGAAAACCCATGTACAGACAAATACAAAGTAAATAAACCCCGGGGACCCCAAACGAGAGGAGAAACTCCCAAGGGCGAAAATAGAACATTGCAGCCATCCCTCAAACAGGAGGGGAAACCAAAAAAAAAAAAAAAATCGCGCTAAATGCGGAACAGTAATAACAATTTAGTTGTACCCATCCAAACACAAGCACAGCCAAAGACATTCAGTTCGGGGGGTCTCCCCGCACCCAGCATCCACACCGCTAACAGGGGTGAAGGGAAAAGTTCCAGCGGCCTACCCGAACCCCAGGCCAGAAAACACAGTTCCTCGGGGGGCCGAACCAGATCGCCGAACAGAAAGTCTAGCGGGTCGGGCGGCCGCACAAGCGACCCGAACGGGCACGGCAGGCCCTCCGGCGGCCGACCCGTATCGCTCAACCACCAGGCCCGAAGGGGAGAGGGAGAGGTCCAAACGGGCCCCAGTGGAAGAGGCTTGGGGGAGAGCTGATGACGAGGTGGTCGAAGGTCGGAAGGCAGGAGATCCGCAGCTCCCTCACCGGACCCGGACACCGCTGGTGCAGAACCCACGTCGGACCCCGATTGGGTCTCGGGCGGACCCACGTCGGACCCCGATTGGGTCTCGGGCGAACCCACGTCGGACCCCGACTGGGCCGGCGCCGCACCAGGACCGACCTCCGACGTCGAACCTGGACCCTCTAGCACCACGAGCGATGGCAGCTCCTCGCCGGCGACCCTGGGAGAAGGCTCAGGAGAGAAAACAGAACCGGGATCAGGATCACCGGCAGCGCCAGAACCCGGCGAGATAAGCTCGGACGCAGCGGATGGTTGCACCCGGCTCATCTCCCCTAGAGACAGGCTAAAGTGCTCTAAAGTAAGGAGAAGAAAGACAAGATAGAGCACTTGCCTGATCTCGGGTTCTGACGCCGTCCAGGACTGCGAAGATCCGGGATCCAGCGTCAGGAGGTCGTCGTCAGGCTCCCACTCAGCTGCGTCGGGCTCCGCAGCTGGCATGATGGACAACGCAGCTTGTGAGCCCTCCGGCACCGGTGCCCACGCCAACAGCCCACACGGTGTGGTGACAGGAGAACCTCGTCCCGCTGGACCGGACCACTCCTCTGTGGAGACCTGGGGACGCTTGGTCGTCGGCACAGGCTCCACGTAGCAATCCGCCTTCCTCCTCCGTCCACGGCATAGCTGCGGAACCGGAACCAGGCTGTCCAGAACCGCAGGCCCCCTCCTCGTCCCACGATGTTGGCCTGGCACTGGGGACCGCTCAGCGGAGGGAGACACAGAGGATGCAGGATTATAGATTACAGCTACAGCAGGTGGTGGGAGTTCGGGGAGCTGCGAACCCCGAACTCCACCTCCAGGAGTTTGACAGAGCAAATCACAAGGTGAGTGTGAAAAAACCAAGACTTGCCTGTCTCCCAGAGGCTGGATGGTGCCTGCTGTCGTGGACTTTGCTCCTCTCTCTCCCCGCCGGGCGGTAACGGAGGACCCCCTGGGATGACGTCGGGGAGCCGCTCATGTTGATTCCGGGATGGAGTTCGCCAGGTCCTGGATTCTGGATGCACACAGCAGTCAGGGAGCGTGTCGAGGAGGAGGGGGCGACAGCCGAGATGAGCCGAGTCCGAAGCGCTGGCGTGACAGCGGAGGGAAGTGGCTCGGGAGACGAGGCTGCGGGATCTCCTCTCTGAAGAGGCGTGGGGGAGACAGCTGCGTGGGAGGATGAGACCTTGCGGCGACCCGGAACTGGGTCCAGACAGGGTTTATGCTGAGAAGAAGAAGCAGTGTGGCAACGGCTACTCACAGGGGGCGAAGCGAAGGAGAGATCCGGGAATCGCCGCTCCTGAGCTGAGAAAGAGACGAGGAGGGCGTCAAACTCTGAGAAGTCACGCAGCCCTGGACTCCTCTCCACCAGTCTAACGGCCGCCGCCACATGCCTCATAATGGAGGACGGGTGCACAGTGGAACGAGCAGCAGCCACTCGGTCCCGGACCTTAATTGCCGTCAGCTGCAGATCCTCCGGGGGAATCCCAAGTGACGTGTTGCAGGACGGGGAAAGCCCTCTGGGTGGCGTGGACTCCCGGGCCGGAGTTGAGGCAGGAACGGGATCCCGAAGCGAAGGGTGACGTCTCCTCCTCTTCGGCTTCCTGCCGGGATTTCCCTCCAACCCACGGAGCTCCTCTCGCTGTGCAGCGATGGCGTCCCTCCTGGCACAGACCTCAGGGTGGTTGGAATGGCGAGGGAGACTGTCCAGGAGATTCTCAGCTAACTCTAGGTGCCAGCGTCTGTCATTGGGGTTGTCGTACAGGGAGGCGGTGAAGAGCGTCCCGTCGACATCTTCCAGGATGGCCATCAGCTCGTTGCCCTGGAGCCGAACGTGACTCCGGGGAACACAGCATTCTCAAGGGCAGGCACCCAGACAGGGAAGACACAAGTCCAACGGCAAACTCACGGCCGCCAGCATCTCGCCTGGCTGTAACTTACTGTTTCGTGTGGCCCTCGCGAGCCACAAATTGAGAGCCGAGGGCGAGCCGGTGAGTTTGCGATGTTTTATTATGATAGGGAACCGGGGATAAGGAACACAGCCTCGTGGGGCCAAAAAGCACAAATAACAACACAAGTAGAACACTCACATGTAATGCAGAACGAAGGGCAGAAGGCTAGCACCAGGCAAAGGGGTTCCAGCCTATGGTTAGCGGAGTCACAGCCCCGAATGATCGGAGCTGCTCCTTTTATACCCATTAGCAGTGCCCCAGCTGATGAGGGTTAATTGGGCTCCAGCCGTCCGGTAACACTGACAGCTGGGAGCCCGCTGAGACGCTGTCATAGAGAGAACCGGGCTGAGGGGGAATATGGTCTGAGCGCCGGATGACACGGCGTCTCATCCCATGTGACAATGGTCATTTCACCTTGCTTACAAATCAATTGAATGTAATTTCATTTAACATGAATTTGATCATTAAAACTGTTAACGGTGTATGGAAGTTCCTGTTTGATTTTTTTGTGTGTGTCTGTTTTCTTGGGTCACGCAGAAGAAATCACCAGTGTTTGAGACTGATTAGTAGACGGTTTAAAGAAACAAACTGTCATATGTTGAAACGTCTGTCCTCAGCGCTCAGACTTTCCTTTGTAGTTTAGAGTGTTTTTCTGTTAATTATTATTTTCCTGTCATTTCTGTTATGCTGTTTTCGTGATGCCAGTCCCTTTTCCTCTATTCCAGACAGCCATTTCCAGTCTGTGTCTGTTCCTCAGCTGCGAGTGATTGTGTTTTTTTCTGCCTCCTGTTATTTTTTCTCCTCTCTCTGCTCTCAGGCTACTCTCCCATCAGCTGAGAGCAGTTAGACAGTTAGTGTTCCCCAGCCCAGCTCTCGCACCTGCAGCCCATCACTGTTATGTATTTAAACTCAGCTTTTCCACCCTGTATCTGTAGCAGCCTCATCTACAGACCAGACTTCTTTTCTGCCATCGGTCTCCCCCTCCTCTCCTCCAGAGATTCAACTCAGTGTAAGTTTTTCTTGTTGGCTTTTGGGATCTGTTTGCGCCGTATTTTGGACAGTCATGTTTGTTCATCAATAAACTGTCTCACTGCAGTCAAGCACTTGAGTTTGTTTTTGCCCCGGAGGGGCGTTCATGACACAAATGTATTACAAAAAGGGTCAAATTTATTCAAAATAATGCTGAATTCATGATAAAAGTCATAATTTTTTCAGCAGAAAGTTAGTTAGCTATTCATTAGGAAAAAATGTATATTTTTCAATGAACGTTAAGAGAAAAAATCACAATTTTGTGAGAAAAGAGGAAATGTTTTATGAAGGGAAAAATCCAAACATTATACAAATGTGCTTTAAGTCTCAATTCAGATATTTTTCTTGTATATTTGTGAGAGTTTCTCATCAGTTTATGAAACAAAGTAGCGCGTTACTGTAACAACACTACTTTTGCAGTAATGTGGTGTTGTTTGTTACACAGCAAAAATTACTGTTTAAAAATTCAGTCATGCATTACGGTTACTGAAATTTGATCAGATGCATTACTTGTTTTATTAATATGGATAGATATTTTTTTTAAATAAATACAATCTGACCCTGCCGTAGCTGACGCAGCCATCAGTCGACGTGACCTGTTGCAAAGAGCCGAGTCTTGACTTGCTGCAATCTTCAGAAGTGCTTGAAAACAGCAACAAAACTACAATAAAGCTAGTACTAAAAAACGGCAAGCTATGCTAGCAACTACCACCGTATTAGTGGATGTACTGTATTCTGAACAGCCACGGCTGGATGTAAAGTGGAAATACTCTTGTCTCAACAGCCACGGCTGGACTTCAAGCACAGGTATGCATCTGGACAGTCTGTGAGCCAGGAAGACTTAAACCGACTGATTGCCAGATACGTCATCACAGACTGAAGACACGATATAAACAGTGACTTTGCATCAGACAGCTGAGACTGGGATCCACTGAAGTTAAAACACATTTACTTACTACCTGGATAAAGATTATTCAAAAATGGATTTTGATTTCCAAATGGAATTTGAGGGACTGGGTCATGTCTCTGTCATAGCAAACATTTGGACTGTGGATAATGGACATTTTCTTTGGATCACTGCACATCGGATTAAATCCATATCATAAAAGTAAGATAAACATGGACAGCTTTATGCAGTGTTGCCAACTCTCACGCTTTTGGAGTCTTACTCTTTTTCCCTCTCACTCACTCCACAACCCTATTTCTCACTCCACAGTGAGGAAATTACTGGCAATTTTGTGTTGATTTTCTTCAGATTTTTCTCACAATAAGGCCTCTCAAGGCAGGATAAAGCAAACTGAACATGTTCTAAAAGCTCTGTTTGAAACCGTCTGTTTTCAGCCTGACATTAATAAGCCCCTAATGTAATCCAATAATTAAATTATCTTGCTATGTGTGCAAGATGATTTAAGTATGCATTTAAAAGTAGCATGAAAGTTACTTTTCCAAGTAACTTTAATCATGCAGTAATTGGTAAAGTGACTCAATTACTTTTTAAAAGAAGTAACTCGTAACTGTAATTAGTTACTATTTTTTTAGTAACTTGCCCAACGCTGTTCATAACAGAAGAAAATGCAACTGCAGCACAAATTCTAAATCTTCATCTGCTTTTGATTAATTTTTTTTCCTTTTTCTTGTAAATCTGCATTTTTTCCCTCCTGAATTTGTAACTTTTTCCTTTAATTCTGCACATTTTTTGTAAGTTTACAATATTTTTCTCATAAATTTACAACTTTTTCGTCATAAATTTGCAACTTTTTTCCCTCATAAATTTGCCATTTTTTCTTCATAAATCCACTTAGTTTTTGTCATAAATCTACAATTATTTTCTTGTAAATTTGCTTCCTTTTTTTCTTATAAATTTGGTTCCTTTTTCTTTTCAATCTGCATTTTTTTTCTTATGAATTTTTAACGTTTTCTTTAATTCTGCAGCTTTTTTATTGTAACTTTGCAGCTTTTTTCTGGTAAATTTGAAACTGTTTGTCCTCAGGAATTTGCTATTTTTTTTCCATAAATTCACTTATTTTTTTATCATAAATCTGCAACTTTTTTGTAAATTTGCGACTTTGTTCCTTCAAAATGTTCAGCATTCGTATGGATGCTGTTTATTTGTTTGTTTTTTTTCTGTGAGAAGTGATTAAATTTTCTTTGTTCATTTTGATAATGGCCCAAGTTTCAATAAAGTCTGATAAACGTGACAGGAAATATCAGCCCTTCCCTCTTCCTGATAGGGTAGGAACTCTGGTGTGTAGCCTGTTATGTCCATAACTTGCAGTCACAATGAGCAGACTGGAGGTGCAGTCAAACGTAACTTTATTGATGAACCAGAGTATAGTAAGCGCTCCATACAGCCAGAGGGTTGACAGCAAAAAGAGACTACTGTGGCACATATGTCTGGTTCATATCTCCCACAAATGTATGGCTTATGTGGATTGAGGCTTCACGTCTAGAGGAACAGGAGATTGGATCGACGGGGGCCGACAGGTGATGGCGAGGAGGTGTGAAGTCGGACCCTTGTCTCAGAGGAGGCCCTGGGGGGTTTCCCGGGACACCGGAGAATAAGAGACAATGGTGAATCTTCAGAAATTTGCATTGTGATTGAATGTTTGCAGAAGCACCATGTGACTTGAGTTCTTAATCCCCCGGAGGTATAAGAGTGAGCTGTAATATTATTCTGCCTCTTCTTGCTTTTGAGAATGTTGGATGAATGTGTTCTGCAATAAAGCCGAACCTGAGAAATACACTCATGTCTCGTCATTGAACACATCTTCCACACTGGTGACCCACGACAAAGAATGAGCAGGGAGAATTCTCCCGAGTGGAGCTCATCAGAGGCCGGCCTGATGGCTGCCTCCACACTCCAGCGGCCCGATTTCTGGCAGCACAGCCCGCGCTCCTGGTTTAGCGCGGTCCAGGCGCAGTTCAACCTCCGGAGAATCTCAAAGGATGAAACGAGGTTCTACCATGTGGTGGCGAAGCTGGACAGTCACACGGTCCAGAGGGTAGAAGATCTGGTTAACCACCCACCGGACACCAACAAGTATGGCGCATTGAAGGAGGCGCTGATCAGCCATTTCACCCCCTCGGTGCAACAGCGAGCAGAGGGGCTCCTAGAGTTGATGGAGTCGGAGAACGACAGACCGGCAGACCTGATGGTGAAGATGCTGAGACTGAAAGACTCCGAGGATGGCGAATTTATCTTCGCCCACCTTTTCCTCTGGACTCTGCCGCCAGCAGTGAGAGTGACCCTGGCAGACTCACCCCTCTTGGCCAAGCGGGACTACCATGGTCTCGGCAAGGAGGCGCAGCGACTCGTCGACGCCCACAAGCGGAGCGCGGTTTCGGCCACGGCAGCTGAGCAGAGGACGGAGCCCGGAGATGGTTTGGAGCAAGAGGTGGCGGCACCAGACGAACAGACGACGGCGGCGACAGGCGTCAGGCGACGTGGAGCTGAGGTCAGCCTGTGTTTCTACCACCGCCGTTTTGCGGAGAGGGCGCACAGATGTCTCCCACCGTGCCGCTTCAAGCATCAGGGAAACGCCAAGACCGGGGGGCCGGTAGCAGCTGCGTCCCTCGGAGAAGAAAATAAGCTGCTTTACCTGACAGATGCACACTCGGGGAAACAATTCCTCGTGGACACGGGCTCCCAGCTGAGTTTCGTCACGCCTACCTACGCGGAACGGCTGATGCCGTCCAAAGCTCCCTGGGTGTCAGTATCAGCAGCGAATGGCTCAGCGATTAAGACCTTCGGTGAGAGGACCATGCGTCTGTCCTTACAGGGCCGTTCATTCCAGTGGACCTTTATTGTAGCAGTAGTCAGTTTTAACATGTTAGGGGCTGATTTTTTGTGCTCACATGGTTTATTGGTTGATCTTGCTAATAGACGTCTGGTTAATGCACTTTCTTTTCATTCTATCCCCTGCACAGCTCGGGTGGCTCCGCCGACTGCACACGCCAACGTCACAGCTGCGGGTGGTAAGTTTCATGCTCTGCTCACTCACTTTCCAGCACTCACAGTTCCAAAGTTTTCGGCGACAGTGGCCAAACACGGGGTGGAACATTTTATTACCACCACTGGGCCCCCCGTTTTTGCAAAAGCCTGGCGCTTGGACTCAGCTAAGCTGGCCATAGCGCGCGAGGAATTTGCCAACCTGGAAAAACTGGGCATAATTAGACGCTCAAACAGCCCCTGGGCTTCACCGTTACACATGGTCCCAAAGGCTGATGGCTCGTGGCGACCTTGTGGCGATTTCCGCAGGCTGAACAACATCTCAGCACACGACCTCTACCCGATTCCGCACATCCAGGATTTCTCAGTTCATTTGGCAGGGCGAGCATTTTTTCTAAAATAGACTTGGTGCGCGGCTACCACCAAGTCCCCATGTGCGCGCAGGATATTCCCAAAACTGCGGTAATAACTCCGTTTGGGCTTTTTGAGTTTTTGCGCAAGCCGTTTGGGTTAAAGGGCGCCGCGCAAACTTTCCAACGCATGATGGATGCTGTTTTACGCGACCTGCCTTTCGTGTTCGTCTATTTAGACGACATATTGGTAGCCAGCACGTCCGAGGACGAACATGAAACCCACCTCACAGCGGTTTTTCGGAGACTGGCAGAGCACGGGTTGATAATTAACCCAGCGAAGTGCCAGTTTGGGGTGGCGCAAATCGATTTTTTGGTGCACCGTGTTTCACCACAGGGAGCGGTTCCCCTTCCTGAGAAAGTGCGCACAATAACAGATTTCCCCCGACCTCAAACGATAAAAGCGCTGCAGGAGTTTCTAGGAATGGTTAATTTTTACAACCGGTTTTTTCCGAGCGCAGCGCGGCTCATGCAGCCACTGTACACGGCACTAAAAAAACAAAAACCCACGAATAAGGTCGAATGGTCTCCGGAGTGGGAGCGCGCTTTCTCCCAGGTCAAATCAGCCCTTGCAAGCGCCATTTTGTTAGCGCACCCGGTTCCAACAGCCCATTTGGCGCTCACCACCGACGCTTCGGACCTAGCGGTGGGGGCAGTCATTGAACAGTGTGTGGCAGGGACCTGGCAGCCTCTCGCGTTCTTTAGCAAATCCCTGCGCGATAACGAGCGTAAATACAGCACGTTTAACAGGGAGCTTTTAGCCCTACACTTGGCCATCCGCCATTTCCAGTTCTGGCTGGAAGGGCGGCGTTTCACTGCTTTTGTGGACCACAAACCGTTAACTTTTGCGATGGCCAAGATCTCAGAACCTTGGTCAGGCCGACAACAAAGACAGCTAGCCGCAATATCGGAGTTCACCACCGATATCCAGCATGTAGCAGGCAAACACAATGTAGTGGCAGACTGTCTCTCACGTGCTGTGGCAACGCCAGGCCACGTGGGGGCAGACTCGGTGGCTGTGGGCCAGGGCAGTGACGCGGGAGCGCGCGCAGCCCTGGTTCACGTAGGTTTGGATTATGCAGACATGGCTGCGGAGCAGGGTGGTGACGCGGATGTGCGCACGCTCCAGTCTGGACCAACAGGGTTAAGGCTGGAGCACAGGGTGCAGCAAATAGGTATGCCCCCCTTAATATGCGATGTCTCCATGGGTCGGCCTCGTCCCGTGGTTCCAGCTGCATGGCGCCGCCGTGTTTTTGACTCGGTCCATTCGCTGGCGCACCCGGGGGTACGCGCATCGGTCAAGATGGTGGGGGAGAAATTTGTCTGGCCGGGGTTGCGCAAACAGGTCAAGGAAAGGGCAGCAGCTTGTGTAGCGTGCCAGAGGGCTAAGATACACAAGCACACGAGGGCTCCTTTGGAGCCTTTTCACATCCCGGCTAAGCGGTTCGATCACGTGCATGTTGATCTGGTGGGCCCGTTTCCCTCGTCTCAAGGGCACACACACCTTTTGACGATGGTGGACCGCACCACGCGTTGGCCAGAAGCGGTACCTCTGGCGTCAACAACGGCGGAAGAGGTTGTGCGCGCGTTTTTAACAGCTTGGGTCGCGCGTTTTGGAGTTCCGTCGGATATAACGTCAGACAGAGGTCCTCAATTTGTTTCCGAACTGTGGTCGTCTATGGCCCGCAGCTTAGGGGTGAAGGTACACCGCACTACCGCGTATAACCCACAGGCCAACGGTTTATGTGAACGCTTTCATAGGTCATTGAAAGCAGCCCTCAGAGCATCGCTCACGGATACAAATTGGGTAGACAAACTGCCATGGGTTTTATTGGGGTTGCGTTCTGCACCTAAGGAGGATTTGCAGACCTCCCCAGCGGAGTTAGTGTTCGCACAACCTCTCCGTTTGCCAGGGGAATTTCTCCCGGAAAATCCTGCGCCCAATTGCCCCCCCGCTCAGCTGTTGCAGAGCGCCACAGGATCAAACACGCTGCCTGGCCCAGTGCATCACAGTTTTCCACGCGTTTTTGTGCCAGAGGCTTTAAAAAACGCAGAGTTTGTTTTTGTTAGACATGATGCACAACGCCCAGGGCTGAGACCACCTTACGATGGACTGTTCAGGGTGCTGGAAAAAAATGAGAAGCATTTTTTGCTAGATTTGGGGGGCAGAAGGGAGCTAATTTGCATAAACAGACTCAAGCCAGTTTTTGTCCTGGCTGATGAACGTGTGCAGTTGATGAAAGCCCCCCGCCGGGGCAGGCCACCAAGAAGGCATGCTCCAGAGCTCCCACAGAGATGTGCTAACAAATCTAATCCCCAGGTGCGAGGAGACGCTGCAGACACAGCGAAGCCGGCCTACAGCAGATTCGGCAGGAAGCTAAGACCTAAGAGATTGGGGGATTGATTATTGGTTATGTGGCGATGTCTTTTATGTTATGCATTTATGAGTATGTTTGTCCCATGCAGACGTTTGGGGGGGGGGGGGGTCATGTGGCACATATGTTTGGTTCATATTTCCCACAAGAGTGTGGCACATATGTCTGGTTCATATCTCCCACAAATGTATGGCTTATGTGGATTGAGGCTTCACGTCTGGAGGAACAGGAGATCGGATCGACGGGGGCCGACAGGTGATGGCGAGGAGGTGTGAAGTCGGGCCCTTGTCTCAGAGGAGGCCCTGGGGGGTTTCCTGGGACACCGGAGAATAAGAGACAATGGTGAATCTTCAGAGACTTGCATTGTGATTGAATGTTTGCAGAAGCACCATGTGACTTGAGTTCTTAATCCCCCGGAGGTATAAGAGTGAGCTGTAATATTATTCTGCTTCTTCTTGCTTTTGAGAATGTTGGATGAATGTGTTCTGCAATAAAGCCGAACCTGAGAAATACACTCATGTCTCGTCATTGAACACATCTTCCACCCTACGTCCCTTCCTCCCTGGCCCTTTATACCCCGGATGACGCCACCACCAGAAAGGCAGGTCGTCACCTCCCACTACACCCAGTGTCCCACGGCCGCCATCTTACGACACCACATTTCCCTCCCCTTTAGAAAAAATGCAAGCACACCAATTAGGCCCTCCCCAAATTTGTAACCCGACTCACACGCTAAAACACAGAATACCTAGTATATACAATCCTATCTATGCAAACAAAATAACTAAACTCGAGGGGCCAGGTGGACTGCTGGCTCACCCCAACATGGCCAGGCGGATTATTCTGCCGCCATAACTGTTAGAGTCCAAAAGAAAAATGGCCATGCTTCTAAAACTAAATTAATCCCAGAACAACAATATACAGTATGTACACATTCAAATCTACATAGCAAATTAAGTCAATAATATGTACATTCACATTCCTAATACTGCCCCCCCACACACACCCCAACACACCCACCCCACAACCTGGGCATACCACACAAAACACACACATACGTGTATATATTATAACACCAAATAAACAGTGGTGGGGCTCTCTGACTTTTCTTTCCTTTTTTTTTTTTTTTTTTTTTTACAACTCAGGGCAAACACACCATAAAGAAATGTGAAACATGTTAATTAACTCTTTCACATCCTTCTATTTACGGGCATAAAAAACACCCTCACTGTCTGTGTCGCAGTGCTGCGCCTGTCATGTAACATGTCATGTGACGTCCAACCCCCCCCCCCAGTTGTACTAAGTATTGCACCTCACAAGGTGGCAGACACGTATAACTTACTGCTCTTGCCTTGGAGGAACAATGGCCCCCATATAACCCCCCACTTCTGAACACCAGAGAAAAAGAGTTTGTAAACAAAAATTGATCGATCGCAAGCCGGAGGAGGCATTTGCTCCCAAATTTGTAAACTATGATTCTAAATAGAGATTATTTAGCTTATTAAGGTAAATACATTTTTTTTTATAACAGAGGGTGGGCGAAGCAGGCTGATTTGCACCTGCCATCGACCCCCAGCACCATGTGACTGGACAGAACAATCGTGCCGGTTCCCGGTCGTCATATGAGATAAATTGCAGCGGAATGATAATAACCATTTCTGGATGTGGTAGAAAAAGCTAAAATGACAGAGAGAAGACAAAATAGCAATGAAAATGATGACCAGGATGGACAAAAATGGACGAAGCGCGCTGCCCGGCCAGCAGTAAGTGGTGATTTTCGTTGTTTGTTTACATTGTAACTCATTTTCTGGTTCATATACTTTAAAGATAAGATAACAAAATGCCCAAAACAACAATCTGTCATAAACTTCCCAGTGCACTTCTCACAGCACACGGAGGAAGAGAAGGAGGAAGGAGGGCTTAAACGCAGGACTACACCAAACACACATTTATTGATATCACATTGTTCAAAAATAAAGGCTTGCAGGTAGGAAATGATGCACACAAATCGTTGACACAGGAGCAAACAGCGGGCAGACCACTGTGTACCGCGGCCACAGGAAAATACTACAAAAAGCATACACGCTCGGGAGAGCAAGGAAGACACAAGGAGGCTCGACTGACTCAGGGGGGAGCAAACTGTAGCAGCAGAACTGTGGGGGGAAACACTAACAGATAAGCATAGCAGTAAAACCGCACAAAGAAACACAAGACAATTTACTCACGGGCAGGAGCAGTCCAAGAAGTCCAATTCTCCCATAGAGCATGAATAATAAATCCTTCGGGACGTGACGGTCACACGATGGGAAATGACCATGCGACTCGTATAATGGTCCAGTGGTGTTTGTCTAGCAAAGAGCTGCTTAAGTACAAACACCGCTGGCCTAACAAATTAGGAACACCTGGGCGAGGCGCGGTTAAGAGAATTACCGGGGCCAACAGCTGACTGTCAGAGAGATGGGGGCGTGGTTGGACCGCCAAATGTTAGACAGGGCCAACCAGAAGGTGGGTCAAACAGCTGCCTAACGATCGCCGGCCAGAACAGCCGCCAAGCATAGAAATAAGACAAGAGAGAAATCAAAACACAACACAAGACCAAGAATGATCAGAACAGAGCCTGCAGGAGAACACAGGCTGGGTTCATAACAGTCCCCCCCCCAGGGGTGGATACCAGATACCCACGGTAAGATCATAAAGACACCCCCCCAACAAACAACACAAACCCAGGTGGGAGGTAGGGGGAACAGGAAGGAGGGAACACAATACCCCGCCCAGGGCCCACAACCCCCGCCCCCCCAAGTCCACAGGCATTGGGGCTCAGGAGGCTGCCCAGAGTCCCAGGCCCAGCAGAAGGTCCAGTGGACGGAGTCCGGCAGCCTGCCGGAAAACATGGGCCACCAGACCCAGGGAGTCAATTCTTCCAGCGGCCAGCCAGTGTTATTTAGCCACCAGGACCGAAGGGGTGAAGCAGGAGGTGGCCTGCCCACCGGAAGGCCCACTGGTGGGAGACCGGACCAGGGCAAGGGAACCTCCATGGCGTCGGCCAGGGAGAAGGAGACCATGGCATCCTCCGGGTAGTCTGCAGCACCCTCAGTGGTTCCAGCCTGGGACACAACTGCACCTCCGGGGGACCCCGACCGGACTGGCTCCGCTGCACCTGCAGTGGACCCCAACCAGGCCGGCTCCAATGCACCCGCGGTGACCTCTGGCTGAGGCTCGGCAGCACCCGTGGTGACCTCCGGATGAGGCTCAGCAGCACCCATGCTGACCTTCGGCTGAGGATCAGCAGCATCCATGGTGACCTCCGGCTGAGGCTCAGCAGCACCCGTGGAGGACCCTGATTGGGTCAATGCTGCACCCGCGGTGGACTCCAGTGGGAGCCACACCCGTGCTGGTCCCGGTCTGGAACATGGCACCTGCAGTGGGCTCTGGTTGGAGCACCATTGCACCAACGGTGACCCCCATGGGGGCCTCACTGCTCCTGCGATGGCCTCCCCAGCAAGGGAGGTGGTGCTCCTCACGCCACCTGGCGCTAGGCCCCTATCCTTGGTGGTTTCCGGCGAGGTCAGCTGCTCTCCAGTGACCCTGGCAGAGGGCTCCAAACCTGGAGGGAAGGAAAAAAGAGACCCAGTCAGGGTCACCGCCAGCAGCAGAGCCCAGTGAGGTGGCCCCGGAGGCTACTATGAGCTGCCCCGGGCCCTCCTCACCATGAGTTGGCCAGTGTGACATTGACATATTCAGAACTGACACAATGGAACACACTTGCCTGAACTCGGGCTTCACCACCGTCCAGGACTCCGGCAATTTGGGGTGTGTCTACTCCGTCGTCTCGCCCAGTGCTATGCCCCTGTCGACCGCCTCTGAGGCCGCCAGCCTCCCTTCATCATCAGTAGGCCACTCTAGTGGTGACAGCTTCTCACCGGCGACCCTAATGAGGGGCTCAACAGGCATGGGAGAGAAGGAAGGGTTAGAGTCGCCGGCAGCGGCAGAGCCTGGCGAGGGGAGCCCAGGTGGAGGCAGAAGCCGCACCCAACTCTCCTCCCCAAGAGCCAGACAAGATCTCTCAATCACAGGTAAATGAACTACAGGAGAGATAACTTATCTGTGCTCGAGCTCTACCACTGTCCAGGACTCCGACGTTGCTGACAACGATGGTCCGGGTCCCGTCGGCTGGAGGTCTGGTCTGGGGAATGACTCTGCTGCAGCAATCCCCGCAACAGGCATGATGGTGGTTGCAGTCCTGGTACTCTGACATTCCTCCTCGACCCGGCTGTTGACTGCGACGAGCAGGTTCTCCCATTTCTCGTCCAACGGAGAGCCCGGGGGTTGAGCAGGCGTAGGTGGGGGAACTCTCACAACCGGAGAAGTACGTCCTCTGACCTCCATCTCACAGCGCTCCTCTTCAACACGGCAGTTGAGCGTGGCGAGCAGAGCTGACCACTCCTCGTCCGCTGGCGTGGCTGCAGGGAAACGCCTTCATGCGGGCCCCTGGGCAGGATCATCCAGGGCCTCAACCTCCTCCATCGTCTGACGACTCGGTTCTTGGACCGGCAGGCCCTCAGGAATTAAGGGAGGAGACACGGAGAGGGGAAGGAAACAATCACTAGTTGCAGCTGGAGGAGAGGCCCCAGTGGAGTGCTGATACTGGGCCTCTCCCTCGAGAGACAGGCAAGATTCAATGTTAATGAATGGTTTTGAATGGAAAAAATACTTGCCTGTCATCCCGGTCAATGATATCCACAGCTGCAGGTGGCAAACACTCATCCCTCCCCGTGCCAGTGATGATGTGGACCCCTCCGCAGACTAGTGGAGGAGCCATCTCCCTGATGATGGAGGTAGGCGTGGCCAGGGTGAATTCAGCAGACCTCACGGCAGCTGGAACAATGGCGGTCGCTGTCGGCGAGGAGGGCCTCTCCCGGCGTCTTGCCATGGGATTACGCTGTCGTGATGGAGCTGGAAACACACAGGCTGAGGCTGGCACTTCAGGCTGAGCTGGAGAGGAAGCGGATGGCCGATGAGAGGAACCACTCCACTTCGGCTCGGCAAGAAGTGTCCTCACAGATAATCTGGGAAAGGAGCGCTCGAGCGCGCAGACCGTGGAGAGCAGCTCCGCGTATTGTGGGTACCTCCAGAGGCCAGGATACGCTTCGAGGATGCCCATAGCCCCAAGCAAACATTCCCATTTATTCTTGGGACCACGGAACACAACAGAACCTCCTCCACAAAGTCCTGGATGAATTCCGCTGCCCACTCCTCCTCCAGCGTGGGGACACCAGCTGCCAGTCCTTCCTTACGGCAACAAGGTCGGCGAGCCCTGGGCATGATGAGCTCCAACAAACAGGTGGGTGAAAAGGGAGAATGTTCAAAAAGTGGAAAAAGGTTTGTGTGGGTGTAGCCCGCTAAATCCTTTTAACTGGCTGGACCATTCTGTCATAAACTTCCCCGTGCACTTCTCACAGCGCACAGAGGAAGAGAAGGAGGAAGGAGGACTTAAACACAGGGCTACAGCAAACACACATTTATTGATATCACATAGTTCAAAAATAAAGGCTTGCAGGTAGGAAATGATGTACATAAATGGCTGACGCAGGAGCGAGCAGCAGGCAGGCCACTGTGTACCATGGCCATAGGAAAATACTACAAAAAGCATACACGCTCGGGAGAGCGAGGAAGACACAAGGAGGCTCGACTGACTCGGGGGGAGCAAACTGGGCAACAGCCTAAGTGTAGCAACAGAACTGTGGGGGGGAAACGCTACCAGATAAACGTAACAGTAAAACCGCACAAAGAAATGCAAGACAATTTACTCAGGAGCAGGAGCAGTCCAAGAAGTCCAATTCTCCCATAGAGCATGGATAATAAATCCTTCGGGACATGACGGTCAAACGACGGGAAACGACCATGCAACTCGTATAATGGTCCAGCGATGTTTGTCTAGCAAAGAGCTGCTTAACTACAAACACCGCTGGCCTAACAAATTGGGAACACCTGGGCGAGGCGCGGGAAAGAGAATTACCGGGGCCAACAGCTGACTGTCAGAGAGAGGGGGTGTGGTCAGACCGCCAAATGTTAGACAGCACCCACCCGAAAGCGAGTCAAACAGCTGCCTAACGATCGCCGGCCAGAACAGCGGTCAAGCACAGAAATAAGACACAAGACAGAAATCAAAACACAACACAAGACCAAGAAGGATCAGAACCGAGCCTGCAGGAGAACACAGGCTCGGTTCATGACACAAACAGTGACAAAAAACAAAACCATCCTTTGTTTAACCTCTTGCACTCTGGGATACCGCGGGCGGTCACGTCTCTGCGTCCTAGTGCGCACTAGGACGCACACTGTGCGTCTCAGAGCGCACTGAAAAAAAAAGCTGCATTTCCGTTCTTCCACTACAGACACAGCCGCGAACAGAAAGCCAAAGGAGTGCTTTGATTGGTTTAGATTTGATTGACCTCTCATTCGACTAATAAGAGCCTTGAATTGGGTTTCTGAAACCTTGAAGAACCAATGACTTAAAACCTAGCAAGAAGGACCCGCCTACCAATGGCTGCGAATACAGCGAGCCAATTGAAGCAGAGAAGTTCGACAATTGAAAATGTACGTCCCGTGCGTAAAATCTGTTTTGTGTAAGCCGCTGGGTGACACACACACGTTCGCCAGTCTTTTTTTCTTACTACTGTTCTTATTTGTTTTGAAAAATCGTTCGCCAAAACCGCAATCATGGAAGCGCAAAACCGCAATAATGGAATCATGGTTTGACCGGGTCGCATGACCAGAACCACGAGTCGTAACAAGCGGACCAGCGTCATGTTCGTCTGACAATAAGGAAGAGAAGTTCGCCAGCGACACTGCTGTTGTGGACAGGTAAGTGTTATAAGCTAAATTATTCTTTATCCCTGAAAATAGTAATCAAAATGACTTTTGACCGATCGGTAAATTACAACTGTGCATCATCGCCACATGACGGACCGCGGCGCACGAACCCATGCACCGCGTCCGGACCGTGAACGCCCCCCCCCCCCCGCTAGTCTTCTGTAGCGGATTGCAGATATATTGCAGATATTTTAGTACAACTGTGCGTAGTAGACCGCGGCGCACCGTCACCGTGGTCCGTCATGTAGCGATGGGCGATGTCCGTCCTCTGTAGCGGGGTGGGTGGGGGGTGGGAGTTGTTATCTTCTACATTGCAGATATTTTAGTATAATTTTTAGTGCACTGTAGGTTATTTTTTTCTTGTAAAAAAAAGCCACACATTTTTTACGTGGTATGCTTCTTTGTGTGTGGGGGCTTGTTTGTTCATTCATTCATGAATGAATGAATAAACAACCCCCCCCACACACACACACACACAGCCCTGAGTGTCACCTTTCATTAGAGCCCAAGATCAAGCTTCTATATTGAATCATTCAAAAGTTAGACGTTTTTCCAAACTGTGCCATTTGGCACAATTTGGCACAGTTCAAAAACGCCTGGGAACAACCTGAGAAAAAAGCTGTGTAATATATTCATTTTTTGTGGTATTGTTACAAAATTTTGACCTCAGCTGGATAACACTTGGTTCTACATTTCTGTTGCATTTTCCAGCCCGTATCTGACAGCTGTGTGTTATTTGCAAGCATTTGTATCCAAAAAAACACCCAGGCGTAATTTATTTTCTTCAAGATCAGTATGTTTAGATGACTGTTACTCAGTGGCAGGAGCACTTAGAGAGATTATGACTGTTTTGCCAAAAAATTCAAAGTGTTTTCTTTTAAATGAGACCAACCCCATGAAGATGGTGCAAAGGGTTAAAGAACAGCTTTTGATTTACTTTGGGTACGTTATTTTTAGGCGTTTTTAGGGAAATTGACCAGAGTGCAAGGGGTTAAATGTGTCCAAAGTCCACTTTTGACTGAAACTTATGTAATTCAATATGGCTGCTGTGGCATTATGCAAATTAGATGCAAAAATTTACTCCTATCTCAAACTTTGGATCAAATTCTGCATCTTTCTAGTTGACAGTAAGCCAATATCTCTTACCACTTTCAAGTTATAGCCTTGAAAATCTCTGACATCTGAACTGAACATCCATCCATCCATCCATCCATCTTCTTCCGCTTAATCCTTGAACTGAACATGTTCTTGAAAAAAAATCTTGACCACCAGGGAGAGAGGAGGAAACGGTGCAATGAAGCACCATAGGCAGTCATTGGGTTAACTATTTGGGGTAACAAACTAGAACAAACACATATCAACAGCCACCCCTAGTCACATTACAGACCCAGTGGAAGGGCCACCCCTGGATTTCCATCTGATGGATCCCGCCCGGAGCGACTCCACTTCTTGGTCTCCGGGGAGGGGCTGCGTGGGAGTCTCCTCTTCTTCACACACCACAGCTCTTTGGAGTGCTGCCACGAGTCATCAGACAGCCATAGGTAGCCATCTTCTTGGGCAGTCATCACTCTCAGCCGCCCTTGTCCATCCGGACATCTTCTGTTTTCATGGGCACCTCTCAGCCTCTCCTCTCCTCTGGGCCGGACCTCATCCTCGACCCGCAGTGGTGCCTGACTCGGCTTCATTTGTCCCCGACATCAAATTCGGACTGCTTCTCTGGGTTGCACTGTTCCTTCGAACCAGTCCCCAGCTCCCTTCAGCCTCCCGTGTCGCTGGGTGGTGCATCATCCTACCACGCCAGCCGGTTCTGCCCTGCTGTCTTTCATTTTGTGTGTTGGCAAAGCCACTGTAGCTCCTTGCTTCTCATATTCCCCAGGCCATGTTACAGAAGCAGAGGGGGATAGCATTTCGGCTCCATCTGTCCATGCAGGTGTTCCACCGTGCTGTCCAGTTCTCACACCAAGGGAAACATGGACACTGGCACCGGAACCCTCCCACAGCGATCCATGGTGGGTCTCATCCTGCTCCAATCCCAGACTACTAGGCCAGTCAGTTTCCCAAACCGCATCATCGTCCACATACAGGGCAGGTCGGTCACACAGGCCACAGCCCTACTGCTCCTCTCCAACGCCACTGGTGATCTTGAAACCGAGGCCATAGAACACGTCACACCCCATGATGTCCGCTCCACTAGCTGTCACCACGAATCAGACATTTGCCATGACTGCCGACTTGTACTGCCAACTTGTACCGGACTGTTAAGTCCAGTGACCCCATGATGGCTAGTTTGTCTCCACCATAGCCATAGTAAGATGCCAACAGTGCTCTCACGCAGTAGTGTGGGAACAGCCCCCTCACAGTGGGCCAACTCAACACCGAAGCTACTGCTCCCCTGTCTATCAACAACGGCACTTCCACGCCATCCAGCAATAAATTGCAATAAATGTACCCACTTGTGCTCAGAGAGACTGTATGAACAACCGTAGGAGTCACTGCGGGGGAATCCACTCCGAGTCTTTCAGAACTCAGAACTCAGAAAAGATTTATTGCCAAGTACATTAACAGATACTGATAACAGATCACTGATAATATACGAGGGATTTGACTTGACACAGAAAACGCCCTGCATTTCCGGTGACACGGCTGCATCTGAAACGCGCCTGCCAACAGGAGGGTACAGGAAGCATTGGAAATAATACAATAGGAAGGAGCAAAAAAAATCATTGATTTCAGAATAGTGGTCATATGTGATCAATATTATGATTACAAAGAAAAAAAAGCCCTCAGTGCACAATCAGCAGACCAAAAAAGTTCACAGGACACAAAGAGAGCAGTGAGTGAATCATCTTTATCATCAGTTTGTGAATCAGTATGAGTGTAATGTTGGAAGTAGGTGTTGTATCACTTAAGAACAACAAGGACTCTTTGGCAGGAGATGTTTTGTCTAGCTGCTAGCATTGTCCTTGGCCATGCAGCTGCCTGTCCGAAGGCCATGAGCTCAATGTTTTGAAAACAAAGACTGCAGATGATCAGGAGGATTTTTGTGAGGGAGTCAGATTAAGTCAAATAGTACTGATCACAGAGAGGGAAACTTTTATATTCTCTTGCAGATTCAGTACTTAATCCTTCATTGCTGGGCGTTGAGTCCATCGTGGAAGGTCCTAAGCGTAATCATGATGTAATCCACCTTCCGAGACAGTTCTCCATTTGTCGCTATCAGGGTCCTCTCCATTTTTTCAATTTGATGGATGCACCTCGCCTGGCCAGCATTTTGATAGGTTGTATCCATCTTCCACAATTTGCGGTACACCAGGACAATCCCAGATCCAATCAGAACGATCCCAATCACCATTACTACGAAGACGTACAAATCTTCTACATCTTCGATAAAAAGATCAGTCAGGCACAAGAGTTTCCAATTACTTGTCTCCCGTAAATAGCCCGCAGCAGCCGTTCCTGCGGGGCAAACAACCTCCCCCGGGGCACTTTTCCTCATTGAAAAGACAGTGTCAATTGCGTTCAAAGCCCAGCTTTGAACGAGTCTTTGGTCTTCCCACTCAAAATTCCTGCAGGCCCTGGTGAAGTGATGCAGGAGACCACACTTGCCACAATGCTTGCCTTTCCTCGGACACTTTCTTGACTTACACTGGTGCCTCGTGGACCCGCAACCATAACACTTTGGTGAACCCGGGGCGGACCCAATATTTATAGCAGCAGCATACTCTTCATGTTCGCTGTCCTCGCTATCCGGGTCCACAGCCAACGCTTTCATTCTTGTTTCTGTGTTCCGCGGCAAACTCCTCTCTCCCAAATCCTTTGATAGCCTTTCTGCAGCCTCGAACTGTTGGGTTATCTCAACGGCCGTCGTTAATGTCATCTCACCCGTGTGTGCTAGAAGACACTCCAAAACGACACTCCACAGCCAGCTGACGCAGATCTGCAACAAACAGTTGTACTGACTCTCTGGTCCACTGGCAGCGCAGCGCTAGCAGCGCTGCCTAAACCAAATCTTTTTGACAGTGACATTCTCCAGGGCGCGAAAATAGCGCGCCATTAGCTCCACCACATCGTCAAAACTATCACCAGCACCTGATGTGCTGAGGATTCGCTGGCCCTCCATGCAAAGATTATGGACCAAAATGGCTCTTGCACACGGTTTTTCCAAGTTACCGAGGTCCAGGACCACCAGATAATTTTGAAAGGCTGCATACCACCTCTCCCAGGCAACGGGAGGCTCACCTGGGACCTCCAGAAATGAATGAATGAATGAATGAATGAATTTATTTATTTCGGATAATACAGTACAGGTTAAAGAAACTGTATAATATAACAACAAGGTCAAATTAGACAGAGACTCCTTCTACTAAACAATTCCACGTGAGTTATCCGAAATGGGTGATGGCTGAAGCCGCAGCTTATATTGCCCACCCATATTCCATCCAAGAATTCAAAGAAAAAACAATAAACAAGACAAGAGTGATTACAATTTAGAACAAAGCTAAGACAAAGTGTGACTGAGAGAAAAAAAAAAAAAAAGAAAACTAAGCTAAGCTAAGTTAAGCAGTTACTATTCAAGACAAATCTAAGACAGAATGTCACAGAGAGAAAAAAAAAAAAAACTAAGCTACAACACAACACAGGCTGGATATGTCAATCCTTATGTGAGTTTACATGTCGTCTTGTAAATATGTTTGGAGTATTTCTTCCTTTAGTTTTTGTTTAAATTGTCCAAGCGTTGTACATGATTTTAATTCAGGTCCATAATCGTTCCATAATCTGACTCCTTGCACTGAAATACAGTGTTGCTTGGTGGTTGTTCTCACTGTAGGCTTTTGAAATATACATGTTCCTCTGAAGTGATATCGTTTCTCCCTTGTTTGGAACAACTTTTGGATATTTGCAGGCAGTGATAAATTCTTCACTTTGAACATTATTATTGCGGTTTTAAAGTCAACCAGATCTTTCAACTTGAGAGTTTTTTGTTTAAGAAAAAGTGGGTTTGTTGGTTCCCTGTAAGCTGCTTTGTTTATTATTCTAATAGCTCTTTTTTGAAGCATAAAGAGTGGATATATGTTTGTTTTATATGTATTTCCCCATACTTCATTACAATATGTCATGTATGGGAGTATTAATGAATGATACAAGGTGTATAGTGTGGGTTGATTCAGCAAATATTTCACTCTGTGTAATATTGCAATTGATTTGGAGACTTTACCTTTAATATAATTAATATGTGACTTCCAACACAGTTTGTTATCAATTATTACTCCAAGGAATTTGGTTTCAGATACCCTTTCAATCTCTACACCATTTACACTGAGTTTGGGTACTGGATTGTTGTGATGGTTGTTAAAGACTATAAATTTTGTCTTACTTAAATTGGGCGTTAATTTGTTTGAATCAAACCACAGTTTAAGCTTTCCTAATTCCTTCCCGAGTGTATCCAGAAGTTGTTCCAAATTGTTTCCACTGCATAGCAGATTAGTGTCATCGGCAAACAATATTAAGTCCATTTTTTCTGAGACTTTACATATATCGTTTATATACATATTGAATAATAATGGTCCCAAAACTGAACCCTGTGGGACTCCACAGGTGACCTTCAGCAACTCTGAGTTTTTGTTGCTAACACATACATACTGATATCTATTCTTTAAGTAACTACTTAACCAGGACAGTGCTACACCTCTAATACCAGAATTTTGTAGTTTCTTTAATAATAAATTATGATCTACTGTATCAAATGCTTTTTTAAGATCTAGGAATACTCCAACTGAATACTCTTTATTTTCAATGGCTGTTGATATTTTTTCTGTAAATTCCATTAGGGCATATGCAGTTGTCCTCTTGTGTCTGAACCCATATTGCTGCTCACATAATAAATCATTCTTCAGTATGAAGTTGTCAATTGTCTCATAGAATATTTCTTCAAGTATCTTGGAAAATTGTGGTAATAGTGAAATTGGTCTATAGTTTGAGAGTTCCCCTCTGTCGCCCGTCTTGTATATCGGAATTACTTTAGCTATTTTCATTGCATTGGGAAATATACCTGATTGGAGAGACAGGTTGCAGATATACGTCAGTGGTTTTACTATGCATTCGATAACAGTTTTGACTAGTAGCATGTCGATACCATCACAGTCAGTAGATGTTTTACTTTTGAACGATTTAACAATTTCAATGACCTCTCTTTCGTCTGTGTTCTTTATGAAGATGGAGTCTTTTACAGCAGTGTTATTGCATATTGTATCACCTGTTGGCACCGTAGTGGGTATTTCTCGGGCCAGTTTAGGTCCAATGTTAACAAAAAAATTATTAAATTCATCTGCAGGTGAAGCGATATTCACACTCTGAGTCGTTTTATTATTTTTTGGAATATTAGTTGGGTAGCTTGTATTTCTGCTTTTATTTCCAAGGATACTGTTGAGTATTGTCCATGTATTTTTAATATTGTCTCTGTTTTTCTCCAGTTCTTTACTGTAATAGTCTCTTTTACTACATCTTATTATATATGTTAACTTATTTTTGTATGTTTTATACCGCTGCTCTGCTTCTTTTGTTCTTTTCTTTAGGAAAGCTTTATATAATGAATTTTTCTTTTTACACGCCTTTTGTAGTCCTTTGGTTAACCATGGCTTATTAGCAAATTTATGTTTAAGCTTTTTTATTACTAATGGGCAGTTTTTTTCATAAAGAGTGGTTACAATGTTTATAAATGTGTCATAGGCTTCATTTACATCTAATACATAGACTTCTGTCCAGTCTTGCTTCAGCAAGTCCTCTTTAAGAGAACTGATTGCATTTGGTGATTTGTGTCTGAACGATTTTGAAGTTTTTTCTGCGTTGGGCCCCGTGTGGCCATGGATAAGTGCAAAGGTTGGCAAGTGGTCACTTATATCATTTATCAATAATCCACTTTCTATTTTCTTATCGAAAACATTGACAAACAGGTTGTCAATAAGTGTAGCAGAGTGAACTGTGATTCTACTGGGATGTGTTATTGTGGGATATAGACTCATGCTGTACATAGAGTTCATGAACTCTGTAACTACATTTTGTTGATGAGGATTCAGTAAGTCAATATTGAAATCTCCACAAATTGCTACCATTTTCTTACTAGTAATATTATTGTACAGCTCGACTAATTTATCTCTGAATGTCTCAATGCAAGTTCCCGGTGTTCTATATATGCAGCTTATGATTAGATTTTTTGTTTTGTCTAGGTCAATCTCAACAGTAACACATTCCAAAATCCCTGGTAGTGCTAAGGACATTTCATTTACAAGCTTACACCTGTACAGATCATCAATATACAGTGCAACACCACCACCCTTTTTTTGAGTTCTGTTAATATAAAACATCTGATATCCCTCTATTGCCATCAGGGGAGCCTGCTCTTTGTTAAGCCAAGTTTGGCTTGGTTTCCTCCCACATGGCCGTAAACCGGAAAAACCTCTCTCCATACCTTTTACCTCATTGCCAATTGTTATGTCCATAACTTGAGGTGCAGTCAAATGTAACTTTATTAATGAACCAGAGTATAGTAAGCACTCCGTACAGCCAGAGGGTCGATAGTGAAAAGAGACTACGTCCCTTCCGCCCTGGCCCTTTATACCCCAGATGAGGCCACCACCAGAAAGGCAGGTTGTCATCTCCCACTACACCCAGTGTCCCACGGCCACCATCTTATTACACCACATAGCCCACTGATCTGTATCAAAAACATTGGATAGAGCACGCTCCATTAGCGAGTACAAAGATGAGTGAAGCCACCCTGCCACTATATTAGTACACCCAAAACACTCAGCGAGTCAATGAAGAATGAATGGGTATAGTAGTAAAAAGTGCCACTTTTACCTCAATGACTTCACAAAGAATTAACAGATTTTGAACTTCTTGTGATGGAGACACGGCTTATAATATTGCGCAACTGGTGAACTATAGAAATCAAGTTCACATTATGTTTAGCGATCGTGGGATGGCTGGATAATTGGAAAAGTCAAGACAAGGTGAGTAGTGCTGTGAGTAATGCATACAGTAGGTGTGTTTAGGCATGTCGTCATGCCTAAACACACCTCTCCAAGGTGGAGGATGTGATGAATTTTATTTTATCAGCATTTAGAACAAGTTTAGGATTGAGAAGCGCATATTGGAGGGTGTTGAATACAGACTGAAGGCGGGTGAGAGCTTGAGTTGGGGTGGAACCTGGGGTGTATAAAATAATATCATCAGTAAAAAAAAAAAAAATGGGGCAAGCGCGGTGGCGGAGTGGTTAGCACTGCAGCAGCACAGCAACTCACACTTGGCCGGGGGATCCTGGGTTCAATCCCAGCACCCGACCAACAGTGATCTGTGTGGAGTTTGCATGTTCTCCCCGTGTCTGCGTGGGTTTACTCCGGGATTTCTCCGGTTTCCTCCCACATGCCAAAAACATGCAAGTTAGGTTAATTGGCATCAAACTGGGGATTCTAAATTGTCCTTAGGTATGACTGTGAGAGTGAAGCGGTTGTCTGTCTCTCTGTGTTGACCCTGTGATGGACTGGCGATCTGTCCAGGGTGTCATCATCATCGGCGGTCACTCGGAGCGAGTATGACAGTCATTTCTCGTGGGAGCGTCTACTTGTGGGTCTTCAGGTGGGCGTAGAGGCTGATCCGTGACCCGCATATTTTGGTGCAATGTTGTCATGGGAAAATGGTGGTGGGTTGTGGTCGTGCTGGAGCCTTTTTCTGTCTTTCCTTGCAGAGCTGTCGTTTTGTTTCTGCAACACAGTGGATTTCCTTCTCATAGTGTGCAGCACCTTCTTGCACCGCTTCCTTCCATCGGTGCCTGTTTAGAGCCATGTGCTCCCAGTCAGGAGATAAAATATTGAATTTTTTAAGGTTTGTTTTATTATTGTCCTTGAACCGTTTCTTTTGCCCTCCTGGAGCCCGCGAACCTCTCTCCAGTTCAGAATAAAGAATTTGTTTTGGGAGACTGGTGTCAGACATGTGAATGAGATGGCCAGTCCATCGTAGTTGGTGTTTTATTATTGTGGTGGAAATGCTGGGCATTTTGGCCTCTTCCAGAACGTTGATGTTTGTGCGTCGGTCCTCCCATTTAATCCTCAGAATCTTTCTCAAAGTTCTTTGGTGGAGCTGCTCCAGAGCTCTCAGGTGCCTGCTGTAGATGGTCCATGATTCTGCCCCGTACAGCAAGGTGGGTAGAACCACAGCCTTGTAGACCAAGAGCTTGGTATCGATCCTGAGAGCTCGATCTTCAAAGACCTTCATCCTGAGTCTGGCATATGCTCCACTGGCACAACTCAGACGATGGCTGATCTCAGAGTCAATGTCCACTTTGGAGGAGAGAAGACTGCTGAGGTAGGGGAAGTGGTCAACATTTTCGAGAGGGGTGTTGTCCACTTTTATAATGGGTGAAATAAATGGCTGACTGGGTGGAGGTTGATGTAGCACCTGGGTCTTCTTGATGTTTAAGGTTAGACCCAGGGCTCTATAGGCCTTGGCAAAGGCATTCAGGATACCCTGTAGGTCTTCTGCGGAGTGTGCTACTATGGCGCTGTCATCTGCATACTGGAGCTCCATAATGGTGGTGTTTCTAACCTTGTTTTTGGCTTTGAACCTGGCAAGGTTAAGAGCCTACCGTCGGTTCTGTACCAGATCGGAATTCCCTGTGGTAGGTCTTTGCCAGTGAGGTGAAGTATGGCAGCAATAAAAATAGAAAACAGGGTGGGTGCAATGATGCATCCCTGTTTGACCTCTGTCTCCACGGTGAAAGGCTCAGACATGGAGCCGCTGTTACTTAGCACCGTGGCTGTCATTCCATCATGCAGTAGCCTCAGAATCCTGATGTATTTCTCTGGGCAGCCATAGCTCAACAGTATGCTCCACAGAGCCTGGCGATCTACTGAGTCAAAGGCCTTTGTCAGGTCTATAAAAGCCATGTACAATGGCAACTTGTGCTCACGGCATTTCTCCTGAAGTTGGCGGGCAGTGAAAATCATATCTGCTGTGCCTCTAGATGGACGAAAGCCGCACTGTGATTCTGGGAGTATTTCCTCAGAAAGTGGCAGTAAACGGTTAGCGAGAACACGAGCAAGTACCTTGCCAGTTGTTGACAGGAGTGAGATGCCTCTGTAGTTTCCACAATCAGCTTTGTCCCCCTTCTTAAATATGGTCACTATCAGAGCATCCCTGAGCTCTGAGGGGAGTTCTTCCTTTTCCCAGACCTTCAGAAGGAGGGCATGGAGACGGCACAGGAGTTCTGGACCACCTTCCTTTAGGACCTCACTTGGGATCCCATCTGGACCGGTGGCCTTGTTGTTCTTCAGGCTCCTGATGGCATCTTGGACTTCGGATAAGGTGGGAGGTGCCCCTATGTCTTCCCTGATGGGACTCTGAGGGATGTAACAGATGAAATTCGATTGGGTTGCAGTGTTACGGTTGAGGAGTTCCTGAAAGTGCTCTTTCCATCGCTTATTAATAGACTCATTGTCCTTCAGCAGCTCCTATCCATCCTTTGAGGGTAATGGGTTCAAGCCACAACGGCTTGGGCCATAGACAGCCTTAATGGCACTGAAAAAGCCTCTGGTGTCTCCAGAGTCTGCCAGACGCTGGATTTTCATTGCCCTTTCTGTCCACCAGGAGTTCTTAATCTGTCTCACCCGGCTCTGGATGTCAGCCTTGGCTCTAGAGTGAGCCAGTCTCTTGGTCTTGCAGGTAATGTCGTTTTGCCAAGCATGCAAGGCTTCCATTTTTTTTGGAGATAAGCAGTTCTATCTCTGCATCATTTTCATCAAACCAGTCCTGATGTTTTCTGGACTTGTACCCAAGGGTGTTTTGGCAGGTGTTGAGGATAGTGGACTTAAGCAGGTTCCAGTGCTCTTTGATGTTCTCTGGATATTCCTGTTTGAGACTTTCTCCAAGAGAAGCCTGAAGCTGCTGCTGGATGGCAGTTTCATTAAGGCTTTCAAGGTTTAGTCTCAGCTGGTTCTGCTTCTTCTGCAGTCTCCTCTTCCTCTTAAGTTTGATGGACATCATGGATCGTATAAGGTGGTGGTGTGTCCAGCAATCGTCGGAGTTGATCATGGCCTTAGTGATGTTTACATCGCGCAGATCCCTGGTTCTGACAATGACATAATCGATAAGATGCCACTGTTTAGAACGAGGGTGTCTCCATGAAGCCTTAAATTTGTTCTTCTGGCAAAAGATGGTATTAGTGATGGTAAGATCATACTGAGCACATTTGCCGAGAAGCAGAACTCCATTGGAGTTGATGTTTCCAATACCTTCCTTGCCAATGGTGCCTTTCCAGAGGTGGTGGTCTCGGCTGACTCTGGCATTGAAATCCCCCAGAAGAATGATCTTATCCTCCTTGGGGATTTTTGACAGTGTCTCATCCAGACAGGCATAGAAGGTCTCTTTCACTTCCTCCTCGGAGACAAGGGTAGGTGTGTAGGCACTCACGACTGTTGCCATCTGGTTGTTGGCAAGCACCAGACGGAGGGTCATCAGACGTTCACTGATTCCCACAGGGAGATCAGTTGGTTCCTGATGGCAAACCCAACCCCATGGATCCTGGGCTCATCTGCTGCTTTTCCTTCCCAGAAGAAAGTATAGCTATCCTTCTCCTCTTTCAGATGGCCTTCCTCTGCCCGTCGTGTTTCTGAGAGAGCAGCTATGTCAATCCAGCATCTCCTCAGTTCTCTGGCAATGATGGCGGTTCTCCTCTCCGGCCTGTCACTGGTTGCACTGTCCGTCAGTGTGCGCACATTCCAGGCTCCAAAATTCATAGTTCTATGTTTCTGACCGCAAATTGGTGATCCCTCTGAATGCGGTAATCCAGACGGGAGGTTTGAGGCAGGCTATTTTTAGGGCACCTTTTCTAGCCCCTTCCCTATCAAGGGTGAGCAGAGTGGATCCTAAAAAGGACCGCTCAGTCGTGGATGTAGCTACCGAAGGGCTCTTTCTGCCTCGGTCCAAGAGCCCAGCGATCATCTGGCCTCCACCGCCTGATGTGCCAGCTTGTGACTAGGGGCTTCCAGACTTCACAATCTTGCCCCCATCGCCACTTACTGGTCACCACAGGACTTAACCCGGGATGTTAGGTGGATTCCCATGAAGAAGACGCCTGTGTGTGAATTTGTTTAGTGTGGGGAGGCTGGTGCACATACAGCCACCACACAGACCTTGACAAATCGGGCTCAGGATCCAGTGGCATGGACTCCAAGATGACTGGTGACCCGTTTCTGCTGCAGCCTTCGTCCGCCTTCCCAGCTGTTGTGATGTTTCCCAAAGGTCAACCATCATCCTCCGCCTGGTCCACCGTCGAGGTCTTTGCTATTTGCCCATAACTGGGGCTGTTTACCCACAACCGGGGCAGTTGTTGACGGACAGCAGGGCGTATCCACATACCAGTGGGCCTGCATGCCACGATTCTGGGGCCCACTGCTGCTCCGAGATCCCGTACAACTTGACCTGGAAACCGCAAGGTACCAGTTACCGTGTGTGGCCATGAAGAGGCGTGTACGAGTCTTGGCAGTGGAGAGGCTACGTACCGGCTGAGGAGACTTATGCACTCAGCTCTTCTTTTCACCCCCGAAAACAGAGGGCTAGCCGGCAGCAGTAGCTGAAAGCAGAAAGTAACAAGCAGAGGCAGCATGCAGCATGCACTAACTACAGGCACTACTACTCCAACACTACTGCACTGACGCATCACACGCCCTGTGCAAAACACACAACAACGGAACACAACACACAACACGGAAGAAGATGAATGAATGAATGAATGAATGAATGAATGAAAAAAATGGACTTGTAAGAACTTGTTTGGTATAATTAAGTTATTAACGGATACTGTAAACAGCAGTGGTCCCAATCAATTCTTCATTAACTTTAGGACATGTACTGCAGGCTTTTAAAACTGCTGTAATTACACCCTTACTCAAAAAGCCAATGCTGGAGCCAGGAGTTTAAGTTACAGTAACTATAGACCAATCTCTAATCTCCATTTCATTTCAAAAATCTTAGAAAGAGTTGTTGCTATGCAATTATTTGACCACTTGCAGGGAAATGGTTTATTTGAAGTGTTTCAACCTGGGTTTAGAATCCATCATAGTACTGAAACAGCCTTAGTGAAGGTCACTAATGACCTCCTTATCACATCTGATAATGGGCTTGTTTCTGTCCTTGTCCTTTTAGACCTTAGTGCAGCTTTTGATACTATTGATCATAATATTCTATTTGATAGATTAGAACACTATGTTGGACTTAATGGAACTTCGTTGCAGTGGTTTAGATCTTATTTATCTGATAGGTTCCAGTTTGTTCATGTCAATAATGAGTTTTCTTTCAACTTAAAGCTCAGTCATGGAGTTCCACAGGGATCTGTGCTAGGCCCTATTCTTTTAGTTTATATATGCTTCCGCTAGGTAACATTATTAGAAAGCACTGTATACATTTTCATTGTTATGCAGATGACACACAATTATACCTGTCGATGAAGCCAGATGATAGTAATCAATTAGCCAAGTTAGAAGCCTGTCTTAAGGAAATCAAAGCTTGGATGACTTGTAATTTCCTGCTATTAAATTCAGATAAGACTGAAGTCATTCGTGTTGGTCCAGAAAACTTTAGAAATACCTTTCAAAATCAAACTCTTAGTTTGGGTGCGATTACTCTTTCTCTTAATAGCTCTGTGAGGAACTGTGGAGTTATTATTGATCAAGATCTGTTTTTTAATTCACATATTAAACTTGTTTCTAAGACTGTCTTCTATCATTTGCATAATATTGCCAAGATTAGGAGCATCTTGTCTCAGAGTGATGCTGAGAAACTAATCCACACTTTTATTAGCTCGAGATTAGATTATTGTAACTCTTTATTATCAGGTTGTCCAAAAACATCTTTAAGAAGTCTTCAGCTGATCCAAAATGCTGCAGCAAGAGTTTTAACAGTTACTAGAAAGAGAGATCATATCACATCGGTTCTGGCCTCCCTTCATTGGCTTCACATAGTTTAGAATTAAGTTTAAAATCCTTCTTCTCACTTTCAAAGCTCTAAACAATCAGCCCCCTTTTTATTTAAAAGATCTGATATTACCCTATTATCTTAACAGAGCACTACGCTCCCAAAATGCAGGATTACTTGTAATACCTAGAATCTCCAAAAGTACAATGGGAGGCAGAGCCTTCAGTTATCAAGCTCTTCTCCTGTGCAAACAGCTGCCAATCTGGATTCAGGAGTCAAACTCTGTTTTTAAGAATAGGGTTAAAACCTTCCTTTTTGATATAGCCTATAATTAGGGAGGGATCATGTGCCTCTGAACCCTCCCTCAGTGGTGCTGCTAATAGGTTTAGACAGCCGGGAAACCTCAAACAATACATTGAGCTTCACTCCTTTCTTCACTCTCAATGAAATATTTTTGCTGGTCATTAACATTTGTTTGTTCTCTCCCATAGATTGAGTCCCCATCATGCTGTTTGCTCTCTTCATGTCTGTTATTTTCTTCTTCTTCTTCTTCTCTATCCTCTCACCCCCCAGCCAGTCGCAGCAGATGACTGCCCCTCCCTCAGCCTGGTTCTGCTGGAGGTTTCTTCTTGTTAAAAGGGAGTTTTTCCTCTCCAACACTGCCAAGTGCTTGTTCACAGGGGATCGCCTGATTTGTCTTTCTGCAATTGAAGGGGTTTTCCCTACATTTGAAAGTGCTATGAGATGACTGTTGTTGTGAAATGGCGCTATATAAATAAAGTTGAATTGAATAGAGCCCTATGGCACTCCAGTTTTCATGGTGAGTCGACTCGACTGAACATCATCAGCCACAAGACAAAATATTTTTTATTCCTTCAAAAATACCACAAATTCAAGTGCCTTGCATTCCATAAAGGCCAAAATTACTTTTAGAGATGATTTTTTTTTGTAGATGATTTTCACAACTTCAACATTCCTTGTACGTCATACTTGTGTGTACGCCAGCCTATTTTGGCTGAGGAAGCAACACTACTGTGGGTGAAATCTTTTTTTTCCCTGAGCTATTCTGACATGACTGTAAACTGTCATATGCAAATGAGGAACGGAATACTTACAGAGTTCCACAGAAGTGTCTGTGGTTGTCATACTAGATTGTTAGGTTAAAACTTGTCATTAATTCCTGCCTGTTTGAGGCAGGAGACAAAAACCCATGTGCAGGAAGATGTTGTGAGAATTCACCTTTAACAAAAAGGTGAACAAACATTCCAAAGAAACAAACAGACGAATAACGCGGGGCAAACAGGGGTAACTACAAGGACGCTCAACAGCACACAGGTGAGTATAGCACATGGCCAAGAAACTATGAAGCATCAGACATAACTGACAGCCAAACTAAACAAAGAGAACACACTAAGTGCCACCAGACGTGACTGGGCAGCAGAGGGAAACAAAATATGCTCACAGGGCTGGAGCTGTCCCAGTCAATCCAAGTTTAACCCCGGCGACGCACAAATAGCATGCAGCATGAACAGCGGTACAATGCGGTACAAACACACTGTTCACTGTTCAAACAATAATCCGGCAATTCCCAAGAGTAGCCACAGAGTTTAAATAAAAACATGAGGAATGTGATTGCCGTGTGTAAGTGAGAGTGAGTGCGTGGGAATGAGTGGGCTGGACAAAGTGGAAACGTGTGTGTGTGTGTGTGTGTGTGCAAGAGTGTGCATGAGAGGAAATGCATGTATGTGTGTGTGTGCGTGTGTGGATGAGCAGAAGAGTGAACACAAATGATAATGACAAACAACTGGCCGGTGTTGGCAGGGAGAGGGAGGCGTGGCTGTCAGCAGGCAGGGAGCCGAGGACCCCACAGGCTCCCATCAAGCTGCCTGAACAAAAAGGAAACAAACTAGCAGAGAAAATGGCAAATGGCATTCACTTATATAGCGCTTTTATTCTCATCTCTTGATGACCAAAGCACTTTACAGATCCTGCTATCCACCCATTCACACACACATTCACACACTGATGGCGGAGAAAGTACAGCCACACACCATGGAGCTGGATTGGAAAAGGGTCCAACCAGCCCATGACAAAAACTTATCACAGATACAGTGAGAGCTGAGCTGGATTTAACAAGAGTTCCAGACTCAGCTGCAGATGGCATCAGGATGGGGGTACATGTTGGTGCAGGGAACACGGATGGAGGAGAAAGTCAGTCAACACTTTATAATGCTAGCCACAATTACACTGTAATTACACTGTAATGACCCAGTAATTAGTGTGTAGGTCAGGGGTCTGCAACCTGTGGCTCTAGAGCTCTTTTGCCCATATTCAAAAGTGGTCACAAATTTATGATGGCATAAATTGACAAATGTACACTACCCGTCCAAAGTTTGGGGTCACTTAGAAATTCCCTTATTTTTGAAAGAAAAGCACTGTTTTTTTCAATGAAGATAACTTTAAACTAATCAGAAATACACTCTAATATCTAATATACATTGCTAATGTGGTAAATGACTATTCTAGCTGCAAATGTCTGGTTTTTGGTGCAATATCTACACAGGTGTATAGAGGCCCATTTCCAGCAACTATCACTCCAGTGTTCTAATGGTACAATGTGTTTGCTCATTGCGTCAGAAGGCTAATGGATGATTAGAAAACCCTTGTGCAATCATGTTAGCACAGCTGAAAACAGTTTAGCTGGTTAGAGAAGCTATAAAACTGACCTTTCTTTGAGCAGGTTGAGTATCTGGAAAAAATTATTTCAAATACAAATCATTATTTCTAACCTTGTCAATGTCTTGACTATATTTTCTATTCATTTTACAACTCATGGTGGTAAATAAGTGTGACTTTTCATGGAAAACACAAAATAATTGTGTGGGTGACCCCAAACTTTTGAACGGTAGTGTACATGAAATTTAAGAAAATTAAAGAAGAAAAATAAAAAATATGAGAAAATGTTGCTTATTTATAAGAGAAAAACTGTGAATTTACAAGGAAAAGTTCTAAATTAAAGAGAAAAACTGAACATTGAAATGAAGAGTTTTGCAATTTTAAAAAGTGTAACAGATTGTCCATCTAATTTACCTTTTTGGGATGGCAGCTGGAGCATACTTTGACAAAAAAGAAAAAAAAAACTTGTTTAAACTTAGGACAATACCCCACAAGGATGAAGGTAAATAAAACAAATCCTATGGACCCTTAAGTAACTCAAATATCTCAACTTCACAAACACACTTAGTCATTGAATATAAAGAAAGCAGTATATTTCAAAACAACTCAAGCCATCAACTCAAATGTCCCTTTCAGGCAAAACCACAAAATTACATCAAAGGCAACAAAAATCTCAACCCATAAACAGTTCAAATGGTTGTTTTTTCTTCAGTTCACCTTTTCAGTTCAGCTCAGTTCAATTCAATATAATCCTTTTAATCAGTTCAGTTCTCTGTAACCCTTTTGGTTCAGTTCCATTGTTCAGTTCAATAGTTCAACACTGCTGTGTTCAGTTACTATTCAGCATCTTTGTTCAGCACAGTTTTGTTTTTTTACAACAGACAACCCAACTTTTCTTGCCTCCCCTTCAATTGTTTTACCTCAGCTGAGTTTAAGGTTAGTGGAGGGGACTACTCGCAGCTGGCAGCAGATGAGTAAATCCTTGGTACTTGTGTAGATTAGTGATGTTATGCTCGACACTACCCACTCGACAATGACTCGAGCAATGTAACGCGCAAGTGTCACGAGCAGAGTGTCAAACACTATGTCAACATGCCCACAGTCACATGACCGTAGCAAACAAGGGATCGTAATGTCGGTCACATCACGTGACTTGAGGGCTCGTGGGAAGTTTGAGAGGGAATTAGTTTTTTTTTTGTTTGTTTGCTTTGTATTGTTTGTTCCTGCCATCCAATTTTGAATAGACCTCGGATGGCCAAATGCCCCAAAAAAAGTATTGAGATTTTTTCAGGTTTTTCAACTCTGATGCAGTTCTAACAGTCAGTCATCAGATGGCAGTCTTTATTAGATGTTTCATAACACTGTGTCCCTCCTGAGCAATTATGTCAGAGTTGCTCATTGTTTCATGAGGCCTCAGTTTCAACATCACCGGTGTAGATCCAGTTCTATGGCGCTGTGGAGATTTGTTCTAAACTTGGAATGCTTTTGTAAAATGCCAGGGACAGGCAGGGGCACGAGATTGCCACAAAAATATGAGGAAAAAAGCTACACATTTACCAGAAAAAAAGCACAGATTTATAAAAAAAAAGTTGAAAATTTTTTAAAAAGTTACATTTTGGGGGGGGGGGGGAAATATGTTGCAAATTTACAGCTAAAAAGCTGCAAATTAAAGAGTACGAGGTCACAAATTTGAGAGAAAAATAATGTACATTTGCAAGAAAAAAAGTTGCAAATTAATGAGAAACTTAATGAGCTGCATGTTTTTAACAAAACTGTTGCAAATTTACAAGGTAAAGAGATAAATTTAAAATTTAAAGTTGCAAATTTAAGAGAAAAATGTTGCAAATTTACAGCTAAAAAGCTGCAAATTAAAGAGTACGAGGTCACAAATTTGAGAGAAAAATAATGTACATTTACAAGAAAAAAAGTTGCAAATTAATGAGAAACTTAATGAGCTGCATGTTTTTAACAAAATTGTTGCAAATTTACGAGGTAAAGAGATAAATTTAAAATTTAAAGTTGCAAATTTAAGAGAAAAATGTTGCAAATTTTCATAGAAGAAAAATGTTAGTTTGGGGGAAATGAGTTGTAAGTTTATTTGATCCATCCCTCCATCCATCCATCTTCTACCGCTTAGTCCTTTTAGGGGTGTGTGTGTGTGGGGGGGGGGGGGGCTGGAGCCTATCCCAGCATCTTTGGGTGAGAGGCAGGGTCTACCCTGGACAGATCACCAGTCCATCGCAGAAGTTTATTTCATTATCGGGGAGAAAAAAAAAATCAGAACATGAGTGCAAAAAAGCATCAAATTTATTTATTTATTTTTTTATTTTTTTATTTTGTATACTTTATTGATCCCCAGAGGGGAAATTGAGGGCATCCACCTGGATAGATGAAGCAGCCACGGTACAGCGCTATCCCTTCACCATTCACACACAAATTCACACCTAGGGCCACTTTAGAGTCTCCAGTTAACCTAACCTGCATGTTTCTGGCCTGTGGGAGGAAACCGGAGAAATCCCAGAGTAAACCCATGCAGATATGGGGAGAACATGCAAACTCCACACAGATCACTGTTGGTCAGGGGCTGGGATCGAACCAGGGATCCCATGGCCAAGGGTGAGTTGCTGTGCTGGTGCAGTGCTAGCCACTGCTCCACCGCACCACCCCCAAATTTATGAGATTAGTTGCAAATGTAAGTGAAAAATAGCTTATTTATGTTTATTTAAAAAAAATCTTTGATCAATGATGCTCGGTCAGGTGTGTACGGGGGGCTGAAAAGTTCATAGTGGTCAAATTTGACCAAATGTGGCTTATTTTTTCAACCGTAGCAATCCAAGCGCTGAAACACCAATGGAAGAAGTGTGGACTGAAGGGGAGACTATGCTGAAAAATAAACCACATTTGATCAAATTTGACCACTATAAACTTTTCAGTGCCCCCCCCACACACACACACACGCCTCATACATTGGCCAGACGTAGGCCAGACATATAGGATATCATGCTATTGCATATAAATGCATAGATTTGATGGCATTTTAAGTGATGTGAATGCAGCAGACGTGTCAGACCAAGCCGTGTTTTGGCAGCGCTCTTCTCCTGACCTGCTGGGTGAGTTTTACAGAAACTTTGGGTGTGGTTGCGTGTAAAACAACACCCAGGGCTATGGAAGTCTGGTTAGTAGTAACAAACACAATAGGACTGCTAATCTCATGGAAACACCCTCCTTTTTCTTGAGCAATGCCCAACACAGAAGCATGGTGAAGGCATGAAACTTCAGTCAGAGCTTTCCTAACCAGAGTCCGTGCTGACACATGCTCGTTAAACGTTCTGCAAACAGCACTCCCTGGATTTGATATGCCTCTGGATCTGAGGCAGACTGCAAAAGACACACCAGCTCGCAATGTCTCACAGCAGAAGAAAATTCACGGCTGTGTTAAAGCTCACATATTTGTGAGAAGGAGCTGGTTACCCTGGTTCACTGAGATCCCACAGCAGCTCTCTGACACCCTGATAACCAGCCTGGTCTGCTCATCCTGAGTCACAACACAGGAAACTGATAAGCTTACTTTCACTCAGTGAAGGAGGTCTGGAGAAAGCAACATTCTCATTGTCCAGCATATAAACAAAATACTGATATACAGTATAGAGAACCAACTGAATTTTAACAGCCACAGTAAGTTAGTAAGTAAGTTAAGACAGTAGTGAAGTCAGCCCATTATAACTTAAAGAACACAGCGAGGACTAAAGGTCTGATGTCTCAGCAGGATCTAGAAAAAACTTGTCCATGCATTGATCTTCAGTAAACTGGACTACTGTAACACTGTCCTCACAGGACTCCCTTAAAAGTCCGTCAGACAGCTGCAGCTGGTTCAGAACCCTGCAACTCCAGTCCTCACTAAGACCAAGAAATTGGATCTTATAACTCCAGTTCTCAGATCTTTACAGTGGCTTCCTGTCTGTCAAAGAATAGATTTCAAAATACTGCTGTGGGTTTATAAAGCTCTGAACGGTTTAGGGCCAAAATACAGTTCAGATCTGCTAGTCCATTATGAACCATCCAGAGCCCTCAGATCATCAGGGTCAGGCCTACTACACAGGGTTACAAAAATATTTTTTTTTTGTAAGTTGTCTGTATTTTTTCAACTGATTTAAGACAATTTTGCACCACTGAATCGGAAAATGACATCTGTTTCTCTCAATCGGGTGCTAAGTAAAAACCTGTACTTACTTAGTACTTACTTAGTATTGTGCATGTATTTACCTTTATAAAAAGGTAAGTACATGTAAATTAAATGTTATGTTGTGGAGAGTGTAAATAATGGAGGCAGATTTATGCAGCAGACTACTTTAAAGACATGCATGTTAGGTTAATTGGCTGTTCTAAATTGTCCCTAGATATCTGTTTCCTATAGGCCCTTAGAATAGAGGGTTAGTACTAGTGAAAGCGCTTTGAGTGGTCTTTGTGACTAGAAAAGCGCTATATATAAGTGCAGGTTAGTTAGTTAGTTAGTTAGTTAGTTAGTTATTCACTCTCACATCAGTCATACACAGAAGAAGCATGTCTCAATACCCCAGGGTCTCTCCTTTTATATCAACCGCCCATCTCACATCTGCATGACTTCTCACATCACAATACATTCATCCTTTCTCCCCCAACTCCTTCTTCCTGCTACCTCACCATAATCTCTCTCATCTCCATACCTATTGTCCTCATCTGTTTACCCTCTGCATCCAGTCTGAGATGATTAACCCTGCTTCTACACCCCCCACCCCACCCCCAGAATCTCAGACCGTGTTTCAGTCCTCACGTCCTTTTGGCTTCAGTCTCCTCCCATATCTGCTGTAACGGGGGTTTTCCACCTCCGTGGCGCTGCTGTGCTGGCGGGGGGCTCCTGGGTGTGTGTCTGTCTGCAGGTGGGCCATGACGAGGGGGGAGGAACATTCGACTTGCCCATGTGGACAAAAAGGATTACATCCCTCACCACCAGAGCCCTCACAGTGAACATGGCGGCGTCGGAACCCAGCGAGATGTCCAAATAAACTTGCCTTCACACACACACACACACACACACAGAGAGGCCAATGAGCATTGGTACGCTGGAAAACACAGTTTACAGGGAAGTTGCCGAGGTTCTGGAGAAGTGGAACATAGCGGGATCTAGCAAGGTGGAACAAAGGCACCGAGTAGGGTGACAATTACGTCCTTTCTTCTGAAAAACCTTCTTGGAGGAAATATGTCCTCTAATCAATGGGAAGGTGAGGTCATAAAGTGACACTCCGGCAATGACCAGCAATGGACTGGAGTGGAAATGTAACACTGATGCTGCATACAAGAAGGGGAGAGCAGACTCTACTTCCTGGGGATGCTGGAACTTTTCTACCAGGCCATTGTCACCAGCGCCTTCTTCTTTGCTGCTGTCTGTTGGGGTAGCAGTATCAGAGCCAGCAACACAAACAGACTTGGCAAGATTTTCAAGAGGGTTGGCTCTGTCATTGGTTTCAGACCGGAGACCTTTGAGACAGTGGTGGAGAGGAGAACACTAAATAAACTGCGATCCATCATGGACAATCTTGATCACCCCCTCCACCACACACTGGACAGACAGCGAAGCACTTTCTCCAATAAACTATTACAGCTTTGCTGTCGAATGGTTAGGTACAGGAAATCTTTCCTGCCACACACCATTTCACTGTACAATAACTCACTCTGATGTTGAATTCTGGTCATAACGATGCTGCCATACTGCACCTTACAGTCTAATGGTACCTCACATTTCACCCTGCACCTGATACAGGTACAACCTAAGCAGGGCTGCTCACAGAGATAGCAAAAAGACATGACAACCTAATAGTATTGAATGCAAAAGACGCAATAGACTTACACAATGGTTCCCTCCGGTATACAACTAGGAAAATACTGGTCGCTATGGAGGGTGAAAATATGTATGGGTACATAATCATACCATGTAGGATAACTAAGTAGATGGTTGTGCTGTTTCATTCCATCTAGCTACAGTGCTCTGCACTGTGTGTTTATATATATATATTTATATTGTAGCCGCATGTGGGGAAAACATAATGAGTAGCATCTTAGATAAGAACAAAGAGCAGAGTTTCCTTGGAGATAACAGGAAGTTGTGGAAGTGTGATCTTTTGTGTGTCAGAGACTGCGAGGGGGATGTTAAAGGATTAAGGAAGTGAATGCAATGTGACCTTTGATGTGTAGAAGTGGCTGTAGGAAGACCTGAGTATTTAAGAGAAGAGTTTTGTCTGAGATGCTCTCTTTCTACTATGCTCATGTGTGAGACGTGTAATAAACGGCCTGAGACAAATCTGCCTCATCATTTACACACTCCACACTGGTGACCCAAGACAAAGCATGCAACACGAAGAGAGTTCCCTGGAGCCAGCCTCGTTGGGAGCCCCCAGCCAAGCGTATGCTGTTACAATCCAGCTACCGGATTTTTGGCAGCACAATCCACGCTCCTGGTTCCACCTGGTTGAGGCGCAGTTCGTCCTCCGGGGGATATCGGTAGATGACACAAAATTCTACCATGTGGTCGCAAAGCTCGACACCCACACGGCTCAGCATGTGGAGAGCCTGCTGGATCAGCCACCAACCAGCGACAAATACGGCGCAATGAAGGCCGCACTCATCCAGCACTACACACTCTCAGTTGAGGAGAGAGCAGAGAGACTCCTGACGCGGACCGGGTTAGGAGATTGCACGGCTATTGACGTGATGGAGAGGATGCTGAGAGTGAAGGGCTCGGACGACGACCACTTCATTTTTACCCACCTCTTCCTCTGGAACCTTCCGTCAGCGACGAGAGCGGCCCTGGCCAATTCGCCGTTGCTGGCCAAGCGGGACTACCGTGCGCTGGCCCGGGAAGCACACCGGATCATCATGGCCAGCAGAGAGCTCACGACCACGGCGGCAGCGACGGAGCTCGGCGCGACGGCCAGAGAGGGTGAGGAGCCATTGACGGCGGTAGCAGAACCACCGACGACAGTGGCGGCGGGGGCCAAGGAACGCGGAGGAGACATCCTTTGTTTCTACCACCGCCGCTTTGCAGAGAAGGCACGCAAATGTATACCACCGTGCCAGTTCAAGCGCTCGGGAAACGCCAAGACCGGGGGTCGGTAGCAGCTGCGGCCCTCGGGGAGAAGAACAAGCTGTTCTACTTGACGGACGCACGCTCGGGGAGGCATTTCCTCGTGGACACCGGCGCCCAGTTGAGTTTCATCATGCCGTCCTACGCCGACCGGCTGGCAGGTTCCAGCGGCCCCAAGATGGCAGCAGCAAACGGCTCGGAGATTAAGACCTTTGGTGAGAGGACTCTACTTCTGTCGCTACACAGCCTTGCATTTGAGTGGACTTTTGTCATAGCACCATTGAATTTTAATATATTGGGGGCTGATTTTTTTGTGCTCACATGGTTTGTTGGTTGATGTCGCTAACAGGCGCCTGGTTAATGCACTGTCCTTTGATTCTATCCCCTGTACAGCTCGAGCATCCCGGCCAACAGCACAAGCCAACGTCACAGCTGCAAGCGGTAAGTTCCACACACTGCTCACTCAGTTTCCCAGCACTCACGGTCCCGACATTTTTGGCAGCCGTCACTAAACATGGGGTGGAACATTTTATTACCACCACCGGGCCGCCCGTTTTTGCAAAACCTCAGCGCTTGGACGCAGCTAAACTGGCCATAGCGCGCGAGGAGTTCGCCAACCTGGAGAGGTTGGGCATCATCAGGCATTCAAACAGCCCATGGGCATCCCCGCTACACATGGTCCCTAAAGCTGACGGGTCGTAGCGACCTTGCGGGGATTTCCGCAGGTTGAACAACACTACAGCGCACGACCGCTACCCAATTCCTCACATCCAGGATTTTTCGGTTCACTTGGCAGGAGCACGCATTTTTTCTAAAATAGACTTGGTCCGCGGTTACCATCAAGTCCCAGTGCGCGCTGAGGACATAACCAAAACAGCGGTGATAACTCCGTTTGGTCTATTCAAGGGGCTGCACAGACGTTCCAACACATGATGGATGCTATGCTGCGTGATCTCCCTTTCGTATTCGTCTGCCTGGACGATATATTGATAGCCAGCGCATCCGAAGACGAACACGAAATCCACCTCACGGCGGTTTTCCGGAGGTTGGGAGAGCACGGTTTAATAATCAACCCAGCGAAGTGTCAGTTCGGGGTGACGCAGATTGATTTTTTGGGGCACCGCGTCTCTCCCGAAGGAGCGGTTCCGCTGCCTGACAAAGTGCGCGCGGTAGCAGATTTTCCGTGACCACAAACGATCAGGGCGTTACAGGAGTTTTTGGGAATGGTGAATTTTTATAACCATTTCCTCCGCCGCGCAGTGCAGCTCATGCAACCACTGTACGCCGCACTCAAAAAACAGAAACCCGCGAATAAGATCGAATGGTCCCCGGAGCGAGAGCGGGCGTTCTCGGAAGTCAAGGCAGGCCTGGCAAACGCTGCGTTGTTGGCACATCCAGACCCAATGGCCCGCATAGCGCTCACTACTGACACGTCAGAGGTGGCCATAGGGGCGGTCGTGGAGCAGCGTGTAGCCGGGGCTTGGCAGCTGTTTGCCTTTTTCAGCAGGACTTTGCGTGATAGTGAACGTAAATACAACGTGTTCGACAGGGAGTTGCTGGCTCTCCACTTGGCCATTCGCTATTTCCAGTTCTGGCTGGAAGGACGCTGTTTCACCGTGTTCGTTGACCACAAGCCACTAACATTCGCAATGGCCAAGGTTTCAGAACCGTGGTCGGGCCGGCAGCAGAGACAGCTAGCCGCGATCTCAGAGTTTACTACCGATATTCAGCATGTGTCAGGTAAACTGAATATAGTGGCAGACTGCCTCTCAAGTGCCGTGGCAGCCCCAGTCCGCGTGGGGATAGATTACACAGCCATGGCCGCGGAGCAGGTTAGTGACGTGGATGTGCGCGCTCTCCAGCCTGGACCAACAGGGTTAAGGCTGGAGAGCAGGGTGCTGCAAGACGGTATGCCCCCCCAGTCTGCGATGTCTCCACTGGGCGACCGCGTCCTGTGGTACCGGCCGCGTGGCGCCGCCGCATTTTTGACTCGGTTCATTCTTTACCGCACCCGGGAGTGCACGCGTCGGTCAAGATGGTAGGAGAGAAATTTGTGTGGCCGAGCCTTCGCAAACAAGTGAAAGAGTGGGCAGCAGCCTGCATGGCGTGCCAACGAGCCAAAGTACACAGACACACGAGAGCTCCCTTGGAGCCGTTTCACATCCCGGCTAAGAGGTTCGACCATGTTAATGTGGACCTTGTGGGCCCCCTCTCGCCATCACAGGGGTGCACGCACCTTCTGACAATGGTGGACCGCACCACGCGCTGGCCTGAGGTGGTTCCACTGGCGTCAACCACAGTCGAGGAGGTGGCGCGCGCGTTTTTAACAGCATTGGTGGCGCGTTTTGGAGTCCCGTCGGACATTACGTCCGACAGAGGCCCTCAATTTGTTTCCGAACTTTGGTCGACAATGGCCCGCAGCCTGGGTGTCACAATTCACCGCACAACCGCGTACAATCCACAGGCTAATGGGTTATGCGAACGTTTTCATAGGTCATTGAAAGCAGCTCTCAGGGCGTCACTGACGGATGCAAATTGGGTAGACAAGCTACCGTGGGTTTTATTGGGGTTACGTTCTGCACCTAAAGAGGACTTGGAAGCTTCCTAGGCTGAACTCGTTTTTGCGCAGCCACTTCGGCTGCCCGGGGAGTTTCTCCCAGATAATCCTGCGACGGTCAGCTCCCCGTCTCAGCTGTTGCAGCGTAGCATTGACACAGGCATGCTGCTGGGCCCTGTTCACCGCAGTTTTCCCTGCGTTTTTGTGCCTAAAACTTTAAAAAATGCGGAGTTTGTTTTTGTCAGACACGATGCACATCGCCCCCCACTGCGCCCACCTTATGATGGACCGTTCAGAGTGCTGGAAACAGGGGACAAGCATTTTTTGCTAGATTTGGGGCTAGAAGGGAAAAGGTTGGCATAAACAGACTCAAACCCGCTTTTGTGGTGGCGGACGAGCAAGTGCTGTTGGCGAGGGTCCCTCAGCGTGGAAGACCCCCACGGGGAGCTTCCCAGAGTAAAATTTCCCCAGAACACCCGCAGGGACAGACAAAAGGTTTTCACCCCCAAACAGCAGCTCCCCAGCACGACGGCGCCGCGGAGGCGGTGAATCCTGGTTACAGCAGATACGGGAGAAGACGGAAGCCCAAGCAGCATATGGATTGATGTTTAATGATTCTATCACAGCATACGGACTGTTATTCTTTTGTTCGATCCAATATGCTCGGGGGGGGGGGGGTGTAGCTGCATGTGGGGAAAACATAATGAGTAGCATCTTAGATAAGAACAAAGAGCAGAGTTTCCTTGGAGATAACAGGAAGTTGTGGAAGTGTGATCTTTTGTGTGTCAGAGACTGCGAGGGGGATGTTAAAGGATTAAGGAAGTGAATGCAATGTGACCTTTGATGTGTAGAAGCGGCTGTAGGAAGACCTGAGTATTTAAGAGAAGAGTTTTGTCTGAGATGCTCTCTTTCTACTATGCTCATGTGTGAGACGTGTAATAAACGGCCTGAGACAAATCTGCCTCATCATTTACACACTCCACAATATATTTATTCCATCTAGCAACAATGCTCCGCACTGTGTTTATATATTTACATATTTATTCCATCTAGATACAATGCTCCACACTGTGTGTGTTTATATATTTACATATTTATTCCATCTAGCTACAATGCTCCGCACTGTGTGTTTATATATATATTTATATATTTATTCCATCTAGCAACAATGCTCCACACTGTGTGTTTATATATTTACATATTTATTCCATCGAGCAACAATGCTCCGCACTGTGTTTATATATTTACATATTTATTCCATCAAGCAACAATGCTCCGCACTGTGTGTTTATATATTTACATATTTATTCCATCTAGCTACAATGTTCCGCACTGTGTTTATATATTTACATATTTATTCCATCTAGCTACAATGCTCCACACTGTGTGTTTATATATTTACATATTTATTCCATCGAGCAACAATGCTCCGCACTGTGTGTTTATATATTAACATATTTATTCCATCTAGCAACAATGAGATGAGAGATGAGATTCAACTTTATTGTCATTACAACATGTATGAATACAAGGTAACGAAACGTGACTTGGCACTTGGGCACGCTCTGCAGAGTGCATCCAAGGCCAGGGCAGCCGCTAGGTGCCAGTCATAAAGAAGAAAGGGAAAAAAAAGAAAAGAGAGAGGATATGACACAATAGGCGAGAGAAAAAAAACATGTTTTATCAAACTGACGCTTAATGAGTAAGCGAAATTTTGATTGCAGGCAAAAAAAAACCTCAATGTATATTTAGCAGAGTAGACAAATCACACAGCAGAGGGAGGGAGAGCAGTGTATGTATATCAGTATAATGATGATGTCAGTGTGTGTGTGCAGTGTTGAGTGTATCAGTTACTGGAGTACAACAAATAGTCTCCTAGGCAACGATAGATGTTATAGTTCATGAACGCTGTCCCTGAAGAGTTCTGTTTATTGCACCACAGCGGTGTTTGGGTTAGCAGAGCCAGCTGACACATCCGCTTATCTCAACTCTGGAGGAGTGAGTTATCCAGGGGCGCCGATTCAAGGCCGAATCTGCACAGACAGAGTATAGGATTTTCCCTGTTCTCATATTCTGAGCTTACAATTCAAATTAACATTCACTGGCTTTAAATTCATATCATTCCCTGGAGAGCACGAAGCGACTCCAGATGTTTCCCCTTCTAAACACAGATGAACATGTCCGGTAGAGTCCATCTCTCTACAGTGCATGCAGATGGTAAATTCCATGTTGATCATTTGCCGCTATTTCGTGTGTGTGTGTTTATATATTTACATATTTATTCCATCTAGCTACAATGCTCTGCACTGTGTGTTTATATATATATATATATATATATATATATATATATATATATATATATATATATATATATATATATATATAAACTGTGTGTTTATATATATATATTTATTCCATCTAGCAACAATGCTCCGCACTGTGTGTTTATATATTTACATATTTATTCCATCTAGCAACAATGCTCCCCACTGTGTGTGTTTATATATTTACATATTTATTCCATCTAGCTACAATGCTCTGCACTGTGTGTTTATATATATGTATATATATATATATATATATATATATATATATATATATATATATATATATATATATATATATATATATATTTATTGCATCTAGCAACAATGCTCCGCACTGTGTGTTTATATATTTACATATTTATTCCATCTAGCAACAATGCTTCACACTGTGTGTGTTTATATATTTACATATTTATTCCATCTAGCTACAATGCTCCGCACTGTGTGTGTTTATATATTCATATTCACCGGAGTGGTGGCTCAGTTGGTAGAGCATCCACCCCACACCCAGGAGGCAGGGTTTCAAATCCTGGCCTGGTCATGCCAAAGACCATATAAAAGTGGAACTTCCTGCCGTCCAGCTTGGTGCTCAGCAATAAATGAAATGGAGGAGGGAACTCTGTGGCAGCGCCTTGCATGGCAGCGACCCTCTGATTCTGCACTTGGGGTGTGTGTGATTAACACAATCTCGTTCTGCTGTACATGATTGGTTGTACGGTTGAATGACAATAAGGGTGATTTAATTTAATTAATTTAATTTAATATTTATTCCATCTAGCAACAATGCTCCACACTGTGTGTTAATATATTCATATATTTATTCCATCTAGCTACAATGCTCCGCACTGAGTGTTTATATATATATTTATATTTATTCCATCTAGCAACAATGCTCCGCACTGTGTTTATATTTATATATCTATATATTTACTCCATCTAGCTACAATGCGCCGCACTGTGTGTTTATATATTTACATATTTATTCCATCTCGCTACAATGCACCAGACTGTGTGTGTTTATATATATATTTATATATTTATTCCATCTAGCAACAATGCTCCACACTGTGTTTTTATATATATATTTATATATTTATTCTATCTAGCAACAATGCTCCGCACTGTGTGTTTATATATTTACATATTTATTCCATGTAGATACAATGCTCCGCACTGTGTGTTTACACAGTGCAGTGTTTACACAGTTTGGGCAGCATGGTGGTGCAGTGGTTAGCACTGTTGCCTTACAGCTAGAAGGTTCCTGGTTCAAATCCCCAGGCTGGCAGGGGTTGGAACCTTTCTTTGTGGAGTTTGCATGTTCTCCCTGTGCTGCGTGGGTTTACTCCTGGGACTCCGGTTTCCTCCCACAATCCAAAGACATGCATGTTAGGTTAATTGGCTGTTCTAAATTGTCCCTAGACATCTGTTTCCTATAGGCCCTTAGAATAGAGGGTTAGTACTAGTGAAAGCGCTTTGAGTGGTCTTTGTGATTAGAAAAGCGCTATATAAGTCCAGGTTAGTTAGTTTACATATTTATTCCATCTAGCTACAATACTCCGCACTGTGCGTTTATATACTCATATATTTATTCCATCTAGCTACAATGCTCCACACTGTACATATATATATATATATATATATATATATATATATATATATATATATATATATATATGTATACTCGCTGCTCTTGTTTTTTTTCTCTTGCCTTCTGATTGTTGCTCTGAGTGTTGCTATCCCTGTGCTGTTGCAATCCTGGAATTTCCCCATTGTGGGACTAATAAAGGCTTATCTTATCTTATCTTATAGTCCTGCATTGAACAGCAGGTACGATTCATGTATCTATATGGGTCACCATCTATTCATCTATGATGTATATAAGTTTTTAGGAGTTTTACTTTCCATGGGTAATCCCTTTGTCTATTTTGTTGTGTGTGTTTCTGTCAGTTGGTTGTCTACTGTCATGCTGCTGTTACACTGTAATTTCCCATTTTGGGATAAAAAAAAAAGTACATCTATCTATCTGTCTGTCTATCATCTATCATATATCTATCTATCTTAAGTTGTCGGGCAGTTATGCATTTGTTCACACATGTAAGCGACACATAAGTTACTCATGAGACAAAATACGTCAAGATAAAAGTCTAGCATAACCAAAACTTACTTCTAACATATGAGTAACGCTCTTTGAACCTATAACCTATAACCACCTATAACGCTAGGTGGCACATGAACACGCAGCGGTCTCTCTTCTCTCTTCATGTTTTGTGCCAGTTAGGGTTGTTTAAATTACACCTAAGTGTATATTCATGTGTTAATGTACGTATATGATGCTGCACACAAGCTACAGTTGCCACAGCCTCTTGGAGATAAGGAATATGACCAAAGATTACATCTTGGACCAAAGCGTTACAGAGGAGCTCCGTGGCCTGGGTATTCTCCACCAGAACTCCACACCCTCGGACTCAACTGCTGTGTCCCACCCCAAATGAAGACACCGTAGATGGCGTGAATGGCAACAAAAGAGAGGTAAATGTGGAGGTATCCGAATGAAGCTAACCGCTAGCCCGCACAGACTGCCGGTTCCTTCCCTCATTCTGGCCAACGTATGCTCACTAGACGACAAAATAGACCACATACAGCTCCTGAGAACAACGCAATGTGATGCGCGGACCAACCGCCAATCAAATCTAAAAGAAGAAGAAGGAACTGCTATGTTTTTATCTTTACAGAAACGTGGTTAAATGACAATATACCTAACACTGCCATTCAGTTAGCAGGGCTAACATGGTATCGGAGTGAAAGAATGCTCATGGAAGGAGGGAAAACCTGGGGGGTGGCGTGTGTGTTTACATCAGCAAAGCCTGGTGCAAAGATGCAACCATATATAATATGCATATGCATATATATATATATATATAATATGTATGTATGTATACATATACATACATATTATATATGTATGTATACATACAGTATATATATATATATATATATATATATGAGTGAGCGTGAGTGGAAGGAAGCATATGTGAGTGTGAGCGACTGTGAGGGCGAGTGGGAATGGGAGCGAGACTGAACAAGTATGGGAGTGTGGGAGAGTGAATGAGTCTGACTGTGGGAGTGTGAGTGTAAGACTGTGTGAAGGAGAGGGTGACTGAGAATGTGAGTGAGAGTGAGTGAGCGAGTGTGTGTGAGTATGAGTGAGTGTGTGCGAGAGCTTGAGGCTGTGAGTGTGTGAGATGAGTGTATGTGCTGGTGGGGAGTGCAGGATTGAAGGGATGGCACCTCCTGGTACCTCTTGGCTGCATGGGCTCCCTTGGACTGAGAGAGCTGCCCCCGATGGGGTTCCCCGCACCTTTTTGCCCCTTTCCCTGGGCATGGGGGCATGGGGGCCTGGGGGCCTGGAGGCTCCCTAGGTGTGGGTCAGGAGCACTAGGGTGCATGTGGGCCAGCTGTGGAGAGGGTTCCAACAGCGTGTGCTGGGGGGCGCGTGCCAGTTTCTGGCCGGGGGGTGGGGGAGGCATTGGTTTTCTGGTGCCCGGGGCCCAGGGACTGCCATTGGCCCTGCTGGGGGGTTAGGAGCGGGCTGGTCCAGGGGCCGGGGCACACTGCGCCAGCCTCCCTTGTCCATCCCTCCTGAGGCAGTTGCATGACTGTCCTGTGGCTGAGTTTATTGTCAGAGGCAGACTGCTGGGAGAGGCGCACTCCAACCCCGGAATCTTAAGCATCCACTTCGATGACAAAAGGGAGGGATGGATCAACTTGAGCCAACACTGGGGCAGAGGAGAAGAATTCCTTGATATGGTGGAATGCAGATTCTACCTCCTCTGACCAGGCGAATAGAGTCTTGACAGACATGAGTCTGGTTAGAGGGAAGATCACAGCGCTGTATCCGTTAATGAATGTCTATAAAAATTTGCAAACCCCAGGAATCTCTGAAGCTGTTTCCTGTTCGTCGGAATTGGCCGGTGAGTGATGGCTTTGATTTTATATCGATGGGGTTCAATATGGTTCCAAGCAATGATGAACCCAAGAAAGGTGGTAGTAGGGGTGCCAAACTCACATTTCTCAGCCTTGACAAAAAGTTGGTTCTCCAGCAACCTCTGAAGCACCATGCAGATATGGATATGGTGTTCCTCTGGGGAACAAGAGAAGATCAGGATGTCGTCAAGGTAGACAAGACAAACACATTAATAAAGTCATGAAGAACATCATCAATTACTCGCTGAAAGACTTCTGGAGCATTTGTTAGACTAAAGGGCATCACCAGATATTTAAAGTGACCAAGGGGAGTGTTGAGCCCAGTCTTCCATTTGTGCCCTTTGCAAATGCAAGCAAGGTGGTAGGAATTTCTGAGGTCTAACTTGGTGAAGATGGAGGCACTCTGGAAGAGATCAAAGACAGAGTTAATGAGTGGCAACGGGTATTAATTTTTTTACCGTGACTTTATTCACATCAAGTAAATCAATGCACAGGCGGAGAGGCCCATCCTTTTTACCCACAAAGAAAAACCCAGCCCCCACGGGAGAGGTAAAGTGATGGATAATACCAGCACTGGGGGATTCCTTGACATACTTCTCCATAGCCTCGTGCTCTGGCCCCTATAAGCTGTATAAGTGGCCTGAAGGTAATGGAGCATTGGGAAGCAATTCAATTTTCAATCGTAGGACCAATGAGGAGGAAAGCATAAGGCACGTGACTTACTAAAGATGGCTCCTAGTTCGTGACATTCAGATGGGATCCCCGTGAGGTCCGGTGGTCCAGCCAGCGGTTGGGCGATGGGCAGGGCAGGGGAACATGCAGCTGACTGAAGGCAAGAGGAAAAGCAGAACATCCTCCATGAGTTAGGTAACTCTATCCAATGCCTAATCAAGAGAAGGGTTATGCAGTTTTAACCAGGGTAAGCCGAGGACCATCTCAGAAAACATGAAGGGGGGACCAACTGCCAACTGGGTGCCCTGACAAAAGTTCAATAAATGATTGTTAATGTTGCCCTCAGATTCACAGTGGTCAAATACCTGTTGAAATTCATGAATGAAGTAAGACAGTGAATAGGAACTGGACTCGGAACCGTCCATTACTGGTTGAGCACAAGTGAGGGCTTGGCTATCTAACAGGCTGGCAATGTAGCTAATGCAGATAAGATCAGTGGGAAAATCCTCTGGAGTCTGTTGGAACACTAGTTTGCAATGGAATAAAAACCCCTTGCACACCTCTAACTGCCCATTATACTGTGCCGGAGTGGAGATAGTGAGGCATCGGGAAGGAGCAACGGTGAGGTGGTGGATCTGAGTTTGGAAAGCAGATTCTTGATAAGCTAATTGTTCTATTATAAGCTCTACCATTTGCAAACATGGTGTGTCTGTTTCTCTACTCTCTCTCGCTCTTCCTCTCTCTCTCTCCCTTTCCTTATAGTCAGGGCTGTTACTTAGTTGCACGCCCCCAAAACCCAACACCCACTCACTCACTGTGATGGTACATTCTAGAAGATAGTGACATGCAACCTGAGAAGATTAATGTAAGCCACACCTGGAAGTCGGGGTCAGTCTGGCGACGCTCCAGATGGGGCTGCGTCACGCTGCACCCAGCGCTGCTTGCTTTACATGTGACCTCCAAATAAATGTTTAAATTGAAGAAATCTCTGGCTTGTTCTTGGATCTTTCAATCAAAGAATCGGGTATTTTTCTAACAACTGGTGCCATGACCCGGATTGAAATTATTTCGAAGCGAGTCTGAACACATCACATCGGAGGGACCCTTTTGCAGACTGCTGTGGCGCCTAAACAAAAAAGGTAAGCAGAAAACCTTTTGTACACGGATTTCTGCACTTTGGCCATACTAAATTTACAGTTGTCTGATTAAGGGGTATATCCAATCTCCAAATTTTAAACTGTGTGATGGAAATCTGTGGTCAAATGTAAAGCATGAACCACGTGGTCTCGCACGAGGGAGAGTGAAGAAATGTCCTAGGATCAAATAGCTGCTTTTTTACAAATAAAGAAGATTTGCAATGCAAGAATCTTTTTTCCATCAATAGTGAGCATAGATAATGGTACTCTTAATACATTATAAGAATCTCAAACTTAATCATGAGTGAGTATTGTAACAAGCAGTCAAAAGAATCTTTTTAAAAATCCTTAGTGAGTGACTGGTGATAAAAATAAAAAATAATAATTTAGAGAATAGCACAAGAATCTTTTTTTCCATCATTAGTGAGTATCTTTTCATAAGTATAAAGATAATAACTTACAGAATAGCACAATAATCTTTTTTTCCATCATTAGTGAGTCTTTTCATAAGTATAAAAATAATAACTTATAGAATAGCACAAGAAACTTTTTTCTCCATCATTAGTGAGTGTCTTTTCATAAGTATAAAAATAATGATAGCTTGTTAAAATCAGTATAAGACTGATCTTTATGATACTATACCTCTTGTATCGATGACCTGACAAGGTCTCGATGAAAGTACCCTCTACATAAAAGTTAAGCTATAACAAAATGAGTACATGCAAATCTGTGGCAAATTCTCCACATCGTGGAAGCTGATCTCTGTTAAATTCTGTGTCTTTAGGGGATAAATGTGTGGTTTGAGAAATACCGGAGGTTGGAAATATCTATTAAACTTTCCCCATAGTATGATTTAACTAATGGTGCTCTTCTGGCCAGTGGATAGAATAAAGGCAGGTGGGTGTTTTTCCACAAAGGAGGGAGGTAATTCGCCACCCACTCCTGCATGGAGGTGAGATTGTAAAACAAGTTACTGAGAGGAGGATTATTTGAGGTAACAGTATTAAAATGAAGTGCTAAATTAAAGTTGTAAGGTTATTCTGGCATGTTTACAGCTGAAGTTAGGAAGGCAGTGATCTATTTTCTTTAAAAAAAAAAAAAGTGGTTTGTAAACAATAGGCTCTGGAGCCATCCTGCGTGTTCACAGTTGCACATGTGCGGGTAGCTATGGCACAGTGCCTCAATCATGTGGCCGAATGTAGGAAGTGCACTCTTTCATAAATTTACTGCAAATTAGGGCTTAAAATCGTCCTAATAAGTGTGAAACTTTATCTCTCTGGCTGAAAGGAAAGCTTTAAGTGCGTGCACAGCAAACAAACATGAAGTCCTCCCTCACCCACCTATGTGGGTTTGATTGTAGTGAGGCAAAAAAGCATGCCCATTGGGCTGGAGAGAAAAGGCTCAACTTTAAATTAGGCAGAGGGAGGTATAATAATAATAACTATTCTGACTTATACAATAAAACTGGAGAATAGGGAGATTTATTCCTCAATAAAACTGTAGGAAATCCTAGGTGGACACTATATAAATGTGAGATAATTTAAATGAAAAATGGGAAATTGCAGATTGGAACAGATAAGCAAATATATAAATGAATTAGATTATAAATAAATAAATAAATAGGAGTTTTTTGTTGTGAAGAGGAACCTTGTGGAAGTGAGAGTGGGCAGAAAATGGAAAGGAAAATTTGGTTTTTGAGAAAATTGAAAGCTGATGAATTGTTAGTTTTGTGCAGGACACAAGAAAAAATATGGAGAAGCGATTGGAGGAAGGAAAAAAACGCAAGAGTAAGAGACTAATGCTGCAACGGCGAGAACAAATGCAAAATAATCGATAAACGTGATAAAATGGAAAAGGACAAAAACACGCGGAGTCAGAGGCCCCCATGGGACTAATACGTCCTATGTCAGCAATTTGGCCACTGGGCTTAAACACCCACAAGGGCACCCAGGGGGGTCCCCCAATTAGCAACACAATAGGTATCCTCCCCTACAGGATGTTGAAAAAGAACGGTTTTGGTATTAATGCTGTTCTGTTTCAAAAGGGGGAGAGTGGGACAGGAATGGCTATAAAAGTATGAGGTCATTTAAGGTTTGCTGTCTTGAAGTCTTAAATTAGGCAATTTGCAAATTAGGCATTTTGCAAGTTGGTATCCTTTTTAACAAGCAGGGAATGAATCTAACAGTAAAACTAAGATAATTGATCACAATGTTCTCAGCCTTACAGACAATGTTCTAAGCCTTACAGCTGAGAGGTCAGTATGCTTTCTCATCTAAAATGATACCATGTATCCAAACTATTGAGTAGCATGTGTGTGTGTGTATTCCATTTACACAGGGTGCGTGTGAAGCACCTTGTGCAGTAGTATAGTAATGTAGAGATGTTTGTAGATAGTGCATGTTGCATGGCATATGTTGCATGTTGCTTTCTGCCTGCTGCTCTGCTTACAGCTACCGCCACCAGCTAGCCCCCAACGGGGGTGAAAAGAGGAGCCGAGTGCGTAAGTCTCCTCCTGCTGGTACATAGCCTCTCCACCACCAAGAGCCCTGCAGTGCCTCCTCGTGGCCACACATGGTAACTGGGTACCCTGCAGTCCCAGGCTAAACTGGAGGGGATCTCGGAGCAGCAGGGGGCCCCAGAGACGCGGCGTATAGGCCCACCCTGTGTGGACACCCCCTGACGCCTGTCAACCCCTGCCCCAACTATGGGTAAATAGCCCCAGTGCCTTGTGGGTAACCTATTAAGATGAAGGCTAAGGGAGCAACCCCTGACAGAAAAGCAATGTGCTGGTGGTGCACAAAAGGCAGGACTTAAAAGACCAAGGACCCGGCAGCCTCCTGCAGCCATGTTGAGGGGCTGGTCATCATGGGCTTACCCACGCCACCAGATTTACCTCATCATCGTGAAGACAGTGCTATTGGGAAGAGCGTGCCTCCTACGGCACTCTAAATAATTCAATGCGCAGGAGTCCACCTCTGACCATGGTGGGCCTTACCTTCCTCGACATCTGGTTGAAGTCTGGCAGCGACAGGGTGTGTGGTGACGGGAGCAGGTATGAATGTTACTGGAGCTCCTAGCTATAACCCTGCACGTCAGCAGCACAGGGCTATTATGGTCGCTAACAGCTGGGGTTGCAGCTGTTTTCGGCAGACCCCTGTGTGATTGAGCAGCCCTATTTAGGACAGCACTGCTCACCCCAACTGGGGAGGGGCCTAGAAAAAGTGACCTAAAAATTTGCTCACCCATCTTTCGCCTGAACAGGTTACCGTGCCTGTTGGGTCATTCCACCTCTGCGGTCGAAATAATAAAAAAAGAACATGCAACCTAAAACTGGCAACATGGAATATAAGAACACTCCTGGATCAAGGTTCTGATAGACCCCATAGGAGAACAGCTCGGGTTGCTGTTGAACTGAGTTGCTACAACATTGATATTGCTGCACTGAGCGAGACCAGGCTCCTTGATGAGGGCTCTTTAACAGAGGAAGGGATGGGCTACACATTCTTCTGGAGGGGTTACCCCTCAGGAGAACAACATCTGCATGGTGTAGGACTGGCCATCAAAAACACCCTTCTACCAAGACTCAGTGAAACACCTGTTGGCATTAGTGAGAGACTGATGACACTCCGTATCCCCCTGGTTAAGAATCGCTTTGCTACACCTCTTAGTGCCTATGCACCGACCCTGCCATCGGAGAGTGAGGCCAAGGATTCCTTCTACCAGTTACTGGACAAAACTCTTTGCCGGATCCCCAAGAATGACAAGATCTTCTTACTTGGAGATTTTAATGCCAGAGTGGGTCAGAACAACCAGATATGGAGTGGAGTGCTTAGCAGACATGGAGTTGGCCAGGCTAACGCAAATGGAGTGAGATTGTGCACTCTCTGCTCTGAGCATAACCTGACCATAACCAACACCATCTTCCAGCAAAAGGCCAAATACAAAACATCATGGATGCACCCTTGCTCTAAACACTGGCACCTGATTGATTACATCATTGTGAGGCGCAGTGACATCAGAGATGTCCACATCACCCATGCCATGAGAGGTGCAGAATGCTGGACAGATCACCGGCTGATCATGGCCAAGGTCCACATGCAAGTGCGCCTCCCCTTGCAACTACAAGGGCCCAAAAGGAGGAAACTTGATTGCTCCCGTCTGGCAAATCTGGATGTAAGAAATGACTTTCGGCGCTCCCTGGTTGAGAAACTGGGTGGGGGGGGTGGAGCATTTCCTGAGTCTGCCTGAGAAGACCATGGACCAGAAGTGGGACTTTATCAGCTCGGCTCTTTGTGAGGCAGCAGCCCAAATGATTGGCTATAAGAGAAAGAACCACCAAGACTGGTTTGATGACAACTCGGACACCATCCACAACTTGTTGGAGGACAAGCACAGAGCACATCAGGCAACCTTAAAGAACCCCTCATCCATTATCATCAGGCATCAGTGGCAGAGTGCTCGGCGGGATGTACAAAGGGCTACTCGGACAATGCAGAACGAGTGGTGGACAAAAAAGGCACATGAAATCCAGGCCTTTGCCGATAAAAATGACATGCATAATTTTTATAATGCTGTCAAGAAGATTTACAGCCCAACAAATCGCTGCATCACTCCCCTGAAAACAGCAGATGGGCTGAGAATCCTAAATGATCAGCCTAACATCTTGCTGAGATGGGCTGAACACTTTAGTACCCTGCTTAACCAGGACTCAGATACAGACCCCACTGTTCTCGACGACTTGCCTACACTTCCTCCGATGCAAGACCTGGATCAGCCCCCAACCTTCCTGGAGGTTCTATCAGCTACCCGCTCTCTCAAAAACAACAAGTCCCCTGGTAATGACAACATCCCTGACGAGCTGTTGAAACAAGGAGGCTATTTGTGTACAAAAACCCTGCACAAGTACATCACCAAGGTCTGGGCTGATGATAACATCCCACAACAATGGAGAGATGCCACAATTGTCACCATTTATAAAAACAAGGGTGACAAGGCTGTCTGCGGCAACAGCAGGGGTATTTCGCTCCTTGCTGTTGCTGGTAAGGTCCTGGCGAAGGTGATGCTTCACAGGATGATCAACAACATCACAGAATCAGTGCTGCCTGAATCGCAATGTGGTTTCAGGAAGGGCAGGAGCTCGGTGGACATGATTTTCACAGCTCGGCAGCTGCAGGAGAAATGTCGGGAGCAACACCAGGACCTTTTCATGGCCTTTGTCGATCTCTCCAAAGCTTTCGACACTGTCCATAGAGAACTCCTATGAGAAGTTCTTCTTAAGTTTGGCTGCCCCAGTAAGTTTGTCAATATCCTCCGCCAATTTCATGATGGTATGACTGCTCGGGTGACTATAGGAGGACAGGAATCTCCATCCTTCCCCGTTTGTACAGGGGTTAGGCAGGGATGTGTATTAGCACCAGTACTTTTTAACATCTTCCTGCTCTGTGTCACCCAGCTTCTCCACAAGGAGATTGAGGACAGCAGCGGTTTAACAGTGGACTTCCGTCTAGATGACAACCTTTTTAATATAAGGAGGCTCCAGGCAACCACCAAACTGCAAAGGGTGAGAGTCATTGAGCTACAGTATGCAGATGACTGTGCTCTGGTATCTCATAGCCCACAAGATCTCCAGTCTGTTCTTACTGCTGCGGTGAGAGCATACAGCAGGATGGGACTGATGGTGAACACCATCAAAACAGAGGTCGTCTGCCAATGGAGCACCAATATCCCATCTACTCCACCTACCTTCACTGTTGCTGGTGAACAGCTGTCTGTTGTTCCATCTTTCAAGTACCTGGGGAGCATCCTCTCTGTAGACAACACCATTGACAGTGAGGTCCAGAACAGGATCAGGCAGGCATCAGCTTCTTTTGGGAGACTCTGGCGTCTGGTCTTCCAGAACAAGAACCTCCATCTCCAAACGAAGATCTCCGTTTACCAGGCATTCTGTGTCACTACTCTCCTCTACAGCTGTGAATCCTGGGTGACTTACAGCCGCCACATTAGGGATCTACAGCGGTTCCATATACACTGCCTTCAGCGCATCCTGGGAATCACCTGGCATGACCATGTGCTTCATTCTGAGATACTCTTTAAGACCAGCTGTAGGAGTATTGAGGCAACGATCACCCAGCACCAGCTACGCTGGCTGGGACATGTGGTGAGGATGCTCCCAAACCGGCTGCCTCGCAGGGTGTTATATGGCCAGCTACACCATGGTCGATGCTCTGCTGGAGGGCAGTAGAAGTGCTACAAGGACCAGCTAAAGATGGCCTTAAAGAAGTGCAGGATCAGACCTGAGGCTCTGGAGGAGGCTGCTGCTGATAGGAACACCTGGTGACAGCAGTGCCTTGTGGGGACCCGTATGATGGAGGAGGACAGAACAGCCAGGAGACAGGAGAGAAGACTGAGGAGGAATGCACCTGCAGCCCCTGCTGCCACTACTTCAACTTTTACATGCTCTACCTGCAACAGGACATGTGGGTCCAGGATAGGACTACACAGCCATCAAAGGACTCATCGATAGAAGTGGATGTCATCATCGGACTCGATGGACAACCGCAAGCAAGCAAAGCTACAGAAAGAGCGTATAAATATGAATGAATCTTTATTTTTTGGACAGATTAGATTAAAAGATTAAAAGAAAGGAACAGAACAATATATCAAGGAAAAATTCAACAAGGTCGAATTAAACATTAACTCCCCTGATTGTACAATTCAACATAAGTTATTTGAAAAGGGTGATGGCTGAAAACGCAGCTTATATTGCCCACCCATGTTCCGCCTAAGAAACATCTAATAAAAAGAAGGCTTGCAATTAAGACCAAAATCTGGAAAATTCTTGATGCTTGTAAGGTCATTTTTCCATAGAATATCAGGCAGTCTGACCTTTTACCACAAGAAAACTAGCCACCTGCTGGCCAAGAGGAAGGATGCAGGTTTAGGGCTCCTTTATACTCAAGGGTCAATACATATTTGGAGATTCCCAGACCCTCCTATCTGTATTTTTTGCACATTTCCCAAAACTTTATGGATATGAACCAAACTTATTAGTGTTTTTTTGGTCTCAAGGACCACCACTGGTGCTAGCCCTCTATTCTAAGGGCCTATAGGAGAAAGAGGTCTGGGGACAATTTGGAACAACCAATTAACCAAACATGTGAGGGCAGTGCAGCCAAGAGTTCAAGAAAAGCTAGTGAAAAGTATTGCTTATTGACATAATGCACGGCTCAGGAGACACACACGCAGGCTCAGAGTGAATTCAATAGCTTTATTCAACAACAAGGATGAATGGATGCGTGTCTGTGGAATGTGGATGTACTGGTGGCGGACGTCAGCGTCAGGCACGGAGGCAGGAAACCGTACAGCCAGACAACCCTGGGGAGAGAGCACAGGGAGAAGGTGACGGGCACCCAACCAGTACAACAGGTAATGAGAGGTTAGTTGGCTTACTTGGCAGGGCAGGTGGCAGGCGCGCTCAAGGGAGAGTCCAGAAGACAGAGACCTGACGATGCACCTGACAGCAGCAGCGAGGTGGTGATGCGGGGGCGGGGTCCGCTGCCGGGAAAGGTCCACCTGTGCACAGGGAAAAGACTGGAACACAAGTAGAGGTTTGCTTACGTGAGGGATCTTGCTGTTTGGCGAGGGGGTTCCTCTGAAGCAAGTAGCCGAAGGGAACAGACGGCTTCAGGCCGAAGCTCAGGGCAGAGCGGCTTATATGCCCCGCCGCTGACGAGGTGCAGGTGTGTGCTCAGCTGGCGCCGCTAATGAGCGGCGAGTTGTAACAGTACTCCCCCCTCTAGCAGCGCCTCCTGGCGATGGTTTATTGGGATACTTCCGGTGAAACTCGGTGATGAGAGAGTGATCCAAACGAGGAACGAACCCATTGCCTCCATTCTGGACCATAGCCCTCCCAGTCCACCAAATACTGTAGCCCGCGACCCCGGCGTCGGGAGTCCAAGCTGGTCGAGACAGTCCAAGCCGGATGGCCATCAATCATCCGAGGCACGGGCGGCGCAGCAGGAGGAGGGCAGATGGGATCAGACACCACCGGTTTCACCTTGGAGACGTGGAAGGTGGGATGGATGCGGAGGGAGGGGGGAGTAGCAACATGCACTGCCACCGGGTTGATTATCTTGGTGACGGGGAATGGGCCCATGAAGCGTTTAGCCAACTTCCTCCTCTCACCCTTCAGGTTCACATCCTGCGTGGAAATCCAGACCGGTTGGCCCACCTGGTAGGCAGGAGCAGGTCTTCTTCGCCGATCTGCCGTGGCCTTATTGCGCTCCGCCGTGCGTAAAAGCGCATTGCGCGTGGCTGTCCAGATGGATCAACACCGCCTGAGGTGAGCCTGGACCATGGGGACTGCTGACTCGTTCTCCAGCGAGGGAAACAAAGGGGGGTCGTAACCCAGGGACACCTTGAAAGGGGACATCCCTGTGGCTGAGGAGCGAGCGGTGTTGTGAGCATATTTTACCCAGGCAAGGTGTTTGCTCCACGACGCAGGCTTCGAGGCAGTGACGCAGCGGAGAGCAGCCTCCAGCTCCTGGTTGGTCCGTTCACACTGCCCGTTTGATTGGGGGTGATGGCCGGAGGAGAGGCTTACCTGGGCTCCTAGTGTCCTACAGAAACTCCGCCAGACGTCCGAGGCGAATTGGGGACCCCGGTCGGAGACCACGTCAGTTGGTATCCCATGCAGCCTGACCCCGTGTTGGATGAGAAGATCTGCCGTCTCCAAGGCAGAGGGTAGCCCCCGTAATGGCACGAAATGGGCAGCCTTGGAGAAACAGTCGACGATGGTCAGGACAGTGTCGAAGTTGTTAGAGACGGGGAGACCAGTGACGAAGTCTAATGCGATGTGCGACCAGGGCCTACCAGGGACGGGCAGGGGCTGGAGCAAACCCGCAGGGGGAGAGGTGCCGGACTTACTGGTGGCACAGACGGGGCAGGCCCGGGCGTAGCGGGCAGCGTCCTTGCACAATCCCGGCCACCAAAAGGAACATTGGAGCAGGTCAATCATTCGGGAGGTCCCAGGATGGCAGGCTAGCTTGGACGTGTGAAGCCAATGGATGACCTCCCCCCGAACGGAGGACGGGACGTAGAGCCTCCCCTCCGGTCCGCCGCCCGGATCCGGTTCTGATTCCTGCACCTTCCGGACCTTATCCTCAATCTCTCAGGTAACGGCTCCCACGATGCACGACCTGGGCAGGATGGTATGAACAGCGTCCCCCGAATCTTCAGGGGCGAATTGCCTGGAGAGGGCGTCAGGGAGTTGGTTTTTGGAGCCCGGTCTGAATGTGATGGTGAAACGGAACCTAGCAAAAAACAGGGACCAACGGGCCTGGCGGGTGTTCAGACGCTTGGCAGTTCTTAAATATTCCAGATTTTTGTGATCCGTTAACACCACGAAGGGCAGGACGGCCCCCTCCAGCCAGTGACACCACTCTTGGAGCGCGAGCTTGATGGCAAGAAGCTCCCTGTCCCCCACGTCGTAGTTGCGCGCCACCGGGGACAAGTGCCGGGAGAAGAAGGTGCAAGGCCGTTTGACCCCATCAGCAGGTGACCGCTGAGACAGCACCGCCCCCACCCCCGTATCCGAGGCGTCGACCTCCACAATGCACTGCAAAGAGGAATCGACCTGGCTGAGGACGCGGGAGGATGAAAACTCCGCCTTCAGCGCCTGGAAGGCCGCCGCGGCCTCTTCAGTCCACTGGAACGGGGTTTTAGGGGAGGTGAGACGGGTCAGAGGGCCGACGATGGCTCCAAAGTTGGGCACAAAGCGGCGGTAGAAGTTGGCAAAGCCGACGAATTGTTGCACCTGCTTTCTAGATGTGGGGGTCGGCCAGCTACCACCGCTTTAAATCTTGGCTGGGTCTGGAGCACCTGGTCATGGGAGAAGACAAACCCGAGAAATGACATCTTCTTGGCATAGAATTCGGACTTCTCCACCTTCACGTACAACCGATTCTCCAGTAACCTCTGCAGGACCCGTCTCACATGCACCTGGTGCTCATCCCTGGACTTGGAGAAGATGAGAATGTCATCCAGGTAGACGAACACAAACAGGCCAATGAAATCCCGGAGAACGTCATTTATCAGGCGCTGAAAGACGGCTGGAGCATTGGTTAACCCGAACGGCATGACCAGGTATTCAAAGTGGCCGTTCGGGGTACGGAAGGCTGTTTTCCATTCGTCTCCCTCCCGGATCCGGACAAGGTGGTACGCGCTGCAGAGATCCAGCTTGGTAAACCAGGTCGCCCCCTGGAGGGAGTGGAAGGCAGTGTCCATCAGGGGCAGGGTGTAACAGTCCTTCTCCGTGATGTCGTTTAGGGCTCAGAAGTCGATGCACGGACGAAGCGAGCCATCCTTCTTGCCCACGAAGAAGAACCCTGCACCTAATGGCGATGACGATGGGCGAATAATACCTGCGCTGAGAGATTCCTTAAGGTATGAGTTCATGGCCTCCTTCTCCGGCGCTGACAGGCTGTAGAGGCGTCCCGAAGGGAGCGGCGCCCCCTGGTGGAGGTTTATGGCGCAGTCGTAAGGCCTGTGTGGAGGAAGGGACATTGCCTTGGACTTACTGAAGACTGCGCCCAGGTCGTGAAACTCCACGGGCACCAAGGAGAGGTCCGGGGGCGCGGCATCCTTGACCACGGGAGGAAAGGATGGCGAGCAGGCAGCGGATTGGAGGCAGGTGCTCATACAGAAGGTACTCCAGGCTGTTACCTTCCTGGTCTTCCAATCCAGGACGGGGTTATGGAGACGGAGCCACGGATAACCCAGGATCACTGGAGACACTGAGGAAGGCAAGATGTAGAAGGAGATCTCCTCCCGGTGATTCCCAGAGACGATGACAGAGACGGGGCTTGTCCGGTGGGTCACTTTCCCCAGAGATGCACGGGAGAGATTGATGAGGGTGAGAGGAGCTTTAAGGGGCTGGCAACGGATGCCCAATCGGGTTGCCAGGCTTTGTGAAATAAAGCTGCCTTCCGCGCCTGAGTCCACCAATGCATGAGTGAGATGCCCTGTGGTGTTGTGGCAGAAACGGATGGGCAGCGACAAATGAGTGAGAGGAGTTGTCCGGTTAGCGTCCGCGAGGCCCCCTACAGTGACTCGCGGACCTCCCCGTTTAGCTTCTCCGGGCATTGCTCCACCGTGTGCTGGTCGTCCCCGCAATACATGCAGAGATCCAGCGCACGTCGGCGTTGTCTCTCCGCTAGAGGGAGCTTTGCCCGGCCCGTCACCATTGGCTCCGACTCCTCGGGAACCTCCGGTGGCGGTAACGCCAGGGGGCGAGCTTGAAGCCGGCGTGACGAGACCCCCTGAGAGCGAGAAGGCAGCTTCCGCTCTGAGGCGCGCTCGCGCAACCGGTTGTCCAAGCTGATTGTAAGTGAGATTAGCTCCGCCAGTGTTTCAGGGATATCCCGACCAGCCAATTCATCCCTCAGACCAGAGTTTAAACTGCGGAGGAAGATGCCGCAGAGGGCATGTTCCCCCCAGCCAACCTCCTCCGCTGTAACCCGGAAGTCAATGGCATAGTCCGCGGCCGATCGGCTCCCCTGCTGAAGGCTGAGGAGACGATCGGTCAGGACACTCTCCACACGGGAGTGATCAAAGACTTCCAGAAAATTTTTAATGAACTGGCCATAGGTGAGGGAGGCATAACCGGGCCTCGCTATTATGGCATAAGCCCAGGTGAGTGCCCGACCCTCCAGGAGATTTCCTATATAGCCAATTCGGCTATGGTCTGAGGGAAAGTCCCCGGGGACGCGCAGAAACACCGACTCACACTGCATGATGAATCCCCGCGCTCCACCGAGCTTACCGCTAAAGCGGGCAGGAGTAGGAATGGGTGTGAGTCGGGCTGGGGCACCCGGGGCTGACTGGGCGGCCGCTGAAGCAGCAGGAGCTGCACCTCCCTAACGAGCCGGGGGGAACGGCTGTGGGGGGTCCAGACGGTCTAACTGGTCAGTTAACAAGGTCAATTGATTGAGTATCACTTGCTGCTGATGAGCTATTAAATCCACCCGAGCCTCGAGGGTGGAAAATCGGCGTGCGAGCCCGCTGTCCGCCGAGCCGCCCTGCTGAAGCCGTACTGACATAACGCACGGCTCAGGAGACACACATGCAGGCTCAGAGTGAATTCAATAGCTTTATTCAACAACAAGGATGAATGGATGCGTGTCTGTGGAATGTGGATGTACTGGTGGCGGACGTCAGCGTCAGGCACGGAGGCAGGAAGCCGTACAGCCAGACAACCCTGGGGAGAGAGCACAGGGAGAAGGTGACGGGCACCCAACCAGTACAACAGGTAATGAGAGGTTAGTTGGCTTACTTGGCAGGGCAGGTGGCAGGCGCGCTCAAGGGAGAGTCCAGAAGACAGAGACCTGACGATGCACCTGACAGCAGCAGCGAGGTGGTGATGCAGGGGCGGGGTCCGCTGCCGGGAAAGGTCCACCTGTGCACAGGGGAAAGACTGGAACACAAGTAGAGGTTTGCTTACGTGAGCGATCTTGCTGTTTGGCGAGGGGGTTCCTCTGAAGCAAGTAGCCGAAGGGAACAGATGGCTTCAGGCCGAAGCTCAGGGCAGCGCGGCTTATATGCCCCGCCACTGACGAGGTGCAGGTGTGTGCTCAGCTGGCGCCGCTAATGAGCGACGAGTTGTAACACTTATGCTTTACAAATTTGTTGAAATCTAATCACATTGTTAAAGTAAGAGATTTGCAGTAGGCATGTTTTAACTTGACATAAGGTATGAACATGTGAAGGTAAATCAAGTACAAATTTGTAAGATGGGGGTGCAAAATATGATAAAAAAAAATAGTAATTTACAATCACAACTTAAGACAAAGGCTGAAAATTTATGCAAAAAGGTTGCAATGTTCAGAGAAAGTTGCACAATTGAGGAAATTTGCCAAATATTAGAAAATGTCACAAATCTCTGAAAAAACTTGCAAATTTACAAAGAAAAAATCCAAAATTTGTTAGGAAATGACTATTTAGAGAAAAGTTGCAAGTTTACATGAAAGTAAATGCAGAAATAGCCAGAAAAGCAAGATACATAAGAAAGCAGAAAAAGATTCAAAACACCTGGACATCAAACTGTAAAATATACATCAAATTAAATGGATCACCTGAAGAAGCCAAGGTTATTAACATCCGAAAAAATATGGAACTGGACAAATACCAATGAACATTATGAACTGGAGTCGACAGCAACAAATGATAACTGTAAGACATTGAAAGATCACACTCATCTGCATCAGGACATTTAACAACATGAAACAAAAGATCAACAAATAGGAACAACAGGAACTGAAAGTTTTTGAATATATGGATCACACCCCACAGGACGTAGAATATAACATAGACCCTGATAATAATTTATTTAGCTCCATCAATAATAACTGTAGTTACTACACGGATGAACAGTTTAACACAATGGTCACATCTGATTTCAATATTTCTATGATCCACTTCAACAGCAGAATCAGAATCAGAATCAGAATCAGGTTTATTGCCATTGTTCATGTAGTACACAAACTAGGAATTTGTCTCGGTGCAATGCTGCAACATTAAACATGATAAGATAAAAGAAATAAACTATACATGCAAAAAAGTGTAGAATAAGAGTAAGTGATACTGGTCAGCAGTTAAAAAAATATTAGCGAGCAGCAGATACTGTGGAGAACTATATAGTGCAGTCGGTAATGCAGGAAGAAAACAGTGATGATTGACATGAGTCTGGTAGAGCTGCTGTACATAGTGCACGAGAGTCAATAAGTCACTTAGTGTTCAGTCACTATGCCAGCTTTAATAACATTAAAGATTATTTACATCAGTTTAAAGAGCCATTCAATATTGTGGCAATATCAGAGACGTGGCTCAGTGAAGAGAAGGGAATGGATTTTACCATGGATGGCTATGAATTAAATTATATGAATAGAAAAGTGAAAAAAGGAGGAGGAGTTGCCATTTATGTTGACAAGAGCTTGCAATACAAGGTTGTTGAAAATTTGTCAGTAACTGTGGATGTTTTATTTGAATGTATTACAATAGAAATCTGTCTGAACAATGTGAAAAAATATGGTCGTGAGCTGTGTATATAGAACACCTGGATCAAACATTGATTTATTTAAGGACTGGATGGAAAAAATGTATGAAAAATAACTCATAAAGTTATGTTCATCTGTGGGGATTTCAGTATAGATCTTATGAATTCAAAACAACATAGTTTGACAGAAGAATTTATCAACACAATGTACAGTATGGGCTTACATCCAACAATCACCAGACCTAGCAGAATCACGTCACACAGTGCCACACTAATAGATAACATATTCACAAACATTATGGAAAATAATATCATGAGTGGGCTTTTATTGAATGATATCAGTGACCACCTGCCGATTTTTGTTGTCTATCAGTGTGATTATAGGAAGAAAAAGTATACAAAAAATATTAAATATAAAAGAATAAGAACTGAAGAATCTATGTATTTACTGGCAAAGGAATTATTAATGCAAGACTGAAAGAAAGTTTGTGATGAAAATGATATAAATAAAGCATATGATAATTTTTTACAAATATTTCAATCATTGTGCAATAAAAACTGTCCTATAAAACAATACAGTGACAGACAACAAAACAAAAATATTCCTTGGGTCACCAAGGGATTACTAAATGCATGTTAAAAGAAGAATACATTATATAAACATTATAAATTCCGGTTCCGGTTCCGCCGGACCGGCGGCGCCACACGAGTTGGCTGCCCGTTGCAACAGCCTTTTTTTTATCTTCCTTCTTCTTTCTACACCTTTCACTCTATATATATATCACGGACACACAGATCGCCCCAAAGGTCTCCCAAGTCGGCGGACGGAGCCTCTGTTTACAGCAGGAGATGTTACAGCAGGGAAGAGCTAGTGCTAGCTAGCACTCGGTCGCCACCCGATGCTAGCGGAGAGACTCGATATACCGGGAACTGTAGCAAAAACGACACGGGTGCCGGGCTGGAGTTGGGCGGTGTGTGGGAAATATAAGACAGAATGATAAAGAGCGATGGCAAGAACCAGGCAGACCGCCCGTAAAATCTGCTGGAGGAGGGGGCCCCCCGGGAGGCAGCTGGCCACCAAGGCTGCTCGGAGAAGCGCTCCGGCCACCAGCGGAGTGAAGAAGCCTCACCGTTACAGGCCCGTGGCTCCGAGAGAGATCTGTCCCTGCCAGAAATCCACGGAGCTGCTCATCCGTAAGCTGCCCATCCAGCGCCTGGTGAGGGAGATCACTCAGGACTTCCAAGACCGACCTGCGCTTCCAGAGCTTCGCCGTCGTGGCTCTTCAGGAGGCCGGTGAGGCCTACCTGGTGGGTCTCTTCTTCGCTAAGGGGGTCGCCATCATGCCCAAAGACTTCCAGCTGGCCCGCCGCATCCGCGGAGAGAGAGCTTGGACTTTCTGCTGCACATTCACCAACCATAATGCTCCGCACTGTGTGTCTATATATATATATATATATATATATATATATATATATATATATACAGTGATCCCTCACTTATCGCGGTTAATGGGTTCCAGAACCGACCGCGAAAAGTGAAAAAACCGCGAAGTAGCGTCACCCCTAATGACGTCATCCATAAATAATACGTACGTTCATTCTCTCACTCTCTCTCTCTCATATGATACGTGTGTGTGTGTGTGTACGTGTACATACATACGTAGATGTAAATAAAGTGTACATAAATATGTTTTTAGAACTCTTTTATTCTTATAACAAGATACGTAACTCAAGATGAAGATGATTTACTTCACAGGTTAATGAGAGCTTTACTGCTCCTCAGGTGACGCCTCATCGTCAGGTGCTAGAAGCGCAGGATCATCGAGGGCAGCTTCCGATAGAGCTGGAGAAGCTGCAGGAGGCGGAGTAGTGGCTCGACGGGAAGACTATTTCGCACAAAATGGCACAAGAGAACAGCGAAAAGTTCCATGCGGCGAGACTACGTAACACGAGCGATAAAGAGCAATGAATGCGGTCTTTCTTCCCTTCATGGGCGCTCGGCAGGGAGAGGAGGTGGGTGAAACGTCTCGGCCAATCAGCTTGCGGGGTGAAACGTCTCGGCCAATCAGCTTGCGAGATTTCCGAGCCTAGCCAACACGAGAACAGCGAACAGAGAGGTGGATTTTTTGAGTTGTGCAGCTCTCCGTGTTGATACCTGATGGTCTAATGTAGTCTCCCTGCCTTCTGCTAGCGCCCGCCCATTATTTCTCAATTTTGAATTTTTGATGAATATTTTTGAAAAATCCGCGATGCACTGAGGGCGCGAAAGGTGAAGCGCGAAGTAGCAAGGGATCACTGTATATATATAGTAATATGTACATATGTTTACTAGCTGTTCTTGTTTTTTTCTTGCCTTCTGATTGTTGCTCTGAGTGTTGCTATCCCTGTGCCGTTGCAATCTTGGAATTTCCCCATTGTGGGACTAATAAAGGCTTATCTTATCTTATCTTATCTTATCTTAAACAATTCATTAAGTGCAGAACGGTGGAGGCTGAGATCAAATATAAAAGATATAAAAATAAGCTTACTAATATAATGAGGACCTGTAAGAAAGAATATTACAACAGAATATTAGAGGATAATAAAAATAACTTAAGAGGAATATGGCAAGTACTCAATGGGATTATTAGTAACCGATCAAAGAATGCAAATTATCAAGAATATTTTATTGAAAATGACAATTTGATAAATAATATGGAGGATGTGGTCAGTGGTTTCAAAAAATTTTTTGTAAACGTTGGTCCTGAATTAGCAAAATCAACAGTGACACCAGAAACAAACAACAGTGGTTCTGTAAATGAAATAGAAGATAGAAATCCAAACACAATCTTTTTGGGTGCAGTTACTGAAAAGGAAATTATCGAGACTGTGAGTAAATTTAAGAATGAAAAATCAACTGACTGGAATGAAACTGACTTGACAATAGTGAAAAAAAGTAATTGAAGGAATTGTTAAGCCACTCACCCACATCTGTAACCTGTCATTTCAAACTGGTACATTTCCAAACAAAATGAAAATAGCAAAAGTAATACCTCTATACAAAACAGGAGGCAGTCATTATTTCACAAATTACAGGCCGGTCTCTTTACTCTCACAATTCTCCAAAATACTTGAAAAAATCTTCACTAAGAGACTGGATGATTTCTTTGAAAAACACAACCTCCTTACAGACACCCAGTATGGTTTTAGAGCAGATAAATCTACATCTTTGGCACTGATCAAACTTATAGAAGAAATTACTAGTTGTATAGATAAAAAAAAGTTTGCTGTTGGAGTATTTATAGATTTAAAGAAAGCTTTTGTCACCATTGACCACAGAATTTTACTGAGGAAATTGGAAAGGTATGGGATAAGAGGGGTCGGACTGAGTTGGGTGGGAAGTTATTTAAGTAACAGATGACAATTTGTACAAATTTGTGAGCACAAATCACCCTTCATGAACATCTCTTGTGGTGTGTCCCAGGGGTCAGTTTTGGGACCCAAACTCTTTATCTTGTATATAAATGACATATGCCAAGTATCAAAAATTCTGAAATTTATTTTGTTTGCGGATGACACAAATATCCTTTGCACTGGTGAGAATTTGCAGCAGGTTTTAGAGGTGGTCACAACTGAAATGAAAAGGTTAACGCAGTGGTTCAACAAAAATAAATTATCTCTAAATCTGAAAAAACCCAAAGATTATGTTGCTTGGAAATTATAAAATAAATCATGAAATAATGGTAACAATAGATGATACCAGAATAGAAACAGTACAGGAAAATAAGTTTCTGGGGGTGACGCTAGACAATAAAATCTGCTGGAAACCTCACATCAGAATCAGAATCAGAATCAGAATCAGCTTTATTGCCAAGTATATTTACAAGTAAACATACGAGGAATTTGACTTGACATTGGACGCGCACGTTAGGCGCATCCAATGACGCGGCAGCCATGCAAGGCGCCTGTCATACAGTGGGGGTAAAGAGGGGAAGGGAGGGGGAGGAAAACACAATAGGAGAGAGAAAAAACATAGTTAATCAGAATAACACTCGTATAAGCTCATATAAAGCTCAAATGAGCCAAATTTTGACTACACAGAAAAAAACCCTCTATGCACAATTAGCAGACAATATAGATCACACAAACAAGAGTTGAGAGAGGCAGTGTATGTATGAGTCAGTATATGTGTGTCAGTTCGTGTAATGTTGTATGCATTTGTGTAGTGTAGGTGTGACAGTTGCTAGTGAAAAGCAGAGGGCGCCTCCAGGCAGTGGATAGATGTTATAATCATGTGACTTATAAACAAGTCCGGAGTCTATCTCTTCGCTTGCAGATGAAGGCACATGGACTGTCCTTGAGAAGTTCAACCGCTGAAACAACAGCAGCTGTCTGTCGATTGTTTGGGTTAGCAGCTGCCACCTCTGCTTATCTCATCGAGGCGGAATGTAAACAGGGCATCAAAACAAGGTCAAATCTACACAGCTCAGAGCCCACGGAGAATAGAATTTTCCTCTCTCATGCGCTTGTGCTTCATAATTTAATATTAATATACAGGCTTAAACAGGCATTCCATTCCATGGAGAGCACAGGGGTCCAGATGTATTCCTCCGCTGAATCACTGTCATTCAGTTCACCGTTTGCCGCTACTCGTGCCCTCCCCAACTGGTCGAATTTGACGAAGGAGCTTGCCGGGTCCGCTTTGATCAGCTTTCTCACCTTCCTTCAATTTCTGATACATCAGGGAACTTCACAGCCAAAAATAGAAGTCCTGAGATCATAACCAATAATGTTTCCTGCCAAATCTCCACAGATGCATGAATTCCAATGTCCATGAGTCTCCTCGTTGGGTTCCTCCTCCTGACATCAGTCGCATCTGGGCCAAGTTGGCAAAATGTATAAGCATACTGGGGAAGACAAGACACATCTTGGACTATAAATCATTGTTCTTACTGTACAATTCACTGTTTCTACCATATCTTAACTACTGCGTAGAGGTCTGGGGACACACCTACAGGACCAACCTACAGCCAATATGCACATTACAAAAAAAAGCTATAAGGATAATAAATAATGTTGGATATAGAGACCATACCAACTCGTTGTTTTTAAAGTCACATGTCATAAATTTCATGGATTTAGTTAAATTTAAGACAGCACAAGTAATGTACAGGGCAATTAATAATCAACTCCCAACTAATATACAAAAAATATTTTAAAAAAGAGACAATGATTATAATTTGAGAGGAGACTTAAACTTTACAAAACCTAAGGTACGAACAACTAAGAAAAGTCTGTGCATATCTGTCTGTGGGGTGGATTTGTGGAACAGTCTGGAGCTGGAACTGAAACTATGTACAAACAGAAATCAATTCAAAAATAGGTATAAACATTAGTTGCTGAAAGAATATATGTTAGAGGGGTAGTATTTATATGTACGATTCACTATGCTCACTCTGGGACACTATGGAATGGCAGGTGGGACAGTACTGTGTATATCTGTGTTGTTTGGGGCTGGGTTTTGATGTATGGACTGTATGTATGTTGGGATGGATGGGTGTCAATGTTGATATGTACAAAATATTGTTAATTGTCTACTTGGGGTCTTAAATGAGGTAATTTGTATGTATTTCACATGGGTTGTATTTATGGAAAAGACGAGTTGGAGTTAATAAGTGGTCACTTCTTCCTTCTCCCTTTTGAGCACTGTATACTGTCACTTTTATCGCACTTGTCATTTGTTTTGTTTTTTTACTTTTTTGTTCGAAATAAAGTATCTATCAATCTATCTATCTATATATCTATCTATCTATCTAAAGTCACATTCTTTACACATTCCCTTACACTTTGTATGGGGATGGGGGATGGCAGTGTAACAAGGGTTAGGGTTTTTGATCATCCAGAGATGAGTAAAAAGCATTATAGAAGAAGATGAATTAAAACAAACATGACTAGAGTAGACTAGAGAAACAAGAAGATAATTTGAAGTAAAAGCAGCAAACACTCGGCCAAGTAGACTCAAAAAATGATGCATATACATACATATAGCTGTGTGCGCACCGACCTTATCCAAAGGATACAAGCATCATAGACGCACACACAGAGCGGAGGTGGAGAATAAACAAGGTTTTAATGTTCTGTGCACATAGATCTGCAGCTCTGACACACACAAGACAACTAGTGTACCTTGATAAACAAACCAGCGGTTCACACACGGATGGTCCGTGTGTCACGTGGTTGTTGAGTCTTGATTTAAATATTTTTTAGAATTGTTTTTGGGGGCTAATGAAAGTTTTACTTTTTTGTATCTAAAAATTGTTAGTTTTGTAGGCATGGTGTTAGCTCGTCTGGAGGTTATCGGTTCAGAAGAAAAAGACAGAAAACTCCACCACACCAAGATACAGATGACTCTGCTCTGAAAACTAAAGTATAACAATCAGCAGATGTCTTATTTTTATACATTCCTCGAAAGGCAGATGTTCAAACAAAGCATCTGATGCCAGGGTAGAGGTCAAGAGATGATGAGTTTTGTCATGAGACAGAATTTTTAAATGAGCCACGTTGGCTTATTATAAAGCTGACTTTTCAGAATGAAACCAATCACTTTTATGTGCAGGATCTTGCATGGAGCATTAGCTGTGGACAGTAGTCAGTAGTATGAATGACGAGACAGTGAGTCATGAAGGAGACAAGCAGGTGGTAAAAGAATGTTAATGAAGGCTGAAGAGAACCAGATGAATGAAAGGAAGTTTTAATACTGAAAGAGATTATAGATGTGAGATGTGCAGCTTCATCAGCTAGTCCAGGGAAGGGTGAAGTCTTGTACACAGATGGATAGTGGATAGAAAAATTGTGTGAATGTTTCTGATGCAAAAAGTACGTAGGTGAAGAGAGAAGAACGGTGGATTTAGCAAGTGTAGAAAATATTTTTGGTTTTGAGATGGAAATGGAAAAAGAAATGAAAGCAGAGTATGTGTAACCAAAGAAAAATAAAGATCCGTGTTAGATTTGCAAATGTAGCTTTAAAATAATAATAATAATAATAATAATAATAATAATAATAATAATAATAATAAATTAATTAAATTTTGCTCAATCCTGAAGAGTGTCAGGAAGAAGGCACAACACAGGCAGCCATCTTAAATGTTTCCAAGTACTTAAAGCAGAAATGAGGCAATAGGTATCCACTCTTTCAGTGCATTTCTTTTAACTGTAAATATTAACATTAATGAGCAAACACTCGCAGCAAAGATTATAGCTTTACTGTATACTCAGTCATTTAAAGTCAATCTAACACCCCAGTTATGTTCCTCCCCAATAGAGGGTATGCATAGGATGTCACCGAACAGAACTCTTGGAAGATAAAAACACTGAGTGGCAAAAAGGAGTAGCAACATGGAGGTTTATGCGGTACAACACAAAAAAATCCACACAGCATTCAATTACAGCAGTACAAATAATATCTGTTGGCATTGTGGAGAGTTAATCTTATTATTCCATCTTGTATTAATTAGCAAAGATTAAATAAAGACTTTGAATCAGTTCCTTTCTTGACTCAAGGTTGGAAATCTAAGTAAGAAGGGAAAATAAAATTTGAAGGAAAAACCTGCACTTATTTATGGAATGGCTGGCACAAGCCTGAGGCTCCCCATGAATCTGTTTCTCTTATAAAAGGAGGCCAAAAGGAGGAGGGGGAGGACAACAGGGAGGAGGAGGGAGCACGCCCCACAATGGAAACTGAGTGATGGCCAAACCACTGCTGGCGGGAGGAAGGCGTCCATGGTTCACACCCACCACAGAAAAACTGGACTGCATGCTCAAGACTAGAACAGATAAGTGAACTCACTTCTACACATATACAGAAAATTAGCAAAAAATATTATATATATATATATATATATATATATATATATATATATATATATATATATATATATACACTACCGTTCAAAAGTTTGGGGTCACTTAGAAATGTCCTTATTTTTGAAAGAAAAGCACTTTCTTTCAATGAAGATAACTTTAAACTAATCAGAAATACACTCTATACATTGCTAATGTGGTAAATGACTATTCTTCTGCAAATGTCTGGTTTTTGGTGCAATATCTAGATAGGTGTATAGAGGCCCATTTCCAGCAACTATCACTCCAGTGTTCTAATGGTACAATGTGTTTGCTCATTGCGTCAGAAGGCTAATGGATGATTAGAAAACCCTTGTGCAATCATGTTAGGTCTGCAATCCTGTAATTGCTGCAAATGGAGGATTCTTTGACGAAAGCAAAGTTTGAAGGAAAAAATTATTATTTCAAATATATCATTATTTCTAACCTTGTCAATGTCTTGACCATATTTTCTATTCATTTTACAACTCATGGTGGTAAATAAGTGTGACTTTTCATGGAAAACACAAAATAATTGTCTGGGTGACCCCAAACTTTTGAACGGTAGTGTATATATATATATATACACACACACACTACCGTTCAAAAGTTTGGGGTCACTTAGAAATTTCCTTATTTTTGAAAGAAAAGCACTGTTTTTTTCAATGAAGATAACTTTAAACTAATCAGAAATACACTCTAATATCTAATATGCATTGCTAATGTGGTAAATGACTATTCTAGCTGCAAATGTCTGGGTTTTGGTGCAATATCTACATAGGTGTATAGAGGCCCATTTCCAGCAACTATCACTCCAGTGTTCTAATGGTACAATGTGTTTGCTCATTGCGTCAGAAGGTTCATGGATGATTAGAAAACCCTTGTGCAATCATGTTAGCACAGCTGAAAACAGCTTAGCTGGTTAGAGAAGCAATAAAACTGACCTTCCTTTGAGCAGGATGAGTATCTGAAAAAAATTATTATTTCAAATACAAATCATTATTTCTAACCTTGTCAATGTCTTGTCAATGTCTCAATGGGCTGCATGGTGGCGCAGTGGATAGCACTGTGGCAGCACAGTTTTACCCTCGGCCGGGGGGTCGGTTCGTGGGTTCGATCCCTGCCCCCGGCCAACAGTGATCTGTGTGGAGTTTGCATGTTCTCCCTGTGTTTGCGTGGGTTTACTCCGGGATTTCTCCGGTTTCCTTCCACATGCCAAATACATGCAGGTTAGGGAGTTAAGGGGCGCTTGCGCACGCAGCGACCGGCAGCTGGTGGTTTGTCACCAGACTGCAAAACAAATCTACCTATGGGTACAAAATAAGTCAAAAAAATGTCTTTGTGGAGATGTGTGGAAGGATGAGGCTGAGTTTATTTCTCAAGTTCCATTTTCTTCTCAACACACTCTCCAACATTCAAAATCAGAAAGAGACAGAACCCCCAACATTTGCCAGTCTTATACCCCTGACATCAAAGCACAAAATCCCCATTGTCTTTAAATCCCAAACACAATGCATCCCCCCTGCAGTTCCTATCTCCTTCACCCAAACCTGGGTGGTCAGGAAATCCTTCATGTCCATCTCTTTGCATATCAAAAGGCCAACTCTCACATCCTCCTCATCTCCTTAGGAGGTCCAGACCTTGTGTTCCTCTTCAGACGTGAAGCCAAAAATAAGCACACAGGAATATACATGAGAGCATATGAACAGTCATATACATGTGAGCCCGTTAAACTACATATGCGCACCACATCTTGACTATATTTTCTATTCATTTTACAACTCATGGTGGTAAATAAGTGTGACTTTTCATGGAAAACACAAAATATTGTCTGGGTGACCCCAAACTTTTGAACAGTAGTGTATATATATATAATTATTATTATTATTATTATTATTGCATGTAAAGTAGGAACTCCGGGTAATGACATACAGGACTTTTCAAGGTCAGCAAAGTTACGATCAAATTCTGCAAATGGCAAGCTACCAGTAGAACACCTATCAACATCTGTAAAAGTAGCATTGTACTCCATGTAATATAGGCAATTGAACAGATCTGATCCAAATTATGAACAACCATTATTACCTCCGCCAAGGAGATTATGTTTTCATTGGCGTTGGTTTGTCTGTCTGTTTGTTTGTTTGTTTGTTAGCAAGATAACTCAAAAAGTTATGGAAAGATTTTCATGAAATTTTCAGACATTGTCAGAAATGGGGTATCCTACAGATGATTAGATTTTGGTGGTGATCCGGATCACCATCCACAAGAAAACCGCCATTACGGAAAATGCAATTTTCGTGAATAACTACTGAACCACTAATCCTATCATTGTCAATCCAATTGCTAGTCATATGTTTTCATGGTCAAGGAATCTGAAAACGTACACACAAACACTGTATGGGGGGAACTGTGGCGCTTGGCGGAGGTGTGCGCTCTCTGAGTGCTTTTCTAGTTTGCAAATCCATCCTCCAGATTGGTCATAAAACTTGGACTGGTAAAAAAGAAAATATGTGGACGCATCCATTGTCCTAATTGAAGAGGATAAGAGACATTTCAACCTATAGGGGGTTCCACACATCCCGCTGGTTAGACCCAAACACATGGATTGGAAAATGTTGGACATTTTGTCAAATCTACTGTGGAAAAGAGCCATCCATGGAAAACCAATACTTGACCTTAACATAGAATGTCCTCCCAAAATTAAAAACATTCAATTCAATTCAATTCAACTTTATTTATATAGCGCCATTTCACAACAACAGTCATCTCATAGCACTATCAACTGTAGGGAGGACCCCCACAGTTGCAGAAAGACCCCAGCAATCAGGCGATCCCCTGTGAGCAAGCACTTGGCGACGGTGGAGAGGAAAAACTCCCTTTTAACAGGAAGAAACCTCCAGCAGAACCAGGCTCAGGGAGGGGCAGTCATCTGCTGCGACTGGCTGGGGGGTGAGGGGATAGAGAAGAAGAAAAGAACAGACATGTAGAGAGCAAACAGCACGATGGGGACTCAATCTATGGGAGAGAACAAACAAATGTTAATGACCAGCAAAAAAAAAATATTTCATAGAGAGTGAGGAAAGGAGTGAGGCCCAGTGCATTACTGGAGGTCCCCCGGCTGACTAAACCTATTAGCAGCATAACTAAGGGAGGGTTCAGAAAACACATGATCCCTCCCTAATTGTAGGCTATATCAAAAAGGTAGGTTTTAGCCCTATTCTTAAAAACAGAGATCGAGTCTGACTCCCGAATCCAGATTGGCAGCTGATTCCACAGGAGAGGAGCTTGATAACTGAAGGCTCTGCCTCCCATTGTACTTTTGGAGATTCTAGGTATTACAAGTAAACCTGCATTTTGGGAGCGTAGTGCTCTGTTAGGATGATACGGTAGTATCAGATCTTTTAAATAAAAAGGAGCCTGATTGTTTAGAGCTTTGTAAGTAAGAAGAAGGATTTTAAACTTAATTCTAAACTCTATGGGAAGCCAATGAAGGGAGGCCAGAACCGGAGAGATATGATCTCTCTTTCTAGTACCTGTTAAAACTCTTGCTGCAGCATTTTGGATCAGCTGAAGACTTTTTAAAGATGTTTTAGGACAACCTGATAATAAAGAATTACAATAATCTAATCTCGAGCTAACAAAAGCGTGGATCAGCTTCTCAGCATCACTCTGAGACAAGATGCTCCTAATCTTGGCAATATTACGCAAATGATAGAAGGCAGTCTTAGAAACAAATTTAATATGTGAATTGAAGGACAAATCCTGATCAAAAATAACTCCAAGGTTCCTCACAGAGCTATTAAGAGAAAGAGTAACTGCATCCAAACTGAAAGTTTGATTTGGAAAGGAATTTTTAAGGTTTTTTGGACCAACAAGAATGACTTCAGTCTTATCTGAATTTAATAGCAGGAAATTACAAGTCATCCAAACTTTGATTTCCTTAAGACAGGCTTCTAACTTTGCTAATTGATTAGTATCATCTGGCTTCATTGACAGGTATAATTGTGTGTCATCTGCATAACAGTGAAAATGTATACAGTGCTTTCTAATAATGTTGCCTAACGGAAGCATATATAAACTAAAAAGAGTAGGGCCAAGCACAGATCCCTGAACATGTGCATTGTCTCTTAGCTGGGTGACCACAGCACAGAGGGCTGTAGACATTGACGCCCAGAAATCTCCTACATGACCAATCCTAACATTAGCAAACGAGGGGATGAGGAAAATTTGAAGCAAATTCCAAATTGGTTATGGGGAAAGGTGTTAACAAATGCAGTTTTCCACAGTGGGAGTCATCAGCAAGTCTTGCACATCTCATGCCTCATAGAGATAAATTGCTGGGTCGAGAGGAAGAGCTGAGGACCCCAAGATGGAGGATGATGACGAGGAGGACCATTGTACCATCACAGATTATTTGTAAACACAATGTGCTAGCAGTAATACATAAATCATACATAGCTCAACACATGTAGGTGGGGGTGTGAGACTTATAGTATTCCTGTGTTATTTATTCCCATCATGCTAATTACGGTTAGGTAGTCAGGATAATTGTGAAGGTTAGAAGCTCTAGAAACCTGAATACAACCAGCATGGATCAAGATGTCTCCTGACTTTAAACAATTTTGTCTGCTACCTACTTACAGTACAACACATAGGTCTCATCATCCAGCTCACTCATCATAACACACTCACTGCTGAACATATAGGTCCCATTACCCAGCACACTCATCACAACACAACCACTGCCTGTAGATTGCATATAGCGGACAACCACACACTCAAGGCTAATGGGAGATAACTTACAACAGCACATAGATAACTACAGATGTAGTGAATAAGGATAAAACAGTACAGGCTCCAGCCATTGTGATGGCAACCCATCAGGCTATTATTGGTCCTGCCCCGGCTGAGCCCTTTGTATCGGCACTTGAGCAAAGGCGTAGGGTGCAGGGAAAGTGCATGAAAGGGGAGGCACTAGACCATCACGACGTATGCCTGCAACGTAGAAAAAAGGTCGTAGAGCAAGTGACTGTACGCCTTCAGTCCCTAGAAGAAGGATGGACTGGTACTCCAGTGCATCCACCGCTCCTCCAGCATCTAGGGTGGAGCCAGATCAGCTTGATTTTTGCTAAAGCCCATCCAGGGACAAGAGTTGCAAATTAGCTAATAGCTATACACTCTATGTGCAACACATCAGATTGATTGTCTTTGATTAATTGTCTATGTTTATTGCACTGTCCCTGTCAAATAAACTAATCTACTACTACTACACAGAGGAGACGGCATTTTCCAATGCTACCCCTCACAGTGGAAGCTACGGTGGGCACAGGGGCTCGAGCCTTATCTACACCAGCACCTCCACCTCTGCCCAGCGACAGGGGGTGGCATCCCGGGGACAGCATCACTGAACTGTTCACTGGCTGAACTGGATGTTGTCTACCCTCTGGTGCACCCACCAAACTGTTCTATAGACCTCATGGGACGAGATGTGCCTCTGAGAGCAGAGACACACAATTGTTT